>JAUIMM010000169.1:1855000-2455000 GCA_031769625.1 Taudactylus pleione | reverse complement strand
ATATAAAAGAAGAAGTTTGATTGTTTGTTGGTGAATATCTTCCACAACTCTCAAGGTAAAGCTGCCAAATCTTACATAATTATTTAGTATAAAAAAAGTAAGCTATTAGACCACATAGTGACAAAATGACAAAGTGACAGAGTGACAAATCTTATATATAAAATTAATTGGTCTGTATGTTTGTCTGTCCAGTTATGCATTCGGATACCCCCTGTGCTGATTGGGATGAAACCAATGCGAGGTGGTCCAGTTGGTTCCTGGCCAGCTTTTAGGGGGTTAGGGTCCCACATTGGGCAGAGCTTTGACCCAGGGAACCTGTTCTGAGCCTTCCACTGGATGCAATTTAGACTAAAACTTCATAGAGTAGTAACACTGCATCCCTGAAGATATACTAGGGGGTTCTGATCACCATCGGACCTCCCATTGGTGTATGCTGGGCAGAACTTTGACCTAGGGAACCTCTTCTGGGCATTCCACTGGAAGATTTTTAATGTAAACTTCACAGAGGGGTGGCAATTGGTCTGGGATGCCTAATGGAGTGGTTGGGCTTCTGGACATATTATATTATTTTAAACATATTTCATCAGTGATTGTGTATATTACAAATGCTTATTAATGATTAGACAAATGATTGCTTATGTAGCTTTAAATGTTGAACAGCCATGTATGAAAATGATGCCACAAATCAGTCTAACTTAGAGATTAGTGACGACAATCTTATGACATGTCTAATGCTGAGTACACACTGCAAATATATAGCTGCAGATGATGGTCATTCATACACACTGAACGGCCATCATCTGCTTCTGGCCGCAGGTCCCGCCATCCGGGGGCATTTCCGCCCCCCTCCCCGTGGCCTATGCTGCATGTGTATGGGCAATTGGCAGACCAACCGTACACACTGGTTGATGGCCAGATATATCTGGAGACATATTTGCCATTGGCCCTGCAGCACAGCAAATGCAATATATCTGTGAATAATGTTGTTCACAGGCATATTGCTGGTACACACAGGCTGCTGGGCACTAGATATATTGGCCATTCAATTGATTGGCCAATATATCTTTCAGTGTGTACCCAGCTTTAGCTGGTTACACACCTAAAGATTTATCTGTCCAATCTGTCTGGTTGGAATGAAAATCTGGTTATGTATGAGAGCAAATGACAATGGTCTGTTTGCTCCCAAACACTGAAAAACAGTCAATGGTTATTCAGACAAATTGGTTAAATCAGGATAGACAGGAAACAAAATGTTCAAACACCCTTGCTACAAATGAAGCAATGAGGTTATAGAAAGTTTCAGAGTGTTCTGGTATTGTTCCGTTAATGGAAATAGATTAATCTCAAAACAAATGGTGTTTATGGACAACGCAAATAAACAGAGTATTCCCAAATTTGCTTATTCACAATAGGTGGAACCATATCATGTTGAGCACCTGGATAGGTGCCAAAAGTGAGTTAAAATGGAAAGTTTCCGGATTCCTCCTCTTTACCCTCCTGCAAAGCTGACCAGGTGTCAACAGGTGGTTCACAGTGCAAGTCAGTCCAGATTAACCGCCAACATGTTTCGAATCATAGGACACTGTCTCAGCCCTCTACCCATTTGTCAACAAGACCAAGACATACTCTGTAAAATACCCCTACATAACTTTTAAGGATTTTGATGTCATCACAACATACTATATTTAGTAATTGTACCTGCCATGGAGTCTTTTCTTTCCAGTTCTACCAGTGAAAATGCACCTGCACCAAGTCTGTACACACCGTGCCATGTGTACAGTACAGGGTGATGAGGATCTTGTTTTGATGGGCTACTGGTGCACCATAGAGTTAAGCTGGCCACACACTAGATCAACTTACATCCAACCATCCAACTAGTTGATTGGTTGGAATGAAAATCTGGTGAGGTATGAAAGCAAATGACAATCAGCAATTTGCTCCCAAATGCCAGAAAATGGACAAATACTGTTGTTTGAACAAATTGTTTAGATAATTTTCATCTGTTTTCTGACATTTAGGAGCAAATTGCTGATCATCAGTTACTCCCATATGTTACCAGATTTTCATTCCAACCAATCAACTAGTTGGCTGGTTGGACAGATAATCTTTAGATGTGTGACCAACTTTAGTCCTTGCACTCCAAGACTGCACATCTTATGAGGCACCCTGTGGGTAAGACCTATTATACATATTCTACAGTATGTGTCAGTTTTGGGACTGGTATTGGGGTGCAGGGCTCTCTGGCCTGGTGTGGCTGGACTGCTTCATGGCATCATAATGTACACTTTTTCACTTCTTTAGTTTGTTTTTTGTATTTGTAGCACTTTATACACTTTTTATTATAACCTCCTACTTATGTAGGACTTAACACATAGGCTTTCTTCTTTATTATTCTTTAACCCTCACTTTAAATCTCACACTAGTGTGATGCCATGGGGCTGTTCTGCTGGGTTGGCCTGGGGGTGTCCTGTGCCCTGTATTTGTTCCATAGGAGTGTTAGGGACCTGCCTGATAGAGGTCACCTGGACGTGGTCAGCAGGCCCATAATTATGGCCATTATTATGCTAAGAACCTCTTGGATGCAATTTAGCAGTAGTATCATTAGTTTCAGCATAGTTAGAGTGTGCACTTGCATCTGTCTTTTTTTGCTTGCAGCACTACAAGTCTCAGCAAGTAGCATCTCGCATTGTGCTTAGGGTGTGCAATCTTGGGCCCCTCTCCCTATGCACCCTGGTAATATAAAAATCAATTCTGCAAAAAGACAAATTTCAGTATTGTTTATAAATTCATTATGGGGTAACTTTGCTCAGTGTCGTAACTTAGCCCTTACATGTCTTGTGTCTGACCCTGACAAACGTTTTGAACCTGCGTTTTTATCCCCAAATTACCAAATTACAGCATGTTTTGCTACTACCTATGCACATATTAAACTGTACAATCATCTGCATAGACATACAAAAAATGTCTTTATCATGATACAGATTCTGTAATTTCTTGCAGCAGGTCTGGTGATTGGAATCTGACACTGGGTGACTATCTAGGTGAGCTGACTAGTGAACTGTCGCACAGTACACATATAATAGAGTTTGCCTCAAATGGGTTAATATTTTTCGGTTACAGGTTGACCAACATCAAGACCAGTTAAACGTTTAGGGTATCATGATCAATGTTGTTAATGCGCAACATGTCAACTTCAGGAGTCTGAAATACTTGGTCTTAATGATCCTTTACACCCTGATAATTGCCTATCATAATAAAATTGTTGTTTCTCAACCCAGAATAGTTCAGCTTAAAAAGTCTTGGACGATTGAAACTATAAAAAATGCTAAAGTGTATTTATACTAAAAGAAGAATTATAGATAACTTCACAACATTCCCTTATGGCTATTAACATGAACACTAGGCTTCAGCACCTCTTCTCATATATTTTAGTAGTCTCCTCTAATTTGGGGAAAGGTTATTTTGTGAAAATGCTACTATCAAATTCTGCTATACACCTATTGCACATATTTGATAATATTTTTTGGTTTTATGCATGTTGGCAACCTACAGTATGTATGATCATTTGTTACATAACTTCCCATATATATGTTTTATAGTGGGCTTATCTAGGACTTTTAATGATGACCAACTTTTTCCCCATGATAGGTTTCATTTAGTGGTTGTTGATGATTTGATGTAAGCAGCCAGTAATAAGAAAGCTTTCACAAAGTATGTACACAATAGAAATCTCTGCATTATGTACTTTTTCCAAAATGCATTTTTTCAAGATAAAAGGAGTAGAAAAATTAAATTATACTCAAACTATATGGTTCTTTTCAAAAACCCCAAAGAAAATTGCAGGTAACAATGCTGTCTAGGTATATATACCCCAGTGAATCCTAGTACTTTTTAGAGTAATTTGAAGATATGACCTGTGTACCTTATGGTTATTTTTTTGGCTGATTTAAGAACCAATATGCTTGATGAGTATCACTTATGTGCTGTTTTCGTCAATTCTGATTTACCACTCGCTTATGTCATTAAAATGAAAAGTTCTAAAAAGCTGTAATTCTACAACATTTAGTCATTCACCATAGAGCAATCAGCAATGACCATGTCTGCCAGGATATACCAAAATTGGGAGCTTTTGAAGATGGTAATAAAGGGATTACTGACCCAAAGAAATGCTATTTTATCCACAGCAACTATTTGGCTGAGCCATATGTGAGATAGCCCTCAATATGCTTAAAGGTAAAATTCTATTGTCATGACAACAGTTGAGGTACCTTCAAAAGAAGCGTCACATTATAAAATGACTTTGCAGTACGAAATGCGCCATAATAATCCGGCAGCTTTATTGGATCACTGCTAGCTTTGCTATCCTTTTTATAATGGGTCTTTTGACTAATCGATAATGGAATATGCTGAGAAAATGTATCTGATACCTATGCAACAAATAGAACATTTACACAACAATTCAATTAATGAAGATAAATGTCACACAAGGTCTAGATGTAGAGATCATAAACATACTACAGAATAACAATTGATCAAGATATGATAAGGCAAAGTGTGACATAGCCACACTACAGCAATAGCTGATGTTATGTAATTATAAACTTTGAATGTTTTAACACCCTAAACTTCCACTGCTTATCAAACATCCAACACTGAGCAACCAATGCATCTGATGTTGTTTGTCATGGTTCCATGGTTTTAATGCCTGTAAAGAGAAAACAGTTACATACTTTTGAGCAATTAACCCTTTCTAAATACAGCACAAACTGGAATGCCAAAGGTGAGTTTATGTATAAAGGTCATGTTGTACCAGGTTCCAACTTACTAAGAAGCATTACATAGCTTGTCAAGCAGTAAGATGCTATATGTTTGGCCTGAATTTATGCATGCTATGTCTGAAATAAATATACCATCCACTGTGGGTGGTAATGTCACAAATAGGGTGTACCTAGACCATTTAAAAGCAGAAACATCTGTCACACACTCTAAAGCTTTATTCACACTAGACGATATGTTGTCCAATCCTGTGGATCGAAGCAACATATCGGGTACATCATCTAGTGTGTACCCATGATATGCATGCTCCTGCAGGTCGTTAGTGACATGCACCCTTCTAAAGGGCCAATGGGGGTTGTCACTAACGATGTCATGCCACAGAATGCAGCATGGCATGTCCCTCCCCCCCATTGGACCAGGCATTGCTAAGTGTGTGTGCACTTGCCGCATGCCAGATCCTGTTGCCCGTGACGTTGGGCAGGGTACACATCATCTGATGTGTACCCAGCTTATAACAATGCCAGTACCACAGCAACCCCTTAAAAATACACATAAATGTTTAAAGCCCCACTAGACTAACAACACCCCACAGGTACTTATTGCCTAGGAAAAAGAAGTGTAGGGTTGTTTCAGGAACCCAAATTGCTGAGTCCCTAACATACAACTAATTTATGTTGTTTTTTATGCATTAGAATTTGTAAGTGTAATTATTTTATACCTGAATATTTGTATAGTGTTAAAACTAGCACTTCATAATCTTTTTATATTTGTAATTTCACATAAAAAGATACTTTATTATAATTGTGCATCAGTTATGTACAACTATAAATGGGATGTAGTCAGCATTCCAGCGGTTGGGATGCCCGCAGTAAGAATACCAGCACCCAAATCCAAACATCAGCCAGAATCCCAGCTCCAGAATCCTGACAGCTGACATCCAAATGGTAAATATAAGGGTTAGGGGGTGTTAGGTTTAGGGGTTAGGGTTATGTACTAGGAAAAGGGTTAGGGATTAGGCTATTTGGGGGGTTAGGGTTAGGCTACAGGGTGGAGGTTTGGGAAGTGATAGACTGTGGAAGGGGAGGGTTAGGGTCAGTCTGTGGGAAAGGTGGGTTAGTGGTTACTTACCTAATGCTGTTGGTATTCTAACAATCGGGATGCCTCTGTTGGTATTCTGACCACTGGCATCAAGACCGCCGGGATCCCATACCCAACCCCTATAAATATGTGTGCCTACTTTTTATGTTACAATAAAATGTTTATGATTTAGAAACATTTTTGTTTTAGAAAACATCATGTTTCTTACCAGTGATTTTAGGACAACCTTTATGGGGTACACAACAAAAAAGTTTAAAAATATTGTTATTTATTATAAAATCGTTATAGTAATACAACATTGCACATAAAATGTTTCAAACACTATGGTGATTACAAGTTACACCTTTCTGAATAATATGAATAATGACTCAAACAATGAAATCTTGGCATGTAATTTCCAAACACTGAAACTAAGCAATCAATATGTTTTGTATCAAAATGAAAATGGTTTAAGAGTTTTTAATATTTGTAATTTTTACACATAAAAATCAAAAGTAAATACAATATTGACAGCATCCATTGCTTGAAAAGACTTGTAACTGTCAATTTTGGTAATAAATACTTTTTGATTTAAAATGTAAAAGAAAATGATTCTTTGTGAAAATGGCATTGTCTGGTAAGAGGCCAGAAGCATCAATAAAACAAACAAAGAACCGACTCACTAAAATAAAAAGCCAACTAGTGTTCACCCAGCTGCCTGCTATTAAGCATATTGATTACAAATGTGCAAGAGTACTGTGTCAGTTAACATATCACACTGATAGGTTTCTTTAAAAACATGTATAGTTAATTCTGCATACAGAATACAATTTATCTGTAATATGTTAATTTTTATCTACATAATGATAATCGTTAAAATATACATTAAAATATAAAAAAATATATTTTAATTGATATACAGTACATCACACCTTTGATTAATCTCAATGACATTATCAAATACAGCGTAAATAATAACATTGACTGTACAGTCCAATGCTTCTGCATAGCAGAATTCAGCACATAGATTGACTGTTCTTATTAGCATGAGGTGTTTCCCACATTCATGTTCAGATCACAGATCAAAAGCAAATAGTGTATAATCCTCAAGGTACTCTAGTCTTCACGGTCAATCAGTATGCTGGCATCTGATTTCTGTTTATTTCTGACCTGTATGAGAGACATATACTCATGCATGGCATTACCATGATCAATATCTGGTTGAAATGGGTTGACAAGTTATGGTATACCATGCAGATAAAGATTACATTTTAATTTTCAAAATGTAGTGGGTTCCAGTCATGGGCTCCTGAAAATGCTTGCTTCTTTACAAATGCAGCTATAACTGTTTTTGGCACTTGACCTAAAGATGATATTCTAACTTAAGAACTCTACTCCCTGTAGGTATGCTACAGATTTTCATCCCAACACAGCAAATCGCTTATGTGGCATTGCCATTTAACAATGCTTGTGCATGCCCAACCAGGATGACTGGAGAGACCACAAAATATAGTAGACAATAATGTTCTTCCACTCCTCATCCTTCCCCAACGAACAGTGGAATGCATGCTGGAATTACTGAGGATATCTTGATTGACATCATATCCGCTCTGGATGCTGGAAGGTGTTGATCGGTACCACATTGGATCATGGGTGAATCAAGTTCTAGGTATTTATAGGGCTCAACAAGAAGGTACACAAAGCTTCTGAGGAGGTTAGGTTTAGGGTTAGGGGTAGGGTTAGGGATAGGGTTAGGATACTTACCAACAGGTGTCAGTATCCTAACCCTCTTAGGATGCAGGCAAGTTACATAAGTTCACAGTTTCTGTAAATGTTTTTTTTTGCTGGTTTTATAATATGTTACAGTAACAAAATATTTTATAGAAAGTTAATAAAAGTTATGTTGTTTTTTAACTTCATTACTGCATCACCATAACTAAGTACTTTTATTTAAGGTTTGTATTTTCAGTTTTTATGTTAGTTTGATGGCATATACTGAAGCTGAATTTCAAAGATGCTTTTAGCCCAATACATATTTATTAATGAGATATTTGAATATTTGTATAATAAAGTGGTATGGTTATTTCAAAATAATTTGTCATGATATTCTAAGTATAGCTGGCAACACCAGAAATTGGAATGGTTGATTTACATGTGCTTGCTGTAAACTGAGCTTCTAGCTCCAAGTTCCAGGCTGATTTTAACAAAATATTTTAACATGCAAGTAAAACTCTGGTCATCTGGAGACTCTGGGCCTGACTTTGAGTTGGATGTCCAATTGCAGCATGCAAACAACATGTACTGCATGCCAGGTCCCTCAAAATTTTTTTTTTACCATACTATATAACTGAATAAAACACAAAATCAGACCAGAGGTGGATGCACTGCTGATGTTGGATGTACTGGAGTGTTTTTCTGCTACTGTGCATGTGTCAAAGTTGCACCATGTACTGTATGTGTTTTGATTGTGTCTGTACAGAGTTGCAGTTGTAATTTCAGATGCCTGACAAAGAAATTTAGTGGGTATACCTGGGCGGTGACAGGGAGGTATCTTAATGGGTCTGTCTTATGGGCATGTTTCTTAAGGGCACATTATGGGAGCGTCACAGGTGTGCTAGTGAGAGTGGTTCAATATACAGATGCTCAACCACTAATTACCTGGGCCTGGGCTTGCTGGAAGGGCCCAATGGGCACCTGGGTCCACCCCGGGGCCTCCCCCTCTTCTTCCTCTTACCTCACAGCAGCCCAGCACATGCTGCTGTGGTTTTTGCTGGGCATCAATTTTTAATCAATGCCCATGTTATTGTTCAGTGAATATTGCCAGAATTTTGACTGCTCTATTTTTTTTAATAGGGATACTTGCAATTGGCAGATCTCCAAAATACTCCTATTACCAAATAAAATATGTCTAAGAGGATGTTTTTACAAATGTATATGCATACAACACAATGGTTATTGCTGTGCACAGTTATACTATTTTGCTATATTGTCCTTCTATGTACATGTTGCTTTTTCCCATGGTCTAAATGATGAATAAATATTTCATTTTAAAGTGCCGCCACTGTTTTACTATTGTTTTCCAACAATACATTGTCAAAGATTTCATAAGTGACCTATTTTTTGCTTCTGCCTCCCATCCACAATACTAATCTGTTCATCAGACATTTGAATGAAATAGAAAAGAATGGGGTCTAGTTCACTGTTGCAAATATAACTAAAATCTTTGAAAGTATTATAGCAGGCAAAAATGAAATTATTCATCTGCTACTGGGCAGCCGTATTAATGAGCTTTCAGCACTAAAATGAGGATTGTGTAATAGAAAAGGAGATGGAATTGAATTTGTTCAATTTTTCCTCAAGGCAGTGCACATTTCATGTGCTCGCCGGCAAATAACAGTATTTTGTTTCTGTTTCCAAGTGATGAGTAATTCATTGCAGCTTTATTGATGAAATATCAAAATTAGGTAAAAGAAAGATAGACTACAGTGGTTTTAAACAAATATTTGTGCTCAGCGGTTTTCATTTTGGATATACAAATTTATATGGAACATTTTGCTAAGCTACCATCTGAGTTGTTTTCTTGTGGATGATTTAAATGGGGGCGTCAAACTTTTGTGATGAGATGGATTAAAGTGAAAAGCAATAAGCAATTTTAGGGAAAGCTGCAATTACAGAGCTGCTATTTTTTCTTAATCTGCAGATTAGAATGGTGTTACACAGGAAAATAAATGCTGTGATGATGGTGCCAAATTCTGCATCTGTTGGCAACTCAGAATGGGACTTGGGCGTAATTCAATAACAAACGCACCTTTAGAAATCCCAGTCACTGCTTTTTCTTACTGCAAAGGGTTTCAGAATTAAATTCAATGTGTTTACTAGAACCATTTATCCTAATATAACAAAAGGCAATAAAAAAGCACAGTGCAACATATTGTGCTGCAAGCAGCAGAGAATAATAATTTACTTCATTTGTTCTCCTTTTGAAAGTATTAAAAACTTTACCAGTAAAATGTTTAGAAATGTTCAAACTGCATATCTTACCTTAATGACCTGTTATTCTATTATCATCTTCCTTTTCAGAAAGAATAAAAATATATCAGACAATTTCTAAATAGCTAAAATAAATCCATTACTACAAATTACAGGCAATTTTGTATGACCTCTGTTTTGTGCTGTGAAATAGAAATGTAGTTTTGTACTTTATTCTTATGATGCTATTGTGCAATGGCTGTAGAGTAATATGATTTAGCTTTAATAATTTTTTCTCAGAGTAATGCAATTTTGTGGGAGTCGATTATGGCACATTTAAGATTTGGTAACTTACAACTTGAAATCAATACATTCCTAAGGTAAATTTGTGTATTGTTGGGACTTGAAAATGGATGTTTTTGGTGGCTAACCAAATCTCCTGACTCACTCTATACCTTGGTGCTCGGGACCAATGTTTGTCAGCAGCAATTTTCCATGAATTTATTGCTAGATTCTTTAGTTTGTTTTCTAAAAATGAGATTGATGAGTGTCAGGGACCACAGAATGACCAGTAAGATGAGGAAATGTATTGGATGTTGTTCATATTTCATTGATAATCAAAAAATTGTGATGTATAAGTGGAAAATTAACCTGAATTATTCTGTGCAAACTCAGCCAAGGGTGAAAGTATTGATAAAGTCAGACTCCCAGAGACTGTTGCAAGACAGAAAAAGAGAAATAACATTCAATAAGATGTATGCTACTAAGTAGTTTTCAATATCATCAAATGGAGGGCAGAGGAACTACCTAATTTGGTCACTTTCTCACCCAGCATTTTAGTTTTGTATTTACATCACAATAAATCCCCCTGATACCCCACAATAATAAACTCATGGAAAGAATTGAGGAGTGACAAATTAAAACCTGAGTAACAATGATTGATGTCTCTAACTGTCAATGAAGTGTCTTATTTTAATATATTCAAGATGTCATCTTCTCTCTTCCTTCTATCTCCTCTTTTGTCAGTATGTCTGAATAAAACTGTTAGCCCCTGATCTAAATGCAAGGCATTTTATATGTTTTGTTTGCGGAATATTTTGGAACATACTATGGATGAAAGAGACAATTATTTCATTTTGATAGTGACACCAAATGATAGTAAGCTAGAAAAGTATTCCAAGTAAAGTATCTGTCATGTTAATATGGTAGATAGGCTGCCTTAATGTATTCATAGGAAGACACAATATTTAATATACTGTAGAAGCAATCAGCATGCACAACAAGAATTCACTAAAGGCACAAGAGAGTAATCTTAGTGTGGTTAGAACACAGACCAAATGTCTGTTACACTTGCAGCCAACACATATACACAAGGCTTAAGCAGAAGAGTAGTGTTGACACAGTCCAAAGGTAATGTACATTTGTAGATATTGGTGAAAGATAATGGTCATAGCATAGTTCAGAGGTTCCCAAACTCGGCCCTCAAGGCACCCTAGTGGTCCAGGTTTTAAGAATATCCATACTTGGGCACATGTGACTTAATTAGTATCTCAGTCTTTTTTTTACCATCTGTGCTGAACCATGCATTAGCATAAACCCAGATCATTAGGGTGCCTTGAGGACCAAGTTTGTGAAGAATTTGACAAAACCCTGAATGCAGCTGGCTCATTGAGAACATGCTTAGATAGTGTGAGCTTTCTTTAGTTTTTACAAATAGTGATTTAAACTTTTCCTTGGAGTAAATATTCAAGTTCAAGAAGTAAATATTTGACCACATTTAGGGCATGGCAAATTTTAGCCTGTACCCCTTCCTGACAATTTCCAGACCCCAATGGCCTTGAATCAAAGGGTCTACATTTCTGTATTGACTGCAATTGTTTGCTCTTCCTTCTTTTCTCTAATATCCCAAAAAAAGGATTGTATGGATACATAAACACTAGATAATCTAGATTATTGGGCTAAATGTAATAGAGTACTATCTGGCACCACTGCGGGAATACATGCGAGATTGCCCATATTTTTAAAGCAGCAAGCATGTTAAAGGCAAAAATCAAGCTGGCTTTGTCTTTAACATGCTTGCTGCTTTAAAAATACAGGAATACTGGCATGTATTCCTGCAGCAGTGCCGGCTCGCACTCTAACACATTTAGCCCATTGTCTTCCACTCCAATTTCTCCTGGCGAGATAAGAGGAATAAATACATTATTATTATAATTTATTGATATGGCGCCACAAGTGTTCCGCAGTGCCTTACAAAGTACATAGGCAAACAGGTTGATTTACAGTGACTTACAGTACAATACAATACATGACATGGATAATATACTTACTACATTAGCAACCATAACATCCAGATAATTAACAGAGCAAAGCAACCAAGTGTTCAGTGCCCTATTGGGGAGTAAGAAGTAGATGAAAGTAGAGATAGGAGAAGCACAAGAGAGTAGAGGGCCCTGCTCAAAGGAGCTTACATTCTAAAGGGTAGGGACAGACAAACAGGTGTGACACAGATGGGGTAGGCAGGGAGGAAGGAGTATGTAGCAGCAAGTTAAGATGAGAGGTGGAAGGCTTTGATGAAATAGTGGGTCTTGAGAGCCCATTTGAATGATTGTAGAGAGGTGGAGAGTCTGATGGGAAGAGGCGGGAGTGGGAGGAAGTAATCAATTGGCATGAAAGGCGGTGTGCATTTGTTGAACTAAGAGGGCAGACAAGAGAGGGAAGGGAGATGTAAATGGGAGAGGAATGGGTGAGGGCTTTGTAAATGAGTTTGAGAACTGGTTTCTGCAAGGGAAGGTGAGCCAGTGGAGAGCTTGTAGGAAAGGGGAGGCAGATGCAGAGCATTTTGAGAAGAAGATGAGCCGAGCAGCAGTATTGAGGACAGACTGGAGATTGGAGAGAAGGGAGTTGGCGAGGCCAGATAGGAGGAGGTTACAGTAGTCCAATCTGGAGATGACCAATGAGTGTATGAGGGTTTTAGTGGCTTCTGGGTGAGAAAGAAAAACATATGACCTTTCTCTTTTATGGCAGATGATTAGACTTCTCATTGGTGACCTTTTGGATCATAATATTCAGTTCACCACAAAGGACAAAAATCCCCCAAAGGGAAGAGTGGCTAAATTACTATTTGAGTGAGCATCAGCTGCTTGCATGCAGCCAGAAAGATTTCTAACAACTAATGCTGTAGCTGTGATCATGTCTGAAAAGGTAACGGAAAGAGATTTAAAAGTCACCTCCTTTGTATATATTTAGTGCTTAAATTATATTTTGTATGTAAAATATTTTACAGCCTAAATATTCAGGATGTTGAAGCCACAGCACACCTGACCAGGGGCATATTAATAATGGAAGAATCCCTTGTATAATCTTTGCCCTCCTTTCCTAGGTGGCAGTGCAAGTCAGTAGTAGACCATGGTGCTGTGACAGAGTCTACTGCACATGCATACAGTATGTGCATATCGCTGGGAAAATGGACACTGCACCATCTTCCTGATGATTTGTGAAGTGACTCTGGAGAGGTAAGTATTGAAGAACATGGGTGCAGGGGCCCATGTAGACTGCACACCCTTCACCCATTATAGATACACCACTGCACCTGACCTATCAATAGCGACTTTCAAAGGGTCACAAATACTCCAAGGAAAAGATGGTCCTACTGTAGCTAACAGACTATTCTCTCAATTATATCTCATCATTTGCTTTGTAAACTTAAAGGAATACTTCAGGTTTATAAGGAAATTTACTAAAAAGGAATCTTGAATGAAAAAGATGAATGTGTTTTAAGTGAATTTCCACATTATCCAGACTAAATAGCATAAAATCATCCTTATTTCATATGGACTCTTAGATCAGAAAGCTCCTACATCAGAAAAAATACTATTGAGAATGCCCATAAGTTTAGAAGTTGAAAACGATTTCTCTAAGTCTAAGAGCTACATATAAGATCCTATAATTTTCCTCTAATGTAGATTCAGAATAGGCTACTGTCTCTCTTTTTTTAATTCTGAGTGGAGTTCTTCTACAATATTTGACAATGTAAAGGGGTGTTTTGCAAAACAGTAAAATATTTTATAAATATATTCTGCTAGAGACAAGAAAAAGAGGAGGAGTATCGGGAGCTGCATTATATACTTCCTGGGGATGTTTTCTGTTTATTGTCTGTTGTCAAAGAGTTAGTAGAATGGATTAAAAAATAAGAGCCAAGCCAAGGCAACAATTAGCAGAGTCACAAATTGTTAAAGAGTGGTATATTACTAGATACACGGAAACTGGTTACAGGCAATTTATTCAGAAGAGCCAATAAATGTCCAGATGCTATAGTTTATAACACTATTCCATTAGATACACTAGCATATTTGCTCCCTCTTTTGGAACATCTGGGAGACTCCAACAATTTTGGGGAGTTGATGGACTCCCAGAAAAGAGGGACACCCTCCCACATCTCGCTAATTTCCTGTGAATTGCATAATGACCCAATTCTCCGTGAATTGTAATTTTTGCCAACCTCCCCATTGCATAATGCCAAAAGTTGCTGCATTATGTCATGGGGCATAGCCAAATAATTCAAACTACTTGTATTACCCTCCTTCACCCCCCACACCTCTTCCCACAACAGTGACCACCAACAGTACATCTCCCCTCTGGGAAGTCTCCTAGATGGGGAGCAACGCATGTTGGTAAGTATGCACACTGGGCTTGTAACTTAAATAATCTTTATTGAGTCCTTGAATATGGGCACCTATTATTTTTTTCTTCAAAATATTAGATGGGTATTTGCAAGCTGCTTCCAGATAAGAACTTACATGTCTTTAGCAATAATAAACACACAAAAAACAAGGTACTAAAAGTGAAAAGTACAGTAAATTAGACCCATAATGTAATACACAAACACAATAAATAAACTGAAGGAATTAGAATAAGGTAAGGAAGCTGTGGAGCACAGTTCCAGGAGTTTAAAAAAGGCATCAGAACAAACTTTGGTAGGATTCAGGGTGGAAAATGTGCATTATTTTGTTACTGTGCCAAAGCTTGTTTTCTTCTTTCAATATGTAGAACAGATTGAAATCAACCTTTGGAATAAATAGTAGAAAAAACCCACAGACAACATTAAGAGTTGGCCGCTAAGCATACTTTTTAAAGCAGAGG
The DNA here is from genome assembly GCA_031769625.1 of Taudactylus pleione. Taxonomy (NCBI): domain Eukaryota; kingdom Metazoa; phylum Chordata; class Amphibia; order Anura; family Myobatrachidae; genus Taudactylus; species Taudactylus pleione. The sequence continues at coordinate 2,440,036 of JAUIMM010000169.1, read as the reverse complement.
AGTGTGAGCATAAATAATTTACATTGAGTTAAGCAGGTGTTGCTCTTCGCAAATATCTACTTCTTATTCTGTCCACAAAACTACTATTGCTATTTGCACTTAGTTGTTAAAGCAAGAAAATGTTATATTCACTAAGGGCACATACGACCAGAAAAGGATACAGAATACAATTGAAACTGAATAATAACTACATCAGGTTAAATGCAAGCAAAAAATCCAGCAGAGGCAAGTTATATTTCTACAGTTTTCTAGAAGAATACATAATGAAAAAGCATTTATATCACATATATTATAAAATTATATATTTCAAAATAAAAAAAAAACAAATTGTGTAAATTTAACATAATCTATTTTCCTTTCACAATATGTTCTTAAAATAATTTAACTACTATTTTTTTACGGTTCTATTTCTCAAAGTGTGACGTCAACAAGATTTCCTGCTGCAGCGATTCAAAATATTTTTTTTTGCTGCAATTTACCAATAAAATAATTCCGAAGCAGCTGAGTTTTATTTAACAGCCCAGTGATACTGCCTGGCTGCAATAAAACTTACTTACCCCATCGCTGGTCCCATGTTAGGACATATGCGCAAGCTGGATATTTATCTATATATAAAATCATGCTCTAACTAACTGCCTGACTGACTGATTGACTCATCAATAACCAGCCCAAACCCCTGGACCTAGAAACATGAGTATATTCCTTCCATGATGTAGGTGCCCAAAAAGCATGGATTTTTCTAAATTTGACTTGTGGGTGAAAAGGGCTAAAATGTTTCCTCCCCCCGTGCAATGTTCTGCCTGACTGACTCATCATGACTGCAGCAAAGTTCAGAATTCAAACACCAATGGTCTTCCCAAGTGCTGCCAAACATCACTGGCAGTTGGTGTGGCTCCCGTGTTTGAATAATGAGGAAAGGGAATATGTTACTACAGAGGTGAAAGGAAAATGTATTGGAGGGATATGTGTTACTACACATATGAGGGAGGGGAATGTGTAACTACACAGGTGAGGGAGGGAATTTTGATACTACACAAGAGAGGGAGGGGAATGTCAAATGTGTTTCTATGGGGTGAGGGAGGGGTATGTGTAACTACAGGGGATAGTGGGGGTAATATGTTACTACAGAGGTGAGGGAGGGGAAAAAGCTACACAAGTGTGAGTAAGGGTAATGTTTTACTACAGGTGTGCAGGAAGGATTGTATTTCTACACAGACGAGGGCGGGAAATGCCCAATGTGTTAGAACATGTGCGAGGGAGGGAAATGTGTTATGTTAGAGGTGAGCATGGGTAATGTGTTAGTACAGAGATGAGGAAGTGGAATGTGTTAGTCCACAGGTGAGGGAGGGTAATATCTTACTATAGCAGTGATGCATTACTATAGAGGTGAAGAATTAATTTATTACTGGAGTGGTGAGATGGAAAAATAAATGGTAAATATCTAAGGTCTACACAGGTGAAACCGAGTACATCAGCTACTATATATATAAAACCAAATGTCCTGACTGACTGACTCACTGACTCATCAATGCCTGGCCCAAACCCCTGTATCTAGAAACATGAATATCTGGGAGTATATTCCTTCCATGACGTAGGTACTCACTAAGTAGGGATTTTTCTAAATTCAACTCCTAAGGGGGTGAAAAGGGCTAAAATGTTTCCTCTTCCTGTGAAATGTCCTGACTGACTGACTCATCATGGCAGCAGCACAGTTCAATATTCAAATAGGGGAACCACAATAACTGTCACCCCAACTGCTGCCAAACTTCACTGGCAAATGGTGTGGCTCCCCTATTTGAAGTTTGCTGCAGACCCAACTCTGTAACCACCACTAGCCATATGATCCAGATATGAGTTATGAGGCAGACAGCACTACAAAGGGGGTCTTCTTTATGCTGAAGATAGTTCTTAATGACATTGGCTACATGTTTGGGGTCATTGCCCTGCTGCAGAATAAATTTGGAGCCAATAAGACGCCTCCCGGATGGTATTGAATGATCGATAATTACCTGCCAGTATTTCTCAGCATTGAAAGCACCATTAATCCTGACCAAATCCCCATCTCTATTTGCTGAAATGCAACCCAAACTTGCAGGGAACCTCCACCATGCTTCACTGTTGCCTCCAGACACTCATTATTGTACCACTGCACTTCTGCGAACAAAGTGCCTTTTGTTACAGCCAAATTTTTAAAAGTTTTACTTATCAGATCAGAGCAGCTGCTGCCATTTTTCTGCACCTCAATTCCTATGTTTTTGTGCATAGTTCAGTCACTTGGCCTTGTTTCCACATCAACCGTATGGCTTTTCGGCCGCAATTCTTCCTTGAAGACCACTTCTGGCCAGACTTCTCTGAACAGTAGATGGGTGTACCTGGTTCCCACTGTTTTTTTGCCAGTTCTGAGCTGATGGCACTGCTGGACATCTTCCAATTTAGAAGGGAAGTAAACATGATGTGTCTTTCATCTGATGCACTAAGTTTCCTTGGCTGACCACTGCATCTTCGGTCCTCAACATTGCCCATTTCTGCTTCTTCAAAAGAGATTGAACAGTACATCAGTACATCTTGAAACCCCAGTCTGCTTTGAAATTTTTGCATGGGAGAGACCTTGCGGATGCAGTATAACTACCTTGTATCTTATTGCTTTGCTCAGTCTCAATGATGTGATTTTCAGAGAATGATGAGAAAATCTTGATCTTCTCACACAGTTATCAGATGCATTCTTCCCCATGGTGGATCTCTCCCAAAGGGGAACATTTTAAACTGGCAAGTATATTATAAACTAAAAATAGCAGGATGAACTATGTCTTCTTTCAGGTCAAGCATTAGTGTCTGCCATTACTAAAATCGTCAGGTTTTACTGGAAGGTACAATGGAACATGCAGAGCTTTCTTCTTATTTTAAACCAGGGGTGAATTTGGAACAAATGGGCTCATTCATCATTCCTTCAAGTAGGTGTAATGATTATTTTTCACCTACTTTTGTAGTATCAAAGTATTGTGACTACTCATTACATAGGTAACACAGAAGAGATCACTGATATCTCCTGCTTACTTTCATACCTGATCCAGTCCACTGTCCCCATACAGTAGAATGAGGAGTCACATTAATCCAACTCTAAAAACTTACACCAGTTCTCCTAACTCAGAATTAACCTTTGGAGGTAAATTGACTAAAGTAAGAGATTTTAATAGTGGAGATGTTGTCCAAATCAGATTCTAGCTATTATCTTTTAGAAGGTGCTAGTTAAATGTTAGTATAACCTGATTGGTTGCTATGAGCAACATTTTAACTTCAGAAAAATACTCATTTTAGTATATATACCCCTTGGTGTCTCTGATATCTACCCAAGCCAAGTGTTTTTTTCCTGGGATCAACCAGGAAAGAGGTAGGGGGCTTGGTCTGCAAACCCTAATTCTAAACATAATAAGAGGTGCTACCATGCTGAGACTTGTAGTACAATGCAGGGAACAAAGAAAACAGGTGCAGACTCTGAGTACTAAGAACAATGTTTGGCCATCAATCATGAAAGGACAGCCATGACTCTTGTGGGCCAAATAATTCATTGTCAAGATGGAGTTTGCGATTTTACATGCTGAAGTACTCAGATATTACACATTTTTAACTAAATATAAAGCAACTGTATGCAGTTTTTTTTTCTTTTTAATGTGGAGGTAATCTGTTTTAACTAGAGAAGTGTTGGTCCGGTTCTCAGAGAACTGGCAACAATCGAATTTAGGGGTTCCAAGCCAAACTGAGTCTGAGTTCTAAATCACTTTGGGATAGCGAGAGGAACCGAGTCCCAGTTCGTAGCTTGATACGGTTGGGAACTCGGATTTAAAAACCAAACTCGGGTTTTGGATTACATGCTAACAGGTCAAAAAGACGTCATTTTAGCCATTTTTTAACAAAAAAAATTAAATACAGATCCAAAACCAAAACATGTGAGAGTGATTTATCAGAACAAAAATCAAAATACAAAGATGAATCCAGATCGAAAACTAAAACCAAAACCAAAACATGGGGGTCAGCGCACATCTTTAGTTGTAACCGGTGTTGCTGTAATATGAAATAAGAGCAGGATGAGTTACATATATTTCTACATACAGCTATTATATAATTAACTATAAGTTCTGGTTAAAATCTTTAACATAAAAGCATATTCTACATAAATCACACTCAAATTGAGTCTCAATACTGCAAATGTCGCACTGATACATTCAGGCAAAATAAATATCTTAAACATACAATTATATATTGCAAATAAAAACAGATGCAAACTAATGCAAATACCCAGTGATCTCATATATTAAAAAACACTTTGAGAGTATTTAAATACAGTTCTAAATGCTTCTTTCATATAGTTGGATTGTATTTGTTATTTGTTTTAATCCAGTATAAAAAAAATAGGTTGGGATAGATCTTACCCAGACAAAAAATAGTGACCATCACTTATAACAACACTTTATGTTCGGCTGCTCATCAGTGGTTTTAATACATAGTCTTGGCTAACCCGATCAGCGTGCCTCCAAGCTATGTCCTGCTGTATGCAGAGGGCCGTATCCAGACTGCCACTCTGATAGTGAAAGGTAGCCGTGTGGAGGAAATCCTTGTCTCTAGTCTAAGAGTGGAACCTCTAGTCACCAGGCATTGGAGAAATGACCATGTAATGGTCAGGCCAGTCAGCTCTTTATCTTGTCCCACTATATCTGGATTGTGGTAGCGCTGAACATCCACCGGAATTCTGGGTTATTCTCTTAACCATGGATTGCTGTATAATAGTAGATAAATAAGGTGTTCTAACGCGTTTCTCAGCCCTTGTATGTCTGGCCATTGCCTCAGAGGAAATGGCCAGATATACCTCAGAGGAAATGGCCAGACTTACAAGGGCTGACATATCTCAGAGGCAACGGGCAGACATACAAGGGCTGAGAAATGCTTTAGGACACCTTATTCTTTACAATTATACAGCGATCCATGGTTAAGGGAATAACCCAGAATTCCGGTGGATGTTCATCGCTACCACAATCCAGATTAAGGGCTGTATTCAGTTAGCCGTGATGAATCAGTTTCTGCAGAAAAGTATCGTGAGTGATGTAATTTCGCCATGTGAAAAGATTTCTCTGAATTCAATTCCAAAGAGTTTTCACCGGTGCGGAAATTTAATGCATTGGAAGCGGCAAAAAAGATTTGCCTATGAATAGCAGTTGAAAAAAATGCAGAGTTGGGGTTTTGGGTGCAAACTTCGGAAAAGTCCCCCAAAGGTAAACTGTGTCAAACACAAGTTTTAAAAAGTCTTTAGCTCACCCCAAAAAAGTACTTTCATTTTGGGGGTAAAAAAAGTCCAAAGTTGAGGGACAAAGTTAAAAACTTGCGAAATAGACTCCAGGGGGGTCCCCAAGTATGCCCCAGGTGTTTTTAAGTTTGCAGGTGCTTGCGGCAGGTGGATTTTTTATGAATTTTAAAACTTCACTTTAGCAACTTAAAAATATGCTATCACCCATTCCAGGTACCCCAAATTTGCTGGGACTACTTATTTTCACCAAAATAAACTGCTAAATGCTATTCTTAACCACTTAAGCAAAGACGCGAAATAGAAACTATTGAGAACATTTAAGTACCCCAAATACTTTCAGGAGGGCTATTCAGGGGCATCTACTGTATAGTGATCCCCAATGTCATTGCACCTTTTGGGGGTCTCAGGCTGATTTCCCCAAATCTGACAGGGATTTTCGCATGTTACAGTTTCGTCTGCTCCCGTTTTCGCCGATTTCTAATTGAATACGGGGAAAAGCGGGCACGTGCATGATACTTTTCCGCATTGAAAACCAGCGAAGTCGTCGAAAAGTACTGCATGCGAAAAGTATGGGACTTTTTGCCAGGAATTGAATATGGCCCATAGTGAGACAAGATAAAGAACTGACTGGCCTGACCATTTCCATGGTCCAGCCTGGTGACTGGAGTTTCCACTCTTAGACCGGAGGTGAGGATTTCCTCCACATAGAACCTTTCACTATCGGAGCGGCAATCCAGACACTGCCCTCTGCGTACAGCAGGACATAGCCGGGAGGCACGCTGATCAGGTTAGCCAAGACTATGAGGGGTATTCAATATGAAACGTTAACTTCACTGTCGAAGTAAACGTTTCATATCGGAGTTTTTTTCTGCGTTAAGGTATGGTGCGCGCTCCCACTTATCCCCGTATTCAATATTAAATTAACGAAAATGGGAAACTCCGAAGTTGGATTTGCGTAAAGTTACGAATTTTTCCTTAAAATAATTGTAAGACCCCCCTAAAGTTGTAAAAACATGGGGGAACACTCTGGGTACCCCCGTTTTAGCCTTTAATTGAAAGTCGGGGATTTAAATAGCCGCAGCAGGTGTTTTTTTCCCGACATTGAATAAGTGATGCAGAAGAGCACTTAGGTTATTTTTTTCATTTTTTAAGTGGTCCCATCAAATTTGGGGTACATGAAAATGGGTACTAGCATATTTTGATGTCCCTAAAGTAATTTTTTTTAAATTCTGCATTTGTGCACCTTCCGCTATAATTCTATTGTAGAAAACATCTGCCGCATACTTGCAGAATAGCCTTGAACCTATTTCCCTATTGTTAAACAATTTTTTCCCATTTTTTTTTTCACCCCAATTTTTAAATTAATTTTTTGGGGTGTCCCTATTTTTTTTTTTTAACTTTTTTTGACACAGTTCTTTTTTAAATGTCATTCCCAGGGGTGCAGGCTATTTTTTTTAAGCCTGCACCCCTAAACCCCAATTCTGCACTTTTTTTCGACACCTATTCAATGGTGAAAAGTTATCCCCGTTTTTTATCAAAGACTTGTCAAAACTGCGATAAGTCTTTGAAATTGAATATGGTGTAAAAGTCAAACCTACGATAATGACGTCATACATCCGATATTAACGCAAAAACGATGTTATTGCACCCATATTGAATACCCCTGTATGTATTAAAACCACCGATTGGCAGCTGAACATAGAGTGCTGTTGTAAGTGACTGTCTCTATTTTTCTCTGTGTAAGATCTATCCCAACCTATTGATTTTTTATATTGGATTAAAACAAATAACTGTATTTTTTCCTGTGAATATTTTGCACATTGGTGCATGGAAACAACTATTAAGAACAATTAAGAACAATACTGATACATTGATTGGACTTCAACAAAAAAAATGTGGTTTTCTTATAATTCAACTATATGAAAGAAGCATTTAGAACTGTATTGAAATACTCTCAAAGTGTTTTTTAATATATGAGATCACTGGATATTTGCATTAGTTTGCATCTGTTTATATTTGCAATATATAATTGTATGTTTTGGATATCTATTTTGCCTGAATGTATAAGTGCGACATTTGCAGTATTGCGACTCAATTTTAGTGTGATTTATCTAGAATATGCTTTATATTAAGGTTTTAACCAGAATTTATAGATAATCTTATAATAAATGTTAATGAATCCTATAGCGCTCCCATTTTTTGCATTTTTTTGTTTTTTCTCTACATAGGGGTTAGCTGCTCCTTATGGAGAGCTGCATTTGGCATCTACCTTCATTCTGACTAGAAACCACAGCACCCTTTTATTTTATTGGTACCATTTCTACATACAGTATCTTTATTCTTCTCCCTCTAGGTTACTGGAGTGAACTTTGTACTTGCTTTCCAAATTAGATATTGTGTTTAGTATTGATTGTCAGTAAGTTCTCAGTGTACTTCCATAGTATTGCTTGATGCAAGCTGATTTACCTTAGATCCAAGACATGCCTTGATGTTGCACATTAAATCCACTTGTGATTACTAGCAGGGGGCATTTGATGTTTATGGTTTGTTCTCCTTTCCAATGTAAATTTTTTTTCATTGTATTCCTTTGACAGTTTTCACATAATATACAGCATTTTGTTCTTATTCTACATGTCTGGAGTCCAGGCCCAGTGTCATCCTTACTTACAGTTTTATTTAGCTGCATAGAATGATGACGATAATAATAATAATAATAATAATAATAATAATAAAAAAATAATAATAATACATTTATTGCTATAGCACTTTTCTTCCAATAAAACACATGCTTTACATTTGCAGATCAAAAAACACATGCTACTGAAATAGATAAAGTATTGACAGAGTGCCTGATTCAGAACCGCTCGCTCTGAATCAGGGCCCTCCTACTTAAAAATGGAGCGGCCTCTTGGACGCTTGCATAGCTGTGGGTGACCACCCACAGCTTATGTAATCGTCCATGATGATGGTCGCGATGGTCAAGACCATCGCGACCATCTGGCTTGCAACGAGACCCTGCGGTAGGGTCTCGCTGCCGCAAGCCCTGGAGTGATTTTGGCTCTATAAGAGCCAAAATCACACCCACTGACATAACTAGTTATGTCAGTAGTTATGTCAGTGGGGCCGGACCCAGACGGTAGGCGTTCCCATGGGAACGCCTCCATCTGGCAGCCACGCCCCAGCACGCCCACCAAAGGGGGCGTGCTGTCACTCATCATCGATAGCACGCCCCCTTTGGTGCGAGACCCGGGTCTCGCGCATGCGCACGACGGGTCTCCCTCCGTCGTGCACATGCGCATTTGGGTACCATCGACCCGCTTGCGAGTGTCCTACGCTCGCGAGCGGGTCTGAATGAGACCCAGAGTACAGAAAAGAGAACTACAGTAATCATTGGTCAAAGTTGAAATCACTCATTTATCATAACATACAGTAACAGAATATGCAACATCTAGCAATGATGTATGACAACTGATAGAACACACTGCTTCACTCAATGTGTAATGGTCATGAATCATCCGTTTTAAGGGACACACAGCATTTAGGTAATACCCTATATTAGTATTGGAGGTATGTTCATATAAATCACCAGGCTGCACTTAAGTCCATATTGACCTTGCATTTGGATTATCCCATAATTTCTTTCTGGGATAAGGCTGATAGGAAGAAGGTTGCTACAACACAACAGGATAATTTATATTCTAAGTAGTGGGACAGTGCTAAACGATTTGAGCCAGCACTGTGCAATACAGTCCACAGAAATTTTCCAGATGCTCTATTAGAATATCATAGTCCCATATTTAAAACCTGGTCTTTTGGAACCCTAATAGTGCATGTTTTCCAGGTCAACTAGCATGGAACACATGTGTTAATTTAATGACACTATAGATTTACAGATGGTACTAACTATTCTTCTGATACCTTAAAAACACACACTATTAGAGTTCCATGTTTGAGAAACACTGCTATAGTCTACGGAATCAAATGCCGAAGAGAGGTCCAGGTCCGGAAAGATTAAGATCAAATAAACACTTTTCGCCATTAGGAGATAATAAAGCACATATACTAGGGTTGTTTCATTATGCTGATTCTTCTGTAATCCTACAATGTGATACAAATAACATCACATGTGATCCAGTAATCAATGGAATTGCAAAGCTGCAAACAAATAGCTTTGCAATTCCGTCTTTGCAAACATGCAAATGCAGCAGGAGGTGTATGACACCCCTTGCTGCATTTGCAATCCCAGCACTGCGACTGAGGTCGCAGGCAGGGATAACCATCATGACCATCTGTTGCCATGGTGGACGGTGCCAAGTAAGACTTGAAAAGAAACCTTTGGCACTACTAGTGTTCCATGAATGCAAAGCAAAAAAGCCTCAAGTTCCTTAATGAACAAGTTTTCCCAAGTAGTTGATCCTTTTAGATTAATTCCTCTATTTATTGTGAGATGTCTTTCTGATCCAAATGGGTTCATCTCACAAGGGATTTCATAAAAAGGAAAGAGAAAAACTAATATAGTGTAGTACTTCTCAAATTCAATATTGGTTTATTCACACAAGGTCTATTAAAAACAAATATCCATCTAAAAATTGATTGATGTCCTGGAATTTTGATAATGTGAGGAACCATACCATGTGGAGCTCCTAACGAGGAGTAACAAGGCAAGTTTCCAGAATCCTCCTTCTCTCCTTACTGGCAAATTGCTGGAGCATCCATTGGGTGTCCTCTTATGTTTGAGCAGATGAGTATCCAAATAACCAATGCATTTCGAATCATTGGATTCTTCCTCAGGGCTGGATATTCTCATCTGCTTGGCTGAAGTCAATTTATAATGAGATTAACCTGGAAGTGGCCCTGGTGTCCGTGCAAAATTTATAGTTATATAACTTGTGAGATGTTATGACATCCTATACATACATAAAATTTATACAGTATAAAATAATACATATCTTATTAAAATTAAAAAACTATTAAAAAGCCATTTCAAACCTATGTAAATGTTTCCGGTTTAATAAACTAAAATCCCGCCAACCGGAAGTGCAGTAAAGAAAAGTGTTAATAATCTGAGCGCTTCACGTGTGAGACAGAAATGCTTCAACAGGTTAATAAGGTGTGCACCCACAGTACACCATAGATTCAACAAAAAATACACAGGTAAACCTTGCGCAAAACCTGAAAACAGAGAATTACTCTCAAATAGTCTCAAATAGTGGTATATTAGTAATCACCACAAAGTCAGCACATAAAGTCCATAAATTAAGCATTGCTGTATTAGTTTTTCCTAATTAGGGAAGTACATATATCTAAATCATCTTCTTCAAAATATACTGGTCTGCCCAAAACGTCACAAGAGTCACTTGCTGCTTTCTTCAAATACACTGAAGGGCCTCTTGTTCCTCAAAAACAAATTAGGGGAAACAAAAGAGGACCACAATAGGGGAATACAGTTTTATTGAGTGACAAATGTGTTAAAATAACAATGAGGCTGCTTACCAGACACACTGGTGTATAATAACACCATCAAGCATATTGGGTCAAAATGACAGGGTACCTCCTGAGTTCAAGAATCCACCCTCTCTGCCTCGGTCTGGAACAGCTACTCCTCAGAACAATCACCAACGCGTTTCAGCTATCAAAGAGCCTTTGTCAAGGTGTGGTTGGGCTAGACCATAGATCTTCTTTACATCCCCCCTCATACAATTTGATTGGTTGATACACTCCCTGTGTGTTTAATGGGGCTAATACTTCATTCCAGATACATTCAATGTTAATTACTTACAGCACCATGATAAATACCTTTTGTGTGTCTCAATCTTGTTAATTGTATGACAAATTTCTTTATAATGTTTAGGACTTAGAGCTCTGTATTCGCATGCATTCCACCGTGATCTCCGCGTGGAACGCACACACTTCTGCTCTTTGCACCCGGAAGTCGTCACCTCCTCTCTGCGCTGCGTTCCACCGATATTGCTGTGTGGAACGCATGTGTTTCCGGGCACTGCAGGAGGGCCTTCTATGATTGCACCCTCCGGAGCTGCTCTGAGGGCCTGATTCAGAGCCGGACGCTATTTGCGGACGGTCGTTCTAAAAAAGGGGCCGGATATTTAAATTGAGCGCTCGCTCTTTGCGGTGTGTTGATGCCTCTATGTCTGAGCAAGCATTTGAAAAATGCGCTCGCTATTTTGTAAAGACGCCCCTTTGCCATTCACATCACACGTCATCTCCGGTATTTAATAGATTAATCGGGAACATCGAAAGGCATCTGAACTGCTCGCAGTGGTTGTGGTAGGATTTTCTTACCGCTATCACTGCAAGCAGTTCAGGCTAAAAGACAACCAAGTGACGTGGTTGATGACACTCCTTTACTAATTATGCACTCCCATTAAATGCCCTTTTGACCATTAGGCACGCCTGCGTTCGGATCTCCACTCCCCCGTTTTCAAGCACCTTCCCCTGTTAACACCCGCAAACGGTACATTCTGTCAATCAAATTAGCAGCCCCTCGCTGTTTTACGAGTGCACGATTTCCGACCGCAATGACTGTTTTGCGCAGCGCATTACGACCCATACGCATGCGCAGTTGTGCGAACATTGCTCAGAGCGAACGAGCGCCCGCTTACGAGTGGCTCTGAATCAGGCCCTATGTCCACAGCGCTCCACCGCACCGCTGTGTGGAATGCATAGACTTCCGGTGTTCGATCTGTTGCCATGTTGATGCAGAAATTCCCGCGTTACCTGACAACAGTATTTTGGAATACAATAAGAACTTCAGGAGTCTCCAGTAAATCACTGTGGCTCCCAATCCATAATCATAATCTATAGGTGGATCTTTAAGGTCCTTGTTGAAATGATCATTCAATAAAATCCCACCAACCGGAAGTGCGTCGCCGGACCAGAAGTGAGGTGGACCGGAAATTAGATGTTCTATTCAATTTAGTACACTACCCGAAATCTCTGAGCTATACGCTGGGCATAATGGAACTAAAGTTTATGCCGGAAGTGGGCCGGACTGGAAGTGACCTGTCCGCTGAATCAAATATGCAGTACTTCCCAGCATTACACAATTGCATGCTGGGCTTTCCATACCTCAAATTGTTTTCTATGGTGCTGATCTTTTTATGAAGAGCATCTTCTACTTCTAGTGTGGACTGGGCTATCAATTAACGGCCGGACCGGAAGTACGCAGAATGGTGTATTACTGGAAGTGCGTGTTTCGTAACCAGAAGTAAACAAAACTCCATTTTTGGATACCCGAAATTAGGTTAATGGGTAGATCCGGTGGCCATTTTGGGATGGTTTAAAACACAGACATTAATATCATACAGAAAACCATATATTTCAACTTCTAAACAAGAAAATACATAAAATATTCTTAAAATCATGCATACATTACTAAGACAAGACCAAGTTACTCCTAAAATGATGAAGAATAAATTAAATGGTTCAAAATTTGTCCAACTAAATTATATGATGGGTCCATCTTTCTAAAAATGTTGAATTTCTAAAAACAATTTTAATTCAAATTCCTCATTTAAACCTGCTGGAGCTTACTAAGGCTGGCCGGCTTGCGAGGCCAGTAAACTGTGTCTGTGTACGCAGCCCCTGGCCTTGGCACTCCCAGAAAACGGGCAATCAGGCAAAGGCATAGATGTAGCTGCATGTGATCACACAGGAGCTATTCTGCACATTTGCAGAATGGGTATTGTGCACGGGCAGATTCCCATTAATCGGGAATCTGCATTCAGCATAGCACTTGCATGCAATTAATAGAAAGCCACTGTTCTCCGATCACATGGTGTAAACAGCAACATGTGTATTTTGAGTAAGGCTGGCTGTTTCCGATCACATGACTTACTGATTAAGCGCCTATAGTGTTATTCATGGATATTCAATTTTTTATGCAACTGTTATATCTTATATCAAACATCAGGAGTCTGGAAACAGTGTTTTTGGAAATATGATTATCTTCCATTGACTTGAGCTATGAGGAATGACTGTCTAGCTGAACTGACTATTTAACATCTACTATAAGTGGAATATTTTAGATGCATTTCACCTAGAATAAATTGGACAGTCCACATGCAACATACCTAAGTGTGCAAACCTTGGAATTATATATTTGTTGGTGTTTCACTGTACAGTACTTATTCATTGTTTCTTTAGCATGCTAATTATTAATGTTATTTATATTAAATGTTTTATACTGGTAACATCTGGTCCACTATATTTAGAATTTACAATTTTTCTGATTTAATATCAATTTTCTACTAGACATTTTGAGCTGTTTACCTCAGCTGCTTTTTAATGTCATCTAGGGGGTGCTTTGTATTATTTATTTATATTTCAGTTAAGGGGGCTGATTCTGAGTCCCACGCACAGTGGATGTAGTTGCAGTTCTAGCCCATTGCTAGGTGCAAAAGATCCATTAGTAACAGGCTTCCATTCTCCATATGCACAACTCAGAATAGCACAGAGCTTTAGCTTAGAGATGTGTGGGTCTGGTTCTCAGAGAACCGAGTCCGAGTTCGGAATCACTTTGGGGTACCAAGTCAAACTGAATCCTGGTTCGGATCTTCCTGTAGTTCAGAACTCAGATTTGAAAACTGAACTAAGGCTTTGGATTGCATGCTAACAGGCCAAATTTACATAACTTTAGCTGTTTTTTTATTTTTATTTTTTAAAAATATACCAATCCAAATTCAAAACTAAAACACGTGAGGGTGGTTTTGCAATACCAAAACAAAAACACAAAGATGAATTTGGATCCAAACCAAAACCAAAAATGGTGAGCAAACTCTGGAAGATCTGAACAGACAAAAAATTATCATAATATGTATCTTTAAATCAATCATGGTTAAAATTGTAGCATTAGAAAAAATTGAAACAGAGAAATTGTGAGAGAGGTGGACAACATATAATTGAAATAAAAAATTGCAATACAAAAGTTAAAATTAGCACCACTAAACTAGGTAAGTTTAAATAAATAATGATAGATATCACAATAATGTGGATCACCTGGGGATCCGCAATTGAAATAATAAGGTAGGGCTAATAATTATATACCCTATACAAAAGCAAATGATGATGCAGCTGCTAGAGACCTCAGAGCCTGTGCACTTATGGGTAGGGACATCTGCTTTCAACTGTTGTGCCTAAGCAGTGAAATAGGGAATGAGAGTCATCAACACAGGCATAGTGTATATGAAAGTACAATGGTATCTATCTGCAGTCAGGGCTCATTAACACCAATACACCCTGGTGCATAGCATTGCAGGGTGATATGGTGTATGGTCCTCTGATAAGAGTGCTACTGAAACAATAAAGAGTAAAACAGTAATGGTGTAGATACCTGAAAACTCCTAAGTGATCAGGGTTCTTGGTGCAGGGGAGCCTTTGTGCACAAACCTTTGTCCAGGTTTTTAGGTCATACATTGTATTGTACACTAAATATTCAGGGATAACAAATTACAATTAAAATTGAAAAAGTTTTAGTTTATACATTATTTAGTTGCTTGGTTTGTAGAGAAGAGGTTAGGCGAGCAGAAGAAAAGGATTGCTATTATTCAGTAGATTAGCTAACATTCTCATATACACAAAAAAAAGACAAAAAATAAATCAAGAAAATGGCAATTATGTAAGATAAAACCAGAGTGCAGAAATGCCCCAAAAATAAACTTAAGATAATAATACATATAAAAGACTGGGGGTGGGTATATGTAAATATATACTGTACATACCAACCAAAACATCACACATACACTATATGTCCTTATGCAGATTAGCTTGCATTTGCCACATGTCTGTTTGTGAATGGAAAGATTGGATATCAGGGCCAAACACATGTATGTATATATATATATATATATATATATATATATACAGTATATATGTGTATATAAGGGAGGCCAAGTTACGGGAGGCTTCTGCAAAATATCTGACAGCTGACTGTTCACTTGATCCAGACTTAATTGCTGTCCTATTAGTGGATCTATGGGGAGGCAGTGAGGATGTCTGCGGACAGGATGCCAGGCATCAATATACTGATGCTGGAATCCCAACATCCATCAGAATGCTGATGCTGCCATCCCGAAGAGATCAAGATACTGACATTGCGATACTGACTGCCAGCATCTCGATGGTAAGTATGTGGCTTAGGGATAGCCCGGGGATGGGGTGTTAAGTTTAGGGACCTCCTGGGGTAGGTTAGGGTTAGGCACTGACCAGGGAGGGTAAGGGTTAGGCTGTAGGGAGGAGGGGAAGGGGATAGGCACCACCGGGGGTGGATAGGGTTAGGCACCACCTGGGGAGGGTTAGGTTTAGGGTGTGGGAAGGAGGGTTAGGCACCACCGGGGAGAGGTTAGGGTTAGGCACCACTGAGTGAGGGTTAGGGTTAGGCACTGGGGGAGGGTTAGGCTACTTACTGGCCCCTGACAGGATCCTGAACATTGGGATGCTGCTGTCAGCAGCCCGACCACCGGTCAATCACATGTATTCCGATCTATGTATCTTCAGCCTTTCTTTAAACATCCTCTCAGTTTTATGGACATAGGAGTGTTCACAAGGACACACAATCTGGTTAATTACATTTGAAGTTTAGCTAAGATGGTGTCTAATAAAAAAAGTTGTCAATTCTGAAAAGTCTCTCCTGCAATAAGATAACAGCATATTGTACATCTGCATCTAAAGCAGCCATTGTTTATTTTTATGAAGAAGGATTTTTGTAGAGTCTGCACTAGTCAATCAGTGACAATTAATGACAAAATTATTAAACTAAGCCAACATCATGGTCTTAAAGAGAACAATTCAATATAAGACACTATCGTTGGTGGTGCTACCAGATATAATGTGTGAAAATCACAATTGTAACTTGTTTGCAAAGAGGCAAAAAGACAAATATAGTCTTACCGGTGCACTCTTAATTACATATTGGGAATAATCATCACAATATAATTTCGACTCAACTTTTCATTTCATCATAACATAATTTCGACTCAACTTTTTATTAATTTTCAGTCATTCTCACTTAGTTTTCTTTTCTTTTTCATCCCTATTCACATGTACTTATTTTTAATGCTTGTCTTATGTAATTTTTTTCTGCATTTTTTAATGCATTTTTTTAAAATGCATTTTTTTAAAATGCATTTTTTTATATATTTTAATATATATTACTATATTATATATCATATATTTCATTATATATATCACTGTATAACAATTGTCACTTCTAGGTCTCATACATATTTATATTGTTATTTATCTTTATTCACTTTTTTAGTGCTGTTTATTTATTTTTACAGTGCACTTTCACTTTTATATGTCATATTCCCCATTGAGTTATATATACTATAGGACCTTAGTGCACCATAGATTACCATTCGCTTTTCACTTATTCCAATTCTTTATATTCACCGTAATATTTACGGTACACTATTAGTCTCTTTAGTCAATATTCTTTTGATTTATTGGTTTCCTGACAGTAACTATTCTCATGGAATAATATGTTCCATTCTACTATATGTAATCCATAGCCCCATGTCTGTGTCTGTATTTATCATCTTTTTCATCTATATCAATATTTCAGTGTTAGTCTAATATTAGAGGGTTATATATCCTCCAGTGCAGAATTAGCCACCTTGAACTAATTTGTACAAATACCAAGATGTGTCACTATTTATTATTTATATCTTCTGTAAAACAAGTTGTGCTGCCATCTGTTATATATGAACAATAAATTTATGCGCATGTGACATGTGTCATGATAACTTCCTTATTAAGAGTCAATCTTGTCTAATGAAAGTAGGTATCGAAGGATGTACGGCAAGTCTGTGTAGTTATTTGCATTATTCTAATGCTTATACTTAAACATTATTCCTCATTAACCATGTTAAATAAAAGTCTCTCGTTTGTTTATATATGGTAATCTGTCAAGGGAATCCACACCCACGTATGCCTTTATATTTGCTGATTAGCCTCAGAGAACAAGTTCCTGATAGACTAAAACATGTGCTCATCAGGGAGGGGACAATCCGATTGGTTCACTAAACATAGAAAGAGAGAGCTGGAGAGGGGTATTACCTCATGGCGATCAGGTGACCAAGCCTTTGGAGGCGAAAAGCACGTCTGATGGGACTGTTTGTTCCCAAACAGCCAGGCAAACACACCACCGGCAGCTGCTCTTCCTGGTTCACTCCTACACGAGGTATCTCTCTTTCTCTATCACTCCAGCACTCTCTTATCCAAGCCGGACAGAAACTCTCGCTCTGCAATGCTTTTATAGTAACAGAGGGGAGACACTGTCAGGAGCGGGGACAGCAGAAGCGCTTTATCTGTTGTTTCTCCAGGGACCTTGCTCACTCCTCTCTCATCCCTTGTTTGATTATATAGACAAGGGACAGCAGAAGCAGTATAGCATATCTTGTCCCCAGACTTTTATTCAACTCCATAACGATTTGATTTATTTTGTGATATCCACCCTAATATTAAGTGGATACAACTAATACCTATTTCACAATGCTTAACAACTCAAGCATATGTTTGTTATATTGTATATTTTTGATCACATTTGATACATTAACTTAAGTATCACATGTTGCCTTTATGAGCCATCAGTTGGTAATACATTATAACAGGCTCATATATTTGCCCCTTTCACGAACCTGATTGGCATATTTGCACATTCCATTAAGGTATATATTTATGGATATTTATGAAATTCTTTTTTAGTTACCTCAAGGAGAATGATTTGTCAGGTTGGACATTAATTAGACAGAACTAGACCAATTATCTAAACTGTGTATGTTATGTGTTTATATTGCTAGTAATGTGGTCTTTTGTTCATGTGTATATTAATTGGATAAACTAATGATAAAATTATGTATATTATTTGCTTACACTGCAAGTTCTGTGGTTTCCCAGTTATATGTACCAATATAACACAACAGCAGCTGCGATTTTGATGTGTCCATATTAATTCATGAATATATATATATGACATATCAAAATTAGGTGGATTTCTATTCTACTTATCCATTTATTATATAATCAACAGTAATTCAAGATTGCTAGAGGGGAACTAGCTTTAGAGAGATATTTTCGCCCAAACTACTATTGTTATATTTTTTGTATTTCATATATGTGTGTCCCCTTTTTTTGATCCCAGTAAGAAGTGTATCTATCATACACATTCTTTTTATCAAATGTATTAAAGGTTAAGTTATCATTTTTCTTAATTATCTTTCTGATTATTCCCAATATGTAATTAAGAGTGCACCAGTAAGACTATATTTGTATTTTTGCCTCTTTGCAAACAAGTTACAATTGTTTATTTTTAGCCTACAAAAATGTTCCAGTTTGTTATTCAATAATTGTGTCACATCAGTATTAACTAGGTGATTCCGAATATTATGTCCTCTAGTTATTACAACAGCAATTTTACATCAGATACTTTTAATTCTGGATCCGATTGGATTTATGTCCAATCTTTCTTCAAGATCTTATTAATACAGTCACTCCCAACCATATAGAAATTGACAGAAAGCAATATACAAAATTAGGAAGAACACTAAGACTGAAGAACAAACTATGTGTTCACAAATCCCTGAGGAAAGTCTAGAGGTGTCCATGTTAGTTGATTCTGAAATGTCTGACATTGTACTAGTAATGAAGCCTCATTCCACCATTTCTGCAGCCTCTGAAAATGTGTGGATGAGCAAAGATGGTGACATTTAAAAATTGAGGATGCTAGTGTGGAAGTGCAACAGGAGGATGAGGGGGATATTTGTGAACTATTTGATGCTAATGAAGATGTTGATGATGAGGATGTTGTCTGTGTAAGTCAGCCACCAGTGGCAACAGTTCTTGTTCATGATAAAAAGAAAGACATTGTTATACCTGGGCATAAGACCAGAAAAACCACCTCTTGGGTCTGGAATTATTTTTACCCAAATCCTGACAACATTTGTAAAGGCATCTGTACCATTTGTGACATTAAAGTTAGTAGTGGTAGGGATAGTAACCATCTAGTATCTCCTCACTGTTACATCATTTGCAGCAAGTTCATGCAACTTAACAAAATTATAATAAATGTTAAAATAATAACAAGCAGTCCAATATCAGATACTATCAGTTTGGACAAGCACATGCAATCTCCACTGCCAACACCCTCATCCTCAACCTCCTCAATAATGATAGGAAGTAGTCCTTCCAAAAATAGTTTTTTGGGGCCCAAACAAACCCAGCACTTTGGCCACAAAGTTGATGACATGCTAGGTTTCTTAAACTGTGCATGCCCATTTTAGTGTACAACATAAGGCATAAGGGTGGGTGGGAAGGCCCAAGGACTATTCCATCTTGCACACTTTTCTTTTCATAATGGGCTTTTTTTTAGAGGGGGTGGGGGCATTGGGGACAGTTTGTTTTGCATAGACAAAATGTTGTATTGGTTGTTGCTTTAAAACATTACTACACATTTCAAAAGAGAATAATAATAATAATAATAATAATAATAATAATAATATATTAAGAGCCAAGGATTCTTGACAAGGGTTAGAGAGCACAAATATTAGAAGGTTGACTTGCTGGCCATACTATCCCTCTCCTCCCTCATACATTTTCTTAATCAATCAAACAATTTAATTAAATTAACTAACTAATCAATCCTTCCTTCCTTAACCTGTCTTCCACTACATAGATACTCCACCTCAATTTCCCTGTACTGCACTCAAGCCTCTGATCTTGTTCTTGATTAATGAAAACATTCTTGGTTTCTATGGGGTCATATAGTTTAATAAACTGCCATCCTGTCTACCACTTCTGTGTGGCAAGGTTTCATAGAAGTGCTATAAAGTATTTTAAACTGACATGTGTTTGTACTGCTGCTCTGTTGCTTAGTTTAGCCAGCTAGCCTTTGGACAATAGGACAATATTGGTGAACAATATTGTGAACTGTGAGGTGGTCAAAATTAACTGGAAATGACTGAAAATACATGTTATTGAGGTTAATAATACAGTAGGAACAAAAACAGATCCAAATTACATAATTTTAGCTGTTTTTATCAATTTAACAAAAAAAAAAACAGATCCAAAACTGAAACACAGATGAATACAGATCCAAGACCAAATCCAAAATACGGGGCTCAGCACACATCTCTAGTTTGTATACAAAAATGTAATTCTGTTAATCTATATTCAGTATGAGCAACATAATGGTAGAAAGCCGTAATAACTGTATAATTTTAGCTCAGTTTTCCTCAATGCCTAAGTGTGTGATGCTGCATAAATTACTTTTCCAACAGTGATCTAGTTAAACCTGACACCATTCATAGATGGCCAAGAAGGATTTAAAAAAAAAAAAAATGTGTTGCTGCAGATAGTTTGTAAAATCTGTCTCAAAAAGTTTTAATTTTATTTGCATCGTAGTGATCTACAATATTAATAAGGCATGTTACATAACACACTGTAGTAAATTATTTCCTAAGGTAAATTCTAAATGTATTGGATTATATTAAAAATAGATATTAAAATTATTAGTAAAAGTGACCTCCGAAGCTTGACGTAAGTAAGTAATTGTTCAAATGTAAGCTAATAGGGCAAAACGTTGTGGTTAAGATAAATAAATCTAAGAAACAGTTTCTATACAGAAGAGTATACAGACTTAAGAGATAAATTTGGGCCAAAAGTCCTATGTTCCATGATGTACTAGAAGAATATGTAGGTAAAATCAGGAAGTTTTACATCCATAGTCTTAGGGTGGGTACACATCAGACGATACATCGTCCAATCACGCGGGTTGGAGCAACATATCATACTCATCGTCTGATATGTATGACTACTGCGCACTCCTGCCCCACTGACATCGGGGTATCCAATCTGCTGCGCTGCAGAACACAGCTGAATACTGCCATGAATGATAAAGCGTGCGATCGTGCGCTATATCATTCAGGGTGCACGGATGACCAACATCTTGTAGTGTCGGTCGTGCCATCGGCTGAGATATACATCGTTCAGGCATTACAGAACATCATATGAGATTTTTTTATTCCTAATCTAGAAAGCTGTTTTTGGGAACTAATTTTATTATGACTAATTAAGTGACATCATTCTCACCCCTCCGCTTCCGAGAGCAGCTGGCAATGCTAGTATCAGCATTTGCACTAGTCCTAGTCATGGTACAAGAGATCCAACTGAATCTGATGCATCTCTGTGTAGGATCAGCTTAGAACAGGAACCAACTCTGTGAACATAACTGTAACAGGTCCACAATACATTTATTCTGCATGTATTATTTATTCTACGTGTGTTAGTCTTTTTCAAAGTCAATGGTTAACATTATGAGAGAGGATGAGATGTATCAAGCCATGGAGAGAGATAAGACCTGACTCATGCCGATATTCACACAAACTCCAATATTTTTTCTTCTGCACATGTGTCTGAGTTGCACGGTGCATGCTTCCCCATTTTATTTGTACAAATTTGCAGAACAATTACATACCAATGATAGTAGAAATGTAAGGGGCATTCCTGGACGGTGACTGAATGATAAAGGGGTGTCTACAAAGGTGCACGGAGATGTTGCATCCTAGGGAGTGTTACAGGAGTGTTCCTGAAAGCAGTTGGATACATATGGGAGGCCATACTCACACAAAGAAATTGCACATACTATAGGGCCCGTGCAAGTAATGATGCGCCAGGTGGTAATTTAGCATCTACATTCGGATGCACGGATGTACACCAGGCAAGGGCTTTGTAGCAGAATTAGCATAAAGTCACGGACGTGACTGTGGCAGAAGATGCAAGGACAGCTACATCTGTGTCAGACTCACAATGAGGCCCATAAAGTGGAGAAGTTGCCCAAAGCAACCATTCAGCTTTTAACTGTCATTTATTTAGCATAGTCTATAAAATGACCAAAGTTAATTGGTTGCTTTGGATAATTTATCTCAGGACCGGATTTCCCGTTAGGCATCCTAGGCGCTCGACTAGGGCCCGGCAGGACCCAAGAGGCCCGTGGACGGGCCCCTTTGCCCGAAGAAATTACCAATCACACAGTGCTCCCAGAGGAGCACTGCGCGAGTACCGCGTGACATCATGACATCACACGATTGTCACGCGGTCCCACCTCCAGTCCCAGAGAGCCCTGCACGGAGCTCTCTCGGAGGGACTGTGTTCGCACCCACCTGGGGAAAGGATTATGTGCTCCGTCCCCAGGTCAGCTTGTCTGCGGCCCGCCGTCCTGTGGCTCCCATCCATCATCTGCCCTAGCAGCCACTCTGCTAGCCAGCCTTCCAGGCCCACCGCCGCCCACCAGCAGTAAACAGCAGCAGCAGTGCTGCAACCAGCAAGGCCAGGTAGGGACCTGCTGCAATAATCTAATTTACTCTCTCTCTCTATATATATATATCTATATATAGATATCTATATCTATCTATATATATATATATATATATATACTGTGTATATATATATATATATATTTATCTATATATATATAGATATCTATCTATATATATATTTATATAGATAGATATCTATATATATATATCGATAGATATATCTATATATGTATATATATCAATATATAGTGCATATGATATGAAAATGTGTATCTCAATGGGAATATATAAATCCACTGCACTCGCCACTCCTAGATTTGGGGTGCAGACCTGCACTCGCCATTCCCAGGACTGGGGTGCAAGTGGCCTGTGACCACATTGCTTAAATAAATAAAAACAGAAAACCCAGCACTCACCATGTTTAAACACTTACAATGATGTATAAATAAGTAAATAAATAATGGGGATTTAGTTCATGGATTGATCAATGCATTTAAGCCCGCAGCCCACATCACAGGACCCCACTTTCTGCAGGTCCTACACTATCCGTCACACTGATGGAAACCTGTTAGCTGCTATCACATAGTTTAGACTGAAAAAATGTTACCTGGTTTAAAGCTCACCTGCCAGCTAATAGCTTTTAAAGGTAAGGCAGTCACCTGACATAACCTTTTGTGATCATAGCTTTTTCATGCACCCCATGTGCAAACTCGTTTATATTAACCTGTGTCAACTGTCTTTTTGGTAGTGTGATAGAAGCTATGTCAGGTGACTGCCTTACCTTTAAAAGCCATTAACTGGCAGGTGAGCTTTAAACCAGGTAACATTTTTTCAGTCTAAACTATGTGATAGCAGCTAACAGGTTTCCATCAGTGTGACGGATAGTGTAGGACCTGCAGAAAGTGGGGTCCCGTGATGTGGGCTGCGGGCTTAAATGCATTGATCAATCCATGAACTAAATCCCCATTATTTATTTGCTTATTTATACATCATTGTAAGTGTTTAAACATGGTGAGTGCTGGGTTTTCTGTTTTTATTTATTTAAGCAATGTGGTCACAGGCCACTTGCACCCCAGTCCTGGGAATGGCGAGTGCAGGTCTGCACCCCAAATCTAGGAGTGGCGAGTGCAGTGGATTTCTGACTTTGTTTATGCGGTTAATTTTTATTAACCTTTTGTGATCATAGCTTTCTCATGCACCCCATGTGCAAACTCGTTTATATTAACCTGTGTCAGCTGTCTTTTTGGTAGTGTGATAGAAGCTATGTCAGGTGACTGCCTTACCTTTAAAAGCCATTAGCTGGCAGGTGAGCTTTAAACCAGGTAACATTTTTTCAGTCTAAACTATGTGATAGCAGCTAACAGGTTTCCATCAGTGTGACGGATAGTGTAGGACCTGTAGAAAGTGGGGTGCCGTGATGTGGGCTGCGGGCTTAAATGCATTGATCAATCCATGAACTAAATCCCTATTATTTATTTACTTATTTATACATCATTGTAAGTGTTTAAACATGGTGAGTGCTGGGTTTTCTGTTTATATATATATATATATA
This sequence comes from Taudactylus pleione, assembly GCA_031769625.1. Lineage (NCBI taxonomy): Eukaryota > Metazoa > Chordata > Amphibia > Anura > Myobatrachidae > Taudactylus > Taudactylus pleione. The sequence goes on along the minus strand of JAUIMM010000169.1, from coordinate 2,415,858 downwards.
TATATATATATATATGTAGTCCTTTTTGCCCGGCACTCCTAGTATGCAGATAGATGCTGGGTGCTCCTTCCAACAGTCATAAGGCTGTATCAATATCCGTAGAAAAAATATGAAAGGCACTCTCAGACGTATAGATAATTAAGACCTCCACACTAAAAGTGTATGCCAACGTTTCAGAGGATTTTAACCTCTTTTATCAAGACATCATCACTGAAAGATACACAAACAAACAAATAAATAGTCAGTCACCCATGCAGCACCTCCACGCTCCCTCCATCCAGCATCCATGACATCAATGCCTGCACCTAGACTCCAGCGTCACGGCGCCAGCCGGGGGGCGTGGACCAGAAGCGTGACCCATCACCATGACAACCTGTCTAAACAACATGAAAGAATGGACGTATAAGAAAGAAGAATAAAGAAGTGATAGGAACATGAGTACCTGAAATACATAAGCTCATAAATGACTAAAAACGTAATAACAGCTCAGGCACATATAGTGGAACCGGAAAAAATAACGTAGTGCACAGTAAACTGTATATCTGCATCAAAACAACATAAGTTCCAGTCTTAAGCGCAAGGCAAAATCGGTGGATAAGGAGCAAATACATTTATAGAAAACATGTAAGGGACATGGTTTCATTCAATCCATGTGGAAACAAGGTATTTAGTCTATGTATCCACCTACATTCCTTTTGTAATAATAAACGTCCCCTATCTCCACCTTGGACGTGGGGGGGAACACAATCAATCATTTTGTAACAAAGGGTACTGAGACCATGTTTATGGTCCCTAAAGTGTCTGGCAACCGGCTGTTCAGACACTTTACCATCAATGGATGCTCTAATATGAATAAATATAATATAATAAACAATAAATAAATATGGAACATATGTATGAAACTATGAAAATCTAAAAATTAAAAAAAAAATTTGGAGAACCATTTCATGTTTGGGGAAATATTTCAGTAGCTATGTGATGAATCATAACAAAATATTTTAACATTATTATTTTTATTTTGCTGTTTCTTCCTGATGTTAACCTGTATCAGCCAAAATGAAACTATATTTAAATATTCTGCCGAAAGAATCCCTTCATTATACAAGTTAAATTATTATTTTCCATTTATATGACCCATTTTTATATCATGTATAAACATAGATAGTACCTCAGTAGCCAGAGTTGCTTACTATTCATACATTGGAGTATATTTACTAAAGTGTGAGATTTTAGAAATGGAGTTGTACAGCAACCAGATTCTAGCTATCATCTTCTAGAAGGTGCAAGATTAATGATGGTTAGAAGTAGAATCTCATTGGCTGCTATGGGCAACAACTGCACTTCTAAAAACATGCACTTTAGTAAATATACCTCATTGTGTACATGTGTGTATGTATTATGAATGCCAAATTTAGACTGGTCTCCTAACCTAGTAAGGGGTAGGTGTACAGTAAGTGCTGATGATAATGATGACAGCTGCTGACACGAATGAATTAAAGTGAAGCGGTGCTATCACATATTAGAACGTGTGCATGGCTACATTAGCATTCTGTTTGTAAACCATTCACATTCAGATTGCGGTTGCATTTGGTATTGTGTGTGACTCAGAGTCAGGACCAACATGATGAGTTAGAAGAGGAAATTAGATTAACAGATGTTGCATTTTCAGCAGATAATGGTGGAGCATAAATAATTCATTACGGTTATCAGTTTGCTGCCTTTGTTCATGTAAAATACAGTACAAACAGATGTGCTAAAATAATGAAGTTATACTGTATGTAAAGAAATTTATAGAGGTATCACTCATCTTGATCTGCCATGAAACACTGATAGCATTAATATATTTGATCAGCTATACAAAGGAACAGTGATCAATGTAATGTTATGTGTATTTCTACTTTGAAAGATGGGCACAAAGTTGCCAGCATACCTAAAGTAAAATCTGGATGCTCAAACACACAAATATTGGTCACATTGGTCACCTGCTGCAACATTTATGTAATCATTGATATTGATGGGTGAACGGTTGAAAGTCCACCTATAGTATTAGTGACCATCTAGCTGTTTCTTTTACAAGCCACCCTTATCTTTCTCACTTGGCTTCTAGAATACAGTATACAGAGATGTCTTTGTTAACGTCTTTTTAGTGTCGAATGGCAGTAAAAGAAGGATTTTTAGTGATAAATTTGACTATAAATTTACTTTTTAATTTAGCTTAATATTTGTCCAGCTAGAGTTGACCCAGAAAGACCCTGCCAACTGTAGAATATCTCAAAACAGCAGAACAAACGCAAAACATCTTGGCACATAAGCACCCGTCACAGCAAGATTGGACAGTTCAAGTGTGTCACACAGTGTTTCCTGCAGGATGGAGATAAGATTGATTGGTTAGACTAATTTTTATGTTCCTTCAGGCTTCAGGAAATGAATGAAGCATACAAATTAGATGACAGCACATAAAGTTAGAAGTAAATCTCTAATGGTGGTTGCTTTCAATTTATCACATCATTAGTGAGTAGTGATTAAATAGTTTACTTGACTGCCATAAACTGTAAGGAACACTTTGCATTTCTATTTTGAAAACCAAAGTTTGAGTTGTGAATGTACAATGAGAAGGAATGCTGGTACAGCCAATATGATCATTTCTGGAATATTAGTGTTCCCTATCTTTATGTTAAACATAACTGGTCCACTTAAATAGAATATTGTATCCTGGTAGCATATAGACTGACATAAAAACATGCACACAATGCAACAGAAGATAATTGTATTAAATGTCTTAATTTGCTTTTCATGTTTATTTGACCAGAGTCCAACAATTTGAATTATATTTAGATGGCAAAATATAAAATACCTAATTGTTGTAGTTAAACTTTATTGAATACAAACTAATACACTAAAACACTTGACCAATTACATAAAAATACTGCTGGTTGTGTAATAACACGCTAATAAGCAGTATTGTAATAGTGGATTACAGCCATATCTGCTAACAGTGTATGAAATATAAATACTCATAGATCAATAGTACAATTTATTATTAGGCACCATAAGATGCAGCACTATAGTAGGTATACATAGGAACACGGGGCCATAACTAGGGGTGTGAGAGCGGAGCGACCACGCAGAGTGCAGAGCTCTGTGGGCGGCACTGCTGCTCACCCATGGCCCCTGCAACTAGTTAGCAGGGCCTAGAATGGAATCCGGCAGCCAGAATTTTGCAGTAGTGCCATCTGGAGTGCCCTTAGGACGCTTCAAGCATGCACACCACTGTCCTTACAGCTCCCTTAAGCATCCTGAGGCATTGCTGTAATCACCAGGGTCTTTGGCCCCACCCCTCCGCATGATGTCAAGCTCATGGGGCGTGGCATGCATGGGCATCAGGAGCGCTATTCACGTTGCTGTAAGAACAACACATAAATACAACAGCAGTCAATAGAGAACATAAACACAATCAATGGAGTAAAAACCCTAACCAGGGAGTGACAGTAAGAGGTGGAAGGGAAGAACAAGTTGTTGTTGCAAGAGTCAGCAGACAGTAATGAGTTGTAGAAGGACATTAGCTTTCAAGAGTTCTATGTTATGTCCTGCTTCCATGTACATTACCCCATTATCTATAGCTCTCATATGGGAATGGGTATGTAATGCCGGTTAACGTGATGCCTCTTGTCACAATACCGACAGCGGCATCCCGATAGTTGGTATCCCGACAGGGGTAGGGTAAGTACACTTACCCTTCCCACTTCTCCCCCAACCCTAACACACCCCTCTTGTAGCCTAACCCGAACCCTCTCCACAAGCACCCTGACCCTCCCCGCTAGTGCCTAAACCTAAGTCTCCCCATTTCATGCCTAAACATAACCCTCCTCTCTTAGTGCCTTACCCTAAGCCCGCCAGTGGTGCCTGGCCCTAACTTTCCCCCCTAGGGGTGCCTAACCCTAACCTCCTCCCCAAATCCTAACACTAACCCCGCTAACTTACCTAAACCTAACCCTCCCCCCCCGAGGCTAACACTAAGGGTGCCCCGGCTTGCCTTAATTCATGCATGCATCCTCCTGGGTTCCGGCGTCGGGATTAAGATAGGTGTCGGTATTTCGATGCCTATTTTAACCATATTGTAAAAAGCCAGAAGTTAGAAGACTAAGGGATCATCACAGTTTATTGCAGTTATAAAAGGCAACAGTAAAAACAGAATTTTTCCAAATGAAACAGTTTGCAACAAAATATTCATTATTCAGCTTTTAACTCCACAGTAATATCTGTACACAAGGGTACAAAAGTCAAATTGTTGCATTCTGCTCACACTGCGATCACAGAGACCATGCAGACCCATCGTAGAGTAATCGACAGGAAGTGAGTGTTTGCGGGTGTTGATAGGGGGGTGGTCGGCGAAGTGCACGCGTGTCAGTGCGTTTGAACACCTTTACAGGGGCATGCATAAATTAGTCACTGCAATGGCATACGAAGCTTGAGATTCTGGGCCTGACTCAGAGCTGGATGCTCTGACAGAGTGCTCGCTCTGAATCAGGGCCATCCCTCTGTTTTTTTTGAGCGGCCTCCGGGCCGCTCGCATAGCTGTGGGTGACCACCCACAGCTATAGCGAGCGGCCAAAAAGATGGTCAAGATGGTCAAGACCATCACGACCATCGGGCTTGCGGCGAGACCCTTGTGGTAGGGTCTCATCTGCCGCAAGCCCTGGAGTGCTTTCGGCTCTATCAGAGCCGAGAGCATTCTCACTGACATCACTTGTGATGTCAGTGGGGCCGGCCCCAGACGGTAGGTGTTCCCATGGGAGCGCCTCCATCTGGCCAGCCACGCCCCCGACACACCCACCAAAGGGGGCGTGCTGTCACTCACCATCGACAGCATGCCCCCTTTGTAGCGAGACCCGGAGCGACGGCCCAAAGTACACAATCACAATGTCACCACAATTGTACATAGAGCTCTATGGACATACTGGACATTTGGAATGCATGTTAGATTTCTCCTGAAAACCCATGACTGCTATTGGACAGAGGAACACGCATGAAAGCAGGAGAGGTTAAGGTTAACTGGTGTTCTTGTTCTTATTCTTTTTTGGTTCTAACAGTGATCAGGACAGGGCCATATCTATAATGGGTGCACCCATAGTATCACTTACCTCTCCAGAGTCCCACATTGGCGTGGGGGTCCGGTGCTGTAAAAACAACTGGACATTTTCCCATAATTTGCGCACGCGCAGTACTTGGAAAATGGCCACCGTGGCCATTTTCCAGGTGACATGCGCATACTCTATAGACTCTGGGCGCACTCTATTGCCCAGAGTCTATAACTCCGGTGCTGACTGCGCACAGCCCAGTGCGCTGCCAGCCGCTGGGCAGAGAGGAGGGGGCCCATGTTGGAGACTGCACATGGGCCCCTTCCTCTCTAGAAACGCCCCTGGATCAGGGTCCTGGATACTTCCTTTGTCTACACCCTTATTATGATTATTATTATTATTATTATTATTATTATTCTTTATATGGTGTCACAAGGGCTAAGCAGCGTCTTATAAATTGCATAAACTGAACCAAGAAGTAAACATCGCAGGACATGAACAAGGCTTATAAACATTGCTGCATCAGCATAATACCCAAAAAGCAGCACTGGCTGAACCCAAAGATTTGGTGCCGATGTAGGCAGTGTGGAGGAGACTATGGTATAAGTGAGGTAAGGAAAAACACATAAATGGAAGAGGGCCCTGCTTGTGAAAGCTTACACCTGTTCCTTGCTTCTCATTTTGCTGTTTTCTGATATCAGGTAAGGGCACTGACAGTCCTCCAGTGCTGCCTGACCCTACACTTGTTGGTGTTCTGTCAGTCTGTCTTAGCAGGAGCATGTGTTGTATTTTAAATCCCATTAGTGAAAACATTGGCTGCTTTGTCTCTCGGGAGTAAATATAATGAATTCCTTTCTTATGGTACAGTTCTTACTTTTATACTTTCTACAATACTGACATTAAGCTGAAAGTGATAACTCTCCTTGCCATAAAAATAGGCTCTTAAAGTTGGTGGTTGCCAAAAAAATAAAATAAAAATGCCAATTTTTGTGAGTGTAACAGTTACTGAATGCAGAATATCTAAAGCACAGCACAAAGACCATGTGCATAGGATTTCCAAGCACAATACGGCATTTATGGAGAAAGAGAAATTCAAACTGGCCAATTGAAGGAGTCAGGTGGAGTGAGAGTGTCTTTTGAAAAGTACGGAGCAAGGGCCTGATCAGAGTTGAAGGCAATGATGATGTTTTCGCAAATCGAGCAATTTTTTCCACTGCGCATGTGTCGAGGTATATTACTGTAGTGGCATGCTTGGATTCTTTATTTGAAGTGTGATTGACAAGCACAGAGCAGTTGAGTGTCAGCTAAAACCACACCATTTCAGGGGCGTGTCACATCCTGCATTTGCGATCTCGTATGCTGGAAACATGGCTCCGGCATCTTAGTTACAGCGGCCATTTTGAGTGACTATAGACTTACTGAAGGAATTGATGTTTGCTTGATCTGTGTCCGATGCTGTATATGTGTACACAGATTAGGACAGCTTGAGAGCGCACTGGAGGGCGTCTTAGGTACAAGTCTCTGCGGCTGTTCCATTAGTCTAATTTCACACATCCTCAGGTGAAAAAAATCACAGCTGCAGTAACACTAGCGTTCAACACTGAATCAGGCCATAAGTACAGTAATGGCCTTAGCATGTGGGGCTATGCAGAACTGAGGTTTAATTGAAAAAAGAGATAAAAACAACAGAAGATCTACCATAATAGCTGAGAGTAAAGCTGCTACAGGTCCCGCAGGACGTACCTCACTTAGGAGGCATTCTATCCAGGCACAGTAAGGTAAGGTAAGCCAGGACATTCCTATCACAGACACTGAGACTTTTGAAAGTTTCCTGTATTCCTATTTATTGTGATTGTGATGTTTTAATCATGAGGTCATAACTGCATTATTATTATTATTATTATTATTATTATTATTATTATTATTATTATTATTATTATCTTTCTTTATATGGCACCACAAGGGGTCCACAGCACCTTACAATGTATATACACAAGCAGTACGAACAAAATAAGAAAAAAGTAACAAACAATACAGAACTTGAAGGATATTGACAAGGTTTATAAACATTGTTGCATTAGTGGACATAAAACTCAAACAAGCCACAGGGTGGCAGAACCCAAGGGTTAGGTGTTGCTGTATGTAGCGAGGAAGAGATGATGGTATAAGTGAGGGAAGGAACTGCAAATGAGTTAAGTGAGCCATGCTCATGAGAGCTTACAGTCTAAATGGGAGGGGTAGACAGACAAGGATGGCACTGAGGGGAGAGACAGTGAGCAAGGAGCATGGATTAGGCTGAGAGCTGGAAGGCTTTGATAAAGAAGTGGGTATTGAGATTCTGCTTGAAGTTTTGTAGAGAGGTCGGAGAGTCTGATAGGGAAAGGGAGAGAGTACCAGATGGGTACAGGCAAACTCCAATGGAACCAACTTGTGGGCTAGAGGAGATGGTGGTGCTGTCAATAGATAAAGAAATTGTGAGAGATGAGGTTATTCGATAGGATGTGAAGAATATTAGCTCACTCTTATGTTTAAAAAAATGGACATCCAGGAGGAAATAGCAGAGAGACAGTTGAAAATATGAGATGAGAGTCGGGGGGGGGGAGTCAGGCGAGGATAAGTAGATCTGAGTGTCATCAGAATAGAGATGATATTGGAGGTCAAAAGAGGTGATTAGCTGACCTAAAGTGGATGTATAGAGGGAGACTAAAAGAGTTCCAAGAACAACACCTTGGGGGTCACCTACTGGTAGAGGAAGTGGGTTTGGAGAGTCATGAGAAGAGACAGAGAAAGAACAGACAGTGAGGTACTGTAGGAGGACAGCCATTAGAGGGCAGTATCACACAGACCAAGGGAGTGAATGAGTTTCAGGAGGAGAGGGTGATCCACAGTGTCAAAAGTAGCAGAGATCAAGGAGAATGAGGAGAGAGTAGTTGCCCTTGGATTTGGCAGCAAGGAGGTCATAGTGAGGACAATTTCTGTGAAATGGAGAGGGCAAAAACAAGATGGAAATGGGTCAAACAGGGAGTGGAAGGAAAGAAAGGTGGTTGCAGACAATCCACTCAAAGAGTTTGCAGGCAAAGGAAAGGATGGAGATGGAGTCAGTTTTTTTAAGAATGGGAAGACAAGGGCATGCTTGAATGCAGACAGGACAGTGCCTGCATGGGAGAGATTGAATGGTAGAGATGGGCAAAATGGCAGCAGGAGAGAGATAGCAGAGGAGGTGGGAGGGGTCAAGGGGGAAGTGGAAGAGGAAAGGTCCAGATTAGGGCCTTGTCTCCAGCAAGATGGCAGCCTCTAGAGGATGATTCAGGGGCAGATGCCCAGAGAGACACCACAGAAATGGGGACTTATTGGCACTGGCAAGACAGATACCAAGTAGAATGGTGGGGAACACCAGCCCAGCCTCCATCACTACCAGAGTGGCCTTTAAACCAATGGTGAGTGATAGAACCCCTCTGATGAAATATTTTAAGTAGACAAAGTTGAGCTCCATTAACTCAATGAGCTCCATGTTGTACAAGCCCCCACATCAGATTCTCTTTTAATTAAAGTATCTGAATATTGTTGTAGCAGCCCAAAGCAGCTAGCACATGCAGCTGCTGGGTTTCCTCTGAGCTCTTTGAGCTTTGTTTACATACACAACTAGCCTTATTGTTTGTTTATAATGGAAGCTGGACCCCTTCCTGGTACCACCTTTTATCTCAATTCAGCATGAGGAGCTCAGCCTCTCTACTAATGAAAGCCACCAATGGTTGCTGTAGCAACCCAAAATGGCAGGCACACACAACTGTCAGGTTCCCTTTCAGCTCATCGAGCTTTGTATTTACACACTCCCTTTTTGTTTACAATGAGATATGTATGACCCTCTGGCACCATCTCCTATTAAATCATCTCAGACCTCATTCCACATATACTTGCCTGAAGAAGCAGACATGGATCAGGATATCAGGTTTCTAATTAATGTTCAAAGTGAACAAACATCATATAAAGTGTGAGTATGGACTAATAAGTCTTATCCTGGTGGGTCCGCTTTTTACAACAGAGAACATAGGCCCTCATTCAGAGCCGTATGCTCTGAGCAGAGCGCACGCTCTGAATGAGGGCCGGGCTCCATTTTCATGGAGCGTCCTCCTGGACGCTCGTATAGCTGTGGGTCACCACCCACAGGCTATACGAGCGTGCATTGTGATGGCCGCGATGGTCGAGACTATCGCGACCATCGAAATTGCGAGCCGGAGCCTGCGGTTGAGGTTTTCAACCGCAAGCTCCGGAGTGATTTTGGCTCTATCAGAGCCAAAATCACTCCCACTGACATCACTAGTGATGTCAGTGGGCCGGCTTTTGACGGGAGGCGTTCCCGTGGGAACGCCCCCATCAGGGAGGCACGCCCCCGGCATGCCCACCAAAGGGGGCGTGCTGTCAATCAACATTGACAGCACACCCCCTTTGATCGGACACAACGAGCGAAGGACTTTCCTTCGCTCGTCGCGTCTGGCGCATGCGCACGACGGAGCTCCCTCCGTCGTGCGCATGCTCAGTCCATAACATCGACCCACTTGCGAGCGGACAGCCGCTCGCGAGTGGGTCTGAATCAGGCCCATAATGTTTTCCTTCCATTGTTTTCCATGAACTGACTGAAAACCCCATAGCTGGAATTCTAGGATACAATGTTGCACACTGTGACCACCAGTGGATAATAGTGAATAGATCCCAAAGTGCAATTCCCTAAGTAAAATGGTGAGCATATTACATATTGGACATTGTTTCACCTGTTAAATTACAGTATACACTATATATTTTTTTTTCTTTTTTGGTATAGATATAATGCCTTACGAATAAACCGTTGGAGAAGCACTAGAACTACCCATCTTCCTGCCCTTATAGTAAAGTATCCTCAAATGAACTGTCTATAATAGTTGGAGAACCATAAAATTGCTTTTAGATCCTGAGGCTGTGGCCACTCTAAAATGGTTTCTATTTTCTCATGGTTTATTTGAAGACTGGAAACAGATACAATATATCCCAAGAATGGCATTTTGCTTTGGTGGAAGAGACACTTTTCCAGTTACAATAAAGATGATGTTTATGCAGATGACTCAGAATTTCCAAATCATGTGCTTGATGGGCCTTGAGATCTTGAGAAAAAAAAATAAATATGAGCAAGCAGACTACCATGGCTTTGAATAAAATATCACATAAGACCTTGTTTATGAAACCTTGGATGGCAGCAGATGTGTTGCATAGACTGAAGTGTATGACCAGAAACTTGAAGTGCCCATCTTGAGTATTAAATGCAGTCTTCCACTCATCACTTTCAGATGAGCTTATATGCTCCAAAAAGGTCTAGTTTCATGAAAATAGAGGCACCCTTAATATGATAAAATAGGTCAATGGTGAGTGGAAGTGTATATATATATTTAATGGTGATTGCCTTTAAGCCACAATAGTCTATGCATGGTCAAAGGGAGATGTCCTTTTTTATTACAAGGAAGAAACCAGCCCTAGAAGGTGACAAGGATAGTTGAATAAAGCCCTGTTGGAAGTTTTCTTGGATATAATCAGAGATTGCCTGAGTCTAAGGAGTAGATAGACATGACCACATGGAAGTTGCTTTCTAAGTATTAGGTCAATGGGGTTATCCCAAGGGCAGTGTGGAGGAAGGACTTCTGCTGATTATTTACAGCAGACATCTTGAAAAGACCAAAAAGGTATTGGCATACTTACCACCAGCTGTCAGGATCTTCACCTGTCGGCATGTCACTGTCGGGATTTGAACCGGTGGCTCTTGAGCAGCCGGTATTTAAATCCCATTCCCTAATGGGTGCAAGGTGTGTGGGGCAGATGGGCCCCTTGGTCCAGAGGGGCACACACTGCACACCCTGCACCCATAGTCTTACACTTACTGGTACTGCAGAGCAGCAAAATTCACTGGGAAAATGGAGGTGGCCATTTTACCAGAGACCTGCAAATGCACAGTACTAGTGTCCCCGGGAAAACAGCATGGGCATCATTTTCCAAGAGACCCACACATGCGCAGTAGATTCTGGAGCTAAGCCAGAATCTCCAGTGCACTGCAGGACCTCCAGAAAGAGGAGGTCCTGATTCAGACCCGGTCGCAAGCGCTGAGCGCTCACAACCGGGTCGATGGTAGCCCAGAGCGCATGCGCACAACGGAGCCGGCTCCGTCGTGCGCATGCACGAGACCCGGATAGCGTCAGGCAATCCGTCGCTCCGGGTCTCGCACCAAAGGAGGCGTGCTGTCAATGTTGAGTGACACCACGCCCCCTTTGGTGGGCGGGTTGGGGCGTTTGGCAGCCCAGACTGAGGCGTTCCCATGATAATGCCTACCATCTGGGGGCAGCCCCACTGACATCACAAGTGATGTTAGTGGGAGAGCTTTCAGCTCTGTTTGAGCCGAAAGCTCTCTGGGGCTTGCAGCCATGAAACCCTACCAAAAGTGTATCATCGCAAGCCCGATGGTCGCGATGGTCTTGACCATCACGACCATCATCCTGGCCGCTCGCATTAGCTGTGGGTGGCAAACCACAGCAATGCGAGCGGCCAGGAGGACGCTCCATAAAAAAAGATGCCCTGATTCAGAGCGAGCACTTTGTCAGAGAATCCGGCTCTGAATCAGGGCCTGAGTCTGCATGCGGACCCCCTCCTCTCTTAAAACACCCCTGAGGTGGACATCTCTCAAAGGTAAATCATTACTTGACTCTGTGTATTTTCTTGCTTGTCCATCTAAGCAGAAAACACTTGTATAGTATCTATCTCCTGAACTGGAGCCTCTGCAGGATTCATTATGGTCAAATTCTGCTGTCAGGATTCACTGGGGAATAGGGTGTCTGATAAGGAAGGGAATCTTATTGGAGCAAGGCTGAAGGATAGGAATGCCCCCAATGGTTACTTAGACAGGCTCCACCAAGATCACAGCCTCTAGAGACCCAATCAGGAGGAGGCAATACGGGAGCAGGGACACACTGGTCAGAAAGATTCTGAAGAGAACATGGGGAACACAATGTTTATATAAAATAGGCGGGAAACAGAAAGAGGCCCCTACACACGGAATGATATTGTACATGATCCGACACATTGGAACAATAAAACAGCAAAATTGTTCCATGTGCAATATCATACATTGCATGCCCCCGTGGGTCATCCATCGCTTTGCCTGATCTTTCTGCATGTTCAAAAGATCAGGCAAAGCAACTGACGATCTTATGCAGCGAAATCAACTGATTTTAATGGATTCATAGAGAGAACTATTGAACACCATCCAATTTGGCTGGACGGGATCCCTTTCGGACAATTCCTAAGAATTAAAAGGAACTGTACCAAGGAGGAGGACTGTCAACAACAGTTGGATGACTTGACAGACCATTTTAAAGTAAAAGGATACTCAGAGGGACGTCTAGAACAAGCTAGAGAAAGAATAGAGACTCTTTAACCACTTAACTGACAAATTCTTTTTCCAAAAACCGCTCCAAAATTGTCGGTTTCTTTTATGATTGAATTAGGTCAAGAACATAATTTTAAACTTATCCATCACTATTTTATTTGAAAAATTTTTGTTTTTTAAAACCCAGTATACCATAAAAATAGCAATTTTTATGTTATACTGTATGGATGGCCATTGACAGCTGTACCATTGATGGTTCAACCATCGTTAGAAGCCATCAATTGTTTAGCGATTGGACAAGATCTGTGTAGACCACAACTGTCGATGTTTCCTAAACATCGATTGATGGCTACCATCGATGGTGCAACATTGATGGCCCCCAGCAATGGTAAGCCACTTGTTTTCAGTCAGACCATCGATGTTTGCAAACCATTGATGGTTGGTTGCCATCCCTAAACAGAGGCACTGCGATATCTATCGATTATATATATATATATATATATATATATATATATCGAACATATATATATATAGAACATATATGTATATATATATATATATATCTATATATATATATATATATATATATATATATACATACTCACACATATATATATATATGCATATATACCGTATATATATATATATGCATATATACCGTATCTATATATATTCATATATACCGTATGTATATATACCGTGTATATATATATGTGCATATATATATAATATATACATATATTTTATTACTAATATTATATTTTGCCCGATCACTGTGGCCAGCAGTGATCGTGACACATGGGGACTTGGGGAGGTGGAGCTGAGGCCGGACAGGAGTGGGAGGGGCTGCCATGGTACATGGCAGAAGCGGCGGCTACCAGAGCCACCGCAGCTGCTTCTCTAACACAGTGATCTCACAGATAACTGTGATCCGGAGCCGCAGCGGGAAGGAGTCCCGCTAGTGGCCCGGCTACATAGCAGCAGCGGCGGCTACCAGAGCCGCCGCTGCTGTTGTTTCTCTCACAGTGATCACACTGATCACTGTGATCCGGAGCCGCAGTGGGAGGGTGTCCCGCTAGCGGCCCGGCTACATAGTGGCAGCGGCAGCTACCAGAGCCGCCGCTGCTGCTTCTCTCACAGTGATCACACTGATCACTGTGATCCGGAGCCGCAGCGTGAGGGTGTCCGCTAGCGGCCCGGCTACATAGCAGCAGCAGCGGCTACCAGAGCTACTGCCTGTTACTGAAATGACTGCCCGATCACTGCTGGCCACAGTGATCAGGTCACAGCAGCAGCAGCAGCGGCTACATGAGCCGTGGCTGCTGCTTCTAGGGGGGTGCCACCGGGACCCGATCACTGTGGCCAGCAGTAATCAGGACACAAAGGAGGGGGAGCCGCAAGTGTAGAGGGACCAGCAGGTCCCTCTGAGGTGGACGGCTGCTGGAAGTTAACTTCCAGCAAGCCGCCCACTGTGTGTTTCTGACTGGTCGTATCAGATACGACCATGTCAGGGAAAGCCCAGTCTGGCATGGTCGTATCTGATACGACTGTGCCAGGCAAGTGGTTAAAGAACTGATTTAATTAAAGAGAAAGAGGAAAAGAACAACTCAAAAGAAGATATTCAGTGGGCCTTTATTACACAATATAACTCATCTTATACAGAAATATAAAAAGTTATTAGCAAAACTGGAATATACTTAAACAAGATCCAATTATTGGTGATAAGATCCCAGAAAGACCGAAATGTATTTATATATTTATTAATATAAGGCCCCTTCTTTGAAAGAGAATCTAGTCAGGAGCAAGACAAAGACTGAGAAAAGACAAAATATAAGAACAAAGGGATTTCACCGCTGTCGCTGTTGTTTGAAGTGAAAAACAGTAAGATCCAGTTAAAAGAAAATCACTGAGTTTACTGTCAATAATGTGAAATATCCCATTAATGAGTTTGTCACATGCCACTCCAAGAGTGCTATATATATATATATGTATATATATATATATATATATATACTGGAGTGTACATGTGGCTTATTTTATGTAAGGAAAACAAGCAGAAATTTAAAAACCAGATGTGAAGAACACATATGTAATATTTACAATGGACTGGAGACTCATGCAGTCTCCATGCATTTAAAAAACATCATAATTCTAATGAGTGCCATATAAAGAATTTCTTGGGCATACAAGTACTTTTGCCCAAATGGCGAATGAGAAACTTATATAAATGTCTCTCATGAACAGAAATTAAATGGATTCACCAACTAAGGCCTCTTGTACCCAGGGGACTAAATGGTGATTTCCAATTGAAATGTTTTTTAAATTAAAAGAACTGCCCTGGTTATCATGCTAGCACCTTCTATTTATGTCTGTAGATACTTATCTTAATAGTTATTTGTTTTTATCTAACTATCTGTATTTTTAATATATATTTATTTGTTTTTTATCTCATCCTTGAATGGACATTTTATTTGGACTTGCTAATATTTTGTGCAGCTACCTATTATTGGGACTTGTCGGAGGATCACGCTGAATGTGCTCTCCACTATGATCTGCGGTGGCCAGGTGGAACGCAGAATCAATTGGAGAGCTTGTAATGGATTTGAGGAGAATCTGAGACGCAAAAATTATGTTACTTCCAGGTTCACGGAGGCTGTGGAATGCACAGCCATATTATTTCCTGGACTGTGGAATGCACATCCATCATATTTAATGGGACTGGGATGATAGCGTGCATGCGCAAGCTCCGTTCAGTGCCGATTAGCGGCTAGCATATTCACGTGTGTGGTTGTTAGGTAGGGTATTTATGCTGCATGTAAAGAGCCTTTAAACACACTTCTGACGAAGGACTAAAAAGTCTGAAACACATTAAGCATGGGCTCTGAGGACTACATTCATTACCGAGAGGTGGAGCACCTGCTGGACTTGCTTTGCCCTGTGGCTTATCACAGCATCTGGAGCTGGGTGTTTGCCTTCGTGAGACCATCAAGGAGTACAAGGAGAAAGCTCATGCAAGTGCTGCTGCTGTGCCACTTGGATGGATTTTAATGCTTGATTTTTGTCTACACTTTGTAAGTGCAACTTATCATTAAAAATAAGTGTGTTTTAGTTTGATCTACACTATGTTTGAATTTCTTTCTGTATCCTCCCATACCTTGGTTGCTGTGATCAGCATATAGAAGAGGGAGGATATAAAATTTCATTATAGATACCATTAAAGATTGCAAGACCTTCCATATGGCTATAGCTGGATGACCCATTATCAAGTGGGGTCTTTATCTCTATGGTGATTATTATTTTTATTTATCTCTCACCTATGTGTACTTGTTATTGGGGTAGCACTAGAAGGTGATATACATCAATTATATTTGCATGCTCTTTGAGTAGTGGGTGTTGAGTCTATTGTATCATCACCTCTTGCTGCACCTCTAATTTTATTGCGTACAAATTGTCAATATTTTTTGCACTATTACTATCTCAGTCATGCTAAAAATATTCCATATTTCGGAATATTTGGATATGGGAGACTAAACCTGTATTTAACTATAGAAATAGGAATATATTTGAAAGTGTTTTCTTTTGTAGAAAATGTGTTTATTTGAATTAAAATATTTTTTTTCTTAGGGCCCCTTGAAAGTTTTGAATGTGAGAGCCATCAATTTGTAATTAGACCAATAGTTAATGGTGTTGATTAGGTGCACTGTTAAAACTGTTCCTTGCTGTATACAATAGCACATGGCCATAATACTGTGTTATACTGTAAATGGAGTACATATTGTAAGTTCCAGTTGGTCAATTTAGTAGCACTTTTGCCAATGGAAAACAAAGCTTCAAATACAAGTCCCACATATGATAGACAGATATCTGCTCACTTTGATTATCATTAACTTAACCCATAAATGAGTCTCAACTTAGCTCTATTTTAGGAGATAAACAGAAAAAGTTTTATTTAATGGAAGGAGGTGGAACTACAGATATTCTGCCTAGACACACTTCTCATTTCTGAAGGTGTTTCCCAAGAGAGAATATCAGGAATGCAGCTTGATGAGTATTAAACTAAACCTCTTTGCACTGTCTATTGGCTGTGTTATGTAACTGAGATGCAGTGTATGTTAACAGCAAACAGCAGCAGGATAACATGCTCATTATTCATTGTCATGTTAAGTACATGACAAAATTTGTTTTAGTAAAATGACTCAATTAAACACTTTTATTCTTACTGCTTCATAATATATGTATCTATTTAACATTCCAAGGCTCATTATATGTAAGATGCAGAGATGGTAAACACTGAGGTTAAGGATAGAGATTCTCAAAATCCTGTTACAAATTTCATTGAATTTGGCAGCTTCATGACCTCAAACATGTTCCCTGTCTGATCATGGCCTGGTGTAGTTTGGGTTCTAATGCCATTGACAAATTCACAATCTGAGTTCTAAATTTGAAGTTAAACAAAAGATCTTAAAATAACCTATAAAATGTTGCCTGATCGAGTCTAACTGGCTACAACTAGGGATGTGCCCCAACCCCCATGTTATGGTTTTGGCTTTGGATCTGTATGTCCTTCATGTTTTGGATCTGAATTTGGTTTTGGCAAACCTCCCTTGCATGTTTTAGCTTTGGATCTGTACTTTTTTCTAAAAAATCATAAAAACAGCTATATTCACATAATTTGATCCTGTTTTTGTTCCTGGTTTTATTAACCTCAATAACATTATTTTGCACTCTTTTCAAGTCAATTTTGACCACCTCACAGCTCACAATATTGTGTTCAGCCAGTTTAGGCCAAAAGATTGCATCCAACTAGCTGGCTGACTGAGCTAAGAGACAGCAGTGGGTGGCACTAAGTGTCATGGCCAGGGTTTCTTGGCATGGTAATCACCGGGTATTACCTGTGAGGTCATTATGGCGGGGGGTCTCTGGCAGCAGTGCTGTTGTTTGGTGAGTGGCATTGGCTGCACGTGGTTCTGTGCAGGCACATTGTCACTAGGCCTGGTGAGCTCTGGTGGTGTTTCCGTTCGGTTGGCATGGGCGCCGCCATCTTTCCTGTGGCCATGTGATTCCAGCTGTCCAATCCTGGTAGGTCATGTGCTCATTCCAGCCAGTCACAGCGCGGCACTGAGTATTTAGGAAGGTCCAGAGCCTTCCTTCTTTTGCCAGTGCAATGTATTTTTCAGCTGTGGCTGAGAGAGAGTACCTGTGCCTTATCTGCCTGCGTGTTATATGCTTCTAGCCTGAACCTTGCTGCTCCAAAATGCTGGACTTACCCTGCACCCTCCATATACCTTCTTACCTGCCTGAGTACCTGAACCTGCTGTTTCCCTGCACCTTGCTTCATTTCACTCCCAGCTGGACTTCACTACCTCTGCCTACATCAGTTACAGCTCACCAAACCTGCATTCAGTTACAGCTCATCAATCCTGCATTCAGTTACAGCTCATCATACCTGCATTCTGTTTTCAGCTCACCATACTTATTTACTGGACTGTTCCTGCCTGTCATTATCTGGACTTTTTCATTTGCCATTCCTATGTCTTCTAAGTCACTTATTAAAAACTCTGTGTCTGCTCCTATCACCACTCCGGGTCCACAACAAATACAGAACCTCACACTAACGTAGCAGTTCAGCTTCCAACATGGCATAGAGTGGTACTGCAGTGGTAGACAGCATAGCAGTTTAGCAAACTATACGACCATAGGAAGTTTCAAAACCAAATAAATAATGTTTTCTTTAAAAAAGAACTAGGTCAGAGGCCAGAGGGAGTTGGAATATGTTTAAGGACTAAAGTCAGAGATAGGACAGAAGGATTGTTTTTAGTTTATTTATTTTTATGTTCTGATTCTTATAAAATATTATGAGGGAAGATCAATGTGGGAACAAGTTCTTCAATTCATGAAAGATATCTTTGATCTGGAGGAGGTTTTTATACAACTAATAAAAATGTGATGTCCTTACTTGTGGAGGTGCTGCTAGTACACACTGTAAACAGAGATTTACTTTGTGCCCAGGGAGGTTGTTAGGGGTAATGGGACCAAGACTTGCTGCTTATATCAGAGGAAAGCAGCCTGTAGCTCTCCAGCTGAACTAGAACTCCCAGCATCCATGATGTTTTCAGGGCCTCCTGGAAGTTTTTTGTCAACAACAGGTGGCATGCCTCAGTTTACCTCATCCTGCTTTATGCACTGTATGTCATTTCTGGACATATTTGACATACAGCAACCGCATGTAGAAGATTTCAAGGGCTGTGGTACTTCAACTTTCAACATGGCACATAAGGAAACAAATGTTTTTATTATTCAAGAGGCCTGAGGGAGTTGGAGTATGTATGTAGTTGAAGGCAGGGAAAGGAAGTGTTGATTAGTAGTAAATTAATTTTTTTTACTCTGAAGCAAATTGATGAGGGAGCAGGGAAGGAGAGGAGGCATTTACAAAAAATATTAAATCATTCAAATCAGTCCTTGCTCTAGAAGAATCCTGGAGCACTATGTCTTCTGTTGCTGCTCCTGGGAGTGGATCTTCATCCCAGTAGTAGTTTAAAGAAACAATTGACTGTCAACAATTCTTTGCAAGGGGGAGCAAGTATGACAGTAGTCAACCAGTTGTACAGCGGATCACTGAAACCATAACATCTATGCTGGTATTAGATGTGCATTCAACATCTACCAGTAATGCAGTGGGTTTCAGTTTTAGACAGTAAATTGAGGTCCTGTATCCCCGCTACCAAATCCCATCTAGATTCCACTTCACTAGAATTTAATTAGTGTCCTCCAAAATGCTGTTGTACTCACTGTCTACTTAACCACAGATATGTGGACAAGCGGATTAGAGCATGTATTGGGATAGCAAAATGGCTACTGACAGCCATTTCTATTCATGGTTCTTATTTGTGTATCAGACATGAAGTGGTATCAGGCATGAAATGGTACAGGAATGTGGAAGCAGACAGGCCATAAATCCTTTAGGCGTTGTCTACTGCGATGTACGCTTGCGTTAAGTTTTAGAAGTCCTTATCAGTAGTTAACCAATAAAGTAGTTTGAAGTAAGTTTATGCCCATATTAGTAAGAGTTAGATGGGTATGCAAGTAGGATACTACTGTATATAAACGAAGAACAAAGAAGCTTCCAGTGGCCTGCCCTATTCCTGGACCAGAGACTGCAGCTGGTGGCCAGGATATTGTTCATTCCAGCTCTATTCTGAGAGGAGGCTCCTGGATCATGTAACCATCTTATATTCCGAAGCTAAGTAACTATTATAGTTCCATATCTTGTTATCTGTTGTAATAAATTATATCTTTTTTAAAGATACTGGTTTGTTTGGCTTAATTAACCTTCTGTATCCAAGAACCTTATCTCATTCCACCGGGAACAGAGCAAATGCAAGATTACATGACTGTTACAGCCCACTAGGTGGGTGTATTGCCTTCAGTGGCACCAACAGCATCTAAGAAACAGCAGCTCATTCAGAAGCAGGCTACTCTGTGTATCACTGGTTTCACTAAGAGGCATAACACTGACAACCTTTTAGAAAAACTCAGGAAAGTCAATGCAAAATGGCTTACCCCTCTTGGACTCTCCTCAGAATTTGTAATTTCTGACAATGCTACCAATAGTGTGAGAGCATTACAGCAGGGTGAATTCCAACATGTCCTATGTTTTTCTCACGCAATCATTTTGGTGGTGCAAATTTTTTTTTTAAATGACAGGGCCGTGCAGGAGATGCTCTTTCTGGCCCAATAAATTTCTGGACATTTCTGCCATTCGGCAGATGCATGTAGAAGATAGAAGATTTCAGCACCTACAATAATTTTTAATTTGCCCTGCCACCAGCTGAAGCAAGAGGTAGTTACAAGGTGAAACTCCACCCGTTATATGCTTCAGCGGTTGGAGGAACAGCAAAAAGCAATCCAAAGTTACACAGCGAACTATGACATAAGAAGAGGAGGGGAAATGCATCTTACTCAAGCTCAGTGGAAAATACTTTCCATGTTGTGCAAAGTGCTGAAACCCTTCAAAGTAGTCACCTGTGAAGTGAGTTTAGATACTGCCAGCTTGAGTCAGATAATTCCCCTAATTAGACTATTGGAAATGCAATTTGAATAACTGAAGGAGGAGCTAAAATGAAGTGATTCTGCAAAGTACATTGGATTTGTAGATAAAGTCCTATATTCGCTTCACCAGGAACCAAGGGTTGTCAGTACTTTCAATTCAGATCAATACATTTTGGTGACCGTGCTCGATCCTAGGTTTAAGTCATATGTCGTGTATTTCTTCCCAAGGGACACAGATCTGAATAGATGCACTGGTGAAGCAGGTGAGTCAACACTACCTTGTTTTGACATTTGGTCGGGGCTAAAATAATTGCCTACAATTAAATTAATGAGACCTCTACCGGTGACTCCATCTGATATGGTCACCATTCAAAGAATGATTGAAGACTATTTTTAATGACAGCATCCAAATAAGCATGTCAGACAGTTCGTTTGACTACTAGAAGGAAAAAAGGCAATATGGAGGCCCTTGCACAAACTGGCTTTGCTTTACTACAGCTGCCCACCCTTCAGTGTGTACTCCGAAAGAGTTTTCAGCACAGCCAGGAACCTTGTCAGCAATTGGCGTAGGAGGCTACATTCTCAAAATGTGGAAAAGATGATGTTCATCAAAATGAACTACAAATTCCACGAGGAAGACCTTTATCACCAATTATGTCCAAAAATTACAGAGGCACTTGTAATGGTGGATTCCAGTGGGACAAATTAATATTGTGTGAAGAAAGATGATATAGACACTGATGAGGGTGAGGAATTGGATGATGATGGCAACAACATCTTGCCTCTGTAAAGCCAGTTTGTGCACGTAGAGATCATTACCAGCAATGTCAGCTGTCCATTGGTAGCTTGCCTTCTGGGGGCCCAAGCAAACCAGTCACTTCATGCTTGAGGATATTGTTGATGAAGGTGTTGGTGGTGAAGATGGCAGGTGCTTGGATTTAGCAGAGAGAAGGGAGCTAGCTGACGCTGGACTGCTTGTTGGTATTTTTTGAGCCAAAGTTTCTGAATTTTGAAAAAACTTTTTTGATGAATGCGTTGCAGATGAAGTAACAGGGTGGAGATTCCTAGATGGTTAAGGTTCCTACCTCTACTTACTCTGGCTTTACAAAGGGTACAGATGGCTTGACAATTGTTGTCTGGATTTGGGTAGAAATAATTCACACATAAGAAGTGGATTTTTTTGTGTTATGCCCAGACATGACAATGGGCTTTTCCTTATCATTGGCAACAACTGTTTCTTCCACTGGCGCCTGATTTACACAAACTACATACTCATTAACAGCATCATCATCATCAACATCATCAACCTTATTAGCTACACAGATATTCTCCTCATCCGGTGCACCTCCAAAGAAGCATCCTCGATTTGTATGTCAGCATGTTCACTTGTACTTAAATCATCATAAGAGGCAGAACCACCAATCATAAATAAAGGCCAAGGCCTTAGCCTTTCCTTGCCACTTTGTGTGGTGAAAAGCATATCAAATTTATGTCTTTCTGTAGCTAACTTTCCCTTTGATGTTTTTTTTCTTTACCACTGTAAGAGATTGGTTGTTTGATTTTAGATGCCTTGACTTAAGCTCTATATGCCCTTGGGCATCGGCTTTAGTAGAGGATGTAGACGTACTACTATCGTCATGACTGGTGGTTCTGGCAGCAGCTAAAGCACTAGTATGTGATTCCTGCTCTCTTCTCATCTGTTCTCCATATCAACAAACACAAATTACATGGGGTACAGCACACACGTCAATTTGTATCAATTTTAAATAGTATACTGTGGTATCAATGACCTAGAGTGTCACAATATCTTTTATGAATAAGAAGAGAATAACACAATGTGCTACCACTTACAGTGTAACAAAAATTTTTATAGGTAAAACACTGCACTACCACTTACAGTGTCACAATATATTTTACGAATAAGAACAGAACAACACACTGCGCTACCACTTACAGTGTCACAAGATTTTTTACGAATAAGAACAGAACAACACACTGCGCTACCACTTACAGTGTCACAAGATTTGTTAAGAATAAGAATAACACACTGCACTACAACTTATAGTGTCACAATACGATGATAAACTGTGATCTGGCCGACAGTGTCACCGAACAATAATAGCGTAGCTAGCACACACAAAGAAATATGAAAAAAAAAAATATTTTTTATTTTTTGTTTAACTTTTATATTTTTTTACACTGGGAAAGAGCACCCCTGGACAAGGCAGCAGCCCCTTGATGAACAACACAGCACCCCTTGATGGAAAACAAAGCACCCTTGCGGGGATGTAGTTAATAGACCGGTGGATGCAATGCCGCTGGTCTAAATCCTGACTGGAGCTGCCCGACAAGGGATTTAAAATAGGCGTCGAAATGCAGACGCCTATTATAATCTAGATGCTGGAGGTTCGTCCGCTGACGGGTAAGTATAACACTTAGCCTGGGGATGGGGGTGTTAGGTTTAGGTGGAAAACAACAGTGAGTTGCTGCTAACTATGCTCTCCCCTTCATGGGTCTACAATGGTTATGAGGCTGTATACTAGAGTGACTAGTTGTTATTCCCTCTGTGTTTATAATTATGCCATATGCAAATTAGTTTACTAAAAATCAATTTAATGGAGTGTATGTATAGCATCAAATTGATACAATATATTTGTTGGTTGACTTATCCTCATACAGTGTATTCTCATGCATCCAAGTCTATACAATAAACAATATTGATGTCTCTATGTAGCAAATGGTGTGGGAATCCCGTATTGTCGATGTCACAGTGCTATTCACTGTCTCTCATCAGGAGTAGTATTCTTCCACTTCAATTACTTTTTTGGTACTGTTATCCTTTCAATGTGGTGGCACTAACTGTCCTTTAATTAATTGCTAATCCTGTATTATCGATGTCAAAGTGCTATTCACTGTCTCTCATCTGGAGCAGTATTCTTCCACTTCAATTACTTTTTTGGTACTGTTATCCTTTCAATGTGGTGGTTCTAACTGTCCTGTTATGAATTGTTGATTGTTAATACTTTCCATATAGATACCTAACCAGGCCAGGGCAACCTGTATCTAACCGCAGCACCCCCGAACCACCAAATAAAATTTCAGTGCGCATGGCTATCAACCCATTGTCCGGGTTAGGTTTAGGGATCCCCAGGGGGACTAAGAGTTAGGCATCCATCCGGGGAAGCTTAGAGTTAGGCTAGGGGAAAGGGGGGTTAGGGTTAGTCACTAGGGGGGAGGTTAGGGTTAGGCAGCCCCTGGGAAGGTTAGGTTTAGGGTACGGGGAGGGGGAGTTAGGTTTATACACCCCTGGGGGAGGTTAGGGTTAGGCATTAGGAAGGGAGGTTAGGGTAAGGCACCCCGAAAGGAGGGTTAGGGTTAGGGGGGGGAGAGGGGAGGGTTAGGGTACTTTCCAATGCCCATTGGGATCTCTCTGTCAGACTCTCACTGTTGGGATTTCAATCCCATTCCCCCCTGCGGAATGCGGATGGACCACCTGCAGAATCACAAATACGTGGATTATAAACTGCGGTGTTGCCGGCAGTGTCACTGAACAATATTTTATTTTACACTGGGGAAGAGCAACCCTGGATGAGGCAGCAGCCCCTTGATGAACAACACAGCACCCCTTTATGGACAACAGAGCACCCCTGAGGAGATGTAGTTAATAGACTGGTGGATGCAATGCCGCCGGTCTAAATCCCGACTGGACCTGTCCAACAAGGGACCTAAAATAGGCGTTGAAATGCCGATGCCTATTTTAATCTAGATGCCGGAGGACCGACCTCCACCATCCTGATCGTTCGCTGACGGGTAAGTATAACACTTAGCCCGGGGTGGGGGTATTAGGTTTAGGTGGAAAAACAACGGTGAGTTGCTGCTAACTGTGCTCTCCCCTTCGTGGGTCTACAATGGTTATGAGGCTGTATACTAGAGTGACTAGTTGTTATTCCCTCTGTGTTTATAATTATGCCATGTGCAAATTAGTTTACTAAAAATCACTTTAATGGAGTATTTGTATAGCATCAAATTGATACAATATATTTGTGGGTTGACTTATCCTCATACAGTGTATTCTCATGCATCCAACTCTACCATAAACAATATTGATGTCTCTATGTAGCAAATGGTGTGGGAATCCCGTATTGTCGATGTAACAGTGCTATTCACTGTCTCTCATCAGGAGAAGTATTCTTCCACTTCAATTACTTTTTTGGTACTGTTATCCTTGATTGTTAATACTTTCCATATAGATACCTAACCAGGCCAGGGCAACCTGGCCTGGTTAGGTATCAGCACCCCTGAACCACTGAATAAAATTCCAGTACGTAGGGCTATCAACCCATTGTCCGGTTTAGGTTTAGGGACCCCCTGGGGGACTTAGGGTTATGCACCCCCCCGGGGAAGGTTAAGGTTAGGCTAGGGGAAAGGGGGTTAGGGTTAGGCACTAGGGGGGAGGTTAGGGTTAGGCAGCCCCTGGGAAGGTTAGCTTTAGGGTACGGGGAGGGTGGGTTAGGTTTAGACACCCCTGGGGGAGGTTAGGGTTAGGCACTAGGAGGGGAGGTAAGGATTAGGCACCCCTAAAGGAGGGCTAGGGTTAGGGGGGGAGAGGGGAGGGTTAGGGTACTTACCAAATTCCAATCAGGATCTCTCTGTTGGACTCTCACTGTCGGGATTTCAATCCCATTGACCACCAGCAGAGTCACAAATACGTGGATTATATACTGCGATGTTGCCGGCAGTGTCACTGGACAATATATTTTTTTACACTCGGGAAGAGCAACCCTGGATTGACAAAGCACCCCTGGATGACACAGCATGCGTTTATGAGCTGCAGCCCTAGCCCCTTGATTGACAGGACAACAGTGACACAGCAACACCCCCACTTTATGTACTGCAGCCCCAGCCCAATAACAATGCAACTTCGAACATCAGAGAAGAATAGAGCACGTCTGGTCTGTACACTCTCCACAGCCAGAGTGAAAATGGCGCCAATCATGAGACCTTTATAGAAACAAACCTGCGAGAATCCGACAGCAGGATGATGACGTTTTGCCTCATTTTGGATTCCGAGGTTAGGCAGGAAAACCCCAGCCATACTCGGATCCTACTCAGATCCCCTATGTTCGGGTGGGTCCGGTTCTCAGAGAACCGGATAAGCTCATCTCTAACTACAACACTGTACAGTACAGCAGTTTTAATGTTTTTTTGTGAACAGTGAGCATTACTTTGTTCTACTTCAAAGTTTAAGTTTGCTGGTGAAATGAAAAGTTATTTAAAAATTGTTACTGATGTTTACAAATGTATGTTACTAAGGATCAGAGATGACTACTTTATTAATTTTATTTTTTTAAATCTATAGTGATTTTATATTGCAGGGCAACTAATCCCACCAACACCTACAGGTGTGGATAACATATTTATTTTCTCCATAATTGAGAAACAACCTTTATTTTGTAACATAATTATACACTGAAACTATACATATTATCCTATTGCGTGGTAATAAAAGTAGCCAATGTTGCCATTATGGTTTGATATTATACAAAGCAATTGTTTCTTAGAATAAAATAACATACCATAGCATAAATGATTCATGAATATGCAGTAACTTTAGGCTAATCCAGATCAGCTCAGTTTAAGGAATATTTTTACTTAGAGATACAGTATCAGGTGAAACATTTACTACAAAGCACTTACTTTTTCCATTGTATAAATATTTGTTTAAGTTCATCAAATATTTGATGTTTTTCTGTATTTTTTCATGATGAAAAGCAGCAAAAACAATGTGGATCAAGTGGCTGAGTCTCTTTTCTTGTCTTTGCTCACTTTCTATTCAACAAATCCCTGTCATAGAGTCTATTATTCTATCCATATCCTTTATTCATACCTCTGAATTTACATACATGGATTGCTTTAATGCATACATAAAAATCCAGATAAATACATATATACTATGTAACTGTAGAAATAATAGCTTTTTAAATTAAATTAAGGATTTTTTTATGCCATCATACTTGTTTCCTTTAGACAAGTGGCACAAATGAAATGAATACCAATGAGACTATTCACATGTAGGGGCAGATGTACTAACCTCCGGAAAGTGATAAATTAGAGAGTGATAAACTACCAGCCAATCAGCTCCTGTAATTTTTCAAACACAGCCTGTGACATGATAGTTAGGAGTTGAGTGCCTGGTAGTTTATCACTCTCTAATTTATCACTATAATACATACATGCATGCATACATGTAAAGCATCATTAAAAATCCTCTTAGCTTTGCTTTTTTTAATTTTGCATGTGTAATTTCTATTTTAAACTATACACATATACACTATGGATGTAGTCAATAGGCCAACATTTACACTGTCAACATTTATAATGTCAACAGTTATGATGTCAGCATTGTTTAAATGTAGAGAGGTCACACATAGAGGGAGGGGTAAGGGTAGGGGTGGGGATTAAGGAAAACTCACCGCAACGCTGGAGGATTGGAGGTCTGATCTGAGAGTGACAGTCACATCACCGCCAGGACCAGGAAGCTGCTGCAGCCGAAAGGAGCAGGTAAGTCACCACTTGGCCACCAGGGACGATATTTTGACCTTCTAACATGTTGACCTTTCCTCAGTGTTTACATGATGAAAGTCAACATGGTCAATGTCAACATTATGATGATGTCGACATTCTCATGTCAACATGATGAATGTTGACATTATGAATGTTTATATATCATGCCCACACCCATGCACTAAGCTCCAAACAGCTATAACTGTCTAGTTTGATTGTCTGCATGTGTGGTCAAATTTTAAATGCATCCTGTCACTTATCAGCACCCGGATTGGACCTATTGTTACTGACATTTGTGTGATGATGGGCCTGATTCTGATAGCATGCAGGTCCAAATGGGGCCACATTCTGAATTCAAATGAATTGCAAATGGAATGCTAATGCTAAAAACATGTCCTCCTAATGCGTACATATACTGTATATATTAGATAGCACTAATATATTATTTCTGCAGCTGTCATCATTATCATGTCATCATTATAATGTCACCTAGGTGCATGAGATCTGTCTAAATTTGGCATCTACAATGCATACGCACACCTCATATTGTAGCACTAACTACATGCCCATGACACACCCTGACACTCCCATAAGATGGTTCTCTTTTGTGCATTTGCATTGTTACTGGCCAGTTGCCCTCCAGAAACACACATTTAGCGGCCACAGAGAAACAGCTTAGATGCATACTACCAACTGGAATTGTGCCTATGTTTGCAAAGATGCGCATGCAGCCCGTGATCCATACACTTATGTGAAAAATCAGTAGATGCAACAACATTTGTACCTTTTTGTGACATTGTATCAGGTCCAATTATCTTTATAAAGGTGATGGGACAAGTTGCTATGGAAGCTAAACAAGGATGCAACACTGCATCCCTAATCTTCACATTTCATCATTGCAGCTAAAGGCAAGTTTGACATGGTGCAGAGCTATAGTCATTTAAAGTACTTCCTGTCATGGTTACATATGTTGCATACCCTTTTTAGTATTGTATCCCATTTCCTGTTTTCATGTTGATGCATGGGTGGCACACATAGTCACATAAGCAATTACTGGCTCGAAATTTTCTTTATACAGTCGTGCTCTTATATTAAGGCTGCATCTAAAAAAATGGATTTCTCCATAGAAAATTCCGAAGGGGTGGCATGGTGTTTAACGGGCTACACCTCAAAAGCTATAGAAGGTACCGGGCTGAAATTTAGCACGGATGGGTAGAACTGTCGCTCGGTGCTGCATGCCAAATATCAGAGCAAAAACATAAAAAATAGGATTTGGGAGTAATCTAAAGCTCCAACTGTAACTTTTTTCTGACATTCTCAATTAGGACAACTTTTCTGCTGTTCTCTATGGTTTTTTTTTTGGGAAGGGGTAACTCAGGGTAGGGGGCGAATTTAGACTTGTGGTTTGTTTTATTAGGTAGCTATTGTGCCACAGTACGTGCTTTTGTGGCTTAGGTAAATTAGAAAGTTACCATTTTTAAACTATTATCTCAAGAATGCGCCACTGATTTCAACTTGTTGTGCAGCCGCAGTAGGAGCCTCCAGCGGGTGTATTCACTGTGACTTCACTTGGGTGCAGCAAGATGGCTGCCTTTTGTGGGTGGTAGTGGGGGCCAGGTCTGGGGTGAAGGAAGCCGGCGTTTGCTGCGGCCAGGATGCCGGGGAGAGGGGGTAGGGGTTAGCAGGCATTAACTGCAGCTGGGAACCAGGGACAGTAGTGGGCATTAGCGGTATCAGTGCCCCGGCAGTGCGGGTAGTTATGTAGCAGGCGTTAGGACCCAGGGGAGGTAGCAGCACACAGATGCAGGCTCAAATCTGGAATATCCATAATACCTGCATCTGTGTTTAAAAAAAACCAACACAGAAGCAGGGATGGGTAAGTGAGACCCATCTGTAGTTCTGCATTTAATAAAAAATAACATGTTTAAAAAAAAAATGGCATGGCCCCTCCACAAAAACAACAACCAGCTCTGGGCTTTGGAAAGTCAGTACTGGTTGTGCTAAATACAGAGA
The DNA here is from genome assembly GCA_031769625.1 of Taudactylus pleione. Taxonomy (NCBI): domain Eukaryota; kingdom Metazoa; phylum Chordata; class Amphibia; order Anura; family Myobatrachidae; genus Taudactylus; species Taudactylus pleione. The sequence goes on along the minus strand of JAUIMM010000169.1, from coordinate 2,386,752 downwards.
ACAAATGAAGTAGGGGTCCCCCATATGAAGCACAACTAGCACCAGGCTTTTCAGAACCAGTCCTGTTTTCCAAAATACGGGGGACAAATGACGTAGGGGTCCCCCGTATTCAGCACAACCAGCACTGGCCTCTGAGCTGGCCCTGGTTCTGGAAATACAGCCAGAAAAAATGCATAGGGTCCCACTGTATTTACCAGAACCAGCACCAGACTCTTTCTAGCAGGGGGGTGATGCCACAGCCAGTGGAGCCCTTTCACCGGGCCCACCAGCCGAAGCATCACCCCTGACTGCTAGTCAGCCCAGGTCTGGGATCCATGTGGAGCTGAGGACCCCCCCAATAAAGGGATCCCCCTCTCCAGGGCACCGCAGACCCAGGCTGATAGCCAGGGGCTATCCCCGGCACCCTTGGGCGGTGGGTGCCAGGTTGATTGTGTAGTGTTGTGCAAGTAAAGTTAAAATATTTTCTTTTGCTATGGAACTACAGTTCCCAGCAAACCTCCCCCACATGCTGGTATTGATACCACAAGTATCAGCATGCAGGGCATTACGGGCCTGCTGTTAACTGTAGTTCCATAGCAAAAGCAATATTAAAAAAACACACACACCGTAGAAAAGCACAATATTATTAAAACATACATGCACACACACATGTACTCACACATGCATACACACTATCTCACATACTCACCTAGTATCCCTGAAGCCAAACTGCCCCCTTCTCCAGTAGACAATCCAATGGAGTACCTGTAATAAAAATTCCATACTCATCTCCTCCTATCCGTGGATCTGTCCTCTTCAGACAATCCAGGGTCTTGGCGAAAAATACCCCCACAAAATACCCGGACCCATGAACATATGTATTGTCCTCTAAGGACACTGCTAACCGAATGACCGCTCCGCCTGGCATTTCAGTACAGAGATCCCGGTGCGGAGCGCTCATTGGCTGAGAGAGGTGAGCCTTCCGCCTCTCAGCCAATGAGCTGTTTTCACCATTGACTTCAATGGTGATAACTGAGCGGGCCTTTTTCAGCGCCATTTTTTAAATTCAAAGATGGCTGCTGCGTGACGTCATTGCCCCGCCCCATCAGCTGGCTTAAATACAGCAAGCGTGAGGTGCTGTCCACTCAGTCATCAGCCGGAGAGCTGGAGAGAAGACCAGCTGAAGCAAGAAGACGCCGCGGAAGACATGGATGTCGGTGGCCATGGAAAAGAGCTTAAAGGCCACCGCCCTGCAGGTGAAGGTCCGGCTAAATAAAATATTTTAAAAAATGGTGTCAGTTTGTTGTATTTTAATATTTATTTTGCAGGGGTACTATAGGTACCAGCAAGCCCTTAATACCCTGCCTGTTGGTCCTTGTGGTTCTCCAAGTGCCAGTATGTGGGGATGCCTGCTGGGACCTGTTGTACTACTGCAAAAGACAATATTTATATTTTCATCTGCATCACACAACACAATCAACTAAGCACCCACCACCCAGGGGTGCTGGGGATAGCCCCAGGTTATCAACCTAAGCCTGAGGTGCCCTGGAGAGGGGGACCCCTTTATTGGGGGTTTCCCAGCTCCAAAGGGATCCCTGAACTGGGCTGACTAGCGGTCAGGGGTGATGCTGTGGCTGGGGGAGGTGGTGAAAGGACTCCCCTGGCTGTGGCTTCACCCCCCGGTAGAAATAGTCCGGTGCTGGTTCTGCTAAATACGCATATTTTCCCCTGTATTTCCAGAACCAGGGCCAGCTCAGATCCCAGTGCTGGTTTAGCTGAATATGGGGGACCCCTATGTCATTTGTCCCCCATATTATGGCAACCAGGACTGGTTCAGAAAAGCCTGGTGCTTGTTTTGCTTAATACGGGGAACCCCTACATCATTGTACCCTGTATATAGCACATCCAGTACTGGCTTTCCACAGCCCGCGGCTGGTCATTGTTTGTGGGGAGGGGGCCACAACATTTTTTTTTTACACAGGGTTTTTTTTAATTAAACAGAAGCATTGATGGTCTCACTGACCCATACCTGCTTCTGTGTTTATTTAAATACAGGTATAATGGATTGTTCAGATCCGAGCCTGCATCAGTCTGCTGTTACCTCCCCTGGATCCTGCCGCCTGCACCACCGCCGCTGCTAACACCCATGGGTCCCAGTCGCAGCTAACATCTGCTATCCCCCAGGTCTGGCTGAAGCTTTTGGCTGCTTCCTTCCCCCACCGCCACTACCACCCACACTGACCTGCCATCTTGGAGCACCCAAGTGAAACCACAGTGAGTACACCTGATGGAGCCTGCGCATCAAGTTGACACTTCCTATCTCTATAGTGGAAGATTCATGAGGTAATAGTTTCAAAACTATAACTTTCTCAATTACCTAAACCCCAAAAGCACCTACCCTCAAACAGATGGAAATTTCAAATTACTCCCAAGTCCTCATTTTTTATGTTTTTGCCCTGAAATTTGGGTTCCAGCACCGAGCAACAGTTCTACCAGCCCATGCCAAATTTCAGCACCATACCTCCAATAGCTTTTGAGGTGTAGCCCCTTAAACACCATGCCCACTCGGGATTTCTCTCTAGGAAAATTAAATTTTTTTCTAGAGGACCCCTACGTCACTTGTCCTCTGTATTTTGGCAACCAAGACTGGCTCTGATTAGCCTGCAGCTGGTTGTGCTTAATACAGGGAACCCCTACGTCATTTGTCACCTGTGTTTAGCACAACCAGCACTGGGGCTCCAAAGCCCAATGCTGGTTGTGCTGTGGAGTCACATAATTTTTTTTATATACTACACATTCATTTTTAAAACAATACATGGTTGGATCTTACGGATACATCCATGCTTCTGTGTCTTATTGATTTGATTTTCTCAGGTGCATGCCCAGCACCAGTGAGTCCCTCTGTCCCCCGCTGATGCTTCTGTGCACGCCCATTGCTGCCACTGCTCCACACACCTGCAGCCTGCTCCTGCAGCCATTTCCCCCTCTGCACCCTTAAAACACCTGTGTGTTGTCTGCTCCTCCACCTGTGTTAGTGTACCTATTTGTTGTCCTTCTTACCTGCAGGTGGCCCGGTATGCTCGTCAAACCCCTGATGGTTAATAAATTATAAAAAATCAATGAAATTCCATAGACAAAAAACCTTACAGTTTTACATGTCCCATTAAGGCTTCTTAGACATGATCTGAAATTTCACAAAACCTACTAAATTTGTGCCACTCAAAATAAAAAAGTAATGAAATTATGATCATTAAGGCTGATGCCTAAATGGACATGTTCCTTGCACAATACAGATATTGTATGCCATCACACCCTGTGGTTAACTGCAGATTCAACACTCTCTTATAGAATGAGATTGCTGTCACTCACAAAATGGTGGAGCTGCTAATTCACAGAATTGTGTGTTCATTGGAATACACACATGCAGTCTAAGCAACTGAGGTTTAAGCAGAAAATAGAGCTGTGCAGATGGGATAAAAGTGGTGTGGATATGGGGGAGACAGAGCAGTGTGGATAGGTGAGACAAAAAGGTGTGTAGAGGAGGGAAGATTAAGCAGTACAGATCGGGGGGAGGGTAGCCAAAGTGATGCAGATGGGTGAAAAACAGTGGTGCGGATAGGGTGAAGGAACAAAGTAATGCAGATGGATGGAAAACAGTGGTGCAGATGGGGGCAAAACAGAGTGGCACAGTTTGGGGGAACAGCGATGTGGATGGGGGTAGAAAGTGGCATGAACATGGGAAGACAGGCTCCTATGATTAAGCCACAGAGGGAAACGCGCATCAGGAGACATGCGATGCACGCTGGTTGGCATGTATAGTGTTTGTCAGTGTGTTTTAACCACTGTTCCTATAAGATGTTGTAGATAGTTCAGGGCGTCTGTCAGACTATAGGACCTAATGAGTGGGCGAGTGTGATCCCGCATAGATAGGACTCAGACATTTATGTCAATACATTTAGTTAGGGAGTACTGTTAATACCAACAAATTTCAGTGCTGCCCGATATGTTACACTAATAATTATTTAATTGTGAGGCTTCTCTTTATTATAAATAAGGGGACTTATATCTGTGTACCAAGGTCTATACGATTTTGGGTATTAGGAGAGTGCATTTGTTACTATAGAGCTTACTTGCTATCATGGCATGATTATAGCCACATTGTTTCTAAGGGCACATTAGTAACATTGCACACATCGTATCTATAATACTGATCCCATATATTTGGAAGATTAGTAGATATTAATGATACATTTAATAGGGATATAGGTCATCTCATTATATTATTATTTTATTCATAATATAGCGGTGCAGTATTAGACACTTAGTATTGGGCCTTTCTCTGTAATGATGGCAGAATAAAAGCTACATTGTCTCAAAAGCCTTCTCAGTAATAATATATACATTGTATCCACAATACTGAACACATCTATTCACAAGATTGGTGGATACAAATAGAATGGACCTGTTGTGGGATAGAAACTTATTATTTTTTGAGAATAAGCAATAGCAGTATTGCATGAATTATATGTCCATTCATAACAGAAGATCAGTCCATGATCCATCAGTATAGTATGGTGTTGGGAAAGTAGTGCGAAGTGCAAACAATTAATAAGGCTGATACAGTTATATGTGTATTTATTATGAATACGCTATTTATTGTGTACACGCCACTTATCTGATTAGGTGACCTTGCTATATAGATAGGACATATGCCATATGATGTTAAGGTCTCTATGATATATTGGATTGACTATCCCCTATTAAATATCTGTTTGTGAGTGGAACAGTAAAGATCCTATTATAGGACATCCTGTTTACACAGATATAGTGGAATTGAAGTTACATTTGTCCGTTTCTGCAGACACCCTTTTGAGACATGATATCACATCAATTAATGTGGCTAGTCCAATAAATACATATTATATAAGACGTGTAAAGGTGGTATTAATAATTGATTAATTTTATTATAATTACATAATAATATTTCACGGCATTCTATTAAAGGACTTATTAAAAGTTAAGTTTTAAATAATTGTTGTTAATTGGGTCGATTTTATAATTGTGACTAGGTGGAATCAGATTTATTTGAATATATTATATGGAGTGCCCTGTGATAGGAATACTTTTCTCTTTTCTCCCTTTTACAATACAGATATGGTATGCCATCACACCCTGTGGTTAACTGCAGATTCAGCACTCTCTTATAGAATGAGATTGCTGTCACTCACAAAATGGTGGAGCTGCTAATTCACAGAATTGTGTGTTCATTGGAATACACACATGCAGTCTATGCAACTGAGGTCTAAGCAGAAAATAGAGCTGTGCAGATGGGATAAAAGTGGTGTGGATGGGGGGGAGACAGAGCAGTGTGGATATGTGAGACAAAAAGGTGTGTAGAGGAGGGAAGATTAAGCAGTACAGATGGGGGGGAGGGTAGCCAAAGTGATGCAGATGGGTGAAAAACAGTGGTGCGGATAGGGTGAAGGAACAAAGTAATGCAGATGGATGAAAAACAGTGGTGCAGATGGGGCAAAACAGAGTGGCACAGTTTGGGGGGACAGCTATGTGGATGGGGGTAGAGAGTGGCATGAACATGGGAAGGCAGAGCAATGCAGATGGGTAAAGACAGATTGGTGTGCAGAAGAGAATACAGACTAACACAAATGGGAGAACACACATCAGTACGGATTGGGGAATACAGATTGATGTGGATTGGTAGGAAAACAGAGTAGTGCAGGTGGGGGGAGGAGCCAGAGTTGCACAGTTGGGGGGACAGAATGGTGCAGATGGAGGAAGAAAGAGTGCCACAGAGGAAAGGAAGACAAAGCGGTGTGGCATAGTGGAAGGCAGTGGTGCAGAAAAAAAACAGAGTGGCATGGATGCAGGGGGGTGCGGATGGAGAAAGACAGATTGGTGCGGATGAGAGAACACAGATTAGCACAGTTTCGGAGACTACACAGCTGTAGGGATTGGGGAAGACAGATTGGTGTGGATGGGGAGGAAGACATGATAGCGGGGGGAGACAAAGTTGTATGGTTGGGGGGACCAGAGTAGTGCAGATGGAGGAAGAAAGAGTACCACAAATGAGAGAAAGACAGCAACATGGCTGTGGAGAAGGCACAGATGCAGGGCGGTGCGGCTGGAGAAAAACAGATTTGTGCGGATGAGGGAACACAGACTAGCACAGTTGGGAGACCACACAGCAGTAGGGATTGGGGAATATATAGCAGCATGGAGGCATACAGGGAAAGAAAGTATACATGCATAGACAGAGTATGATAGTTTTAAAAATTGTGGGCACTGAGTGGGATGTGGGACCCACATAACTGCTCAAACCTCAGTTACATTGACTGCATGTGTGTATTCCAATGAGCACACAATTCTGTGAATTAGCTCCACCATTTTGTGAGTGACAACAATCTCATTCTGTGAGAGTGCTGAATCTGCAGTAAACCACAGGGTGTGATGGCATACCATTTCTGTATTGCACAAGGAACACGTCCATTAAGGCGTCAGCCATAATGATAGTAAATCAGTGCTTTTTTTTAGTTTGAGTGGCACAAATTCAGCAGGTTTTTGTGAAATTTCAGATCATGTCTAAGAAGCCTTAATGGGACATGTATAACCATATATAATTTGCAGTGAAGGCAGCACTCTGGACATCTTAGAATACAAGAGTATAAGGGCCTGATTCAGAGCCGCTCGCTCTGAATCAGGTCCGGGCTTTTTTTTTTTTGGAGTGGCCTCTTGACTCAAGACCATCGCGACCATCGGGCTTGCAATGAGACCCTTGTGGTAGGGTCTCATTCATCGCAAGCCCCAGAGAGCTTTCGGCTCTAACAGAGCCAGAAGCTCTCCACTGACATCACTTGTGATGTCAGTGGGGCTTCCCCCAAATGGCAGGAATTCTCATGGGAACGCCTCCATTTGGGCAGTCACCCCCCCGGCCCACCCGCGACCGGGTCTGAATCAGGCCCTAAGCCCGCTGATGTATGCATAAATCAACCTTTCAGAACTTTATTTTATGTTCTTTCGTCAGGATATAAAAGGTAACAGATAAGAAGCTTATTTTATAAGTGCTCCACCACGAGTGATCGGATGCCCCCAACCCGTCGCACACACGGCTGTTGATGTTGTCACATATAGACATACACGTGCACCCTTCACCAAACGGACTACCGGTGTATGAAACATAGGTCTTTATTAATAAGCAGAAGTGTCAGCAAAAAAAGCATAGTCGCAATGAGACTATGCTTTTCAGTAGATCAATCTGTATAAATTAAATTATGATGCATAAAAATAGAATAAGGATCACTGACACATGTCATAGTGTGTGGTAATTGTGGTATTAGATGTATCATAAATAGAAAGGACCCCTGTGGAGTTACAATAAGCAGTTCAGTCCTAGCTGTTCATTCAGACCTTTTGGAAACATAGGGGGTCATTCAGACCCGCTCGTGAGCAAAGGACACTCGCAAGCGGGTCGATGTTGTGCATGCGCGAGACCCAGCGAGTGACGAGGAATACGTCGCTCGGGGTCTCGCACCAAAGGGGGCGTGCTGTCGATGGTGAGTGACAGCATGCCCCCTTTGGTGGGCGTGCCGGGGGCGTGGCTGCCAGATGGAGGCATTCCCATGGGAACGCCTGCCGTCTGAAGCTGGACCCACTGACATCAGTAATGATAGAGCCAAAATCACTCCTGGGCTTGCGGAAGTGAGACCCTACCGCAGGGTCTCGTCGCAAGCCCGATGGTTGCGATGGTCTTGACCATCGCGACAATCTTTTTGGCCGCTCGCATATGCTGTGGGTAGTCACCCACAGCTATGCGAGCGGCCAGGAGGCTACTCCATTTTCAGGTAGGAGGGCACTAATTCAGAGCGAGCGCTCTGGTCAGAGCGTTCGGCTCTGAATCAGGCCCATAGTCTCTAACTTAAAGATCCACCTGGATTCTTTCTGTAATAAGCGTTTTGCTCGATCCCCACCTCTTATTAAGTGGGGAACATAATCAATAATTCTATAGCGTACCGAGGCTAAGTTATGTTTCGCCTCCAAAAAATGCTTCGCTACTTGTTGATCAGAATTGCCCTTAGACAGAGCTGTTCTAATGTCACTTATGTGGAGTGCCATCCTCTCTTTGAATATTCTTTAGGTTTTGCTGACATAACATTTACTGCAAGGGCAACTGATGAGATAAATTACAAATTTGGTAGTACAGGTAAAATGATGTTGAATGTATCACCACTAATCATATAGTTGCATGTTGTGCAGTTTACACATCTGAAACATCCCCGTTTTTTATAAAGAAAACTAGCGGTAGTTGTATTACTGGTAACATCTGATTGGAACAAAAGGTCCCGTAAGTTCCTACCTCTCCGGTAGCTATACATTATCGATTGGTTATGTAAACCTTTCAATGTATTGTCACTAGATATTAGTGACCAATGTCATTTAGTTTGTTTCAAAATAATGTTACTAGATGTATTAAACTCGTTTACGCAAGTTAGTTGTTTATTTTCTTCGATTTCTTTTGGGGTTTTAGGAGATCTTTTCTTGGGATAGATAATGCTTTATCTCTTTGTTTATTTAATGTACCCAGGTCATACCCTTGTTGTAGAAATTTGCTCATAAGGTCATTACAAATGGATATCGCTTCTGACCTGTCTGATGTAATGCGGCATATCCTCAAATATTGGGAATACGGCAAACTATATTTCAAGCTATTGGGATGGCAGCTTCTACAATGGAGTAGATTGTTCCTATCTGTGGGCTTTTTAGAAAGTGTGGTACAAAGGATTCCCTGTTTTAGTATGATGGAAACATCTAAGTAGTTGATATTGCTGCTGCTAATATCATAGGTGAATTTCACCGGGTGATCTCTACTATTGTGATTGACTATCACAGATTGAAAGGCTTCCTTACAGCCTGATATTTAGATTAGCAGGTCATCTATATAGCGTACAAATAAAAATAAACATTGAGAAATGTCAGGGTTGGAGAAGAATACAACCTGTTCAACCATGAACATGTAACTATTTGCAAAGGAGGGTGTGACAGCAGACCTCATTGCGCACCCTGCAGTTTGCAAATAGAACCTAGTAAAGAAGGGGGGTAGTGTCCGCGCTTGCTCGCAGATGATTGGTACCGTAATAGGTTTGGAATTCTGAAATGTACTCAAACACTAAGGTTGTATTCAAGGTATATTTAATGATATTAATGCTATAACCTTGTGTATTACAGATAATTATAAAATCAATGGTAGCATACAGACAGACACTATTACACAAGACAATACATATACATGTGTACATACGTGTAGATGTACAAAAAGATCAGGGTAAATGGCAAAGAGGGGGTGGGGAAGGAGGAGAAAGAGAGGGGGGGTTTGAAAAAACCAAAGATGCTTTGACAAAGCACTTGCGTGCTACTTCTGTGTAGTGTTTTGTATAGTGGTGGATGGTCACCAACAGCTGATAGTTATGATTGGGATTAGACAAATAGTTGATAATGTTCCAACTTTAAGGTGGTTCTGTATGTGATCCACTGTTAATTACTGGGAAGAGAACATGGTATTGTGACCATGAGATAAATAATGATGTGCAGTTCAGTGGTATGCAGGGCCTTAAGGTGCGGCGTCCCGTGACTCAGGTACCCTACTTACCCACACTCTTCTTCCAACAAGCTCTGTCCCAGTCCTGCTCACCTCTCCACGACCGGAGCCCCGGAATTGGGAGCGGTGGGTGAGGGGTGATGCTCATCCTGGCTTCTCCTCGGTTCCGTCTTCCGGAGTGGGTGGGCATGACGCACTCCGACTTGGTCCCTTCGGCAGCCTCGTGGATTCCCTCTGTGTTCGCGATACTTCCGGGTGCAGGTCTCGCGATACTGGAAGATGGTGAAATACAGACAGCCGTCTGTGTTACCTCCCAATGAAGGTGTCTGTGCAGCTTGTGCACAGCTTGTGCACTTCTCAAAGTGTTCAATAATAGCTCCGACGCGTAGCGGCTTGCTCAGCCTTCTTCAGGGATGCAATGTGGAATGTCTAGAGGGATTCCTTTAAATATCCACTTCCTGTGACGTCACATGTGTAAGCGGAGTCCCGGTTGCCATGTTGATGTGCCATGTCATTGATATATTATGCCGGAAAGAAACCTTTCTGATTTTCCTGTGATTCTTATGCTACACAGTTCTCGCCTTGAGATTCTTTTGTAGAGGATGCGGTGTGCCACTAAAAGTGTTTCCACTCTGGAGGATGCGAGTGACCATCAGATGCAGACCACTATATTAATAAAACTGATCATGTGGTTGATTGTACGATGTGATCTCTCTATCATTGTATAAGGGAACCTACACAGGCAAATGTCATGAGTCATGTGTGTGTATCGCATGTACACATAAAAAAACACGAACCATACATGTATGTACAAATCTAAATGTATATATATCCATATATATCCATATGTATCCACATGCGTGAAGAGTCACATACACATACATATATAAGCAAACATATATCCATAAACGTGGACATATACATAAACATACGTGTACATGTACATGCACACGTATACACACATACACATAAACACCTACATACACATATACACATACCACCTACATACACATATACACATAAACACCTACATACACACATACACATTATCAACATATATACATGAAGAAAAGAGTTTGTACAAGTGGGAATATAAATCTATACCTTGTGTGAATATCCATATATATGTGTACATACATACAAACATGTACATTAATCATCTAGTCCAAAAGTGAGGTTTGGAAAGTCTTGGAATAAGTGTTACGCCCTCCATAATGTAGATACTATGAGTTGGTGTGGTATATAGATCCTGAATATTAATTAGTAATCACTGTTTTCACCTCATTATCTATATTGAGGCCTTCAGGTTCAAATGTTTTGAGATTGAAAATCCATTTTAGTTCTTCCTTGCATAACTGGTACTCGAAATTCCCACCTCTCCAGTTGGCTTTTATTTGTTTGATGCCTATCACTTTCAGTAGTTTTGGATTGTCGTTGTGGTTGTTCTTAAAGTGGTTTGAGAGACTATCCACCACTATACAAAACACTACACAGAAGTAGCATGCAAGTGCTTTGTCAAAGCATCTTTGGTTTTTTCAAACCCCCTCTCTCTTTCTCCTCCCTCCTCACCCCCTCTTTGCCATTTACCCTGATCTTATTGTACATCTACACGTATGTACACATGTATATGCATTGTCTTGTCTAATAGTGTCTGTCTGTATGCTACCATTGATTTTATAATTATCTGTAATACACAAGGTTATAGCATTAATTTCATTAAATATACCTTGAATACAACCTTAGTGTTTGAGAACATTTCAGAATTCCAAACCTATTACGGTACCAATCATCTGCGGGCAAGCGCGGGCACTAACCTCCCTCTTTACTACATTTACTTAATAAGAGCCAGAGGTTCCTCTTATAAGTCCCTACTGCTGCCTTGAGCATATTAGGTGAGTGAGCACTGAGCACTATTCCCCTTTTAAATGCAAATAGAACCTACCATCAAAATAAAAATATTTGTTAATATGGGTAAGTTCCAATAATTGCAGAAAGATTCCCATGTCCAGTCCTTTATACATAGGGTTGTTTGTTATCAGTTGGTGCACCACCTGAATGCCTGCTTGTTGTGGAATGCAGGTATAGAGATTTCTGACATCTACCGTACACAGTAGTAAATCTGGAGGTAGAGGAGGAAGTTGATGTAGCAGTCGTAATAGCATGATCGTGTCTTTAAGGAAAGGTGACTGATTTTGTACACATTTCTGTAGAATCTCATCCAAATAGATAGAGACAGGATGGAAAAGAGATCCCCTGGCAGAAATGATCGATCTGCCAGGGGGCCGTAACACGGATTTATGTACCTTTAGTACTGTATATAGTACTGGAATAATCGGATGTTCACATATAAGTGCTTTTTGCATTTCCAATTGGAGTAGACCCTCTTTAACTGCTTCTTCGAGAAGATGTTCCAATTCTTTTTTGTATCTAGCGGTCGGATCCCCACTAAGTTGAACATATGTAGAGCAATCACTCAACTGCTGGTAAGTATCTTCCTTGTAGTCTTTGGTGTTTTGTATAACAAATTGAGCTCCCTTTATCCGAGGGCCTTATAACAATGCCCTCAGTTTTTCTAAGAGTGCTCAGTGCTGTTTTTTCTCCCAAGGTAAGGTTCGGATGATATTTCATGGTCGTAGTATTTTGGTGTAACAGTATCTTTTAGTAAACATGAAAACATGGCTGAAAAGCTTTTAATTTAGGAGGAATGAGATCAGGATGAACTTTTGTGATGCTTTGTTGATTTGAAAAAAATTCTTTAATCCATAATCTTCTGTTTAATTTGATTTAAAATTCTCAACCTGCCATAAGAATAGTGATTCCTCAGCGGATGTTAAACATCGATCCTGTCGAAGACAAATAATTGGTTTTGATCATTTGTAATTATTATCTGACGATCTAGTCGTTTATGGCCTGACAAAGAGTAGAATCGGATGCTACTCTGCGTCGGAAGCAAGCCGATGTGCACAAATGCGTGTATATATATATATATATATATATATATATATATCATTCAAGGTTTAGCCAAGTGTGTGAGAAGCAGGAGTATGTATGTGACAATTAATTAAAAATACAGAAAGATACTGTAAGTGTTTGCATATATATTTAGAAGCTCCGCATACAGTATGTCTGTGGCAATTGAAATGTAACACAGACACTGATATGCTCAATTGAAGTGTTCTGAATGTAGAGTTAGAAACAATTGTTAGAAGTTCGACCATCATTAGCAATTGTATGCCTTGTATCCAATGCTGATATGGTTAAGAAGAACTGACAATTGTATTCTAAATAAGCATAGGAAAGCCTTTGTTAAAGCTATCAGACTTCTTGCCAAGGCTTGCTCCACCTGTGAGCAGGGCAAACTTCATTTTATATAACCTTTTGTAATTAGATTCAGATGGATATAATATCAAAAATACCAGTTACTGGATAAATATATATATATATATATATATATATATATATGAATCCATGACACAAGCAATAATGCACATTTGCACACATATGCATACACATAGACAATCGCACGTGTATCCACAATGCGAACACATAGACGCTCTTATGCATACGCACATACCCACGAACATACCCTGTAACTATTTTAATCTGAAGACGTACAATGCACACTGATGAATTCCTGTAAATATCTCACATTTATTTATGCAAGCACACATATAAAAGGTTCCTTAGCATTGAGCGTAATAATAGAGGTTTTTGTTAGCTATCCATTATGGTGTAAAATGTACATATATGATATGTAAGGTATAGACCTTAGTAGACATGTCATGTTTGGTATCATACTGACACCCTATTTAATTCCAGATATCTGAATCAATCAGCGAAGGAGTTGCATCTTGCATTCGGTGGTTAAGGATTATAGGGAATTATTGGTTAGAATATGTACTTTGTATTTAGTGTTATCTCATCTGGAGGGATGGACCATATCTCTGTTGTCACCATATGAACTGTCCTATGACCTGCATCGTACTAGAATGACAAGAACAAGAACCAATGGAATTATGGCAGCTCATTTCTATTGTGTTGTCCACTATATTTTCAAGCGCTCTCAGTCCTGTAGTCAGTCATCTTCTTTCTTTCTTATGACGGAGGCTTCACGTTTGATACCGGGAATCTGGATTCAGAGCACTTGCATATGTATTGGCTGTACCTTTTGTATTTAATTGTCTTTGCGCTAATTGTGATAGATCAAAGCGTGTAAATTTCTTTTTATGCAATAAGAACTTTTTGTGCTTTGGAACCACAATCCAAGTGTGGAAAGCAATTATTTCATGTTTAGTGACATTGGGGTATTCATACATGGGGGCTCATAGTTTTGGAGGTCATGCTACCAAGAGGTCGCACAATAACGTATGGATCTCAATTTCGCAACAAAGGGTGGAATAAGGTGCCATATGCAGGAAAGAACGCACTGTGTTCAAAACCTGCAACATCTGGTGTTGTGAAACCGATATCTGTTGTTATGTGAATTCAAGCAGCGCTGACTAGGACCTAGGGCAGGAGAGAAAAGTTTGTTTCTTTCATTGTCTGTCTTGGCGCTAGAGTGGGAGTCGCAAAATAGCGTGTGCGTGTTTCCTGTATTGCTGCCATGTGTTCAAACAATCATTCTGATAGTATTGTCATGTTGATAGCGATTACATTGTTTAAAACCTCTGTATCATACTGCCATACTAGTGAAAAGTTTATTTTCTGCACAGAAAACTAAAAGTGTGTGTGAGCAAACGTGTGCTTGTAAAGTGAAAGATAGGGACTGTGTCGGAACCTATAGACGAGGTACCGGGTGTCAGGCCTAAAAGACTCAGTAGGTGTCTGATGAGGCAGAAAGCTACTGAGTATGTACATATAGCAGCTGTATTGCAGCAAGGACAGGGATTTTGTACCTTGAAGAAAACAAGGGGTTTTCGAAAAGCAGCTCCCAATAGGAGTCGCAGGGCCCATCGATCAGTTAGGTTCTCTGGACACTGTGACTAGACCGCATGGTTGGGCAGACCGTGATTGTAGCTTGGGGGTAGTGGATGAAATCACTGGAAAGGGTAAGTGTTATTGGAACACTTAAATTCTAACAGGGGAGCTGGACAAGGGCTGAAAGGTGTCCGGAAAGACAGTCTAATCATATAAGACATTATTCTGTACCCTGATTGTGCAAGCCGTCTATAACAGTTAGCGGGCCGGCTATGCACAACGGGATAGGAGTGCGTGAACATAGCTCTATTGAATCATTCAACGGTCCACATACTAGCGAAAAGTGCTTAGTGTTTTCCCAGATGGGTGCCAGGCTGATTCTGGGTATGGTGAACGATGTGCTGCTTTTGGAAGGGCCGGACAGGTTCGGCAAGGCATAAAATGTATACAAAATATGGTGCGCATGCAACTGCATACTGTAATGTATGGGTTAAGATGACCGAAGAATGTGTGAAACCTTTTCCTAAAATTGGCAGTTTTGATGTGGAGGTGTTGAGTAATGTTAGAGATGGTATCTGTATGGTGAAATCTCTAAAGAAACGAGTAAAGTATAATGATTGTTTAAAATTGTGGCAGCATGGGGGAACACGTGGTTGAGGGGTGTGCTCGAGCTTCTAAGTAGCGCCACGAGCACGACGCAAAAGAGAGTGAACGCAATGCAAAACAGCATTGCGCAGGCACCACCAGGGAGCACGCCCGCAACGCCAGTTAGCGTCGGGTGCGAGCAACTAGGGAACGTGCATGCACCGCATGGTAGCGCTGCCCAAGGTATTGTTATTAACACATGCTCGCCTCCGCCGCCTTATGTGGCTGCAGGCGATGGTACACCCAATGCCAAAAAAATTATAAAAATCAGAACAAGTAACTATAAAGAAAAATGTAACTGAGAAAAAAAAAAAAGCAAATGTGTTTTAAATCACCTCTACAAATTGTAATTGTGTACAAGCCTTAGTCATTGCACCTCTAGGGAAAAAAATACAAAAAACAGGTGTCTTTGTTTACAGTAAATATTGAGATTGAGAACTGAGGCAAGAATAGTTACTATATGTGTTAATTTTTCCTTGATCTCCTTGAAAGTCTAGGCAATCTGCAGTGAAATTTATGCATTCATAATTAATCACAGCAAACCCAAATATGAAGGTTCTCTATGTATAAGTTTGTACATGCTGCATATGAGAATTTTCTGTCTGGAGTTTTGTATATGTGTATGTACTTCTTGAAAAATCCTTGCAATACAGCAGTTAAGGAATTCACTTCTTAGTAAGGTTACAGGTAGTGTATTATACTGTATTATCTGTGTATTAGATCACATGTAAACCACATATAATATTGCAGTTTATGATTTGAGGGTTTGCTGAATATGTGTTGTACTCTAATTCGTTTATGTCATGTTTGAATGATACTAAACTATTGTTGCTTCATCTCTCACAAACAGGACACAAGGTTGCAAAGGACAAATTACAGCTATGTCAGACTAAGGTTAAATACTTGAGACACTGTCTAACCCAGGAGACACTTGACCACTGACAGAATACGGGCAATACAGACCATGACACTGCTGCAAAACCAGCAGCAAATCCATACCTTCTTGGGCATGTGTGGATACTGCAAATTATGGATCCCAGGTTTTTTTTTTCTATTTTGGCATTACCATTGCAGGAATTGGTGTCATCCTCAAAACCCAACCGCATCACACATACTGAAGAAACAGAGCAGGCTTTCCTTAACCTTAAGGATAGTCTGACAAGAGCACCTGCCCTGGGAATGCCAGATTATGAAAAAACCTTTTGAGTTATATTATACAGAAGCTGATGGCTGTGCAGCAGGTGTCCTCACACAAAAACATGGTGGTGCTAGTAGACCTGTAGCATACTACAGTGCACAATTGGACACTGTGGCAAGATCACTCCCAACATGTTTAAGAAGTGTAGCAGCAACCACTCTTCTGGTAAACAAGAGTGAGAATGTAGTATTAGGTCATGACATGATTGTTTATACACCACATGCTGTGTGTGCTTTGCTGAATTCTGCCCAAACCAGACATGTCTCTTCAGCCAGGTAAATGGTGCAATACATTAAATCCAGTAACATGCTTGCCATGTGTGCCTCAAGATGCACAAAGGGTGGAGAGAGGTGAGTCGCTGGTTGAAGGTGAGTTTTGCAGGTATACTGATACACAGGATTGTATGGAGTATTTGAATCAGACCTTTACTGTAAGACCTGACATATGTGAGACGGATGGGAGTTGTCATAGACAAAGTGACACAGGAGAATATGCACAGGATTATGTTGTAAATGACGAAGAACAATCTCTTTATACCGTTATGGCTACATTACCATGAGACCCCACCCACACACACACAAACACATACATGCACCAATAATTATTTTCTCTGATAGATTGTTTATCACAATTTATCTATAGACTAGTAGTTGGGCCGGAAGTGCAGGTGAATAATTAAAAAAAAAAATTCCCTTCCCCCTATTCACACATGCATGTACACTTCACATACGTACATTCATGGTATATCATTCCATTTTTATTCTGTTCCATTTTTTTCTGTGTTATAAATCCTGCAGTGATAAAACTTATGTATGCTAAGTTACAAAAGGCAGTAGCTGTCATTAAATGTAAAGCCCATACATGTGAAGAAGACCCGGTATCACTGGGCAATAGCAGGGCAGATGAAGCTGCAAAATGGGCAGCAGGGTTAAGAATTAACATGCCAGTTAATAAAATTATGGTTTTTCAGACAATTGATATGCAGAAATTAATTGAGATGCAAAATTTGTGTTCCATTCAGGAAAAGGCAGTCTGGAGATCAAAGGGATGTGGACAGGAGTCCTCTGGACTCTGGAGAGATGGACAAGGTAAGCCGGTGGCACCCAAGGCATTATACCCAAGCTTGGCTGAAACAGCGCATGGTCTGACTCACCTGGGAAAGCAAGTTATGTGCAAGTTGGTCAGAGCATATTGGTGTGCACTGGGCTTCTCTTCCCAAGCTGAAAAGAGGGCAATGTCCTGCTTGACTTGCTTAAGGAAAAATGTTGGAAAAACAATCCCTACAGAGCCATCCCATATCCCTCCGGCAGACGGACCTTTTCAGGTAATACAAATTGATTTCATCCAATTACCACCCTGCAGGAATCTCAAGTATGTATTAGTTTGTACAGATGTGTTTTCTAATTGGGTTGAGGCATATCCAGCTGCCACTAATACTGCTGCGTTTACTGCTAAAAAGATTGTTCAGGAATTTGTATGCAGGTAAGGTATCCCTAGAATCATTGAAAGTGATAGGGGTAATCACTTCACAGGTGATGTCTTCCAGAACATGTGTAAGTTGATGGGTATTAATAGTAAACTTCACACCCCCTATCGACCGCAAGCCAGTGCCAAGGTGGAGAGGGTAAACGGTACTATTAAGAACAAACTGAGTTAGATCATGGCTGAAAACTGGATTAGGTTGGCCAGGAGCCTTACCGCTAGTCCTTCATAGCATCAGGAAAACTCCTAGACCCCCTCTTAATTTGTCCTGCTTTGAAATACTGTTTGGGAGACAACCTCATCTGATTGTAAGTCCACATGAAGACTTAAAGAGTAACAACGAGGTTACTGTAAAGTATCTTATAACAATGAGTAAACAGTTGAAACAGCAGCAGCAGAAATTGAAATTGTTGTCACCTGATATGCCAGAAACAAACTGTCATGATGTTGAACCTAGAGAATTTGTTATGATCAGAAATTTCTTACGTTCAGGTTGTCTGACAGATCGGTGGGAAGGTCCATATCAAGTGTTGCTGACAAGTACGACATCCTTGAAAGTGGCAGAGAGAGATACCTGGGTCCATTTCACTCACTGCAGAAAGGTCTACAAACTGGTGGAGATACAAGGCGGAGTTGAGGCAGATAATGTAAACATGTCAATTGCAAGCTTGTTCCAGGAGAGTTAAAGATTGCAGTGAGATACCTGAGCTAGGGAAATTTGCAGTCCACTATTCCAGCAATGGAGTGGCGGGCTTGGGTTGCATCCCTATTTTCTTCCAGAATTCTCATCATCCTTGTTTGTTTCTGTAATAGAGGACAGATGATGGAGGGAAAGGTCGATGGTGATATCGATGGAGTGGAGTCGGAGGAAGGAGCAATACATTCACAAGGGCGGTATCTGACCAAACAGTACAGTAATTGCTAAGAGATCTGTTATCCCAGAAACTTGGAGACAGTGTGAGGGGTTATTGTCTGAGGAATACTGTATTTGTGAGTGTTGTGGGTCCCTAATCGATGAGAGATGCCTCCAAAGGTGTCAGCCCAAGTATAACCAGTATTGAGGTGGGCATCCTTTAAAGGATTATCATACATTGGTGGGCAAAGTCTTAAATCATACTGAATTTTGGGTGTCCTCTCACGTGCCTCAGGGACAACATAATGTAGGACTAGTACCATTCCTGTTAAACGTCTCTGAGGTCCTTGGTTTACAAAAGGGGGAGACACTGGATGGGAAATTTATTATGTCCAAGCCTACAAATGTTAAGCTCCATCAGTACCAAGTAGATAGATCCCTGTTATGTTTAAACATCACCAATTCCAATAAACCAGGAAATTGGGAGGTGTCTGGGAAAAATCAGACAATGACCTTTTCACACAGATCTGATAATGAACCGGTAGATGGTGGACTTATACGCAACATTACCAGTGGAAGATACTTCTGGTATAAGTATACACTTAGTTCTACCAAGGTAATGGTTTGCAGAGTACCATAAGGGTACTGTGCAGTTATTGTACAACCTAAAATGTGTATCAGTCAAATGGGAAAATCTGGGGTAGGATTATTTGTCAGGGAATTGTGCCCGATGATAATGATGCATTCTATTCCTTATGTACTCCCAGATGATGTGTATTTTATATGTGGAAGGAAAGCGTATAAGTGTCTCTCTCCGAGTTCTGAAAGTTTATGTTATTTGGGAAGGGTACTTCCAGAGGTTATGACCCTTACACATGGTGAAATGCTTGGTATCCATAAAAACATGCCATCTCCATATCTTCATATGCATTATGAACACTATGACAAAAGAAACATGATACCTGGTGACATACATGCAGCTACACAGTTGATTAGTGAAACAACTGGTTTCCAAATATTGGTAGCACTAGATCCCACCAGGATCGCTCAGGGTACTTTAAATTTTAGATACATCCAAGATCTTTCTAAATTGATAGATAATATCATCGAGATGTATGATGACACATTCAGGTATACAGGTAAAGAGTTACAGGCTTATAAGAAAGAACTTGTGCAACATAGGCTAGTGTTAAATTATTTAACAGCTGTTACTGGCAGATACTGTGTGACTCTAGCCACCCTATTTGGTGTTAAGTGTTGCACGTACATCACCAATAACACTAGTGACCCCAAGGAGGTGATAGATCGGAAGATGGATGAAATTCTGCAGCTGAAATGGGAATTTTCGAAAGAACCCTAATGCTTCACTGGCTAAAGTAGAGGAAAAGGTAGAAGAGTGGTTCTCTTGGTTGAACCCTGTGAAATGGTTCTCCGGTCTAGGAGAGTGGGTCCAGAAACTGGTTGCTATTGTGGGTAAGCTCCTGATCCTCATACTTATTGTCATTTTAGTAATTGGCTTATGTGTCAGATGTGTTCCTAATGTATTGAAGTGTGGAAAATGTACAAGGGCAAACAGAGAAACAGAGATGATGGTGGTAAGCAAAGATGTGGATACCAAGGTCAAGGAAGAACTGTATTACAACCCTGAATTAGAGTGTACCATCAGATGATGAAATATAAAATTGTGTGGTCATGCATAGATGTATTATTAATGTTATTTGTAAACATCCTATATAATGTAGTCTCAATCTCCCCCAAACTTCCTTTATAGGTTTGATGAGACCCCACATCCCAACAATGATCCCTATAGATCCACAGATAGTGTATAAGTTTTGTTCTACCCTCTTGAAATGCATTATTAATGGTTCAGTGACCTACTTGTGTTGCACCATTTATAACCTTGAATAATACATTATTATGCATGACTACAAAAGGTTAAGATCAGTGGGCCTGATTCAGAGCCGGATGCTCTGAAAGAGCGCTCGCTCTGAATCAGGGCCCACAGCTATAGCAAGCGGCCAGGATGATGGTCGCAATGGTCAAGACCATCACGACCATCGGGCTTGTGACGAGACCCTAGTATTAGGGTCTCGTGGCCGCAAGCCCCAGAGAGCTTTCGGCTCAAACAGAGCCGAAAGCTCTCCCACTGACATCACTTGTGATGTCAGTGGGGCCGGCCCCAGATGGTAGGTGTTCTCATGGGAATGCCTCCATCTGGGCAGCCACCCCCCTGGCCCACCCACCAAAGGGGGCATGCTGTCACTCAACATCGATAGCACACCCCCTTTGGTACGAGACCTGGAGCGACAGATTGCCCGTTGCTATCCAGGTCTTGCACATGCGCACGACGGAGCCAGCTCCATCGTGTGCATGCGCTCTGGGCCACCATCGACCCGGTTGCAGGTGCTTAGCACTTGCGACCAGGTCTGAATCAGGCCCTGAGTGTGATAGCGTATTATTTGCTATCAAAGGGTGGACCGTTGAAGTCAAATAATTGGTTATGATTGGTTGTAATTATTATCTGACGATCTAGTCATTTATGGGCTGATAAAGAGTAAACTCGGACGCCATTCTGCATTGGAAGCAAGCCGATGCGCACAGATGCGTGTATATATATATATATATATATATATATATAAAATTCAAGGTTTAGTCAAGTGTGTGAGAAGCAGGAGTATGTCTGTGACAAGTAATTAAAAATACAGAAAGATACTGTGAGTGTTTGCATATATATTTAGAAGCTCCGCATACAGTATGTCTGTGGCAATCAAAATGAAACATAGACACTAATAGGCTCAATTGAAGTGTTCTGAATGTAGATTTAGAAACAATTGTCAGAAGTTTGATCATCGTTAGCAATTGTATGCCTTGTGTCCAATGCTGATGTGGTTAAGAAGAACTGACAATTGTATTCCAAATAAGCATAGGAAAGCCTTTGTTAAAGTTATCAGACTTCTCGCCAAGGCTTGCTCCACTGTGAGCAGGGCAAACTTCATTTTATATGACCTCTTTTAATTAGATTCAGACGGATACAATATCAAAAATACCAGTTACTGGATATATATATATATTAATCCATGACACAAACAATAATGCACATTTGCACACAATTGCATACACATAGACAATCACGTGTGTATCCACAATGCGAACACATAGACGCTCTAATGCTTTCGCACATACCACGAATGTACCCTGTAACTATTTTAATATGAAGATATTCAATGCACACTGATGAATTCCTGTAAATATCTCACATTCATTTATGCAAGCACACATATGAAAGGTTCCCTAGCATTGAGCGTAATAATAGAGGTTTTTGGGCCTGATTCAGAGCCGCTCGTAAGCGGCTGCTCGTTCGCTCCGAGCGATGTTTGCCCAACTGTGCATGCGTACGGATCGTTATACTCATGCGCGAACCAGTCAGTGCAGTCGAAATTCATGCGCTTGCAAAATAGCGAATGCCTGATAATTTGAGTGACATAATGAGGCGTATGTGGGGAAGCTGCTTGAAAACAGGGAGTGGAGATCCGAACGCAGGCGTGCTTAAAGGTCAAAACAGGCGTTTTATGGGTGTGCATAATCAAAACAGCAGTGTCATTGACCACGTCACTGGGTTATTTTATAGCCAGAACTGCTCGCAAGATTGTGGTAGCAAAAACCAACCACAAGAATAGCGAGCAGTTTATACGCTGGTCGATGTACTCGATTAATCTAATAAATAGCGGACATGATGTAGGATGCGAGCGGCCAGGGGGTGTGTTGATCCAAAAAATGACCGCAAGTTTTGTTCGCTCATTCAGACCTAGAGGCGTGAACAGACCGCAAAGAGCGAACGGTTCAATTGAATAGCCACCCCTATTTTCTGGACGAGCGAGCACTAATTGCGTCTGGCTCTGAATCAGGCCCTTTGTTAGCTATTCATTATGGTGTAAAATGTACATATATGATATTTAAGGTAAAGAACATAGTAGACATGTCATGTTTGATATCATACTGACACCCTGTTTAATTCCAGATATCTGAATCTATTGGCTAAGGAGTAGCATCTTGCGTTCAGTGGTTATGGATTATAGGGAATTATTGGTTAGAATATGTACTTTGTATTTAGCGTTATCTCGTCTGGAGGGATGGACCATATCCCTGTTGTCACCATATGAATTGTCCTATGACCTGCATCGTACCAGAATGACAAGAACAATTATGCCAGCTCATTCCTATTGTGTTGTTCACTATATATTCAAGGGCTCTCAGTCCTGTAGTCAGTCATCTTCTTTCTTTCTTGTGACAGAGGCTTCACATTTGATGCTGGGAATCTGGATTCAGAGCACTTGCGTATGTATTGGCTGTACCTTTTGTATTTAATTGTCTTTGCGCTAATTGTGATAGATCAAAGCGTGTAAATTTCTTTTTATGCAATAAGAACTTTTTGTGCTTTGGAACCACAATCCAAGTGTGGAAAGCAATTATTTCATGTTTAGTGATATTGGGGTATTCATAATCTGACAAATGAAAGATTATGTTCTCGGGTGCATCGGAGGTCTCCTTCCTCTTCACCCTCTGGTTTTGTCGTGCCCTCCTCGTATGATTTCTCTTGTGCCTGAGGCGAGGGCTTTTGTTGTAACCCCTAAAGGGTACTGTTGACTTTGTGCTGGAGTGAATAGGGCCTCACCATTGATCTGAGTGGTGATAATTTCTGTAGAAGATTCCTAATTAGTCATGTAATTTCTAAATCTGCGAACTTTCTGTGTCCTCCTTTCCTGGTATCGGCTACCTGTAAGCAAGTTAGAAACTTGATGAGTATCTTAATCTCTGTCTACTATGTCCATCTTGTTTTTTTTTAATTTAACTAGGTCCTATGTATATTGGTCAAGTTGTTTTTTAAGTTTATCCAGCCAGTTGTTGGTTTTGTCTTCAGACAGGATTTCTTTATTGATGGTTTCAAAACTCGTGATTTTTGCTGATGTTCCCTGATATTCCTTGGTTGCCTATCTATCACCAATAAAATCAAGGCCTGGGAACACTTGTTTAGAATGGCAACCCATTTCTTACAAAAATTCACATCGTGACGTCCAATGGTAGGGATGTTTTTTATCCGGAAGCCTTGTGGAATTTATTTAGACTTATAATAGTCTGATAATGTGATACAATGATAATGATAATCCATTTCCCATTTTTTCAATTTTATCCATTCCTTAAACAAATCTTCATTAACGGTGTGGTTTGTTTTGCCAATTGCTCTGTGAACAGAATTTGTTCTGCCTCCGCTTCTGAATAACTGAACGTGTCACCTATTTGTCACCCATATTGCTTTAAGAAACAGCCCCAACTGGGGATACACAAACTTCAAATAGACTGGGTGACAACACCTTATGTCAAAAAATAAATGTGAAAAAAAAAACAAATATGAAAAGAACTGAAAATGAAAAAATAAAAACCACAGCAACCAAAAATAAATAACATTAATTAAGGGCAGAACTCAATCTGTCTCTGGTGAAGAAGTGAAAGTCCAAATCCTGGTGTGCAACTTATAGTCACGGATTTATAGATGGTGCTAGGTGCCTTGCCACTGGAGAAAGGTTGTGGGATACCTCTTCTTCCAGGTATGCAGAAAGTGTTGTAAGGCTGGCACTCCCTTGCTACCAAATACGTGCAACAGCACCCGGTGCCGTCCTATTACCTCTTGCGAATGAGGGAAAATATGTAATTTGCAGTGAAGGTGGAACTCTGGACGTCTTAGAATACAAGAATATAAGCCCGCTGATGTAAGTCAATGTTTCAGAACTTTATTTTACGTTATTTCGTCAGGATATAAAAGGTAACAGATAAGCAGCTTACCTTATAAGTGCTCCACCACGAGTGATCAGACGCCCCCAGCCCATCGCAGACGCGGCTGTTGATGATGTCACATATAGACATACATGGGCACCCTTCACCAAACTGACAATTACCTGTGTATGAAACATAGGTCTAAAATTAATAAATAGAAGTGTCAGCATATGATAGCTTATAAAATATATATACTTTTTACAAATGTCATCAATTATGAAAAAATTAAGGGAAAGAGACTGAATTTACCCCACCTGCAGGGCAGCATGGTTTTGCCAAGGTGCACAGATACTACTGTTTTTGCTTTGAAATCCACAGTCTGATTAGAATGATATATTTGTTTTGCATGTCTTTATACTGTAATTAACATGTAAAACCTTCACAAAAACCCTGCATGTCTATGGTGTGGCACAGAATTAAATGTTTCAATAAATGGTATCAGCGATGTTACTGGCTCTCAGATAAACACAATGCATGAGGAGGCTGAAGGCTGTAGCAACAAAACTGCACCTTGTGATTCTCTCTTTGTTTACATGATGCCCACGGCATTGATCTGTTTAAAATTCAGCTCTTGTTCTTTTCCTCCAGCCAACTCCATACTGAAGAACTGCAATCCAGAGATTGTGTGTTTCATTTATTTTTTTTCTTATATCTTCCCCAAGTCAGTCTATTTTTACTTGTGGATTGTGCCAGGAAGGAGCCTGGGTACCTGTGGAATGGGTTTTGATCAATAGTTTTAATACTTTATTTTGTTTCATACTTTTTTTAAGTGTATGTGCTTTAATATGTACTGTAAGTAACATATTTTCCAGGCTGTGCCTACTGTAGCTTGCTGGTGGAACTCACTATGCCAAAGAATATATTCAGCAGAAAACCATGTCTATCTATAGTGTATAGCAAATGTTTATCAGTTCCTCATTTGCTAAATTTTGCATCTAAAATACTTTCATTTACTGTAATTTATTTATTTTATTTTTTTAATCAAGTAGCCAGCAGACTCTGCTGATTATTGCATTAGGACATGTGCCTTTGGAAGCAATAGATAATAAAATATGTGATTTCTGATGTGTTGCGCTTATCATTATTAATTTTTTTTGTACTTAACTATATTTTCCTTTTTGATATTTAATGTGTCAGCAAATATGCAAAGTATCTAGAATTTGAACTGATTCTTGAACATGTTATTTAGCATTTAATTCAAGCATGACTGGATGCCTATTTGAGCTCTGTTCTCATTAAAGAGCTCGGACGCTCTTTCATCATAGAATAAACTAAAAAACAAAGCGCTATGTGTATAAATATATAAACTGCAATACCATTAAAAACATATAAACAATAAGAATTAATGTTGGTATCTGACAAGCGGGGAAACCGTAAGTTTGGACACATCGTTATCGGAAGTGACCAGATGAGTGCAAAGGAGACCAGCCCGGAAAAGAGCTCATTGTTCCTTAAACTAGGAAATTAGGGACAGTTTTAGTTTAGTGCCCGGTGCACACTACCCGAGGAACACCACTCTCCAAAAAAGGCACAAATTGGAATCCTGCGCATGCAAACCGGAACCGCAAATTCTCATAATGGAGGCTATAATCATTGATTCTTATTGTTTATATGTTTTTAATGGTATTGCATTTTACATATTTATAGTGCTATGCTTTTTATTGTAGTTGATATCTTATTTTTTTTGCTCTTTCATCATAAAGAATTAAGTGTGAGGATTAGAATAATCAGGGCTGTAACTAGGGGTGTGTGAGTTGTGAAGCCGCGCAGAGCACAGCACTTTGTGGGCAGCACCTCATGGCTCCTGCATCTGGCTAGCAAGGTGCCTATAATGGCACCCTGCAGCAAGAATCTCTGCAGCAGTGCTATCTGGAGCATCCTTAGGACCACTTCAGATGGTCTCACCACTGTCCTGAAGATGCTCCGCCACATTGCTGTAATCACCGGCTATTGTAGCCCCGCCCCGAGTGCGGGGAGCACTAGGTATGGTGCTGAGATTATTATTTATTCATTTGCTTATTGAGACAACTCTAGGCCTCATTTAAAGTTGGACAGAAGTCCTTGTTTTGCTCAAAATATACTTTTTCATATTGTCCACATTTTTAGATATTTCTGATTTGAGTCACTTACACCTGGAGATAAGGAATGAGTGTGCAAAAAAGGGTAATTTATGTAATATAAGAGGAGGACACAGTTGCACATATGCATGTAAGAAGGCATATTAGTTGTGACTGCTAAACGTCTAGATCATCAGCATGGATGATCATGCACAATTCTCTTTTGTAACATTACAGCTCCTATTGATCCCTGGATGTTAGAATATGCTGACACTTGTAGTTCTACCCAGTTTATGGCTTCAAGGGAGACCTTTAGTACATACATACCCTTTTGAATTTCCTGGTATTCCCCCACACCCCCAAGAGTGGGTAGATTTCCTGCATCCCACCCACTTCAGAGTGAAGTGGGCAGGCTGGGGAGATAATTACTGGAAATTGTGAGTCCATAAGAAGGGGACGAGACTAAATGATGCAATTGCATATTAGCCCTGCCCAATCCTCACTGACCCGTGAATCGCCAGGTCGGGGCCTAAAGAGTCCTCTAAATTGTCAGCTGCATCCCCTCTCCAGACTTCTCCCGGAGAGGAGAATTAAAATGTCGTCAAATATGCTTTAGCGCCACATACAAAAATGCTTATTTAACTTTTCAACATTATTACCCCACTTCACAGAAGTGTTGGGAGGAACACAGACTAACAGGGTTCTGTTTATTTCCCAGAGAGAAGGGACCTACATATTTATTGCAGGTCCAAGAACCCTCTGCTGAACAGGCTAGGGTGATGTTTTTCACTAAAACAATGGACACTGCCCTGTGGATCAGTGTCTTAACTAGGGCAGGGCAAGCGGGGCACCATGGCAGGCACAGCAGAGGGGTGGGATGCCGGCAGGACATCATACTCGCTCTGCCCCCCCACCACCATTGCACCTGGACTGAAGACTGAATGAGCAGGCAAGTGTGCCTGCTGATGCTGCAGTGCTGGGGATGACTGTAGGGGGAGCTGAAGCAGAAGCACACAGCCCCTCCCAGTCTTCTCATTCCATCTATACTGACTGAGAGCTGCCCCCAGAGGTGATGGTGTGACTGTGACAGTGTGATTCTCCTTCCCTGGTGCTCTCTCTGCTCCGGATCAGCCAGGTAAGTATTTAATATTTTTTGCTGGGGGGGAGAGAGAGGGTCGATTGGACTTCCACAGGGGGGAGGGGGGGTTGGACTGCCACAGGGTGAGGGAGGGTCGCTCTGTGGTGGGGGCTGTGACTTTCAATTGATGTCAACAATGTTTTTACTTTGCTGGCTGCATTTGAGTGAAAGGTGTGTGTGAGTGTATCTGTTTCAGTGTGTGTCTGTGTCAGTGTGTGTGTGTATCTGTGTCAGTGTGCATGTGAGTCAGTGTGTGTATCTGTGTCAGTTTGTGTGTGTGTCAGTATATCTGTGTCAGTGTGTGTGTGTCTATCTATCAGTGTTTGTTTGTATCAGTGTGTATCTGTGTCAGTGTGTGTCTGTCAGTGTGTGTCTGTATCAATGTGCATCTGTGTCAGTGTGTGTCTGTGTCAGTGTGTGTGTATCTGTGTCAGTGTGTGTGTATGTGTATCTGTGTCGGTGTGTGTGTCAATGTGTCTGTGTATGTATCTGTGTCAGTGTGTGTGTATCTGTGATGGTGTGCTGAGAGACAACACGGGGGAGGCAATGGTGTGGCTGAGAGATGACACAGAGGGGGTAGGCGATGGTGTGCTGAGAGACGACCCAGTGGGAGGAGGAGATGGTGTTGCTGAGAGATGATGCAGGGGAGAGCCAATAGTGTGGCTGTGAGACAACACAGGGAGGTGATGATGTGCTGAGAGATGAAGCAGGGGGCAGGCGATGGTGTGCTGAGAGACAACACAGGGGGGTAGGTGGTGGTGTGGCTGAGAGACGATGCAGGGTGGAGGTGACGGTGTGCTGAGAGATGAAGCAGGGGGGAGGCGATAGTGTGGCTGAGAGACGACGCAGGGGAAGGAAGTTGCACAGGGGGAAGGAGTCTGGTTGAACCGCTGTTAATATTCCTACACAAACAGGCATCTACTGGACAATGTGACCTACAGTACATGAATATTGAATACCAGCTGAAGACGTCATCGTCCCAGGGAAGATATATCTCTTCAGACGACCCACATTGTCAGAAACCACCATATAGGTAAGGTGCATATGGAATGGAAAGGAATGTTCCCAAAGTGATGAGAACTGGGTGGCATGTCATGTTGGCACACCCCAATTTCAGTGACCATGCCCACTGGTGTGTGTGTGTGGGCGGGGGGGGGGGGTGCCATTATTCAACTTGCCCTGGGCTCCAAAAACCCTAGTTATGCCACTGCTGTGGATTTCCAAGTTATAGTGAGCATAGCTCAGCTTGTCATTGTCTGGTGCTAGCTGAAGATTTTGTGGGGAAAACACATACTTTGTTTATTTTATTTATTTATTTTTTAAAGTCAATTATCAACATCAACTTGATGATGAATGACATTTTGAGCATACTGCTGCATTATGATGTGCTTAAAGTGTAACTTCATGCAGATGCATTTAGCATACAATATGCGCACTTCAAAGTAAACACACAAAAGTACCATTTTTGCTGCACTCATTTTCCATGTATGCTTTGTAAGCTAATGCGCCCAACTCTAGACTTCAGTATAAAGTTATTGATACAATTTAAAGAAAAGACATGAAATTAAAAAATGACAGTTGACATGTTTCTGCTGTTTAAGAAGCAGTTTGTAAGTTTTGTTCCTTAAAAGGAACAACATATTATTGAATTTTAATACACCCGCACAATGTCCTAAGTTAGCTGCTGCTTACAGTGTGAAGTGTGAAGCACTCCAGTGCTCTGTTTATTTTCTACATAGTTAAAGGTTGGGGTGTCGGAACAATTTTATGCTGGAGCCAACATATGGTTTGCAACATAAGGTATATAGTGACTAATGAGGTGTGTCACTCATGAAATTAGGGTAAATAATGCAATCTGATGGACATGGAAAGATTGTTCATTGGCAATGAACACTCAGACACAGCTCTACAAAGGGACAAGCTACATCTGAGATCTTTATTTGGGAGGTAACAACCATCGTGGTTGTTACCTGTTGTGTGGGTCACGTTTCTAATTTTTTTTTTACCAAGACCAATCGATGCCTACAGGGTGAATGGATCCAGTCCAGGTAATGTAGGTGAGTATGTGCGAGTGTGAATGAATGCACTAAAACTATACTGTCATGGTGTGTGTGTATTGTGTATATTTAAATATTTCTTTACTGGTGAACTACAGGTACCAACTCCCCAGGGATCCCTGGTCTGGGCTGACTAGCGGTCAGGAGTAATGTTTCGGCTGTGGAACCTGATGATAGGGTTTCCCTGGCTGTGACATTACTTCCCCCCCACTAGAAAGAGTCCGGTGCTGGTTGTGGAAATTACAAGGGAACCCTACAAATTTTTTTTCCCTGTAATTCCAGAACCAGATCAGAGCCTGGTGCTGGTTGTGCTAAGTACAGGGATACCCTATGTATTTTTTGCCTGTACTTACACAACCAGGACTGGCTATGAAAAGTACAGGGCTGGTTGTGAATTCAGGGGGGACCCCACGTAATTGTTTTTAACAGTAACTCTTTACATGCTTTTTACAGTAAGATATATGCATGCATCTCACTGATGTATGCATGTATCTGTGTGAAAACAAACTGCTCATGCTGAAAATGAAAGCATGAAGCAGTTCTATTCAATGGGGATTTGCAGTTCATTTTGGAGTGGCATTTGCTGTTCGATTTGGACATGAACCTGTAAAATTGAATGGTAAATCCCTCTTTAACTGAAACAAGATCGAATTTGAGTTGAAAATCAAAAGCAAAATCCATTCTTAGCAAATTTGAGATTTTCTAAGGGATTTTGCTGTTCAAGTTCAAATCGATCTCAGGAGATTTCAGTGATTCATAAAAATGAACCTCTAATTGAACTTTAGTAAATTTACCCCAAGGTGGTATATTTACTAAGTGTTTGTTTTTCATTTTTTGGTGGTATTCCTGTGTTTTTGGAATCCACGGGTTTACTAAAGCCCAAAATTAATGAAAGCCACATAAAAACACACTTTAGAATAGAAGGATAATCACCATTAATACCAACCAAATAATTGACTTGCTACTGAGAGGCGAATTTTGGGTGTCAAAACACCTGTAGGTTGGTGTAAACCTACTAAAATTCAACTATCCATATAGTCGTGAAAGGAACTATAATACACTAGAGTGATGTTGCGCTAATAATGGACTTCAGCTGGAGGTCTTATGATACGGAGTGGGAGCTGTGCATTTACAGGTGGAGATGAAGTCCATAACACCTGGATTATAACAACGGCTTCATAAAGGCGGTCACGGGCTGACTAAATTCCTGCCTTCATAGCCACACAAGCCGGGAACATTGGGCTGTTTTTCCCTTTAGCCGGGACTCCTTACTTTATACAAGATAAGCACCGCTACTTGGCAGCGAGTCTCCCACTGCCACAACTTGAGAGGTCTGATTCATGAGGACTTAAAAAGGACCTTATATACAAGTCCGGTGAGAGCTATATGACTGTGCTACAATATTGCAACTTAAATTGATACCTTATGAAGGATACCCTTTATTGTGGATTCATTACTTCTATACAGTTGTATAGGGATTTCTGGAGTGGTCTTCAGATTAGATATATATCTTATGCATGATTATATATTTTTTATAGTGTTATTGAGACTGTGTTTTTTATAAATTGTACTTTGAACATATTATTGGCATCTTGGTATTTATTTATGTCATGTCAAGGTATAATAACTTTTTTTTAATGCAATTCCATTATTAGCGTAACATCACTCTAATGTACTATGCTATGTTCACCATATACAGTACATGAGATATGCAGTAGTTCACTAGCTGAGTAGAAGGAGCCAAGAGGAAGAAGCTGAGGAGCACCAGTAGCAAACAAATGAGAGTAAAATATTTTTTTTCCTTTTAGGATGTGATGTATAAGTGAGGTCTTTTTGTGGACCTTATGCATATTCACTTCTAGTGCGTAGCCCATGCCTGGGTTGGATTGTTGGGGTTGAACTAGTGTGGTGCGCTGCTAACACAGATGTTGTGAAGGGGGCTACAAGTAGGCTAGATAAAATTTGACCACTAAAGAAAATATTAAACTCTATTATAGAATTACTGAAGGAATGTTGCATTCTAAGGTAAAGAGAGTTTTAGGTCTCCAAAGCTGTGGCCAACCTATTTATGTTGTTACTAATGCTGGAAAGCATATGTTGTATCTTCCTCATTTGGCAAATAATGGTTGTTCTGACAGCTTTGTGTGACCATAAAGTCCACCTGTGAGTGTTGAAAATCAGCAATTGCCACTATTATCTCTGCTGCAGGATTTCCAGAAGGGGCTGGTACTGGAGTATGGGTGGGTGGTGAATGTTCTTATGGCACTGGTGCAGGTGAGCTTAAAAGGAGACAGATTAAGTTTTCCTCTTGGGTCTATCCAGGCCTTTCATGAGGACCGTCCTGTTGTTCTTCAGGCAGGTTAATTAGACATTCTATTGACAACCAGTAACTATGTTTTCCCTGTAATAAAATGTGTTTTTTAAAGGTTCATTTAATTTTTTAACAAAAAAGAAAAAAGATTATACAGTTAATCAAAATGTGTCTTATCACAACAAACAATTTTTTTTTTCATTTTTCTTTAATCATAAAAGACCTTAGTAAGAAAAAAACTTGAAGAAAGGTTGTTTACTGGGAAAAAATTGAATATGATGCTGTCACCAGCGGGTTCCTTGTAAGCAGCACTGGAGGCTTGTCCCACTGTCTGTCATGATGCTCTAGGCTGACCTTATGCTGCTGAGGCCATGATGATGTCCCTGCAACTACCCATGATGGACAAAGCTTGCTAAAATCCTTGGAAGCATTACAGAAAGAACATTTGAAATATATGTATTTACATTCCATGTACCTCTTCATCTGTCTTGCTCTGGAGGGATGCTTTTTTTGGGGTTGTACTGTGAATAAAGCAGCACAATTAAAATAATATATTTTTTAAAATTGAAATATATTTTTGACTAACTTCAGAACAGTAAATTATCTAGACAAGTGAAATGTGGTTTGAGTTGCTTATATGTTATGTCTACAGTATGTAAAATGCATGTATGCAGACATAAAAAAATCTGAATCATGGACATTGATTCCATAGACTCAGGTGGTAGGATACCTTGGGCCTTATGGTACATACACATGGTACAACCTGCACAACCAAAGATGTCGCTGATAGATTTCCCTCCAACTTTATGTAGAGGAGGGCAAACAATTTTGGGTAGATATCTATGATAGATATTTCAGTGAAGTCGTGTCTTTACAGGCAAATCTTGACAAAATCGTCCAAGTTGGCCTGCATGTTCGGTCGACCATAGATATCGTTATCGTTCATGCAAGAACGGTCATCATTGGTTGTGAAACGATCGTTCACTGCAAAAAAATTAACAATATGAACGATTTACTGTTGAACGATATTGCTATTGTTCATATCGTTCAGGAAAATCTTCCCGTGTGTATGCAGCATAAGAGTGCTTGAAATGGCCCACAGCGTTGACAGCCTGCATCAAAGGTGACCAGATCTGCCACATATGCCTCACTGATGTCTTCATGGCCTGACTCCTAAGTATGATATAATTAAGCACAATTGCAAACACCAATGCCACGTTCTCATCATAAGATGACCTCACATTTTTATAAAAATTGTACTTCCACCAATTGCAGTTCACAAGGAAGTGATCAGTCTGAGCTTACGCAGTGAGCCAATCATGGTTTACCACATCATAGTTCCACCTTCTTGTGACATTTTATATTAGATGTCACATGCAGAGAGAGCTCAGCATCCACTTCATGGCAGAGAGAGAGCAACTATTAAGCAAGAAGTTGCTGTGGAAAAACCAGAAGATGCTGTGATCAAGGCAGAAGATAGCAGTGCAGTGACAGGGCCTTACTGAGAGTAGCAGATGTCAGAATCAATGTAGAAGACAGGGATAAGAAGAGGAAAAAATACAGAAGATTGCTTGTGGTGGTGAAATGCAAAAGAGGTATACAAAACCCCCCACTGCAGCCTCTCACTAATTGGGAAGTATCTCATTGCCTTCTAGATACTGTTTCACAAGTAACTATCATGCCCTATTTATGGAACACTGGACCTGATTCCGAGCCGGACGCTATTTGCGCTCGCTCGTTCAGAAAAAGGGGCCGGCTATTTAAATTGAGCGCTCGCTCTTTGCGATCTGTTGACACCTCTATGTGTGAGCGAGCGAACGAAACATGCGCTCGCTATTTTGTAAAGACGCCCCCTGGCCGCTCGCATCCTACGTCATCTCCACTATTTATTAGATTAATCGAGTACATCGAAAGGCGTCTGAACTGCTCGCAGTGCTTGTGGTTGGATTTTCCTACCGCAATCATTCGAACAGTTCAGACTAAGAGACAACCAAGTGACGTGGCCGATGACGCTGCTTTGTTAATTATGCACACCCTTAAAACGCCCGTTTTGACCGTTTGGCACGCCTGCGTTCGGATCTCCACTCCCCGTTTTCAAGCACCTTCCCCTGTTACCACCCACAAACACCTCATCCTGTCACTCAAATTAGCAGGCACTCGCTATTTTGCGAGCGCTCGATTTACGACCGCAATGACTGGTTGGCGCATGCGCATTACGACCCATACGCATGTGCAGATGTGCGAACATCGCTCGGAGCGAAAGAGTGGCCGCTCTGAAACAGGCCCACTATTCCTACTTCCGTAATTCTGTCACCGTGAACTGTGAGATCCTAACGGAGGCCAATAACTTGCCCATCCCCATCATTGCTGTGGTTTGGATGGAGGTGAGGCTCTGTGGATATTCTTTAGGGAAGCAGGGCATCAATGTTGTGGGTGGTCTGGAACTACAACACGACCCAATCATCATTGGGATAAACATTCTGTGTAGATTGGATGAGGTGTCATTCCAGGGTACATGGCCCTGATATTGGACCTGGCTAAATGACAGAAACCAGTCCAGCCGGTATTACAGATGTGTCCTTATATACCAGTCGTTGCTATGTCATGTAGTGTGGCAGGTCTACTGCATCTTATATGCTGAACTGAGATGCATCTTGGTGTACTCAATCGCAGCATAAGGTACTAAGACACGGGAAATTCTTATACCACTTTTCAAATATCAGATGTCACCTTTCCTGAACTACATGGCATATGCACTAAATAATGAATGTAGTGAAATTAGGTGGTGTTGCAGTTAGTCAGTTGTAAGGAAGCAATGTAAAGGTCTGCGGCCGGCACTTACTATGTTTTGATACACTGTTTATTTTGTTTCCTTCTTCAATGATGTGTGATAATTTACATAAATACTCTAGTCTTGGCAGACCTTAAAGGGAGACCCCACAGTTTGGCAGGCATGCTGGGACCAGTAGAACACCTGTAAAAAATAATATTATTATTTACATTTACCATTACCACCATACTCACCACCACCAAGAGTACAGAGAAGAACCCTAGAGCTATTGGCAAAAGAGCTGGTTCAACCTAGGAGGGCTGCAAGGTTTTTCATGCCAGCCCCACTCTTGTGGTGGTAACAGCCCTGGTGCCTAGTGGCTAGGGCTGGTGGAAAGTTTGTGGGGGACCCTCACTGCGGGACTCCCCTCTATGGTTTCTCTAGGGGGGAACACACTAATTTGTTTATCCTGATTTTTCCCATGCCAGCCTAGGCAGAAGTGCTAGTGCTGGATTCTCTTAGAGGGGGGAACCCACATTTTTTGCATGTGAGAAAGGGAGTGGTTTAAACTAGGGATGAGCGGATTCGGATTTATGGAATCCAAACTTCCCCGAGCCCCCCCAATCTGAGTCGCATCAGAGTCAGGCTTGAGTTTTCTCGCCTGACTCGGATCTGAAATCGAGGCAAAACTTCATCATCCCACTGTCGGATCTTGCGGGTTTTGGATTCTATAAAAGGTCCCCATGTCGATGCCATTTTTCACTAAAATTTTTTTTTTTTCTGTGTTTGTAAATTGTGTGCACTGTAGCCGTACGTGCATCAACAAAGTAGCGAAACATGCGCCTGTGTCATAAATCAAGGGCCGGCTGGCTCATCTGTTAAAGGATGCTGTAACTGCCAAAATGCAGTCCAAAAAAATGTAAATTTTTTTTTTTTCTGTGTTTGTGAATTGTGTGTGCTGTAGCCGCACGTGCATCAACAAAGTAGCAGCGCCAAGCGTGCGCCTGTGACATAAATCAAAGGCAGGCTGGCTCGTCTGTCAAAGGGTGGTGTAACCCCCAAAGGGCACCCCAAAAAAAATAAAAAAATAATTTTTTTCTGTGTTTGTAAATTGTGTGCACTGTAGCCGTACGTGCATCAACAAAGTAGCGAAAGCATGCGCCTGTGTCATAAATCAAGGGCCGGCTGGCTCATCTGTTAAAGGGTGCTGTAACTGCCAAAATGCAGTCCAAAAAAATAAAAAAAATATTTTTTTCTGAGTTTGTGAATTGTGTGCGCTGTAGCCGCACGTGCATCAACTAATTAGTGCCAAGCGTGCGCCTGTGTCATAAATCAAGGGTGGTGTAACTCCTTGATTTACGACACCTTGATTTATGACACCTGTGTCATCTGTTAAAGGGTGGTGTAAACCCAAAGTGCCCTCCAAAAAAAAATAAATACATATTTTCTCTGTTTGTGAATTGTGTGCGCGCAGTAGCTGCATGTGCATCATCAAAGTAGCAGTGCCAGGTGTGTGCCAGTGTCATAAATCAAGGGCCAGCTGGCTCATGTGTTAAAGGGTGGTGTAACCCCCAAAGTGCCGGAAAAAAAAAAAATATTTTCCTGTGTTTGTGTGCATCTTAGCCGGACGTGCATCAATATCACATAACTGGAGGACAAAAATTTGTCCGATAAAAATAAAATAGCGAAAGATCAAGAACCACTTCCTCCTAGTTCTGAAGCTGCTGCCACTAGTCATGACATACGGTAGATGATGAAATGCCATCAACGTTGTCTGCCAGGGCCGATGCCCAATGTCATGGTAGAGGGCATATAAAATCCCAAATGGCAAAGTTCAGGAAAATGACCTTAAAAAATAAATTTAAATTTAAATCAGCTGAGGAGAAACATAAACTTTCCAATATGCCATTTACAACACGGAGTGGCAAGGAATGGCTAGGGTCCTCCCCTATGTTCATGACTAGTAATTCAGCTTCACATGACGATGGAAGCCCTCCTCCCGCTACAAAAATCAAATGAGTTAATCTGGCAAAAGCACAGCAAAGAACTGTGCTTTTTAATTCTAAGAAGATATCACAAATCTCCATGGAGAGTCCAAGGGCTGTATTCACGGCCGCCTCGATGTTTGCTCCTTCGTGCGCATGCGTGAGACCCGCTGCGACCGACAGTGCTGGTCGTAGCGGGTCTCTTTCCAAAGGGGGCGAGCTGTCGATGTTGATTGACAGCTCGCCCTGTTTGGAAGGTGGGCCGGGGGGGTGGCAGCCCAAATGGAGGCGTTCCCATGGGAACGCCTGCCATTTGGGGGAGGCCCCACTGACATCACTAGTGATGTCAGTGGAGAGCTTCCGGCTCTGACAGAGCCAGAAGCTCTCCGGGGCTTGTGACAAGTGAGACCCTACCGTAGGGTCTCGTCGTAAGCCCCGATGGTCGCGATGGTCTATGACCATCGTGACCATCACCCTAGCAGTCGTTAGAGCTGTGGGTGTTAACCCGTAGCCTAATGTCCGAAACAGAGGCGGGCGGTCAGGATGCAAGCAGCCGCCCAGTTTCTGAGCGACCGCTTGCATCCTCCGACCGCCTCTGAATGAGGCACCAAGTGTGGTGATGGTTGCGATGCCTGACCTTCCCAACACTGGACAGGAAGAGGTGGCCCCTTCCACCATTTGCTTGCCTTCTGCATGTGCTGTAAGGAGCACCCACAGTCCACTTGCTGATATTCAAATTGAAGATGTCACTGTTGAACTACAACAGGTGGAGGATATTGGTGTAGCTGGCGCTGAGGAGGAAGTTGACGAGGAGGATTCTGATGATGAGGTGGTTTGTTTAAATCAGGCACCGGGGGAGACAGTTTTTGTCCGTGGGATAAAAAAGCCCATCACGGTCATGCCTGTGTAGAAGACCAAACATTCCACCTCTTTGGTCTGGCAAAATTTCTATCCAAATCCAGACAACAACTATCTTGCCATGTGTACCATATGTAAAGGTGGAATAAGTAGGGGTAGGGATGTTAACCACATATGAACATCCTCCCTTATACGTCACCTGCAGCGCATTCATAAAAAGTTACTGTGAAGTTCAGAAACTGTGGCTAAGACCGTAAGCAGTCCAGGGACTCCTTAATCTCTTTTTCCTGCTGTATCCAAGTGCCTGCAAACCACATCGTCAACTCCCTCCTCAGTCAGGAAGTAGTCCTCCAGGCCATTTCTGGCATGACTCACTGATGTCTGGCATGACTGACTCTATTATCCGGGATTCCTAGGGAGGATCCTGCATTGTTATGACAACTGCTGCCGCTGCTGCTGTTACTGCTGGGAGTCGTTTATCATCCCAGAGAGGAAGTAGGAACACCAGTACTTCTTTTACTAAGCAATTGACCCTCTAACAGTCCTTAGCGAGGAGGATGAAGTACCACAGCAGTCATCCTGAAGCAAAGCGGATAACTGAGGCCTTGACGTGCATCCGGTATCTGCCATTAGTGCAGTGGGATTTAGACAACTGATGGATGTAGTGTGTCCCCGGTACCAAATCCCATATAAATTCCACTTCACTAGGCAGGCATGCCGAGAATGTACAGAGACATCAGAAAAAGTGTCCTCGGTGTCCTAAAAAATGCAGTTGTACCCAATGTCCATTTAACCACAGACATCTGGACAAGTGGAACAGGGCAGACTAAGGACTATATGATTGTGACAGCCCAGTGGGGAGATGTATGGCCTTATGCAGCAACAACAGCAGCATCACCAGTAGCAGCATCTCAAAAAAGCCAGCTCATTCCAAGGCAGGCTAAACTGTGTATCAACGGTTTCAGTAAGAGGCACACCGCTGACAACTTCTTAGAGAAACTGAGGGAAATCATCACCCAATGGCTTACCCCACTTAGACTCTCCTGGGGATTGTGATATCTGACAACGCTACCAATATTGTGTGGGCATTATATCTGGGCAAATTCCAGCACGTCCCATGTTTTGCTTACACAATAAATTTGGTGGTGCAGAATTTTCTGAAAATGACAGGGGCATGCAGGAGATGCTTTGGGTGACCCGAAAAATTTCTGGCCACTTTCACCATTCAGCAACTGCGTGCCGAAGACTGGTGCACCAGCAAGCACTCTTGAACCTGCCCCGCCATCACCTGAAGCAAGAGGTTGTGACGCGGTGGAATCTATAGTCAGGTCATTCCCCTCATCAGGTTATGGCAGAAGCAGCTGGAGAAAGTGAAGGAGGAGCTAAGACAGAGCGATTTTGCTAGGCATGTGGGACCTGTGGATGAAGCCCTTCATTTGCTTTGCCAAGATTCGAGGGTGGTCAATCTGTTGAAATCAGACCACTAAATTTTGGCCACCGTGCTTGATCCTAGGTTTAAAGCCTACGTGGTGTCTCTCTTTCTGGCTGACACAAGCCTACAGAGTTGCATAGACCTGCTGGTGAAAACACTGTCAGCTGAAGTGGAACATAACACGTCAACAGCTCCTTCTTCATTTTCTCCCACAACTGGGGCTGCCAAGAAACAACTTAGATATCCTAAGCAACCCGCTGGCGGTGATGTAGGTCAGACAGGACCAAGTTTGGACATCTGGTCCGGACTGAAGGACCTGGCAACAATTTCTGACATGTCTACTGTCACTGCATATGATACTTTCACCATTGACAGAATGGTGGAGGATTACATCGGTGACAGCATCCAAGTAGGCATGTCAGACAGTCCGTACCTATACTGGCAGGAAAAAGAGGCAATTTGGAGGCCCCTGTACAAACTGGTTCTATTTTACCTAAGTTGCCCCCATCCAGTGTGTACTCCGAAAGAGTGTTTAGTGCCACGGGAACCTTGTCAGCGAAAGGTGTAGGAGGTTACTTCCACAAAATGTGGAGAAGATGATGTTCATTAAAATGAATTATCAATTCTTCCAGGGAGACCAGCCTCCAGAAAGTACAGAGGGACCTGTGGTGGTGGATTCCAGTGGGGACGAATTAATACTCTGTGAGGAAGAGGATGTACACAACACTGGAGAATGTGAGAAATCAGTGGATGAGGAGGATGAGGATGACATCTTGCCTCCATAGAGCCAGTTTGTGCAGGGACAGATCAATTGCCAGCTTGTTTTGTGGGGGGTCCAAACGAACCAATCATTTCAGCCACAGTCGTGTGGCAGACCCTGGTGCTGAAATAATTGGCTTGTTAAAGTGTACATGTCCTGTTTATATAACATAAGGGTGGGTGGGAGGGCCCAAGGACACTTCCATCTTGCACCTCTTTTTTTTCTTTGCATTATGTACTGTTTGAGGCCTAGTTTTTCAAACTGCCATATTGTCTGCCATTGCAGTGTCACTCCTAGATGGGCCACATGTTTGTGCCTCCCACTTGTGGTCACTTAGCATAGTCATCCAGCTACCTCGGTGCAACCTTATGGCCTAAAAACAATATTGTGAGGTGTGAGGTGTTCACAGTAAACTGGAAATTAGTGGAAATTAATGTTATTGAGGTTAATAATAGCATAGGAACAGTAAAACCCCAAAATTATGTGATTTTAGCTGTTTTTATGCTGTTTTCCAAAAAAATACAGATCCAAAACACAAAACCCAGAACCCAAAGCCAATCCAGATCCAAAACACGGAGAAAGATCCAGATCCAAATACAAAACACGAAAAGTGGCCGGTGCACACCCCTAGTTTAGACGTGTTATCAGATTATATGTGAATTTACAGTACTGTGGGGTTTATGCATCAAGCAGTAAAAAGCATGGAGAAGTGGACCAGTGGAGAAGTTGCCCATAGCAACCAATCAGCTCCTACCTATTATTTTATAGACTGTACTTGATAAATGCTACTTCAAAGTTGATTGGTTCCTATGGGCAACTTCTCCACTGGCTCACTTATCTAGGTTTTTCACTGCTTGATACATAAACCCCTGTATCTTGATGGAGTTAAATAAGAACCAACTCTAAAGCTGCATACACACGTAAAGATTTTCTGTCCAACCATCCAACTAGTTGATTGGTTGGAATGAAAATCTGGTAAGGTATGAAAGCAAATGACAATCAGCAATTTGCTCTCAAACCCCGGAAAATGGACAAAACTGTTGTTTGAACAAATTGTTTAGATCAAACATTTAACAAACTTGTCTGACGACCATTTTCATCTGTTTTCTGGCATTTAGGAGCAAATTGCTGATCATCATTTACTCCCATACGTTACCAGATTTTCATTCCAACCATTCAACTAGTTGGATGGCTGGACAGAAAATCTTAACATGTGTACCCAGCTTAACCCTGCTATTCATTCTCTACTTTATTGTTCAGTGCTGAGTAGAAATCAGATATGGCTGGCTGCTATATTCAGAACATGGGGCCGCTGTTGCATGCCCCTGGAGGACTAGCTGGAACAGACGACTCCTCAGTATGATGTTTTTAATTATTTCTTCATTTGTTTTTCAGCTAACTAATTTGTTATTCTTTATTTTACATTGAAAATGTTGTTTGGTGAAGAACTCTATTGTTCATTCTTTACCATTGCTAATTCACCATTTAAAAAGTCAAGGCTTTATTGTATTTTTGAAAACCCAATTATAAGGTGGCACATTTCCTTTTACACAAACTGTGTATTTTCTACTTTTTACTAAAGCCGGCCACACACCTAAAGATTATATTTCCAATCAGCCAACTAGTTGCTGAAAAATGTACAACAACTGTAGTTTAGACTAATGAGTTAAATAAGCAGATTTAAACAACTTGGATGATTGTAATTTTCTCCCATATATTAGAAATGTGCACGGATCTCCGTGTTTTGGTTTTGGCACAACCACTCTCCAGTGTTTTGGTTTGGCTCCAGTTTTGGATTTGGATTTCTTTAAAATTGATAAAAACAGTTAAAATTGTTCAAATTGGACCTGTTTATCTGGAGTCCAAATCCAAAAAAGATCATCTTTATCCGTGTGGCCAACTTAAGACTGTGGCAAACAGCACATGCACATTTCCATACAAACAATATGTACTCCTCATGAGCAATTCTAATCACATTTCATAATAAAAATTACACACAATCAGCTATTGCAAACATTACAGTATACTGAGGCAAATTAACTTTCCTTTTTGTTACATGTGCACTTTTCACCCCAGCATTCCCCTTGGCAGGTTACCTATGGCTGGCATGAACATAAAATATAAGGAGATTAGTACTTTTAAAAGATTTTACTTTTACTGTGTACGGTGTGTGTGTCCTGTGGTTTATTTCACTTTTTTTTACAGTGGTGGTAATGAAAAACAATAGTAGACATTTATTGCTGTCACTATTACCCCTGCACCCACCAGCCAAGGGTGAACGAAGAGCCCCAGGCTTCATCCTAGGCCTGTGGTGCTCATGAGAGGGAGGACCCCTATATTAGGGGGGTATCTATCTCCCCTGGGATACTCGGACTTGGATGACTAGTTTGGGGGTGTTAATGATTTGGCTTGGTGAAAGGTCTGGTGAAAGGGTCCCCTGGCTGTGACATTACTCTCCAACTAGTTTGAGCCCAGGGCTGGTTTTAAAAATGTGGGGAACGCACTCAATTTTTCCCCGTATTTTTAAAATTAGGACTGGCTCACAGAGCCCAGTTCTGGTACATACAATATGGGGAACCCCTACACATTTTTACCACAAAATCTTTAGAACCAGTACTGGCTCATAGAGCCAGGGACTGGTTATGCTTTAGAGGGGGAACCACACGCAGATTTATTTCTTAAATTGACACTTTTTTTAACAAATATACACACAAGCAGTCTTCATAGATATTACTGATATCTGTGGGCTGCTTGTTCAAGAGTGTTCGGCTAGGGAGAACTCAGGGAACATAAGTAGGAAACACAAGCACATGCACCATCGGAAAATATGATCCAGTTAAACACGGGCGCTTAGTAAATTCCTGCATTTCAGTTAAAAAAAACCTCACATGTTCAATCGATCCTATCCATGTTTAAACACGGACAAGCACGGGCCAAACACGATTCTTAAAAAATGAACCCCGAGTGTTACAAATTTAACCTCTCATAAAAAAAATCACCAGTAGTTGTTTCCTTTTAGAAGTTCCACTGTTTTCACTTAAACCCATCTCTTTAGTAATATAATAGAAATAAATAATAAATAATAGAAATAAATTAACAATTGACATAAGGGTGATGTTTTAGTAATTCTGATCCCATTATACTGGAAAGAAAAGTTTAACACGTTATTTGATATGTAACACTTTAGGAATTCTTGCTAGAGTGACAAGCCTGGTATCCAATTACTGTAAGTCTTGCTACATCTGTTGCTGTAAGGTTCTACTTAGGTCACATCAAACCTGCACACACATTAATTCCAATTAATAAAATGCAATCTCATACAAAGCATAATCTGGTATTCCAAAATGTAGCCTACAATAATTAAGAAATTCCAAAAAGGTTGCAGAGAGCTATATATCAATAATAGTGAATACAGGTATAGAGCACAATTTAATTAGAGACATGGCAGAATTCAGTGACCTGCATTGCACACTGGATACATTGGATCATGTAGCAATAAACCTTTTAATTATGCTATAATCCAATAGTGGCCAGATGGTATTCAGCATAAATGGTGTAATCAGTTTGCTTCTGCAAATGGAGTACGATGCATTTCTGAAAGAAAAAGGCATAAGTAACAGTATTAAGTTGGAAGATGTATATTTAAAAAGCATATTGTTAAAAAATCATGTTTAGAACAAAATGTGATTTATAGAGTGACATATTAGATGTACACTATTTTTCACAGATTACTTAAACTAGAGTGTAAATCTGCCATAGTGTTACATATATATAAAAACCTATTTACTCCTGTAAAATATATGCCTAAATGCACGAAATGTACAGTAGCCTGTTTTTTACTTTGCTCATTTTTTGCTACAATTGGCTAATCATTAACACTCTAGTCCTGCTACTTCATCTTATCCACAAAATGTACCACAATATGTCTAGAATCAACATCTGGCAGTCTTATGATGAACTGTTCTGGAACAAACAAGATGGTTGTTCTGTGATTTAGTGTGAATGTGTGGGTGGATGTCTCACAACCATGGATGGAATTGGCCAATGGTCTAGTAAGGAAGGGGCTTACATGTTCAGACCTTTGCTTCTGGGCATTCTTCTCACCTAGGGAAATTGAGAGATAAGTTTTGTACTACCAATAACAGCCAATGTGAGTGAGGCCATGTTTACATTTTAGCATGTCTGCATACACTGCACTTAATACCACCTTCAATTAATTTGACCTGTGAGCTCTGGTTTTGGATTCCTTTTTGTTAATTTTCATGGGGCCCGGTATTGTACTTCCCCACATTTATCCAGTCAGCAGCTATGTCTGTTTATGAACTCAGCAAATTCCACTGGTTTGGTAGTTCTTTGGGAGGTTCATTGGGTGCCGCTCCTTTTTTTATGTTCAATAACTCGGTGCTCATGCATGCAACCAATAGTCACAAGTCATCTTTGCTGGAGCTGTTCTGTTTGGCAGCTTGTGTGGCTGGATTAGATGATTTGGCATTGTAGTCCCTGGCCTCTGTAGTGCTGAGATTTTACTGGAGCACATGGTAGGATATTCTGGTCATTTGACAGGTATGAATGGCAACTGGTTTATGTTTTCCTTTATTTAGAGTTTGTATGGTAGTGGTTATTCCCAGGTGGTTGTATCCAGAATTCTTGTTCAGGTATCTTTACTTTCTAAATTGTATGGTGACTATAATTATTTCTATGGCTTTTAATTCTAGTGCTTAAGAGTTGAACTAGGGTATCCCCATTTGTAGAAATAAACGTCATCCTAGTTATATTCCTTTGCTGCTGTGCTGGATTGCCTGCTTATGTCCTGTGGTGACTGATGCTTATGAACCATTCCTTTATGGTTTGGTATTCACCATAGCCTTCTTCTGAGCCTTTTAGAAGTTAGTTGTTTATTCAGAAATGTCCTGGTGATTCAGTTCTCTCCAAAATTCTCTGCTACAAGGTGGACTAGTTTTGCCAGTGATCAGTGAGTCATTGCAGTTGCAGGTAGATAGCTGGGTTTTCCCTGTTTGTCTTATTACCCATTTCCTCCTTATTCACCCTG
Source organism: Taudactylus pleione (assembly GCA_031769625.1). Taxonomy (NCBI): domain Eukaryota; kingdom Metazoa; phylum Chordata; class Amphibia; order Anura; family Myobatrachidae; genus Taudactylus; species Taudactylus pleione. The sequence goes on along the minus strand of JAUIMM010000169.1, from coordinate 2,341,824 downwards.
GGGTCAGTAGCCTGATCCTTCTGCATAGTGATTAATTCCCTTTACCCAGGTATCAGTTCAGAATGGTGTTTAAATGCTAAGTGTCTGGGTTCATTTTGGACCCATCTGACTTTGGCATGCACTGCTTTTGTGTTAGCTGTAGCCACTATTGCCATGGCAATGAGGGTGCCTTAAGGCAAATGGGCCATTTGTGTTTGGTTTGCTTTAAAAATAAATTAGAGCTAATTGTTTTGTTTGCTACTGCTTCTAGCATGCTTCAATCCGGGATGCAGTCAGGAAGCGATGGTCGAAATGCCAACCGCCGGCTTCCCAACTGTCTAATCCCGGCAGGGGTCTAATGACAGGTGTTGAGATCCCAACGCCTGTCCTTATCCCTACGCTGGGAGCCCTATGCCCAGCAAACCGAAGGTAAGCCGGGTGCTGACAGCCACGGGGGGAGGGTTAGGTTAGGGGCTACTGGGGGGACTTATGGTTAGGCACCCCCCAGGGAGGGTTAGGGTTAGGCTAGGGGATGGGGGGGTTAAGGTTAGGCACCCCTGGGGGGCAGTTAGTGTTAGGTATCCCCCTGGGAGGGTTAGGTTTAGGCAGCGGGGAAGGGGGGGTGAGGTTTAGGCACTTAGAGGGGGGTTAGGGTTAGGGGGGGTTAGGTTATTTAATACTTACCTTTAGCGCAGTTGGGATCTTCACTGGTGCCATGCTTGCGGCATCAGGATTTGAACCTCCGGAAATAGTTCCGGTGGTATTTCATACCGATCCCCCTTTAATCCTGGGTTCTGTTGAAGAAACGCGGATTTTATTTTTGTTTTTTTCCTGTGTTGCATTGTCTCAGCCTAATTTGAAGAGTTTCCTGGATTTAGTTTGTTCTAATTTTCTTTCATTTGTTTGTACTGGCCTTTTCCCCAGAGGTGCTGGTTTGATGTTCAGTGTGTGTGGGTTGCTGGCCACTGATATATATTTTGGGATTCAAGGTGCAATGTGTCAGTTTGCTATGAAATTTCTATGAGATTTGGTTGGCCTCCTACATCTTGAGGCGAACCTGGGCAGAAGAAAATCTGTGCTTCTGATTTTGCCCATTAGGGCTGATCTCAAAATGTTGGCTGTGTTGGTATGAATTGTCTCCTAATATTATGTCCAGGAATTTCTATATGTATGCAAAGGGTGTAAAAGTAATTGACAAGTTTTGAAATAATGAGGCTGTGGGCTGGTGTGCTGTAGGTTTGTTTAGTGGTCCAATACGTTTATCTCTACCAGCTTCACAAGTGCATTTCAAAGGAAGGTAGCTGTAGGTTACTGTGTATTTGGTTGGTTGTCTGGTTTGGTGTTACTATGTTACCATAATGTCTACCTCTCCAAGCCTGACAAGTGATATATTCGTTTTTATCAAGCAAATGTTTCGGGGACATTTTAAACGCATTGTGAGGGTGGTAGTTTTATGGTGTGTTCAAAGTTGAGGAGTTTTTTTTCTGGTGGGCTATGGTTTCAGTTTGGAACCTTGCAGTAGTGGCAAAGCATGCAATCAGTGGCCACACTTAACACTAGAATTGGTACTGAGAAACTTGCTGGTCACAGGTAGTTGTGGATACCACTCATGTGGAAGGCTGTGCTGGGATCACGTGTTTGATCCCAGCATCAGCCGAGGTGCAGGGGCAGGCAGAGGGGATGTGTCCTCTGCGGGACACATCCGTTGCCAGAGCTGGGACAGTAATGTCCCTAGCATTGGTACAGATACCGCGGGCACCTGGTGAAGGGACCACCTGGTCCCTTTCACCAGTGCCGGTGGTACTTTGGCGCCGGGAGAAGCTTGGCTCCGGACGCAAGCTCAACGGAGCTTGGCGACCGGCAGCCAAGAAGCAGTGGGTAGCCGGTGCTGGGAGAGAGTACCTGCTCCCAGCGCCGGTCAGGCGTTGGGCGCGACAGTCAGTGCGGCGGGCGTTTGGCTCTGGCCGCGAGCCAAACCTGGCTCGCAGGCCAGCAGCCAATCAGAGGCGGACGTGATGAACCAATCGCGGCTCGCCATGTCATAGCCCCGCCCACTCGCGCCGTCTTGTATTAGACGGCGCCGAGCGGGAAAAGTCAGTTTGGCGGCGGAGAGGGAGGAGAGAAGACCTCCCGAAGAGTGGAGGATCAGCGCGGCAACAGGGGCGGCGGCCGCGGAAGAGGCCAGAAGACGCCGCTGTCAAGAGAGAAGACAGGCGGCGCCGGCTGGAGGAGGAGAAGAAGAGGCGGCGCCGCTGGCCAGGACGGGCCAGCGGCAGAAGAATGCGGCTGAGGACCAGAAAGGACTGCGGGGGAGGGAAGTAAAAGAGCGTCATGAAGTTCCCCCCCGCAGCCTCTTCCAACGTCGCAGGTAGGCCCTCCGTGAGGCCCACCATATACCCCCCTCCCTAGACCGCCAGGGTTGTCGGGCGCTAGGCCCGTGGAGCATTGTCGGGCACTAGGCCCGTGGGCAATTAGTCGGGCACAAGGCCCGGGGCACAGTAGCGGGCATTAGGCCCCATAAAAGGATCCCCTCTTAATTAGGTATAAGTGGCCTGGGTACTAGGCCCAGGTCACTACACAATAAAGTAGGCGGGCACCAGGCCCGTGGCCATAAATCAGGCATAGGCCTGTACCCATACAGGAGGGCACTAGGCCCTATATATGAGCCCCACAGATAGGCAGGCAAATAGGCCGGAGCCCCATAAAAAGTGGTCTGGGAATTAGGCCCAGACCACTTCCAGAGCCCACCGTTTGGCAGGCACGTTAGGCCCAGGGCCCTGAGCCCATTAGCTGCAGCGCTAACAGAGAGGCGGATGAGAGGTATGAGCAGTGGTGGAGAGCTGTACGGCTTCCACCCATGAGGTAGTGGTTTCCCCAATCACCGAGAAGAGGAGCTGGCCAGCTCTGGATAGGTAGGTGGCAGACATTTAAAGTGACAGTACCGTGTTTTACTCTTGTATATTTAGTCTGTGATTGGTGTTCCGTGCAGGGCAAAAGTTTAGTTGTTGTTATATCTGTCGCACTACACACACTGTAGGTTGAGGGTGATGCCGTTTTAGTATATGTAGTTGCTTGACATAGGTTTAGGCCCTGCACAGCTGTGTTGTGTATCTCCTTACAGGGACCTGTAGGTGAGTGAGCGGACGAAGAGCAAGTGTGGACACGGTGAGGAATATCTGTGTGTACTGTCTCTCTTTGTTTGTTTGTCACTATCTATCTCTCCTTCCTTCTGGGCGGACGGTGAACCTTGCAACCTGGTGCAAGGACGGATCTTCACCTGGTGCGTGAGTACCGATAGGTGAAAACTCGGGATCTGAGGCCAAAAGTGCCAATGATGATCTTCACTTAAAACCTGAATTTATCCCCCGGTTCGGTAGGGCGCGTCGGTCGACGTGAGGAAGGACGGTACTCACCTCATCTCCTTCCCCTAGGTCATCGTGTCCGTGTTCTATTTGGAGGTTCCAGGACCGTCTGTTCAACACACGGCCTGAAGGTGAGAGGGTGCGACGCAAGGTAACAGACGTACACCTGCACGTCAGCAGGCATTGCACCGCACCCACCCCTCACATTTTGGCGTAGTCGGCAGGATCACGGACACGATGTGGACCACCGACAAGAGGACCCCCCTACGGACAGCTCCGGAGTGGAACCATCCCCGGGCATATGAGGACAAGAGTGACTGGATTACGGTGTCGGGAGAAGACATCATGAAAATGGTGCAGCGGTCGGTACTGCGCGGCAAGGAAGAGTGCCGGGAGAAGGGGTGCAAGAAAGCAGTTGTGACCCCCTGCAAGACGTGTCAGAGGCTGGGACATGATGCCAGCGAATGTCCCTGGCATGAATTTAGGGCGACAGAAGAGGAAGAAATGTCCCCGTTGGAGATTACACAGATGGCCCAGCAAGCGGTCCAGAGATGTGGTCAGAAGAACTCTGTGACGAAGAGACTCTGGTGTATGCTCTGCGGAACCTACGGGCATGAGCATAATAGCTGTCCACGTGATGAAGAGTGGCACCAGGAGGACGAAGAATTCCGGTGTGAAGGATCTGGAGATCCAGAGCATGAGCTTCGAGATTGTCCATGGGACGAAGACCGGATGATCTTGGATGGCAGAGCCCAGAAGGGGATAGAAGAAGCCAGGGAAGTGGAGCAGAAGAGCCTGCTGGAAGTACGTTTGCAGGTGCCCATTGCTCCTGAGCAGGAGCCGAAGGGTAGAGACCCCTTTGTGATGAAGATGGCAACTGCACCCCCGTGCTGGAAGTGTCGGCGGCACAGACACTTGGCCCATGAGTGTCCCTGGGAAGATGCAGTGGCATTGTTATGCCCCGAAGAGGTCCCAGTGAAGAAGAATCCTTGCCCGCAGAGGACGGATGTGGATGACTGGGAGGTGAAGATGCCGCGCTATAAGGAAGAGCGTGAAGACCCAGTGGCAAAGAAGTCTAGGATCTCCCCATGCTGGAAGAGTCCACGACCTGGATACCCGGAGATGTCAGCGGAAGAGATGGAGTACGCTGAAGAAGGAAATTGTCGCCTGCTGCAGGAGTCTGTGGAGAAGAGTCCAGATTCTTGTAAAATGTCGGCAGAGACCCGGGAAGAAGAGGATGCCCTGGAGGAAGCGACTATTTGGTGGTGGTTAGTGCCACACCCTGAATACAGTGAAGATGCCCCAGACCAGTTGGAAGAAGAGTGGGTGGCTGCGGCACCCTTAGAAGAAAATTCCCCATGGTGGCCCATCGTGAGTGGCACTTCCGAGTTGCCACTCCCACAGAGGATCCGCAGAGTGAAGTCAGGAGGTACGAAGATGGAGAGCCCGGAGCCAGTGGAGAAGGAATGTGGGGTCATGGTCGGTCCCGGCTGGGCCCTTGAACAGATCCTCGCTGGAGGGAACATAGAATACCCTGACCCACGGACGATGGAGATGGAAGAAGACTTTGTAGGGACTACAAAGGAAAAAGGGGGGGGAAATGTGGAAGGCTGTGCTGGGATCACGTGTTTGATCCCAGCATCAGCCGAGGTGCAGGGGCAGGCAGAGGGGATGTGTCCTCTGCGGGACACATCCGTTGCCGGCGCTGGGACAGTAATGTCCCTAGCGTCGGTGCAGATACCGCGGGCAACTGGTGAAGGGACTGCCTGGTCCCTTTCACCAGTGCTGGCGGTACTTTGGCGCCGGGAGAAGCTTGGCTCCGGGCGCAAGCTCAGCGGAGCTTGGCGCCCGGCAGCCAAGAAGCGGCGGTAGCCGGCGCTGGGAGAGAGTACCTGCTCCCAGCGCCTGTCAGGCGTTGGGCGCGGCAGTCAGTGCGGCGGGCGTTTGGCTCTGGCCGCGAGCCAAACCTGGCCAGCAGCCAATCAGAGGCGGACGCAACGAGCCAATCGCACACCTGCACGGCAACAGGCATTGCACCGCACCCACCCCTCACACTCACACAGAGGCCTTTGGGCACACCCTTCCAAGGGCCTAAGAAGAAGTTAAAGTGAAAGGGGTTTGGGGACAATTTGAGTGCAGGGGGAGTTATATTAAACATCCTTTTTGTTATTGGGTTATGAGGATTTAGTGGCCCTTTAGCTACTTGCTCAAGCTTTCCCTGACACCAGATTTTAATTTTAAATTTAATAATATTTTTCCCCTTTTTGCCATACAGTACTTTTGTGTCCATGTGTTTATTCAAATAATTGTTGTATAAAGACATTCACCTTTAGGGGTTTGTACAGAAAGCAAGGTGCAGGAGTATTCTATTAAGCACTAAAATTGTCATAAGCACAATTGGAAATATATGTGCAGTAGTCTCTGTATCCTGTCTATATGTAATATAATACAAGAATAAAAGTGATACTATTACTGCTCATTTTTATCATATTGAGAATGTCCTTCTACAATGCAAGGTGACTTTTTTTGATGGGTACAAAAGTCTATTTCTACAACAGAGAACTTACCTGTATTAGTGGCATTTGCCTTAAAACTAAAGATTGAACTCATTTAGATTTGGATGCATTTGTGTACTTTATGTGAACACAATACATGCGTATATATCTGTCCGTTTGTAGACTTTTGCCTATCATTGACTTTTATCACCTTATGACTGCAGATACGCTTATTAGAAAGCACATATTGGAAGGATAATTGAATGCTAAGCAAATATAATAATCAGTCATACTAACTCCTTGCTTCTGATTGACTGATTGCATTTCAACCTCTCAAGCTGATAGACTTTAATTCAATAGTGTGCCAACTATAATATAGACGGGATGAACATTTATTCTTATTACTTATTTAAAATATTTTATAATGAAATTTTGACTTTCACATTTATTAATAACTGTTAAGACAAAAGCATCTGTTGTGTATATGACTTAATTACATTTTTATATTGTGTACAATTTGGTTAATGCGACTAAGCAGAGTTTGCATGGTTAATGCTCTCTGCAGCTCTGTGGTTCAAAAATTCCTGAAACAGTAGTAAGACGTGAAACAGACACCAATTTTTCTCATTTAGTAGCTGCCCCACACAAGATAAAATGTTAGTGTCTACAGGATCCTCAGTCTCTCAGATGTCACTGCTGCTGCTCCCAACCAGCAAAAGAGGCTGGATGGAGCAGGGGATGCTGGATGGAACAGAGGAGGCGGGATGGAGCAGGGGATGCTGGATGGAGCAGAAGAGGCGGGATGGAGCAGGGGATGCTGGATGGAACAGAGGAGGCAGGATGGAGCAGGGGATGCTGGATGGAGCAGGGGATGCTGGATGGAGCAGAAGAGGCGGGATGGAGCAGTGGAAGCTGGAAAGAGCAGATGAGGTGGGATGGAGTAGAAGAGGTGGGATGGAGTAGAAGAGGTGTGAAAAAACAGGGGAGGTGGGATGGAGCAGATCAGGTGGGACATAGCAGAGTATGCAAAATAAAGCAGTACCAGTCCACTTATGAAGTTATAATTTCCAGATACTGCATGTCCAGGACTGCTAACACTCTGCATAGATGTCTGTGTCTGGAATTATCCTGGACAGGTGTCAAATTTAGTTATTGGCTATATAAAATGTAAAGAAACTAGATAAAATGTAATAATAAAACATAAAATGGGCCATTTTAAACACTATATATCATTGTGTATTGCTGTATCAATAAAGAAGTTGCATATAATGGCTATGAAAATGTGGACCTCCATCTCTGAAATTTTCAACACTGTCTATTGATGTGCCCTTTATGGCTAAGGATTATCCAACTTTATATTTACCTACCTTCCCAGATGTTTAGAAGTCTTCAATTATAATTAGTCCCCAGTGGTGGATTTTCCCTTTCCGCCCCTGCCCAGTAAAATCCACCACCTCAGTGAGCCACTGGCTACACCATGACTGGAATTGACATAATTGGAAATAACAGGATAGTCAGTCCCAGGTGGAAGTGTTTACCTCTTCTGGGACTGCCAGTCCAGGCTGCAATTAACAGAGAGCATGATTCCAGTGGAAATCCACTCCTCTGCCTTTCGGGCAGCCCTACCCAGTTTCATAGGGCTGCAGCCGATGCAGTCCCTGAAGGCAGTGTTTTGTGATCGCGCAGTCCCACTGCTGCTTGTGCACATGCGCTGGTCCTGGGGACTGCCAGATCCACTGCGCAAGCATCTGGATCTCACTATACTCCTCTCTGTCTGGACTATCATGGGGATAGGGTCGGACTGGCCCACAGGGGTACTGGGGAATTCCCCGGTTGGCCCTACTGTCTGAGGGCCCCACCACCTCTTCTATTGTCAGGTTTCAGACAGTGCACTTGAATACATTGTTACTCTATTACAAAGTCAGCTAGTTAGGTAGACCAGGAACATGGATGATCAGACCATGCAGTGGAGTATCCATGTTATCTACAGACAATTGTCCTCTATAATGATTAGCCAAGTGTCTGTGGTGACTGGCCACATCCCTCTGGAGGCTGGCCACACCCTTTAAGCATGGGCCCCTACCACTGCCTTCATGCCCCAGTCCAACACTGCATGGGCAGAGGCAGTCTCTCTTATCCAAGAGGGTAGGAGCTGCAGCTGGTAGTCCCCATGTTCTCCTAGAAGAGCGGGTCACCACCCTCATCCTGCCCACTTACTAATGAAATGGCAGAAGGGGTTTAGAGCCTTGATGCGGTTTGGGTCATCCATTCACCACCATTCCCTTCAGGAATATATTTAGACTTACCAAATATGGCTGAATTTTGTACAATTTGATTTCCTTAATGTACATTCTATGCATTTTTGTTTCAGATTCTAAAGACTTATTGCATATTACTGTAGTGCATCATAATGTTACAGGTCAAAATTACATAGCTTCAGGATTAGGCATTAAAAAAATGAAAAACCAATTAGCACATAATTATTAGTTGATAGTGTTGCATTTATGAAATGCGTAGCTCAAAGCTGAAGTGGTGATACTTACTTACAGTGTGTCAAAATGAGAACACTACAACTGGTAAATAAAGATAACTGAACAACTCGACTTAAGGTTTTTTTTTTTCCCTTTCAAGCAATACAGTTTGTTTCTCCTGTAGAAATAGCTTTTTTCTAATCCCAGCCATCTCCTAATGATGTGGCAATCCAGCTATCGCCAGAGTACATTAGGGCTAGGAGAGAGAGGGTTTGCCAGGAGCAGTGTGGCTGAAATAAGAGCAATCATTGCTAATTCATAATGTATTTTAATATAAATCTCCTCTTGTAGAAGCAATTTACTTATCAAAGGGGACAGCACTTTAGTGAAGTCTAATGTATAACAAATTATTTAATTTGCATATGCTGTGCAAATTGAAAACCTAAACACAACAGTTTTCATTTATTCTTGTGAAAGACTTTTAAATAATTGTAAACAATCTTAAATAATAAATAATCTTGTACAATATGTCCTTTCATCCACTCATATGCGTTAATGATCCCTGTGGATCAAGACACAGGACAAAGGCTGTTGTACGCACACAGACTTCATCTACTGTGTTAACGGTGTCTCATATAATAGTTAGCAGGGGAAAAAGATTTTTCTGTTGCATTATATTTCATATCTACGGAGTAGATGTTTACTCGTATATCTGGATGCATAGTGGCACATGTACATGTGCAGATCTATCTGGCCGTTATGGTGCATAGTTAAATGTGAGAGGTGTGGATGGTATGGTGTAGTGTAATCATGCACTTACCTTACATCACCTGCTCTTACCTTCAGGACACTGAGATGTTCACATCTAGTTCTGCAATGCAGGTCGGACGACTCTCCAAAGAGAAAAATGTTAGGGCCAGGCAACACAAATATGACACAGCAGGGATGGGTCCAGGAAGCATGGATGGTGTGGTGCGGTATTGTATTGCACTTACCTTAAACCACCCCTTTTACTGTCAGGGCACTGAAATGTTTCTCAGCTGGTCTTGGAATGCAGGCTGGATGACTTTGGAAAATGTAAACTGTTAAGGCCAGACAACACAAGTAAGACACAACAGGGATGGGACTCGGACTGCCTACTTAATTACCAGATCAAGGGCTAAATGTAATAGTCTCTGAACTTCTAACGCTGAAGGGATTTATGCGAGTCTCCCTATATTCTTGAAGTGAAAATCCTTTTAAAGGCTAAATCAAGCTGGTTTAGCCTTTAAAAGGATTGTCACTTTAAAAATCCGGGGAGACTCGCATAAATCCCTGCAGCGTTGGAGGTTTGGAGGCTATTACATTAGCCCCTAGTATTCATCATCACAGACACAAGCACCTCAGACACCATTTTATTACCTACGGGCATTCTCGTGCAGAGTGAATGGGTGCTCTCATGCCCAGGTGGCAGCTGTCAGTTCAGCCCACTTGACAGCTTAACCAGTCTAAGGAGAAATGTCCTGGGACTGTCCTATGACCCATGTATGTCAGACAGACTTTACCTACAAGAAGAGCTCATGCATGGGAACCCTCAGAAGCAATACTTAGCAGGGTCACTCTCATCACCGTAATGGATGCGTCGCTCACCTCAGTGAGCACATACACAGCCTACCCTCACAGCTGCACTATTACATCTAACAGGGCAGTATATTCAATCTAGAGACTAACATGGGCCCTAATACTAACCCTTAGTGTGGAATAACAGAACTTCAGCTTAAATGCATTGTACTATCCCCATCTCAATGTGCTATTCCCATCTAAATAACAATTCTAGAAATACAATCTAATTAATAATACACATTATGCATTAGCATACAGAACACTATGGGCCATATTCAATTTAGAGCGAAAACTCTGTTGCCGAACTTTTCGCCGTCATATAAGGTTTTGCCATCGAAAACTTATCGCGCGCGTCTCCACGTATTCCCGTATTCAATTCCAAATTGGCGAAAACGGGACCCGGCGAAACCTAAGTAGGTGAAAAGTCCAGTCATTTTTAAGGAAATCTGCCCGACACCCCCTAAAGATGCTCTGACATAGGGGTTCACTATGGGTACCCCCGAATAGCAATGCTAAAGGTATTTGTGGTCTTTAAATGGTATCAATAGGAGCTTCTTTGGGAGAATGGTGAAGAATAGCATTTAGCAACTGTTTTTGGCCAAAATAAGTAGTCCCATCAATTTGGGGTACTTGAAAATGGGTGCAAGCATATTTCAAAATCTCTAAAGTCCAGTATTAAAAAGCGCTAAAAACGTACCATCAGCAAGCACCTGCAATCAAAAATACACCTCCCCCATACTTGCAGACCCCCCCAAAGGCTATTTTGCTAGTTTTTAAATTTGTACCCCCACTTTGAATTTTTTCACCCACATTTTCAAAGTGCTTTTGTGGGGTGTCCTTTGTGCTTTTTTATGTGTTTTTTGATGCAGTTAACATCGAGGAGGGTGTACAAAGGGTGCAGAGTGGTTTCCGCACCGCTGCACCCCAAAACCCCAATTCTGCACTTTTTTCTGCCAGGTATTCATAGGCAAAACTTTTTCACCTATTACATTGCATTTCCTTATCACACCGGCGAAAAGACGCTAAAATTGAATACTGGGATAAGTGAAATTGGCAAAAATTACATCATTGGCGAAAAAGTTTAGCCGAAAATGGCTTTTCGCTAAAATTGAATACGGCCCTATAATGCAGAGAAAACATACACCAGCAGTTTTCCTTTAATGGGAGATATAGTGGAAGGTATTAGAGAGTCTTTTTGAAATTCTATTTTTTAAAGGGCCCAATCCTGCTACCAGCTCTGTTTTGGCAGGAAATGGGATGTGGCCAAAGAGGCAATGCCTCTCAAGACCTGGACACTTGTCAGCTTGCCTCTTACCACTTGCTTGACTCATGTTTGTCTTCACCTTTGCATCAAGGAGTAAGCGTCAGCTCTATTGCAAGAGCCTCTATTTGCAAGAGCAACAGTCGGCTTCACAGATCCAAGCAAGTGCGTAAAAATACTGCCGTTGCAGATCACTCAATAATCAGCAGTCTGAGTAGCCCTATGGTCATGCAGAATGGTTTCTTGAACTGACTCGGACTACGACACACCCTGAAAATGGCTGGAACATGCCTTCATTTTTTGCCGCCACTCCACGTTACCGCCCCCAAAAGGTCACTCACTTTGTGAAGAAATGCTCTCTGCAAGTGGCATTGCAAAGGTATCTTGGTGCGTGCGAAGTGCGACCGTGATGCATGTGCAGTCGGCTGACAATCGCTCAACTGTGTAAATATCAGAATAGCATAGTTCTCTGACTTAGGCCCTCAGTTTGGATATGCCCCTCTCAAAAACAAATTTTTTGCACATTTTAAATCTCCCCGAAGGTGCAAAGTTACTCCTTTTATTGCTCTGCTTCCAACTCCGAATAAGCCCCAATGTACCACCATTGCTTGATATGTTCCGTGGATAAATAATAGTTTCTCACTGTACTTTTCAAAAAAATGTATATCCTCCAGTCCAGTATACTGTACCTGGATTGGTGAAGTGTATTGTTTAAATTGTGGTTGTAAAGTTGCTACTACGTGAAAGTAGCATCATATTGATAATTAAATGCATCTATTTACATCAAACTGCAATAAAATGAACTGCTGGAAACTTTTCATAAAAAAATGCTGCATTAATTACTTCCTGTTTCACATAGGAATTATGCTGTCAAGTGAGATTTTAAAAATTAAAGGTAATTTGTAAACAGAAACAAAAATATTGTTGGGAATTATCAGTATCCTAAAATAAAAGTCTATTCTATTTTTCTTTTTACATGCATTTTTTCTGGAGTGGGGTTATTGTTTATTTCTAATTGATTTTGACCTTCATAGTGTTATACCAATATCAGTATTTTCAGATAGCAGTTACCCAATAGATTCTTATGTTGTATTATGCCTTAATTGTCTAATGACTTCAAAAGATGACACAAGGTGCAGCCTAGGGCCAGTAACTGCTTTGGTCTGTAATGCATTTATGGAAATTAATCCTCTGGCTGTCTCTATATGTTAAGCAAATATGCAACTTATGTTGCCTCAGGATTTAAAAGTATGTTTCTAAATTTACTCATATCATTATGTGGTCATGACAACTTTCTTTTAAGTAATGAGTTTATGTTATCTTCATGTAGCTATGTGAAAAAGTAACATTATAAGCAGTGACATGTTTTCCATTTTATGTTTGTTACAAAACCTTATAATTTATTTTAGATACAACTCTTGGCAGAATAACATCAAATCCTATGAAAATAGCCATTGCTGGATCGTACAAAGTATTCATGAAAGTTTATCTCACAAAAAGCATTGGCAACTTGTACACATAGGACAACTCAAAACTACTTACTATATACATGCCTTTCAGGAACTTAATGACATCTAATTATCCAACAAGCACATTCTAATGTGCACACCCACTTCCAGTTTTCGAAGAAACCCTGTAAAAGGAGACATCTGCAGGTATTTAGATAATCTAGAAAATGGTCATAATGGACACAATAAAACATAACCTCAACCTTGTTGCTGACCCTGTTTGTTCTGATCTTCCCTCTGGATTCTGCTTGGTACTGCATAGTTCATCTATGTGCCAGTACCAGCTCCATTAACCATTCATTATTTTACTTAGCATCAGCTCATCACACCTCTGAGTGCCTCAACATGCAAACCTACAAGTGGCAAAGCTCAAACCTCTTGCTAGAGTGCCTGGTGAAAACGGAGGGTTGTTTGACATTACATATCAGTGTTTCGGCACCCCCATGGGCACATTAGACTAAAGGTACCTAATAAAAAAATATTGAACAGTAGTAGTACTGCACCAACCAGAGTTCTTTACAACAGATCTGATCAATGTTCTACTTTCACAATCAGTAATCATACAACCACCTGAATTTTAGCCTTGCTTCTCAGCAATAAAATATCCCCACTATATACTAAAAGAAAATGTATTCTATAATCTGCCTTAGATAAAGCTAATAAAAGTCCATATTACTTATGTAAATATTTACTATTTATGGTGACACTTTCATCTCCAACCTACATGACAGTCAGTATATTCACTGTATATTAAGAGAATTACATGCATCATTCCTCAAGGTCATCAGCTTTTCTCTCCTATTATCTTTAGCTTATGCTATCCAGCCTCTCCCTCTATCATCTGTTTCATTTTGTATCTCTTAGAATTATAGGTAATCTTTTCTTCTTTTCATATTCTGACTTTACATCACTTATACATATACATTTCTCCTTATAACTTTATTTATATTATAATATTGTTTATAAATTTGTAATATTTATTTATAATATTTATAATATTTATTACTACCCTTCACCACATGTGAAATATAATTTTGCACCAAAATAAAATGTGTTATTTATTGTTATACTAAAGTAGTTTTTCTATTAAAAAATGGATTACTTGGCTTTCGAAAGCACCGATGAAGAACACATTAAATTGCCATGCTAAAGCATTACAGGTAAAGCCTCTTGTCACTTGTAAGGCGTTTCACAAATCTAGATTTATGATGAGGTTCTGTGTGTACAGTATATTCTAGTAAATATTAGTATTTTTGCCAGCACAAAGAGCTGTTGTTAATGAACATGCTGTATGTACAGTATAGATTAGTAGGTCTGCATTATTCTGTTATGCAACTCTTTCACTAAAGAAAAACAACTATTTAGAGTATTACGTGTTACAAGGCACTCTCGTCTTTTCAGCAGATCCTGACCCTGCCGGATGCTAGTCACGTTTTTTTTTCCATTTTAAATGTTGCGCTAATTACTGTACTGTACATGTATATTTAAATCTTGGCTCCTGTTTTATCAATGACCCTAATTTAAACAAGTCTCAGGTGGCTGGTAACAAGAGCAGCTTGTCCTTCCATGTGATTTGTACCCTGATTATTACTGCAATGATGTTTTTCACATTCTGCCATGTTTCTGATTATTGTGCTCTTCAAATCAGATGAAATGGTTAGCCACATGAAATATGCATCACGTCTAAGGTTTTCACTTTCATTTACATCATATTGCAGCCTTCATTTTAATTAGTCCTGGATCATTACTGTGTCACCTCATGTGCTTCATGCATCTAATTGCTATCAAACTGCTGATAAAGGTTAAATGGTTGTACCAGAAATCACGTAATACATTATTATGACTATTTTGGCTGACTTGAACAGTTTAATTCCCTACCAACCCCCGGAAGAAGGTTTAACTCTATGGGGGAGTTGTAGGAACAGGTGTTATGTGTATTTTTGGTAACTGAGCACGTTATGCGCTGCAGTTACTGCTTCGCTGCATGTAATAATGCAGGGAAGTGATCTGAATGACAGGGGCGCTATACATCCCTGTCATTATACACACCACTATTAACTAGATAAAGCACTGATCTGGTTTGGCAAGTTATTAATGGTCAGTGGCACTGACCATTCTGACAACTGCAGCTATCGATTTTGACAATTGCTGCTGTCATTGCACTGACCAGGATGTCAGAATATGCAACCAGAGATTGTGCTTACAAAAAAACAATAAAGTTTGTTTATTTTTTTTCCATAAAGCCACGGTGCTGCTGAGGTTTTTTGACGGGTGCATGCGCATACTCCCTGCAAGCTCCGGTCAGATGCTGAAAGAGGGAGAGTGTGATTTGCCAGAGAGGTAAGTTAACACTCTTCGGTAAATAAAATAATAATGCATTCAGGCGGTGTGTAGTCCTGCTTCAACACGAAGACGGGCAAAAAAGGTCCAGATATTTAATGATCGTTAAACACATCATAATACATCTCCACCTACATCCCTATAGGACAGGAAAGAAAAAGACATTCCCATCAAAACTATAAAGATGATTTTGCCTACAGATGGGCAGTGTTTGGTTTTCTGTACGTAAGCCCGACGGCTGACAACTAAGCATGAGGGACATTAAACCACAAGTGTTTTGAGTTTTACCAGTATAATATGATGTTGACTATTGCCCCTTTAAGTTTAGCAGGTCTTGGGAGCCAATGAATGTTCATAGGGGGTGGTCTAGGGGTATCTAAGGGAGAGTTGCATGGAAATCTGTTTCTTTGTTCCAGTTTTTCCCAGCCACCCTCCCCCTTTTTTGTTTGTTTTAATGTTTGATGGTTGTTTGGGGTTGCGGAAAAGAATGGCACTTGGTTCGTTATGTTAATAGTTAGGCTTAGTCGGTGCTCTCTCCTTGAAAGCGGAGAAATTGTCCTGGACTGGAAATGGCTATACCACCCGGACGGGTGCTTAAAAGAAAAGGAGAGATGATCACCAATGCTTGGCTTGTGTGTGTGCGTTTGTTTGAACTGTTTTGTTGTTATTGTCATGTGCGTTCTTTTTGTGGAGTCACCAATATAAGTATTATCTTATAATCAAAAATCTAGTTATTTGTCAAAACTAAAATTGACAAAGATTTTAAAATGCCAACACTGTTGTCTGTGTCTTTATTTTTAGGAGTTAAGTTGCACTATATATAAGGTTATTTTAAAGTTACACGAAAATACACGTTAGTGAGTTTGTATTACCTGTAAGATGTCACTTGTGGCAGTGCCCACACCATGAAATCCTAAGCATAGCCCTCATCATAAATACATTTTCATTGTCCTTGATAAATGTAAAATGCTTTGTAAAACAGTAAACAGTAATTGTAAAAGTTATTTTACAGTAAATCTCTTTGGAAACAACAAAAGAATTGCTTTAAAACCAGCGATTACAAAATGCTGCACAAATAATCTAGAGGGT
The DNA here is from genome assembly GCA_031769625.1 of Taudactylus pleione. Taxonomy (NCBI): domain Eukaryota; kingdom Metazoa; phylum Chordata; class Amphibia; order Anura; family Myobatrachidae; genus Taudactylus; species Taudactylus pleione. The sequence continues at coordinate 2,325,717 of JAUIMM010000169.1, read as the reverse complement.
ATATTTACGGGATGGGTATAGGATGCTGGCACCCGGGATCCTGGCGGTCAAGATCCTGACGCCGGTATCCCGATAGGGTTAGGATACCGTCACTTGTCGGTAGGTATCCAAACCCTCCCCCTCTCCCTACTATCCTAACCCTTACTCCCCGATGCCTGAACTGAACCTCCCCCCTAGTGCCTAAATCTAACCTCCCTCTCCCTGCACCCTAAACCTAACAGTCCCCCCCTAGTGCCAAACCTTAACCCTCCTCCCAGTGCCTAACCCTAACTCCTAACCCTAACCCTGCACCAACCCCACTACTTACCTTCAGGATGCCAGCGGTCAGGATGCGGGTGCTGAGATTCTGACAGGTGTCGAGAAACCGGCACCGATATTCTAAGCACCGGCATCCTCTGTGATGGGATTCTAAATGTATCCCATATTTACTAAGCGTTGGTTTTGCATTGTGAAGAATAAAATAGAAACCACCAAATGTATTAAGCTATGATTTTGAAAACCGCAACCAGAACCATAAAAAAAAAAATAAAGGAGTTGTGACAGGGGCAAACTGTTTGTGCCATCTGGTCCTTCGGAAAGAGAGGAAACACAAAACATTTATAATGTATTGAATAAGGAGGCAGATAACATTAATAAGGAAGCAGATAACAATAATAAGGAGGCAGATAACATTAATAAGGAGGCAGATAACATTAATAATTCTTAGTGGGGAATTATTTTATTAATATATTAGGGGGGAAAATATAGTTTCATTTTGTTAAGAGACCAGTATTATTTAATAATTATTATAAAAAAGCAATATGTTAATTGCTGATAAAAATGTTTTCATGGCTTAGGAATATTTATTATTTTATAGCTATTTAAATTTTGCTGACATCATAAAATAATAAATATTTCCCCATCATAAAAACATTTTAAACACCAATTAAATAATATAGCACTTTAATAAATAATATTGTTATTTTAATAAAATTAAGCAAAAGTCCTCCCCTATGCATCTGTAAGTAGAAACTCGTGCCACCCCCTGATTGTGTGCCAGCCTCCGCAGTCATCAGCATTTGTATCAGCTCCATGCTAAGTACAACAGATTTGTCAGACACAGGCTTTCCTTCCAGATATGTAAGATTCAAAACTCATGGAGCTTTAGATATATGCACATGACGTTTCCATGGCACTCTCACAAGACAAGGCGCATGTGTGCAATTACATTGTCGCTAAGCAGTTCCTGCCCCATTTAACGACAAGATAGATCCAACCCACTGCTATCCTACTGCTCCTCATGCTGAGCACTGTGAGAGAGATGTGAGCTGATGCTCAGGTAAGAAAAAAAAGTCTAATATAAAAATGACACAGCGCTCCAATATTGTAACAAATGAATAACCGTAGTAAAAAATATATAAAAATTCATTGTATAAAATCCTGTATATAACACGGATTAAATCATAAAAATATGCTATACCTAACATAAGACATTCACATGCATGTAAGTGAATTTATGTGGCCACAATAGGTTAAGGTATACTGTAGGTAGTAGTATTGGCAATTATCAACTCTCACCACTGTAGATAACTGCACGATTCCAAATGTCCGGAGTGTTATACCGATGGATAAATCTCCACTGAAGTTAATAGTGCCAGTACTTTTTCTTAACAAATTGAGATTATTAAAAATGTAAGAATTGTTATTATTACAACCATATAGATATAACTCCCATGAGTATTATGAAAATGAAGACTGACAAAATAAATAGAAGTACATTTAGGTGTGTGTACTCCGGTATGTGAATTACCACTATCGCTTTATAAATCTCAGCTGTAGGCTCCCTTTGGACATCAATCATATGCTGTCAAATGCTGCGATCAATAATAGAACAGGAGAATATTCTCCATTATGCAGCAAGAGGGAATACCAGTCTGTACAGCGCTAAAGTGGAAGAGGGCACTACCGGAGTGTCACAACCCGGGTCTGTTTCCCCTGCCGCCGGGTCACTTACCGATTCTGCCAGCGTTCTCTATCACATCACAGATGCACAGGATTCAGTGTTTCTCGGCCTGCTAGGCCTCAAGCAAGATCTAAGCCTGCTACAGAGTACTGCAGTGACAAGTCCTGAACACCTGTTTACAACAGCCAATCAAGTGATAGCCAGAGCCTCACCGTACCACCTGTCTCTGCTCAGCCTACCCCAGGTAACCCAGGGGTATATATCCCAGCTGCTGACTCTACCTAATTGCCAGTACAATGTCTAACCTCAGGGCCTGATTCAGACCCAGACGCAATGCTGCACTCGTACGCTATGGCCAATTGTGGCCCATCTGCGCATGCGTATCCGGCAAAATGTGCATGTGCGAGCCAGCCATAGTGATCCGGAAGTGATCGCTTGGATAACACAGAAGGCCGACTAGTTTGACTGACAGAATGTGCCATTTGTGGGTGATAACAGGGGAAGGTCCTGGAAAACGGGGGAGTGGTGGTGCGAACACAGGTGTGTCTGAGCAGCAAAACAGCGTTTTATTGGTGTCCCTATTTACAAGGCTGCGTCATTGTACACATCACCTAGTTTTCCTTTTTGACTGAAGCACTCGCAGTGCTTGCAGTAGGGTAGAGTCTACCACAAGCACTGCATATGCCTCCGATTGTTCCCAATGTTACCGATTGTTATATACACATCCTGGAGATGACATGCGTAATGAAGGGCAAGTGGGCGTCATTACACTGGCTTGCAAAGACATTGCCGCCACACGCTAAGACATAGAAGGCGTCCTTATGTCTTGCTGTGCGAACGTGGGATTTGCATACTCGGCCCCCTGGCGGCTGCGTGCGAGCGAAGCATTGCATCCGGGTCTGAATCGCCCCCTCAGTTCCTACTGAGTGAACTATACTGAGCTCCTGGTGGTTACTTGTATCCAGTTTGTGCAGTTTTGATTTGTTGCAATGACACAAGCAGTGGTGAGAATATACTATTTCACTCCTGACGTAGTTTTTCCATCCAGCAGATATTTTCAAAGGAAATAGGTGTATGCTGGCAATAACCCAGCCTACATACAGTTAATCAGCTAAAGCATTATTCAACAAAACCAAAAAATCTTGCTTGCTTGCAAACAAGGTGCGACCACTCTGCCCCACTGTGTTTCTGAAGAAGAAATTTGTTTCACACATGTGCAGAATAGATCTTCTCTGACTCCCTGGACTCTCCTGCGGACCCAGCAATTTCTGACCGGTTTTGCTGGAAAAATTGGCAGGTAAGTGGATTACTAAACTCAATTAATCTGATAATCTGTTACAAAAATAATGTATTTAAAAAAACAAGTTTTCTCAATTTTACTTTGTCTATATAAAGATAAACAAAATATTAAATATATAACTATCATGTCCTCTGTGGTTTGTCAATGGCCCAATTCCCCAGCCAAAACTACCTGTAAACAATGTTGCAGATGTAGTTTATATATATATATATATATATATATATATATATATATATATATTTTTTTTTAACAAAAATAATCCTTTAGAAGTGTTGAATTTAATTGGTAACCATTAATAAAAATATTTCCAAACTATACAGACCAGGTGCCATTGTCAACTCAAATTTACTGGATTAGAAGTTACAGTCTGTTCAAACATATACTGGTTTAACAAAGCCATAATTTAAGACTAAAAATTGTTCCACAATATATCTCATAGCAAGATTATTTCTAAATCCTGTAGCAATACCAACTCCAGTATCATATGCACAGCAACATAATGGGTCAAATATACTGTAGCAATAGCTGGTGAGTTGTGGAAAGTGCTAAAATTTATAGAGGTATAATTTAAAGTGCCACACTAGTTATCACATTTGGCATAGTGTGTACTTTTTCTATCACTTATGTACCTGCACAAATAAATATTTCTTGAATTATCTCTTACTAGACTCCTTTGCTGTGGACCACAACTGGGGCTCATGATCTGTATATGCCTTAAAATTGCAGATGGCGAGTCCCACTTGTCATCTGCAGCAAAGTGCCCCCAAAAAATTACCTTTTCCTCAGTGGCACTAATCACCTGTGTGGAGGCCCGAGTAGTAGTGGGCCCAGTCCCAAGGGAGTGATGTCGGTGGACATGAACGCAAATGTCTGTTTAAAGTGAAAAAAAAAGTATTGCCAGAGATGGGGGCGGGACTTTAACCCCTGTATCTCCCCATCACTTATACTTTAAAAGAGATAATAGCACCCTTGATTTAAATAGGGGAGTCCCCTCTTTCAAACTTTATGCGCCCTTAAAGATTATTACCTGGTGATCAGTGTGATCACCAGGCGGCAAAACCACCTGGACTACAGAAAAATCACAGACTACAGGGATGGGGAAAGTTCTACCTCTAACCTGGCATCTAGAAAGTCAGGAGCAACCATTTTAGAAAGTGAAGAGTTTCCCTCTTTCAAATGACTGATCCCCTTAGCACTTTTGCCTGGTTATCACCTATGATCATCAGATAATATTACCCTATACTACAGAAGATCGTATGTTTTCTGTATATGGGGGGAAAACATTATGTCTCCTCACCCCTATAATGACACCGGCAACTTTATGGGCACCCATTTTAGAAAGAAGGGGCACTCTCTTTCAAATGACCAGTCCCCTTAGTACTTATTGTCTGGTTTTCACCATGCAATATTACCCTGTGCTACATAAAATAAATGTTTTACATATATGGATAACAGGGTATCACATGCCTTATCACAATTAAGTACACCTGCAAATGTGGGTGCACTCACATATGAAAGAGGGGAGTCAACTTATGTGGTCTCCTTAGCAGCTATTTCTGTTGATCACCTGTGATCACCAGACAATATCGCCAAGTAGTACAGAATTTTTAGTTTCCATAGATAGGGAAGGGCACATTGTGCTTTATCTCCATCATACTGGCCTGCGTACACATGGTGCACCCTGTCTAAAAAGAGGTGGTCTCCTCCCTAGTTGTTACTATCTGCTGATAACCAGACAATAACTGAAACAATACACCAAAAATAAAATTTTCCACAGATGGGGATGGTTTAAAGCCAAAAAGTGCCAGCATGCCTGGGCATTATGGACCAGCTCCCACCTGTAAAGAAAATATTTAAAAATAATACAGGATACTGACACCTCATGTTGTAATCCTTTATTTAAAAAAAAAATCCTATACATCCCAATTCCACCAACGCAATACTTACCAAATCCTTGGATAGGCTCCTCTTCATTCCAAGTAGACATCCACAGGTTTTGGCAAAAAAACAAACTGAAGTGAACTCAAAGGACAGACTTCTAGCACAGCCACCACAAAATGACACTGTTTTAGAAATAATTGGTGAAGCACAGATTGGCTGAGAGCAGACACTGCCATAGCAACCGATCCCATGCTATCAGCCAATCAGTACTTTCAGTAATATTGATGTTGGAATGTGACGAGCACTAATGTCAGAAAATAACCTCAGCACAAGGGTGTGATAACCATCAGCAGCAAAGAAGGGTTTCTTCCAATAAGGTATATAGAGAAGAATAATATTGTTTCCTAACATGATCTCAGTACAAAACATTAAATAGCCACTATAAACAAAATAAATAACTGCCTGATTGCTAAAATCAAAATTTATTTTTATTTTGTGTTTTCACAGGATTTAAGATGTTATATAATTACTGTAAGATGGTTAATTTTATGGCTAGATTGGATTCCCATTGTACTTTACATAATAACTTAATTGTATTTTATGCAATCTTAAACCTCTGCACATTAATCTTGCAATGTTCCAAGCAGATTAGGATTGGTCAAGTATTAAAAAAAAGTAGAAAAAAATAGCAATGAGAAGCACAAAGTAAACAAAGTAAGTAATTGCAATGCACATCCAGTATTATTATTTATTTTAAATACATTTTTGAAACGTCTAGACTACTGTATACTATCGTGTATGCCTGTGCTTTCATTCATTACTCTTACATTGTGAAATTGAAGACCTTTAAATTAGCTAATCCCCAGACAAAGAAAACATATACTGAAGTTTGACTAGTTGTTGGACTGCCCCAATAGCATGATCAGACTTTCGTTGATCTGACCTTTCTGAGCCATAGTTACATAACCAAAAAGGGTATAAAAAAAAGAAAATAGGTCATTATAGTCAACCTTCATCATAATGTCATATAAACTCCTATACTAATTATTGATACATATAGATAAAACATTAAAATTGACACTTGATTCTGTACTTTAACTGCCTAAATCTGCAGCATTGTTGTGCACAGGGCTAAACTGGCCATCTGGCACATTTGGCAAATGCCCCGTGACTTTCAACACAGTAATAAAAAACATAAAGTATAAAGTAAACCAGTGCTGAAATAATGGAATCCAACTTTTTATCGCAGGACTATCCCAGATATAGACATACAGTATGATTCCAAACGGACTCTGCGGATGAGGATAATCACAAAACTTGCATAATAATTCTCTCTCGGCATTCACATCAAAGTATCTTTATCCCATTAGAAAAAAGAGTAACAACTCATGTATAAATAAGGGTAACACATCATCATTCTCCCTCGCAAGATGTAAACTTGCATTCGTCCGGCTACAAAAGATTACACTTATTGACACATACACAGGAACACAAAAAAGTAGATAAATGATGTGGATCCAAACAAGGTGTGTGCAGCCTTACCTATAGAGAAAATTAGTGAGTATAAGGGCTTTTACAGATGTGGATCCTGTGTGATGTGCAAAAATTGTTGCACGCAATGAAAGATATATGTCCAATAACACTAAACACTAAAAAAGTGTATCCTATTAAAGAGTTCATTACTTGTGGTACCAGAAATGTAATCTATTTATTGGAATGTGTATGTGGGGAACAGTATATTGGCAGGACAGGTAGAATGATGAAAGAACATCTGTCCGAACATGTCCGCAATATACAAAAAGGTCACCATTTACACAGTGTTTCCTTGCATTTTAAGGAGAAGCATGGTTGCAATATTAAAAGCCTCATTACTTTTTGTGGGATAAAAATTAGTTAAGATAATTGGCGCACAAAAAACATGGAGTCACAATTGGCAAGATTGGAGATGAGAACCATTTATGAGCTACAAACCCTAGCTCCAAAAGGATTAAATATGGAGTTTGAAACTAAAAGGTTCATGTGAATTATATAAGTATATGTCTCCAGTCATATTTATTAATATTTTTATACATGTATTTCTCCCTTGTTCTTTCTATCCATTTTTGAGTTTTAATAATATGTGATATTATTATTTTTAACACAAAATTTTAGTATATGTGACGCTATATTTATTTAATCATTCTATTAATTGGATTTTAGATACAGATATTGTATTAGATATTTATTCCATTCTATTTATAATCACGATTATGATGTACAACAGATTAATTGTATACTACTCTGTTTAAACTTTTTTAACTAAGATCGTGGTTTGTACTGATTGTTTTAGAGAGAAGGATATGTATATATTATGTTTTGATTAGGTTCGAATACATTGTTATTTATGAATGATATTATATATACATAGAACCGGCCAGTTAGGTCTCCAGGTATCACTGTGATTGGTAAAATCAAACACATGACTGAAGGAAGCTGGATTTTTAAGCGGACCACTATGCAGATGATGGCACTTCTTGACAAAGAGGGGAAGGCCCCTCAAAAAGCGTTGAAACCGTCAGGCTGCTTTTAAAGACGGATCCATACAGAGAGGTGATTGGTGATTGCGGACGCATACCCCCGCTCCTGATGACTGCAGCATAGGGAGACATGGGACGCACACACCTTGTTTGGCTCCTCTTCATTTATCCATTTTTTTGTGTTCCTGTGTATGTTTCTAAGTGTAATCTTTTCTATCCGGATGAGTACAAGTTTACATCTCGCCGGGGATTCGAATACAAAGTTACCTTTATATGAACACGAGGGAGAATGCTGATATAAGTGTTACCCTTATTTATACATGAGTTGTTACTCTGTTTCCGACAGGATAAAGATACTTTGACGTGAACGCGAGAGAGAATTATTATGTAAGTTTCGTGATTATCCTCATCCGCAGAGACCGTTTGGAATCATATGTCTATATCTGGGATAGTCCTGCGATAAAAAGTTGGATTCCATTCTTTCAGCGCTGGTTTACTTTATGTTTTTTATTACTGTATTTATTCCTGTGGTTACTTTTGGGTGTGCCCACATTTTTAAGTTTACCAGCTGCTATCAGTTGCAGTGCAGGTATATCATTGCACGTGACTTTCTACACGCCACTGTGAGGCATGGCCATGCTGTTTTTCTGCATGCTCTCTTGCAATGACAGGGCTGGTTAGGGGCCCCAATCCATCACTGGTTTTTCATGTAGTACTATTACTGATTGAGTGACTATTAGGGCATTTCATGACAAAATAAATTGGGAATAAAGTAGAGAACATGTCCTCCGAAAATGAATGACAAGAATACATGTAGCCATGGCTGGTTGTTGCTAAAGAGCATGAGATTACAAGTTGGGCTGGTTGCACTATAAGAGACAATAAGAGGCATATTCAATTGGGCACAAGGTATAGCGAGGTAAAAAACCTTGCGTCCCACGCACCCAATTTTGGAATACCGCGGGTAGGCTTGCTCCCGATAACCATGCAATTCAATGTTAAAAAAGTGATTGCGGGGTTTTCAGAGCTGAAAACCCCGCGCTGCCTCCCTTCTATCTTCTTACTGGAGAGGGGGCTGCTGGCAGTCCCGGGGACTCCTGGGAGGCTACAGGGGCTGGTGGGAGGGGCAAAGGCTGCTGGGAGATGTAGTTCTCCCAGCACCCATTCCAGGGGGGGCACACATACATTGGGGGGGATACACATACACTGGGGGCCACACACACACAGTCATGCACACACACACTCACTCATACACACTTACAATCACACACACACTCATACTCACCCTGCTGTAGTAGACCCGGCTACCAACGCTGGATGCTGAAGACAGTGCTGCAGAAGGTAAGTAATTAAGAACTAATTAAGCTAATTGGAAACTTCCAATTGCTTAATTAGTCCTAAGGGAAGGGGGGGGTGCTGCCGGGGACCCAGAGCAAGTTCCACTGATTTTTCCTTAAATTAATGATTTAAGGAAAAAACACACTAGCTCTGGTGGTGCATGAAAAAAAACCTCCCAGATCTCAAAATAAAAACAAAATACACACCTAATTGAATAGCAAAAATCCTGCACCCACAGGAAATACCTTGTATGTGCTGGATTTTTGCTAATCTCGCACCCAATTGAATATGCCCCTAAGCATGAGGTGCTTCTGTCATTTTGTGAAAATATCTCCAGTCAATATGGGGTGATATTCCCTATTGAAATCAAGCTCACAAAAACAGTTTATTTCTTCTTAGGATAAGCCTCCTGTCACCCATGGGAGTATGGGTATCAGGGTAATGGTTTAAAGTATTACAATTATTAAGCAGCTTTGTGAAGTTCCAAAAATCTGGAGCAGCCATTGACTGCTTGGACATGTCTTTCACTTTTATAACTTCCATGTCTGCATGCCCAAGGTTGTCCATTTAGAGGGAGAACATTGTCCACTTTATTTATTTATTTTTGAGTTTTATACAATATTAGTGGGAAATCCAGCTCTCTAGAATCTTGTGGAACAATATGGTATACTATGTTCTTACAGTTTTCTCACAGTTTTCTAAAATGTAATTGAGACAAATGGGAAACCTCAGCAATGCTGTTAAATGAATGACAGCATGATTTGACAGGTTTCTATTTAATGCTTGCTACCTCTGTATACTATTTTGTGAAAGAAAGGCATCGGCTCATTTTTACACTCTTTGTAAATTTATATTCTCCACTTTTTAAAAATCCTGCATCCTAACAACTCTTACAGTAAAGTATTCATTGATAAGCCAATTGGCAAACTGTATTTCATTTAGAGATGAGCGGTTTGACCATACCCGAACTTCTGGGATCCGAGGCGATCCGAGCCGCAGCGCAGAACTCCCTGTCTGCCTCAGATCTCTACCCGAGGATCTTGTGGATTTGGCTCAGGTGCCAATTTCAAATGTCCCATTGAAATCAATAGACTGACCACTGATTGGCTGAAAGAGCCGTCTGTCATGGTTCTCAGCCAATCAGTGCTTCTCCATAGATTTCAATAGACATAAGATGGCTGCCCCCACTGTACCGAGGACACCGCAGGCACCCCACGCAGTGCCAATACCTCCGTACCCCAGCACTGCCAACATCACCAGCATCTCCGCACTAAAGACACTGCATACCCCGAACTGCTGACACCGCCAGCACTACACACTGAGGACACAGATGCCACCCCCAAACTGCTGTCACCTACAGCACCCCCAAACTGCAAACACCACCAGCACTCTTGTACTGAAGACACCGCCACCACACCCGCATGGCCAACACCATCGGCACCCCCACACTGAGGACAACGCCGGCACCCTCTGTCACAGTAAGTGCACCATTGGTGTATCCAACCTGCACTGTATTTGACCTGCACTGTATCTGTTGTGCGCTGCATCTGACCCACACTGTATCCAGCCCACACTGTATCCTGCATTGTATGCAACCAAGACTGTATGTGACCCGCACTGTATCCAACCCACACTGTGGGGGTTATTCAGCTTCATATGGAATTGCAAAGCTGCACACAGGCCTTGCTAATATGCAAATGCAACAGGAGGTGTATAACATCCCCTGCTGCATTTGCTTTCCCAGCACTGTGATCCCAGCACTGCGACCGCCAGCCAGCTGAGTAAGCCTCAGCTTACTAAGGCTTGCTGGCTTGCGAGGCCAGGAAACCACGTCCGTTGACAGATGTGCCCTTGTTTCCAAGAACTCCATCCACCCCGCACCACCCCTTAAATGCCTTGGCCTGTCAATCAGGCAGATAGATAGGCTGCTAGTCAGGAATCTGCATTCAGCATTGCACTTGCGTGCAATACTGAATTAGCCCCTGTATCCCGCACTGTATGTGACCAAAACTGTATGCGACCTGCACTGTATCCGACCTACACTGTATCCGACCCACACTGTATCCAACCCACACTGTATCCATGGGCAGTAACATGGTCCCAACATGCTGTATGCTAACATATATATGCTACAGGAGGAAAAGGAGATGTTCTTTAACAAACCGGAGGTGTCGAAACACATATTGGTTTTTCTGTCGATACATAGACGATTTGTTTATGTTTTGGACAGGTGGCAAACAGACGTTTATTGAATTAATATCCTTCATCAATACAAGAGTATCACCGATTAGATTAACAAATCAATACAGCCCTGATTCTCTCAATTATTTGGATGTAAAGATTACCTTACAGAATAGTAACATCATATCCAGTGTATACACAAAACCAACGGACAAGAATAATCTGTTGCATGCCGCAAGTCACCATCCACCTTCATTGAAATGAGGTCACCCCAAATCAAAAATGATGAGGGTGGCCAGAATAACCAGTGATCCTATGGCAGTAGAACAAGCCATCGACCAAAAAGTTACCAAATTTGGAGATAGAGGCTATAATTTGAAACTACTTAAGCAACAGAAGGAGGAGGTCTTGTCATTAACGAGAACATCTCTGTTACAAACAACATCCTAGAAGAGAGATTCAGTGATACCTTTGAAAAATAGATTTTCATCATCAAGTCCAGTTATATAACATGCCAGTAAAGCACTATGGCCAATTATTGCATCGGACAAAGAGTTGCTTTAAAGGACAACTACCAATGGCGTGCTATCTTAGAGGTTGTAGTATTAAGGACATGATAGTCTAGACTGACATCATGGGAATTAACAAAACAATGCAAGAGAAAACTACATTTCTTCAGAAACCCCCAGGTTGCTACAAGTGCCTCAAATGCAACACCTGCCGGAATATGATCACAAGGACAACATTTAAAAATCCTCACAGTGGAGAAATATACAAAATTAACCACATACTTTACTAACTTGCACATCCATTTTTATTTATATACATTATTATATGCCCTTGCAGCTTTTATTACGTGGGAAACACGGTGAGGACAATGCGGGAAAGGATGGCCCTGCATCGGTAGGCCACAAGATCGGCATTGGTAGGCAACACGACGGATCAACCAGTGGCAAGGCACTATGCAGAGAGAAATCATAGTCTAGCACAATTTAAGCACAAGATTATTGACCATATCCCACAAGCATTGAGAAGAGGAGATAGAGCTGGACATCTGTTGCGACTTGATCCTAAATAGATCATGAAACTTAATACCATCATTCCCAAAGGCCTTAACGATAAAATATGTTGGAACGCTCTATGACAGACCTGGGATATCTAAACATTACTAGTTTCTTTAAGTTTACAATATGACTTTATTTAGATACTATGTATTTGTCTTTTTCTATAGACTTTCCCAAGATGTAGCTGTTTGTATTCCGTTATATGACATACTTCAGTATCCAACATATGTTATCCATTTTTACAGTATTAGGCACATGCAAGCTGCTTACTGTGCCTAGTTGATATAAAAACATTGAAACCTTTTGTCTGATCCTTATATATGCTTTAACATTTCAATTATGTAATCTGCCTACATGTCAGTAGGCTAATGTAAGCTTATTTTATTGCCCAGTAGGTATAGAGCTGTGTATTATATGTTATCTATGTGATTTATATGTGTTTATCTGTTGTGTGGTGATGGAGTATGCACTTGATTCAGTATAAGTAATTTTTGGCCCAGAGATGCGGTACAGTTGGGCTGCATCCCATTACCATGGGATCAGCAGTCAGCTGGCTGTGGACACGTCATCAGCGAGAGACGCGCCCTGCAGCGTGCAGACGCGGGCGACTCCGGAAGTGAATGAAGTTCACTTTGGTGATATAAAGGTAAGATTGCATTGTTTTTACTTCTTGATACCTTGACAAAAGGGCACATTAGCTCTGAAACGTTGGACATTAAACGATTGTTTAACTGATTAAGACCTCCAGTGCCGCTGACTACTGGAACTAGCTATTACTTTTACAGAGGGTACGGAGGCAGAATCCTGATTACACAGGAGTAGTGCCGGACCATTTGGATTTTATATATATATATATATATATATATATATATATATATATGGAAGGTGAGGGAGAGGAGAAAGTGCCTGATAGTGTAATAAATAGGGTAGACATACAACAGGTAATCCCTTTATATGCGTACCAGATGCTTTCTTTGGAAAGAATTTTAGTAGATATACTCCTGATTTCAGTGTGAAGTGTTCCGATGTGCAAAAAATGATGACCAAGAAAAAATATAAAAAATAAAAATAAATATAAAATACAAAGGAGAATAAAAAATGTTGTGGGTACTACAGTCCAGTAATAAGCAAGCTAATTAAGCTAGTAACCTCTTCTGGTAAGACAAATTCAAAAACTCAATATGGTTAAATTGAAAAGATATACTACATTTATTAGGATAATAGCAGGGAAAAAAAGTAGGGATATTTATGACAAAAATAGGGGATACAATAAAATTAATAGTAAAAAGGCGAGGAATACATCATATAATATGTTATATGATAAAAAATGGCTTAAAAAATAAATATTATGTAAGACTTAGCTTGAATAAAAAAGCACATAAAGTGATATATAGTGCAGTCCCTCAGTAGGATTATTTTCTGTGTTTGTGAATTGTGTGCGCAGTAGCCGCACGTGCATCAACAAAGTAGTGCCAAGCGTGCGCCTGTGTCATAAGTAAAGGGCCGGCTGGCTTGACCGTTAAAGGGTGCTGTAACCCCCAAAGTACACTCCAGTCCAAACCAAAAAAAAAATTATTTTCTGTGTTTGTGAATTGTGTGCGCAGTAGCCGCACGTGCATCAACAAAGTAGTGCCAAGCGTGCGCCTGTGTCATAAGTAAAGGGCCGGCTGGCTTGACCATTAAAGGGTGCTGTAACCCCAAAAGTACACTCCAGTCCAAACCAAAAAAAAAAATATTTTCTGTGTTTGTGAATTGTGTGCGCAGTAGCCGCACGTGCATCAACAAAGTAGTGCCAAGCGTGCGCCTGTGTCATAAGTAAATGGCCGGCTGGCTTGACCGCTAAAGGGTGCTGTAACCCCCAAAGTACACTCCAGTCCAAACCAAAAAAAAAATTATTTTCTGTGTTTGTGAATTGTGTGCGCAGTAGCCGCACGTGCATCAACAAAGTAGTGCCAAGCGTGCGCCTGTGTCATAAGTAAAGGGCCGGCTGGCTTGACCGTTAAAGGGTGCTGTAACCCCCAAAGTACACTCCAGTCCAAACCAAAAAAAAATTATTTTCTGTGTTTGTGAATTGTGTGCGCAGTAGCCGCACGTGCATCAACAAAGTAGTGCCAAGCGTGCGCCTGTGTCATAAGTAAAGGGCCGGCTGGCTTGACCATTAAAGGGTGCTGTAACCCCCAAAGTACACTCCAGTCCAAACCAAAAAAAAAAATATTTTCTGTGTTTGTGAATTGTGTGCGCAGTAGCCGCACGTGCATCAACAAAGTAGTGCCAAGCGTGCGCCTGTGTCATAAGTAAATGGCCGGCTGGCTTGACCGCTAAAGGGTGCTGTAACCCCCAAAGTACACTCCAGTCCAAACCAAAAAAAAAATTATTTTCTGTGTTTGTGAATTGTGTGCGCAGTAGCCGCACGTGCATCAACAAAGTAGTGCCAAGCGTGCGCCTGTGTCATAAGTAAAGGGCCGGCTGGCTTGACCGTTAAAGGGTGCTGTAACCCCCAAAGTACACTCCAGTCCAAACCAAAAAAATATATATTTTCTGTGTTTGTGAATTGTGTGCACAGTAGCCGCACGTGCATCAACAAAGTAGTGCCAAGCGTGCGCCTGTGTCATAAGTAAAGGGCCGGCTGGCTTGACCGTTAAAGGGTGCTATAACCCCCAAAGTATACTCCAGTCCAAACCAAAAAAAAAAATATTTTCTGTGTTTGTGAATTGTGTGCGCAGTAGCCGCACGTGCATCAACAAAGTAGTGCCAAGCGTGCGCCTGTGTCATAAGTAAAGGGCCGGCTGGCTTGACCGTTAAAGGGTGCTATAACCCCCAAAGTATACTCCAGTCCAAACCAAAAAAAAAAATATTTTCTGTGTTTGTGAATTGTGTGCGCAGTAGCCGCACGTGCATCAACAAAGTAGTGCCAAGCATGCGCCTGTGTCATAAGTAAAGGGCCGGCTGGCTTGACCGTTAAAGGGTGCTGTAACCCCCAAAGTACACTCCAGTCCAAACCAAAAAAATATATATTTTCTGTGTTTGTGAATTGTGTGCGCAGTAGCCGCATGTGCATCAACAAAGTAGTGCCAAGCGTGCGCCTGTGTCATAAGTAAAGGGCCGGCTGGCTTGACCATTAAAGGGTGCTGTAACCCCCAAAGTACACTCCAGTCCAAACCAAAAAAAAAAATATTTTCTGTGTTTGTGAATTGTGTGCGCAGTAGCCGCACGTGCATCAACAAAGTAGTGCCAAGCGTGCGCCTGTGTCATAAGTAAATGGCCGGCTGGCTTGACCGCTAAAGGGTGCTGTAACCCCCAAAGTACACTCCAGTCCAAACCAAAAAAAAAATTATTTTCTGTGTTTGTGAATTGTGTGCGCAGTAGCCGCACGTGCATCAACAAAGTAGTGCCAAGCGTGCGCCTGTGTCATAAGTAAAGGGCCGGCTGGCTTGACCATTAAAGGGTGCTGTAACCCCCAAAGTACACTCCAGTCCAAACCAAAAAAATATATATTTTCTGTGTTTGTGAATTGTGTGCACAGTAGCCGCACGTGCATCAACAAAGTAGTGCCAAGCGTGCGCCTGTGTCATAAGTAAAGGGCCGGCTGGCTTGACCCTTAAAGGGTGCTGTAACCCCCAAAGTACACTCCAGTCCAAACCAAAAAAAAAAATATTTTCTGTGTTTGTGAATTGTGTGCGCAGTAGCCGCACGTGCATCAACAAAGTAGTGCCAAGCGTGCGCCTGTGTCATAAGTAAAGGGCCGGCTGGCTTGACCGTTAAAGGGTGCTGTAACCCCCAAAGTACACTCCAGTCCAAACCAAAAAAAAAAATATTTTCTGTGTTTGTGAATTGTGTGCGCAGTAGCAGCACTTGCATCAACAAAGTAGTGCCAAGCGTGCGCCTGTGTCATAAGTAAAGGGCCGGCTGGCTTGACCGTTAAAGGGTGCTGTAACCCCCAAAGTACACTCCAGTCCAAACCAAAAAAATATATATTTTCTGTGTTTGTGAATTGTGTGCGCAGTAGCCGCATGTGCATCAACAAAGTAGTGCCAAGCGTGCGCCTGTGTCATAAGTAAAGGGCCGGCTGGCTTGACAATTAAAGGGTGCTGTAACCCCCAAAGTACACTCCAGTCCAAACCAAAAAAAAAAAAATTTTCTGTGTTTGTGAATTGTGTGCGCAGTAGCCGCACGTGCATCAACAAAGTAGTGCCAAGCGTGCGCCTGTGTCATAAGTAAAGGGCCGGCTGGCTTGACCATTAAAGGGTGCTGTAACCCCCAAAGTACACTCCAGTCCAAACCAAAAAAAAAAATATTTTCTGTGTTTGTGAATTGTGTGCGCAGTAGCCGCACGTGCATCAACAAAGTAGTGCCAAGCGTGCGCCTGTGTCATAAGTAAAGGGCCGGCTGGCTTGACCGTTAAAGGGTGCTGTAACCCCCAAAGTACACTCCAGTCCAAACCAAAAAAAAAATTATTTTCTGTGTTTGTGAATTGTGTGCGCAGTAGCCGCACGTGCATCAACAAAGTAGTGCCAAGCGTGCGCCTGTGTCATAAGTAAAGGGCCGGCTGGCTTGACCATTAAAGGGTGCTGTAACCCCCAAAGTACACTCCAGTCCAAACCAAAAAAAAAAATATTTTCTGTGTTTGTGAATTGTGTGCGCAGTAGCCGCACGTGCATCAACAAAGTAGTGCCAAGCGTGCGCCTGTGTCATAAGTAAATGGCCGGCTGGCTTGACCGCTAAAGGGTGCTGTAACCCCCTAAGTACACTCCAGTCCAAACCAAAAAAAAAATTATTTTCTGTGTTTGTGAATTGTGTGCGCAGTAGCCGCACGTGCATCAACAAAGTAGTGCCAAGCGTGCGCCTGTGTCATAAGTAAAGGGCCGGCTGGCTTGACCGTTACAGGGTGCTGTAACCCCCAAAGTACACTCCAGTCCAAACCAAAAAAATATATATTTTCTGTGTTTGTGAATTGTGTGCACAGTAGCCGCACGTGCATCAACAAAGTAGTGCCAAGCGTGCGCCTGTGTCATAAGTAAAGGGCCGGCTGGCTTGACCATTAAAGGGTGCTGTAACCCCCAAAGTACACTCCAGTCCAAACCAAAAAAAAAAATATTTTCTGTGTTTGTGAATTGTGTGCGCAGTAGCCGCACGTGCATCAACAAAGTAGTGCCAAGCGTGCGCCTGTGTCATAATTAAATGGCCGGCTGGCTTGACCGCTAAAGGGTGCTGTAACCCCCAAAGTACACTCCAGTCCAAACCAAAAAAAAAATTATTTTCTGTGTTTGTGAATTGTGTGCGCAGTAGCCGCACGTGCATCAACAAAGTAGTGCCAAGCGTGCGCCTGTGTAATAAGTAAAGGGCCGGCTGGCTTGTCCGTTAAAGGGTGCTGTAACCCCCAAAGTACACTCCAGTCCAAACCAAAAAAATATATATTTTCTGTGTTTGTGAATTGTGTGCACAGTAGCCGCACGTGCATCAACAAAGTAGTGCCAATCGTGCGCCTGTGTCATAAGTAAAGGGCCGGCTGGCTTGACCCTTAAAGGGTGCTGTAACCCCCAAAGTACACTCCAGTCCAAACCAAAAAAATAATTATTTTCTGTGTTTGTGAATTGTGTGCGCAGTAGCCGCACGTGCATCAACAAAGTAGTGCCAAGCGTGCGCCTGTGTCATAAGTAAAGGGCCGGCTGGCTTGACCGTTAAAGGGTGCTGTAACCCCCAAAGTACACTCCAGTCCAAACCAAAAAAATATATATTTTCTGTGTTTGTGAATTGTGTGCGCAGTAGTCGCATGTGCATCAACAAAGTAGTGCCAAGCGTGCGCCTGTGTCATAAGTAAAGGGCCGGCTGGCTTGACCATTAAAGGGTGCTGTAACCCCCAAAGTACACTCCAGTCCAAACCAAAAAAAAAATAATTTTCTGTGTTTGTGAATTGTGTGCGCAGTAGCCGCACGTGCGTCAACAAAGTAGTGCCAAGCGTGCGCCTGTGTCATAAGTAAAGGGCCGGCTGGCTTGACCATTAAAGGGTGCTGTAACCCCCAAAGTACACTCCAGTCCAAACCAAAAAAAAAATAATTTTCTGTGTTTGTGAATTGTGTGCGCAGTAGCTGCACGTGCATCAACAAAGTAGTGCCAAGCGTGCGCCTGTGTCATAAGTAAAGGGCCGGCTGGCTTGACCGTTAAAGGGTGCTGTAACCCCCAAAGTACACTCCAGTCCAAACCAAAAAAATATATATTTTCTGTGTTTGTGAATTGTGTGCGCAGTAGCCGCACGTGCATCAACAAAGTAGTGCCAAGCGTGCGCCTGTGTCATAAGTAAAGGGCCGGCTGGCTTGACCATTAAAGGGTGCTGTAAACCCCAAAGTACACTCCAGTCCAAACCAAAAAAAAAATTATTTTCTGTGTTTGTGAATTGTGTGCGCAGTAGCCGCACGTGCATCAACAAAGGAGCAGTGCCAAGCGTGCGCCTGTGTCCCATAAGTAAAGAGCCGGCTGGCTCATTTCTTAAAGGCTGGTGTAACCCACAAAGTGCACTACTCTCCAGCAAAAATAAAGAAATATTTTCTGTGTTTATATCATAAGTATATATCAAATCGATATAACATAAATGGAGGACCAAACTTTCTCCGATAAAAATAAAATAGAGAAAGATCCAGAACCACTTCCTCCTAGTGCTGAAGCTGCTGCCACTAGTCATGACATAGACGATAACATGCCATCAACGTCGTCTGCCAAGCCCGATGCCCAATGTCATAATAGAGGGCACATACAATCCCAAATGACAAAGTTCAGGAAAATGACCTTGAAAAAAACATTTAAATCAGCTGATGAGAAACGTAAACTTGCCAATATTCCATTTACGACACGGAGTGGCAAGGAACGGCTAAGGTCGATCCCTAGTATGTTCATGACTAGTGGTTCAGCTTCACATGACAATGGAAGCCCTCCTCCCACTAAAAAAATCAAAAGAGTTAAGCTGGCAAAAGCACAGCAAAGAACATTGCTTTCTAAGAAGATATCACAAATCCCCAAGGAGAGTCCAAGTGTGGTGGTGGTTGCGATGCCTGACCTTCCCAGCACTGGATGGGAAGAGGTGGCTCTTTCCACCATTTGCATGCCCCCTGCAAGTGCTGAATGGAGCACCCACAGTCCACTTGCTGATATGCAAATTGAAGATGTCACTGTTGAAGTACAACAGGATGAGGATACTGGTGTAGCTGGCGCTGAGGAGGAAGTTGGCGAGGAGGATTCTGATGGTGATGTGGTTTGTTTAAATCAGGCTCTGGGGGAGACAGTTGTTGTCTGTGGGATGAAAAAGCCCATCACGGTCATGCCTGGGCAGAAGACCAAACATTCCACCTCTTTGGTCTGGCAATATTTCTATCCAAATCCTGACAACAACTGTCTTGCCATATGTACCTTATGTAAAGGTGGAATAAGTAGGGGTAGGGACGTTAACCACCTAGGAACATCCTCCCTTATACGGCACCTGCAGCGCGTTCATAATAAGTTACTGTCAAGTTCAGAAACTTTGGCTAAGACCGTAAGCAGTCCAGGGACACCTAAATCCTGTTGTCCTGTTATATCCAAGCGCCTGCAAACCACACCGTCAACTCCCTCCTCATAAATTTCCTCCTTAGTCAGGATCGGAAGTAGTCCTGCAGGCCATGTCACTGGCATGACTGACTCTCCTATCGGGGATTCCTCTGGAGGATCCTGCATTGCTACGCCTCCTGCTGCTGCTGCTGCTGTTGCTGCTGCTGGGAGTCGTTCATCATCCCAGAGAGGAAGTAGGAACACCACTACTTTTACTAAACAATTGACCCTCCAACAGTCCTTAGCGAGGAGGATGAAGTACGACAGCAGTCATCCTGAAGCAAAACGTATAACTGAGGCCTTGACTGCTATGTTGGTGTTAGACGTGCGTCCGGTATCCACCATTAGTGCAGTGGGATTTAGACAATTGCTGGAGGTAGTGTGTCCCCGGTTCCAAATCCCGTCTAGATTCCACTTCACAAGGCAGGCGATACCGAGACTGTACAGAAACATCAGAAAAAGTGTCCTCAGTGTCCTGAAAAATGCCGTTGTACCCAATGTCCACTTAACCACGGACATGTGGACAAGTGGAACAGGGCAGACTAAGGACTAGATGACTGTGACAGCCCACTGGGTAGATGTATCACCATACGCAGCAACAGCAGCAGCGTCATCAGTCGCAGCATCTCAGAAACGCCAGCTCGTTAAAAGGCACGCTACGCTGTGTATCACCGGTTTCAGTAAGAGGCACACCGCCGACAACCTCTTAGAGAAACTGAGGGAAATCATCGCCCAGTGGCCCAGACTCTCCTGGGGATTTGTGATATCTGACAACGCCACCAATATTGTGCGGGCATTACATCTGTGCAAATTCCAGCACGTCCCATGTTTTGCTCACACAATAAACTTGGTGGTGCAGAATTTTCTGAAAAGCGACAGGGGCGTGCAGGAGACGCTTTGGGTGGCCCGAAAAATTTCAGGCCACTTTCGCCATTCAGCGACTGCGTGCCGAAGACTGGAGCGCCAGCAAACACTCTTGAACCTGCCCCGCCATCACCTGAAGCAAGAGGTTGTGACGCGGAGGAACTCAACCCTCTATATGCTTCAGAGGATGGAGGAGCAGCAAAAGGCCATTCAAGGCTATACATCCACCTATGACATAGGCAAAGGAGGGGGTATGCACCTGACTCAAGCGCAGTGGAGAATGATTTCCGTGTTGTGCAAGGTTCTCCAGCCCTTCGAACTTGCCACACGTGAAGTCAGTTCAGACCATGCCAGCTTGAGTCAGGTCATTCCCCTCATCAGGCTTTTGCAGAAGCAGCTGGAGAAAGTGAAGGAGGAGCTAAGACGGAGCGATTCCGCTCGGCATGTGGGACTTGTGGATGAAGCCCTTCATTTGCTTTGCCAGGATTCCAGGGTGGTCAATCTGTTGAAATCAGACCACTACATTTTGGCCACCGTGCTCGATCCTAGGTTTCAAGCCTATGTGGTGTCTCTCTTTCCAGCTGACACCAGCCTGCAGAGGTGCAAAGACCTGCTGGTGAACACACTGTCAGCTGAAGTGGAACGTGACACGTCAACAGCTCCTTCTTCATTTTCTCCCGCAACTGGGGCTGCCAGGAAAAAACTTAGGTACCCTAAGCAACCCGCTGGCGGTGATGCAGGGCAGGCAGGACCAAGTTTGGACATCTGGTCCGGACTGAAGGACCTGGCAACAATTTCTGACATGTCTACTGTCATTGCATATGATACTGTCACCATTGACAGAATGGTGGAGGATTATATCGGTGACAGCATCCAAGTAGGCATGTCAGACAGTCCATACCTGTACTGGCAGGAAAAAGAGGCAATTTGGAGGCCCCTGTACAAACTGGCTCTATTTTACCTGAGTTGCCCCCCCTCCAGTGTGTACTCCGAAAGAGTGTTTAGTGCAGCCGGGAACCTTGTCAGCGAAAGGCGTAGGAGGTTGCTTCCACAGAATGTGGAGAAGATGATGTTCATCAAAATGAATTATCAGCTCTTCCAGGGAGACCAGCCTCCAGAACGTACAGAGGGACCTGTGGTGGTGGATTCAAGTGGGGACGAGTTAATACTTTGTGAGGATGAGGATGTACACACTGAAGAGGGTGAGGAATCGGTGGATGAGGAGGATGAGGATGACATCTTGCCTCCGTAGAGCCAGTTTGTGCAGGGACACATTAATTGCCAGCTTGTTTTGTGGGGGCCCAAACGAACCAATCATTTCAGCCACAGTTGTGTGGCAGACCCTGGCACTGAAATGATTGGTTTGTTAAAGTGTGCATGTCCTGTTTATACAACATAAGGGTGGGTGGGAGGGCCCAAGGACAATTCCATCTTGCACCTCTTTTTTTTCTTTGCATTATGTACAGTTTGGGGCCTAGTTTTTCAAACTGCCATCCTGTCTGCCACTGCAGTATCACGCCTAGATGGGTCACGTGTTTGTGCCGCCCACTCGTGTCGCTTAGCATAGTCATCCAGCTACCTCGGTGCAACCTTTTGGACATAAAAACACTATTGTGAGGTGTGAGGTGTTCAGAATAGACTGGAAATGAGTGGAAATTAAGGTTATTGAGGTTAATAATAGCATAGGAGCAGAAAAACCTACAAATTCTGTGATTTTAGCTGTTTTTATGCTTTTTTTCTAAAAAATACAGATCCAAAACACAAAACCCAGAACCCAAAACACGGAAGGGTGGTTTTTGCAAAACCAATCCAGATCCAAAACACGAAGAAAGATCCAGATCCAAAACCAAAACACAAAACACGAAAAGTGGCCCGTGCACACCCCTAGTATAGATAATAAACAGTGAAAATACTTAATTATAGGATACCTATTTATTAAATGTTACTGTTCTAATGTTGTGGTTGGTTGGAAGGACAGTTACATGGGTTACAATCATTGTTCAGTTTAGCAGATGATTGGTACCTACAGTATCAATTTTCCAAGCAACGTCCCAACATTCCAGCATTGGGCCAAGCAGCAACATAGCTTAAGACACCATCACAGTAGAAATGAGTCATAGCTGCAAGAACAACTACAGTAATAGCATATTAGTGTAATGATTTTAAAGAATACAATATATTGATGTTTATAAAATAATAAAGTGGACTGCTAAACAGTAGGCTTTATAATTGTGAAGCAAATATACAAATGACCATTTAAAATTCTGTATATTTTTTATTATTATTAACTAGCCACTTTATTGTTTATTGTTATTTATTGGCACGTTAGAAGTATGGCTGTGGTGGGAGTGCTACACCACTCTGAATTAAGACATGAAATATTAAAATGCAGAATGAAATGAAGTGGAAACAGGCCATCAGAACCTTATAGACATCCATCCCTATACTGGAACATCCATATTAAAGAATGAGCCATACTACTGGGTATGAAAGAATGGAGGATGGAATCATAATATGGTCTCATGAAGATTTTGGTGCACTGTTCAAACTTATTTTATTGTCATCCTTCCTGTTTTTGTCTTTCATTTGCATCACATATAGCTACTGTACACATGTGTGAATGTATGTGATGCCTGGATGCAGGTAAAAAAGCCAATGTTTAAGAGAAAGGAAATATCCATTTTTTTTAAATACTGTGCTGATACCACCCACAATTCACAAGTTAAAGTGCACAATTCAGAATCCACCCTTAATAAACTACCCTGTTAAAAGTTAAGGTACCCTAATTAATATAAAAGGTTTGCAATGTTAAAAAATGACTCCTGTTTTATAATAGCAGGCATGGAAACCTAGGCAAGGCATACAATGTCCTTGCAGATAGCATACAAAGTATTCTATATTTAGTTAAAAAAGTGGTGCATATGTGTTGTAAAATCACCTCATTATCTTCTTATAATCATTGCAAGCCTATAAAAAAGGAAGCTGATGGGCCTCATAAGGTTTGACAATATGTGCCATGAAAAAACATTCAAAAATAATGATGCTTTAATTCACTGGCATTACAACATATCCAAGATGTTACAAGTAGCAACTTCATGTGATTTATGCCATAAAAGGTTACCAGATAATGAAGTTAATGCGGTTGAAATGCCAATATAAGCTACAAATCATTGCTAACTGTGCACATAAAATGGACAATATGACATGTATATTTTTAATCTGGACTGCTTATTAAAGGATGATGATATTTTTTCCAGATAGGATGACAATTATTGTTGCAAGGCTGCAGAATGTATATTGCTGTATAATGCCTCTCTCTAGATCCCCTTTCATAATGGTGCTTTTAAAAGTACTTGGCACATGCAACTGATTCCAAATTAGGTTTTAGCTAGTTATTAATTCCTGTCTAGTTAGCAGAGCTATTGTGAAACTCACGTTCTTGGACTCCTCTGTCTTCTGTGAATTCCAGGAGGCTGTTTGGAGTGATTACCAACCTAATCTTCGGTCAATATCCTTCATAATGATTTTTACAATAAATATTTGAAGGTTGCAGAAGGTAATGAAAGGGGTGCGGAGAGGGAAAGTTAACATAAAAACTGCAGATTTTGGAAAGTTAGGTCTCACAATATACAGAGAATTCTCTTTAATATTGATACTTTTGGTGATTTTAAAGCAATCTTTAGGATAAAATACATAAGAGTTGGATTAAGGCACATATGACTTGAACTTATATATGTTTTCATCCACGTTTAAAACCATACTGAGGTTTTTTAATAAAAAAAGGCTTTTTTGATTTATTTTCAAAACATAATTTTCTAGCTATCACAAGTACAATTTAATTTATCTTTACAAAGCTACAACATTATGGGTGTATTTAGTATAGTATTATATGATTTTGTTCTACTTCACTCTTCATAGTAACACTAGCAAAAATTGGCAGAGATTCACTTTAATACTGCGTTGCATTTTGACTAGAGGTCGGTGTCACCAAGTGTGCAAAATAGAGGCTCATGCCCAAAAAGGGTCGTGAACTCACGAGAAAAGGGCATGGCCTTGCAGCAATTCCTCATTTTCATTATTGTGGGGCATGGGCTTAACGCTGATTGGCTGAGAGCCGTGACAGATGACTCTCTCAGCCAATCAGCATTAAGCCCGCTCAAAACAAAACCTTGCGACCCGACAGCGGGGTCGCGAGATTTTGCCTCGGGTGAGGGATCCGGGCCAGGCAGGGAGATCCAAGCTTAGCTCGGATCACCCTGGATCCCTGAAATTCGGGTGGGTTCAGATCTCTGAGATCCGAACCCGCTCATCTCTAATTGTTACCTATTCCCCATTATGCAAACATTTCCCTTTATTTATTATTATTATTACTACTAGATAAAAGGGCCTCTATGAGACAGATCTCACATTTTAAAAATATATAGATATTTTTTAAAATAATGACTTAATGGCGATTACCTGAAATTGCAAGTATGACTAACCACTGATGGGGCTGATGGCGTGGAAACTGCCGCTCTCAGCCAATCATCATGTCTCCATTCATATCTATAAGAGTGACTGGAAGTGACTCGGTCACTTGCACCAGAGCTCTGCAAAGAGCAAGTTCATTGTTTTGTTGTTTTACAAAGACCATGGATGCTACATGTAAAACCAGTTCCCAGCATAAGAAATTGGTGAAAGAGGGATGAGTGGGGGTCTGTTTATTTTATAAATTACTACAACATAAAGTGTGTGTGCTATCTTTAATATTTTTTTCAGGTGGACTATAGGTGCCAGTAAGCCCTTAATGTCCGGCATGGTTTGACATCATGCTGGGTAGGCTTTCTGGGACCTGTAGGCCACCTGTAAAAAACAATACTATTTTACTCATTAATTATAGTTACCTCCAGTCCCATCGCCACCAGGGTGGTGTCGAGAGTGCAGGTAATGACAATTAACCCCAGACACTAATATTGGCCTAGGCTCAGAGGCCCAGGGCTGGTTATGGATTTGGGAAGGCAGATGACCACACTTTTGTCCACTATTTTAACCATTTTTTTAATTTATACACTAACAAGGCATACCCAAATCATAGGCATCTGTGTGCAGTGACTCACCTCCGCAGCAGATTGATGGTGTTTTTGCCATCAACCTAATGTGGTTAAGATAGCCAACGTATATCGATGTTGGTCTTGAAAGGAAATTCAAACCAATGCATAGCAAATTCTATTTTTTTAGACTGCAAACTGTTACCTTTTAAGTAGACCAAAGACCAACCTTTAGTAAATCTACCCCAAAGACTTATTTCTGAATGTGGGATGGGGTAATATGGGTACTGCATGCCTGAAAACCCCCTCGCTGCATCCACAAGTGTTTTGTGCTGTAGCACTGATACTTCTATTTGTTTAGCGACAGTTTTGAAAGGGGTTTTCAGCTGGACATAGCAGTGGCGAAACTAGGGTATTTGGAACCCAAGGCAAGTTAAAAAACAGAGCCACCCCCTCCAACTATGTGCGCGCGCCTACATCGCACGCCGAATGAATGGGCGTGGTCACATCCACAAGGGGCGTGGTCACTGGAAAATGGGGGCATGTCAACATGACACACCACTGTTTTTCATCGCTCTGGGAACATTCCTTTCCCCTCCATATGCACCTCAATGCCCGCAGTAGTAGTGCCCCTCCTGCAATGTCCCCAGTAGCAGTGTCCCTTATACCATGCCCCAGTAGTGCACCCTTATATAGTGCCCCCAGTAGTGCACCCTTATACAGTGCCCCCAGTAATGTCCCTTATGCAGTGCCCCCAGTAGTGCCACTTATACAGTGCCCCCAGTAGTGCCACTTATACAGGTCCCTTATACAGTGTCCCCAGTACTGCCACTTATACAGTGCCCCACTTCTCCACTCATTTTACTGCTTGATACATCATCTGCACTGTGTAAAATGGTATTGATTGAGTGAGCTGTCTTTTAACTGTCTCTGTCCCTGGTCTGACTAATTTTGCACCCCTAGGAGTCGACTGTAATTATTGTGGACCCTGTGGTGTCTTTCAACAAGTGTCATGCTGTCTTTACTATGAGTAACTGTTGGGCTTCTCCAGGGAAAGGTAACTTCCCCAAAATTCTGAGGACACGTGCCCGCCTGCCCGCCCACCACCCCAACATTGAGAACCAACCAAGCTCTCTGCAGCCTTGATAATGTCCCCAGTAGTAGTGCCCCTTATACAGTGCCCCCAGTAATGCACCCTTATGCAGTGCCCCAGTAGTGCCACTTATACAGTGCCCCTTACACAGTGCCCCCAGTGGTGCCCATTACTCAGTGCCACTAGTAGTGGTTCCCCCATGCAGTGCCCCAGTAGTGTTCCTTATATAGTACCCCCAGTAGTAGTCCTGCCTATGCAGTGCTCCCAGTATTGCCCCTTATACAGTGCCCCCCAGTAGTGCCCCCCTATGCAGCACCCCTTATACAGTGCCCCCAGTAGTGCCCCTTATACAGTGTCCCCAGTAATGGTCCCCCTTGTGCAGTGCCCCCAGTAGTTCCCCTTATACAAGACCCCCAGTAGTGGTCCCCCCTATGCAGTGCCCCCAGTAGTGCCTCTAATTCAGTACCCCCAGTAGTGCCCCTTATATAATGCCCCCAGTAGTAGTCCCCCTTATACAGTGCCCCCAGTAGTGGTCCCCCTAATGCAGTGCTCCTAGTAGTGACCCTTATACAGTTACCCCAGTAGTGGTCCCCCTATGCAGTGCCCCCAGTAGTAGCCCCCCCATGCAGTGCCCCCAGTAGTGGTCCTCCCTATGCAGTACACCTTATATAGTGCCCCCAGTAGCAGTTCCCCGATGCAGTGCCCCCAGTAGTGGTCACCCCCTTTGCTGTGCCCCCAATAGTGCCCCTTATATAGTGCCCCCAGTAGAAATCCCCCTATGCAGTGTCCCCAGTAGTGGTCCCCTCTATGCAGTGCCCCCAGTAGTCCCCCTTAAATAGTGCCCCCCTATGCAGTGCCAATGCCCCTTACATACAGTATATAGAACAAAGACACAAAAAACCCACTTACATGAGTCCCTGCTCCTTCGCTCACTGCTGTCCACTCCTCCATCCTCCCGGCCTGCTCTGCAATCATGAGTGAGCTTCAGACCGGCTCTGGCCGTGGGTGCAGCAGTCAATGAGAGTCTGTATGACCTCACATTGGCTGCCAAAACAAATGCACCACCGTCGGGTAGTACAGGTCTACTAGCTGGAGCTGGATTGACTCCTCCTACATATGATACTAGGTCATAGGTGGTTCTTGAAATCTGGAATTCCCCCTAAGTGCATTACCTTTCTATACATATTAGTGATATGTAAAGAAAATGGAGAAACAATGCAATCATTTGATAAAATGAGATGTTCAACCTGTATTGAATTTCACTCACATACACATTGGGCTTCACACAACCTACATAATGAAAGGAGAGGCCTTATAGCAAACCTAAACCTACCACATAACATCAACTCAATGAAACAGTTGAATTACCTAAAAAGTGGGACCAGCAGTACACAATTTGGCCCCTCAAATGGACAGGCACGCCTGCATTTCTGCAGCCACTCCCCCGTCACCACCTCCAAATGCTCATGGCCTGTCACTCTGAGAAGGGTTCCTGTCTATGTGCATAATCGCAGTGATATCACCGTTCACGCGCAGTGTGGTGCATATGCATGCACCATACGCAACAATCGGCCGATCTGCGTACAAGGTTGCAATTGCGATCCATGCTAAATCAAGCCCTGTGTTTGTTAGTTTCCCCATCATCTGCGCCCCAAAACAGTTATTGAAAGGAGACCTTTTCTGTTCCTGGTGTGTAAAAAAATGCCAGTCTTTTGTAAATTAATTAAAAAGGTTATATACTGTAGTGTGTTTTTGAACCACAGCGTGTATTAAAGTACTTAATGGGTGTTATCATGACCCTATCAGCAGCACACCAAAAATCATAAGTGGAAAAATATATATATATTTTTTTGCTGGTAAAAAAAGAAATCTAGGGCCAAACGTAATAGGGTGAGAGTTAGAAAGAGTGAGAGTTTATCAGTAAACTCTCACATTGGTCGAATTTTATCTTCAAAATGGGAAAAAATCTAAATGAAATGTTAAATTGTGAGCGTTTTTTGAGTCTGAAAAACATGCGTTTGTTCTGTTGCTCTGTTGTCGGACTCTATTACATTGGCTGAGTTTAAAAAGTGTGAGAAAACTGTCACATTTTCAAAGCTCTCACCCTATTACATTTGGTCCCCGGTCTTTTATTAAAACTGCATGGTAAAGGTGACAGTCTCTGCTTTCACTTCTCATTGTACACTCACTTGATGTGGTGGCAGTTAAGTTCAACAAAAATAGCTTTACTCCTGTCCTGGCGTAAAATATAAAACCAATCACATATCAGTCAATAGAAGAGCAGGAGCAACCCAATACTAGTGCTGCCAGTCATAGTACAGATGGGTCCAGCTAGTTTGTTGCTCCATATGATATCCATCTATCACCACACGGTACGCCTTGAGTCGCGCCTTTCAGTATGAATTGTATTAATGTACCGTGGTGCTGGAAAAGTCATAGCATGTAATACATATTTTTTCCACCAGGTGTCGCTTTTCCTAAACTACACTGCGCATGCGTCCGATATCCAATGCATTTTCTGTATCACCACCCGACGATTGTAGTGGTTTTACATTGCTATGGCCCATGGTTCAAGTCCCACCACAGCAAATATTAATTCGGAATCATGAACATTTTAGACTCTTTTCTCAATTTTTTTTTTACTATCCACACTAATCTAGTTTTAAACGCACCCAAATGTGTAGGGCTTCAGGTCAGCAGGTCAGATGCACCAACAGCATCATGGGTTGAGGTAGGTCAGATGCACCCACAGTGTGAGGGGCTGAGGCAGGTCAGATGCACCCATAGGTTTTGGGGGTTCAGGGGACCCGAATGCAACCTCAGTTTTCAATGAGACCACATGATTTACTGTTCAACAAGATTGCAGTGGTGGACTGAAGCATTGCATTGCTCCACAACCCCATGACACCCCCATACAGCCATAGGGTGCAGGGGATCTAGTGTCGGGTTTTCAGATGCACTCACAGCATCAGGGGCTGAGTCAGGTCAGATGCACTCACAGGTGTTGGGGGTTCAGGGGACTTGAATGCAACCTCAGTTTTCAATGAGACCACATGATTTCCTGTTCAACATGCATTGCTCCACAACCCCATGACACCCCCAAACATCCATGGGGTGCAGGGGATCTAGTGTCGGGTCTCAGATGCACTCACAGCATCAGTGGCTTAGGCAGTTCAGATGCACTCACATGTGTTGGGGGTTCAGGGGACTTGAACACAAACTCAGTTTTCAATGAGACCACATGACTTCCTGATCAACAATGTTGCAGTGGTGGACTGAAGGCACTGCATTGCTCCACAACCCCATGATACAGCCATGGGGTGCAGGGGTTCCAGTGTAGGGTTTCAGATGCACCCACCCTCAGCATCAAGGGCTGAGACAGTGGGGCTCTCTGGGGTTCAAATATCACCTACAGCATATTGGGATTGAGGTGCTCAGACAGGGGCTTTCAATTAGATGAATTAACCTTTAAACCTAACCCAAACCCTAAAGAAAAATAATCATCCTGTGTTGACTATTTTTGTGTCAACAATATTTGTGTCAACCTTTTGACCAAACAGTAACCCTAAAAATAATACTAAATAAAATAATAATCACATGTCGAGAATTTTTGAGTTGACATTTTGACCAAATCCTAACTCTAAAAATAATAAAACAGCATGCATTGACAATTTTTTTTTTGTTTCGTCAATTTTTTGGATAAACCTTTTGACCAAGTATATATAAAAAGATAAAAAAGTGACTAGCGCTACTCACTTTTTTTATTTTTTATATATACTGTGTTTGAGAGATATGGTGTGCTCTAAAAAAGTGTATAAGCTGCTAGTGTTGTTAAAACAGAAGCACATAGTTAACTATTTTGTCTAACCTTTTGACCAAACCTGATGCTATGTTGACCATTTATTTGTAAATTTTTTGACCAAACCCTAAAAATAATAACAATAACAAAATCTTGTGTCGACCTTTTATGTGTCTCCCTTTTGATCAAAAACCCTAAAAATTATAATAAAAACACCGTGTCGACCATTTTTGTGTCAATCATTTTTGGTCTCGACCATTTTTGTGTCAACCATTTTTTGGTGTCGACCAGTTTTGTGTCAACCTTTTGACCAAACTCTAACTGTTAAAAATATAGAAAATAAAAATAACAATTTTGTCGTCCATTTATTTGTCGACCTTTTGACTAAACCTTAACTCTAAAAATAAGAATACTGTAACAACAATGAAAAGCACGGGGCTGTTTGTGCTTTAAGGTGGGGGGAGGCAGGCATGCATATTTTTTATTTTTACACTTGTACACTATAAAAAATTTTAACACAGATGCATGGATGGATCTCACTGATCCATCTATGCATCTGTCGCTAATTTACTTTTTTTTATCATACAGTAGCTGCTTGCAGCATGGATCGTACTGATCCGTGCATGCATTTAATTTTTTTACACCGATTCTTGTAGCACGGATCTCCCTTATCCGTGCTGCAAGCATCTGTATGCTATTACACACGATCTAATGATATGAAAATCGTTAGATGCACGATAGATCTTACTGTATGTCACGTACTGTTTTTTCTCCATATTGTGTCCTGGATTGCCGGGAAGCTGCCCAGGAGTGTTAGACAGAAATCGTTGACATCGTTTGCAGTTTGTCTAGTGTGTAGGCACCATAAGACGAGATGAATTCCTGTTCACTACTGTTGGGGTACTGTGATGATCTCACTACATTACTGTATTCACAACAACCCTTACTGTACCTTGCAATGAGAGATGCATATGGTGGGTCTCAGAAACACTTAAAGCATGAAATAATTACACACAAATACAAATTTTAAAAAGTAATGACAATGCTTTTACTTAATAAGGTATAACATAATGTACTGTATGCATATGCAGTTAATCACGCCTTTTTAATACATGCTATTAGCTAAGATATGAAAACAAAATGGCTGCTGCATCAGAAAAACACTTGCCTACATTTAGAGAGAAAGGGAAGGCCTTATGCTCTCTAGGCCTAAGTGTCATTCAACAAGCGTGGCCTTCTGCAAATACTGTAGCACCAAAAAGTTATTGTACAGTAAACTTTTTTACAAACTGAAAAAAAAATGTAAACATTAGCAATAGCTACAGTACTGTACAACACAGCTGAAGGTTAAAAACATGTGCACTCTTTTTGGTAAGAAGCTGCATGGTCCAGATCAGAATAAAGTACTTTTGCCAATTGTCACTGCATGATGGCGACTAGAAAAAGAAAACAAAAATGATTATTGTAAAGTAAGAAGGACAGGCTACATACAGTAGTGTAAAGTAAATTAAAACCACATTCAGTGTTATTGTTTTACAGTATACAGTACAGTATGTATCTACTGTATACTGTAAAGTACTGATGCTTTTTCCAGTAGGTTTTTACTCAACAACTGTATTACACTGACATTAGCATGCATTGAAACTGTTAATTATTTACATTTACTGTATATACTGAACCACCTACAGTACAGTCTTGTTACAGAGTGCCAAACAGTACAGTATCTCAAACTTACATACTTCAATGCATCTACTGGATAACTGCCAACACTTCCTCTTCCTTCTCCAGCCAAACAAACTACTGTCCACTTTACCATAATACTCAGTATGGGTGTTGTGTTCCAAAGTCCAGTGCATGGTTGGAAAAAAATAAAAATAAAAATAGGTTGTTACAAGTACAATACGTTACGGTTCACAACATTTCCTCTACTACTTTATGTACAGTATCACATTTCGTGTATGCTATCGGGGATGCAGTCAGGATGCCGACACTGATACAGTATCTCGAACAAATCAAGATACAGACGACGGCATCCTGAAGGTACTGTAAGTACAGTATACGGGTTAATGTTAGGGTTAGACCGGTGATGGGGGATGTACTGTAGGTTTAGGGACCTGGTTTGGGTTAGGGTTAGGCATGGACCAGAGAGGGCTGGGGTAGGGTTAGGCTTGGACCAGGAAGGGCTAGGGTTAGGCACTAGGAGGGAGTGTTAAGCACTTATCGAAGGGTTAGGCTTAGGCACTAGAAGGGGCGGTTAGGGCCAGGTACCAGGTGGGAGGTTTAGGGTTAGGCACCAAGGGGATGGTTAGGGTGAAGATTAGGGTTAAAAAAAAAATCCAACCATTCTTGTGTTGACCATTTTTGTGTCGATCTGTAGTCCATTTCGACCTACTGACTGTCTAACATCTTGTGTTTATCTACACAATGTCTACATTTTTACTGTACTGTAGATCTTTCAATCTATACCCAGGCACCACTGGGGGGAATTTATGGTTAGCCACCACATGGGGGAGGGATTGGGGGGGGGCAGGGGGAGGGTTACAGTACAGTACTTATTGGCCCCTTTTGGTATTTGGAACATCGGGGTGCCGCTGTCGGTCTTTAGACCACTGGCATCCTGTCCACTGGGAATACAGTATATACTGAGTCTGGCTGCTGTAGCTGATAAGAAATTGTCATGGGTTTTGAGGTCATAATCTACAGTCTTGTATATACAGTACTATATATACTGTAAATACAAGTCTCCTGACTGACCGATTAATGCCCATCCCAAACCCCTGGACCTTTAGTAGAAACATGAATTTCAGAAAGTACTGTACTGTGTATATGGCAGGGCACAGCTGTGTTCAACACCACTGTATCTAAGGTCTACTGTACCTAGGTGAAATCAGGTACATCAGTTGAAGTAGTGCTGTATAAAAGATGGATACTGTATACTGTACTGTACAATAAGAAGAGTTAACATTAATTGATGACTTGTAATGTACAGTAAGTGTTACATACATACTGTATTGAAGAACAGTAATGAACACAATAATTGATGACAGAGGTTACAGATTGAATAACAACAATGAAAACATTACAGTACTTTGTAATTGTTGATTTTGAGAAACACATTGGTATGCATGTTAACATTACTGTTATTCAATCTGTGACACTTATACTGTAGTATAATATATTAATGTTTACACAGTAAACAAATTATAATATCCACCACAGTATAATACTCTACCTTTTGCAATGTTGACTGAAGATAGACCATGAACTCGTGATGGCACCTGGAAAACAAAACAATAATGATTACTGTAGGTTAGACAACATACAGTACTGTACAGTAAAATTACATGGACTCTACAGTATTATTTTAAATAAATCTTTATGTATAGTACAGTACTTTAGTTTTTTTTCAGTAAGGCTTTATTTACCGGTAAGTATACAGTATTTGACAATGACATTAGCATGCAGTGAAACAAAAATAAATTACTTTTATACAGCATTTACATTATAACCACATTCTGCATAGCAGGGGTTATCAAACTCAGGGCCTGATTCAGACCCAGTCGCAAGCGCTGAGCGCTCGCAATCGGGCTGATGTTTGCCCATTGGGCATGCTCACTACGGAGCCGGCTCCTTCGTGCGCATGCGCGAGACCCGGCTAGCGACGGGTGCTCTGCTGCTCTGGGTCTCGCACCAAAGGGGGCGAGCTGTCGATGGTGATTGACAGCTCACCCTGTTTGGTAGGCGGGCAGGGGGGGTGGCTGGCCAAACGGAGGTGTTCCCGAAGGAATGCCTACCATTTGGGGGCAGCCCCACTGACATCACAAGTGATGTCAGAGGGAGAGCTTCCGGCTCTATTAGAGCTTGGGGCTTGCGGCCACGAGACCCTACCACATGGGTCTTGTCGCAAGCCTGATGGTCGCGATGGTCTTGATCATCGTGACCATCAACCTGGCCGCTCGCAATAGCTGTGAGTGGTCACCCACAGCTATGCGCACACAAAAAAACGCCCTGATTCAGAGCGAGCGCTCGTTTAGAGCGTCCGGCTCTGAATCAGGCCCACGGTCCTTAGGACCCAAAAAAGTTAATGTTTTCCAGGTCACATAGCAGGAGCACAGGTGTATTCATTAGTCACTGCTACATTTTAAAAGATCCACAGGTGAAGCTACAGTAATGGAAAACATGCACTGTTTGGGGTCCTGAGCAGCAAGTTTGAGAATCTACAGTTTAGTCTTGTCACAGAGTGTCAAAATCTGTAACAATACATTACGTATCACACCTTTAGTGGAATACAGAGTATCTTTGTTCAAAGTTTGCGTGCATGGTGGTAAAAATAAAAAAATTACAGCATGTTGTTACAATGAGATGTAGTCGGCATCCCGGCGTGCAGGATGCAGACAGTCTGAATACCGGTGCCGAAATCCCGGCACCAGTATCCTGACCACCGGCATCCCAAATGTAAGTATCAGGGTGTTAGGGGAGGGTTAGTATAAAGTGCGGAGTTAGGGGGGGGGTTAGGGTTAGGCACCAGGGAGGGAGGGTTAGGATTAGTGAGCAGGGAGGGGGAGGTTAGGTTTAGGCACTGGGGAGAGGGAGGTTAGGTTTAGGCACTAGGGGGGAGGTTAGGTTTATGCACCAGGGGGGTGTTAATACATTTTTGCATTACTGTTATTCAATCTGTAACACTTACAATATAAATGTTTATACAGTAAGTACATTATACTGTACAGTATTACCCACCACAGTACAATACTCTACCTTTTTTCATAATGACTAAAAAAATAAATTTTTATCCTTCTTCACATCACTGCAGTTTCAAGTCGTGTTTGTTGCTTCACTGTTTGAAGCTTGATGTCTGTACTTGTTGGGTATGTGACTGTCCTCATTCAACGTATCCTTTATCCTGTTCATCTCTTCTTTTCCAATCCTCTACACATGTTCTTGGAAGATTATTTGTGTATAACGATGCATCTCTCCATTGCACGCTCTGTAAAAGTCATTGTCTATCTCAGTTCTGATTATAGTCAATGGTATATCTGGAAGTGGTGTCCAAAATACAGTCTGAGGTTCTGGGGTGCTGAACATGACAGGTGTTCCAGGTGAAAGTACAGGTAAGCTTGCATTGTTGTTTCTCATTGCTTCAGCTGACAGTTTGGACAGGCAAGACGATGCAACTGGTGTCTTCTCCAAATGAGGCAGGCTGGATGATGGAAGTGTGTTATGTCCAAGTGGTGTGATGCCGCTGTTGTAGTGTGCAAGTCTATCAAATGGAATGATGGTGCAGTCTCCAAGTTGTAATCTTCATCAGGATCCATTTCATTAGGGGTGACCATTTTCAGATCATACTGTACTGCCTGGTCATGTTTTTTCCTCATAGGCTGGGCAGCGGCATCTTGCCATTCTTCTTTAGTTTGACGGATGGCTTCCTTCATTAGTTCTGCAAGCGTGTCCTTCACTCCTTCTTTTAAACTGTAATTGACACACTTTTCTCACAAGGTCTCTCACCATCTGAGCACAGCTACATGTTCATGCATTCTGATCTTCAAATGCAAGTTTTCAACGGGTTGGTGAATGGGATGCTTCTTTCATGGGTGTAGACACCAGAAGCTCCAAGGTGTCCAGTTGTTCATTTAGTGGATTTGGTGCATCGATGACTAAGCTTTCCTCCTGCATCTCTAAGTTCATTGGTTGCTCCATTTCTGTGCAACCAAGATAAGACATTGCATTGTTGTTTCCTTCTGACTTCTGCAAGGGCTGGCACTTGGCCTTTGCATTCTTCCTTGCCTTGACAACAGGTACATTTTCCTTCCCTGCTTTCTTCTTGGAAGATTTTGTTGTTGACTTTTGTGGCACAAGTACAGCAAGCCTCTTGCTCTGTGAAAGTGGGCGAGAATGGGCACCAGTGTAAAAACTTCCAGTCTTCACCATTTTCACTGTTCAGTATAAGGATACTGTAAATGTAATTTTTTCACATTACAGCAGTGTAAACAATTACTCATACTGTACTTTCAGGAATGTGCCGCTACTCTGTGCAATTACAGTAATAGCCCTTTCACACAGAAAAGGAAATTACTGGGAAAAGCACTTTTACCCGGTACTTTGCTGATCAACACGGGTATTTTTTCTGTGTGAAAGGGTCACCCAGGGACCTCGACCTTACTTTTTACCAGGTTGGGAGACCCGGCAATTTCTACCCAGGTTGACCCTTTCACACAGAATAAATACCTGTGTTGATCAGCAAATCACTGTGTAAAAGTGCTTTAACTGGTAATTTGCTTTTCTGTGTGAAAAGGGGGTACAAAGTGGGACTATAAAAAAAAAACCTGTGCTTCAAATGGCGGGTAAATTTTTTTTTTTATATTTTCTGTATGAAAAGGTTATTAGTGTAGTTACATATACAGCACATACAGTACTATACCAACATGACCCATTCCAGTAGGGATGAAAATCTCTATTCCTGGATATCCATCTGAATTTATTCATCTCCTGTGTTGAGCAAGTTAATTGACAATAAAAATGTGACAGCAATCATAAATTAAAGGGAAGTCCAGGAATACTGCATTTTGTCCCTCCTGGCTCATGTTGGGAAACATAAGGCTACCCCTATAGCACATACTGTATGGGACTGGGTAAAACATGGTATAAAACTGTGGTGTACAAGGCATGTAAAGTAAGGCTGCTTTATGGAACTCAATACACAAATATGTGTCTAGGGTCAGGGATGCTGTAGCAGCATGGGAAATCGAGATACTGAGCTAGTACGAGACTCAGCACTATCTTTGTATGAGTGACAAAATGGCTGCTGACCACTGAGCCAGGCTGCCTTGTAGCCAGATTCTACGGAGTGATGAGTGACATACAGGGCATGTGAAATGAGTCTGCTTTATGGAACTTGATACACAAATATGCATCTAGGGTCAGGGATGCTGTAGCAGCATGGGAAATTGAGATACTGGGCCAGTACGAGACAAAGCACTATAGGTCTATGTACGAGTGACAAAATGGCTGCTGACTGCTGAGCCAGGCTGCTTTGTAGCCATACTCTATGGAGCTATGAGTGGCATACAGGACATGTGTAATGAAGCTGCTTTATGGAACTCAATACACAAATATGCATCTAGGGTCAGGGACACTGTAGCAGCATGGGAAATCGAGATACTGAGCTAGTACGAGACTCAGCACTATAGATCTATGTACGAGTGACAAAATGGCCACCAACTGCTGAGCCAGGCCACCTCGTAGCCGGACTCTATGAAGCTATGAGCGGCATACAGGGCATGTGAAATGAGTCTGCTTTATGGAACTCGATACACAAATAGAGCATGGTAATTGCTATAAATGTAGGCCCTTACACAAACTGCCTTTGCTTTACTTGAGCTGCCCACCTTCCAGTGTGTACTCAGAAAGAGTTTTCAGCACAGCCAGGAACATTGGCCCTCATTCAGAGCCGTTCGTTAGAGGCAGTACGCTCGTTGCGTTCCGATGTTGACTAACCGCGCATGCGCCGGTGTTACACTGCGCATGTGCGTACGGCTGATTGCGAGTTTTTTTTGTCTCGTTCATCAAATAGCGTACAGGAAGTGACATGCCAAATGTGATTGACAGAACAGGCCGTTTTTGGGCGTTGACGGGGGTGGAGATGGAAAAACGCAGGCGTGGCGAGGCGTTTTTGGGGCGTACATACATTAACAAATGCGAACGTGAAATGTGTTCATACAAACTCGTACGTCACTGGATGATCCTCTTTCCCTTCAAAATGCTCGCACAGCTTAGGGGCTGGATAACTCGACCACAGTGGCGATGGCCTTCTCCTCCGTCCCGGCACTCCACGATGTTGCATCGATTAATCACGGCTTGTCAGAAACTCAATTAGTGTTGGATTGAAAACCGGCTTGGTATGTGTTTGGAAAGCATGTTTTTTTGAATAGCACAAAACCGAACGCAGGTGGAAATCATAGCTGCTAATGTCAGGATTACACAATCAATTAGCGTACATTTGTGGGGGTGTATTTTGGCCGCAATGTGTTCGTTTTTGGACTATTGTAACAATAATGTCATCATGTTTAGGTTTGGTCCCTCATTTTGTGTTTGCAAGGTGTTTTTTACTCCTTAGGTAATGTTTAAAACGTTCCTTAACGAGCACTTTTTTTTTACAATGTGTAATTTTTTTTTTTTTAACGTTGTTGGCTTGTGGTCCAGGATTAAAAGTAACCCATTTTGTAAAGAATGTCAGAATACAAAGTCGTACATTTCTGCAAAATTTATTTGTATCCACCCATGAAAAAAAATACATATTGAACTTCAACATTTTGGGCAGTGTTCCACAATATTTATTAATTGTGCCAACAATAATTTTTCAATAAATGTAAATGTAAAAATTAAAAACAATTCACAAGAAAGGAAGTTTTGGCCAGAAAGGAATATGAGGCAAGCACAGAAGGAGTGTGGGAAAAGTAGCCAATGGTGTCACCGTTTTTTCGCCCGTTTGGCTGGGGGAGGGAGGGCGCCAGACCGTGTCCGGGATGTCATCAGGCTGGCCTGTCCAGAGGCAGATGTTGTGGCCTCTGGACTAGGCACAGGGCTAGGCACATTTGGAGGATTGGCTGATGTTGTGCCAGAGGTGGAGGATCCTGATGTTCTGGCAGGAAGGGAGGTAGGCTCCACCATGTGCTGGCGAACGAGCTGCTCCAGGGCAGTGGCGATGCGGATGTTGGCCCTGGTATTTTCCGCCAGGGCCTGACCAATGGTCACGTTGGCCGCAGCATTTTGCTCCAGGGCCTCAGCCACCCGTACCAGACTGGCGTCCATCCTCTGCAGAATCTCCGTATGGAAATCCGATTTTAAATTGAGTTCTGTGAGGAGGGACACTGCCTGCGAGGGGGATTGCCCTGGACTGGCTTCTGCAGGGTCCTCAGCCGGATGTACTGGTTCCTCCCCTGCAGAGCTAGCAGATATTCTGCGGCCAAGGCTCCCCTCTGGAGCAGACTCATCCGCCTGTGTCTCTGTTGGAAAAATGAGAAAAGACTCACATTAGAATCTACATATTGGCACAATAACATTTCAGAGTTGGTGACATCACAACATTTACCTGGGACAACATGAGGAGCCGCAAAGTCTGGCATGTCCGTATCCATGTTGGACACGCCAAACACCTCCACAGGCTGCACACACCCCTGTGCCAGCTCTTCTAAATCTGTAAACTCCAATGACACAGGGGTGGGACCTCCACCTGTCCCCCTTGCATGCCTAGCCCTGTGTGCCATTTTTGTTTCAGCCGATATTTGAAGTCTTGCCATCTGTGGGTTAAATTGGAAACATTACTTTTTATTTGATTGGGTTGTTGGTTTTAGGGTGGTCAAGTGTTTACTTACCGCCGTTTGACATCCCGGGCTAGACGGACATAATCCCCCACCCTATTGACCTCCACGGCTACCTCTTCCCACATTCTCCAATTCTGGCTTGCACTCATATTCCTGTCTGCCTGTGGCAGGATGTCCACACACTTCTGAATCAAAACCTCCATCTCCTTTCTTGTGAATTGTGGCTGCCTTTTCTTTTTGGCAGCTTTGCCCGGATTACTGGGCCCAGCAGCCTCTTCCATGTCATCCTCCTCACCTATTTGGGGTGATTTGAAGAAATCTCAAATTCCCAACTTGCACAATAATATGTTTAGAATTAATCATTGAGTCAAAATGCATGAAATACTTACCGCGGGACTGTTGTCCATTGTTTTCCTGGTCTGTATCCATGTGTGTTGTTCCAACTAGAAATACACCAGAATTGTGTTTTTGTCTTGTGACGTATTTATACATGCATCCTTATTTTGCGGCCGCATCATTGATTGTGCGTTCCTCTGATCCTTCCTTAATTTGGGCGGGAAACTAAACACTATTTATGGGTTGTGGCGTTTCGACTCGAGGTGGCGTTTATTGAATGTTGGAGGTTACGTTGGTTGGAGTTGATTGTTGGCTGGTTTTGGAGATTGCGTTTATTGTTTATTTTTTTGTGTTAGCGGTTTTTATTGGTTTTCATTTCCTTTTTTTTCACTTTTGGCTTTTTGGATCGTTTCCAGTTTTGGTAAGTTTGGGGAAGTATAATTTCAGGGCAATTTGTCTCTCATTGTGGTGTTTATTTTTCTCATTTTTTTTTCCCGTCATTTCATCTCTCTTAGGTTTTTTTTTGGCTCTGCCCCAAAGACATTTTGGTCCGGTTTCTTATAGATTAGCTCTTGGTAAGTTCATGTGTTAAATTGTTTAGGGAATGTTCTTGTTTGTCTGTACGCAACTTTGGTTGGCCTTCCACATGTGACGTTGTTTTTTGCCAAATCGAACACTGTGTTTTTTGTTAATATTTTGGGCCACCCTTATTGTGCCCTGTATTTGCGAACTAATTAGCGCATTTTTACTACTTGCTATTGTGCCCTGTATTTGCGAACTAATTAGCGCATTTTTACTACTTGCTATTGTGCCCTGTATTTGCTAACTAATTAGCGCATTTTTACTACTTGCTATTGTGCCCTGTATTTCAGAACTAATTAGCGCATTGTGAAATGTGTATTCATCCCTTAAGAATGTTTTTTGTCGCCTGGAGCATTGGTTGATTACATTTGGCCTCAATTTGTCGTAGTGTGCGTAACGTCATTTTGCTCTTGGGCCAAATGTGTGTGTGTCCCCTTTTATGTTTTGTGTTGCTTAAATTTGTGATAATGACATGGCCAGCATAAAATGATGTATATTTTTGATGTTATTATTTGCAGTTACAACATATCATGACTATACCCCGGCATGTAAGCATCACTGGATGGTATTTGAAAGCAAAGTTACATGTATTTTTAGTGGGTGTTGTAAAAATCCTGACCTTCCAATGTTGTCATTTCAGGTTGATTTGGGTCGGATTGTTCTGGCCCTGCTCCCGGAAGCCGACCAACCTCAATCTCGTCCCAGGCATAGGCATCGTAGGCGTGCAAGGCCCCAGATATTTCGAACACGTGTCACCCTTTTTGGAATGCCAGATGATGAGGTTTTAAGATGATACCATCTTCCTCCAAAAATCATCATAGACACTCTCTCATTAATAGAGAGTGATCTTGAGCGGCAAATTGACAGTCCTACAGCAATTCCACCACTTACGCAATTAATGGCGGTGTTACATTTCTGTGCCTCAGGATAATTCCAAACAACGGTGGGAATAGTGGCGGGCATCTCACAATCCTCCTTTTCCCGGATCCTGAGGGCAGTGATGGAGGCACTTTTCAAGCACCTCCATCATTTTATTCAAATGCCTTTGGATATGGGTGCCCTTAGTGTGGCCAAGGCCAATTTTTACCAAATAGCTGGCTTCCCACACATCATAGGGGTTGTGGATGGTACTCACATACCACTTCAGCCTCCAGCACGGCTGGAGGCAATATTTAGAAACCGTAAACACTATCACTCCCTGAATGTAATGGTGGTATGTGATGCCTCCCTCCAGATCCTGTCCCTGAATGCAAAATTACCAGGAAGTGCACATGACTCCTTCGTCATCCGGCAATCAGGGATATGGCACAAATTAACCAACCTACAAGCTGTTGATGCGTGGCTTCTGGGTAAGTGGAGGCCTTTAGTACCTAACAATGTTAAGCTTCATACAGAGTGAGCCTGATGTTGTATTTTCCTTTTCACAGGAGACAGTGGCTACCCTTGCACGCCCTGGCTGCTCACTCCTTATTTGGCTCCCACACCAGGGCCACAAAGTGAGTATTATTCCGCATTTACTGCCACCAGGCAAGTGGTGGAGCGCTGTATCGGCCTTTTATAAGGCCGATTCAGATGCCTCCACCGCTCTGGTGGCGAACTCATGTATTTGCCGGATATGGTTTCGAAAATTGTGGTCCTGTGTGGGATATTTCACAACATCGCCATAAGGAGTGGTGTCCCAATGCAGCCAGAGGATGCCTTACCTGAGGATGGCCCCCACCGAGGTTGGTTGGAGGTCAGTATGTGGGGGGGGCCATACGCGATGATGTGGTGGCCAGATTTTTTAGGTAATTTTTTGCAAAAAACCAGTGTTGATACCTAATGTGGTTGGGTTTGTTTGAGAGCATCTAATTTTTGGCTAA
This sequence comes from Taudactylus pleione, assembly GCA_031769625.1. Lineage (NCBI taxonomy): Eukaryota > Metazoa > Chordata > Amphibia > Anura > Myobatrachidae > Taudactylus > Taudactylus pleione. The sequence continues at coordinate 2,283,040 of JAUIMM010000169.1, read as the reverse complement.
TTTGTTTCTCCCTCTTCTGTTTTTTTTACATAATCTTTGGCACACCAACGATGACTACTTCCTGCTACCCTTACAAAACCTGTATGTGGATATTTTGTGGCTATATTCGGGAACACTTCTTGCCACGCCATATATGTGGAATCATGTTGGCATGGTCCTTCGTCAACCAGTTCTTGATTGTTTTTTTTGGGTGTTTGTTTTTTGGTATGTGTTGTATTTGAGATTATCACTGTGTGTTTTGTTTGTGAGTGACCACTTTGAATTTTTTGATATGTTGGTAATAAATTTTTTAATAGCTAAATGTTGTCCCTTTTTTGTAAAAGTTACCACCAAGTGTAACCAGGTTCACACATGTAACATATGACTAAGGGGTAATCCAGTACTGACGCCATTTGTGCAAAAATGATTCCTTTCTTCTGGGTCCAAACCAACACCAAAAGGAAGCCTGTACAATCCTTTTGCTTCGTAATATTGCCCTAAGCTGTTTGCACACCAACTAGGAACCTGGAAAATGTTGACATATATAATGGTGACTACACCAAAAAACTGAAATCAGATTTGTACTGTTAGGTGTTTCTTGTGGCTGTTTGACCCAAAAATACAACACACACTCTTATTGGCCCAAATGTGAAATCCTTGCAGGAACACTATACTTATGTCAGGGTAAACAATATGTGGTTGGGACAAAACGAATGAGCCAGAACGTAACTTCAAACAAAACAATTTATTTACAGAATGTTGAACAAAAAAACAACTAGTCCCTAAGGAGGACCGACATACAGTCAAGGACCACCAGCACCCCGATGATTTGGCTGTGCATCTGGGCCACACATCCTCTTAAATTTGCCCGAAGCCTCTGTTCCTCTGTGGGTGAGAAAAAATTGGGGATTAATACAACAATAGTGAAACCACATAAAAAAAGAATTAAAAAAAAAAAACATTAAAATTCATCACACTAAAATGGTGTAGGGCAAAAATACAAGGCCTATGTCCAAATTCAGACAGGTGTGCTATGTGTATGTTGAAAAGAGCAGTAACAGGTTACGGCAAATGACCAAAACCACTTTTTTTTGTGTTAAACAAACACAAAACATAAAATTAAAAACAAAAAACAGTTTGTGTCGAAAAAAAACAGCAAAACAATACATACCGGAAGACCCAACGCCAGCTCCCGAAGGCCCTCCATTGTCCTCCTCGGAGGTGGGTCCATTCCCCAAAGATCGGGGCGGTGTAATGACCGACTCCGGGGAGGGGGTCATTCGAAGAGGGGTGGTTGGAGGAGAGGGGGAATTGGGACGGAGTGGAAGAAGTCCAGCAAAATCTGCCTGAGGGTGTAGGAAGGCTGGGGAGGAGGGGGGAATAGGGGAAGGAGTGGAGTTGGAGTGTTGGCTGGGGGTGGGGGAGAGTGGCCGTGCTTGCCGTCTGGCGGGACGCTGATGGTGTAGTCTTCGCTGGGCCCCTAAAAGATGGTAAACAAATTGTGGTTAGATCCAACACAAATCCGCAAACAAATTCAATATCAAATGCACCCCCAAACCCCCCAAAATTTTAAAAAAAATATAATGAATAAAGATGAAAGACAGGGAAAACATGGCCATGCAGATATGAAGAGAATGAATAAAGATGAAAGACAGGGAAAACATGGCCATGCAGATATGAAGAGAATGAATAAAGATGAAAGACAGGGAAAACATGGCCATGCAGATATGAAGAGAATGAATAAAGATGAAAGACAGGGAAAACATGGCCATGCAGATATGAAGAGAATGAATAAAGATGACAGACAGGAAAAACATGGCCATGCAGATATGAAGAGAATGAATAAAGATGAAAGACAGGGAAACATGGCCATGCAGATATGAAGAGAATGAATAAAGATGAAAGACAGGGAAAACATGGCCATGCAGATATGAAGAGAATGAATAAAGATGAAAGACAGGGAAAACATGGCCATGCAGTTAGGGCCACAAAGACAAACATGAAAACCACAATCAATTTAACTTACTCGCAGTGATCTGCATGCGAAAGCATGCCAGCAAGCGGGGCGTCCGCCGTTGCAGGTCCGACCACCTGCGCTCCAGCTGCCCGATATGGCGGCATGAGCCGAAGGAGCGCAGGAGGGCCCGAACCTCCGCATATGCGGATCGCTTCTCCCGGTTGGTGATGGGTGGAGGCTGGCTGGTTATCCGCCGATCCATCACCTCCGTAAGCACCATCAGCTCGCGCCTGGTGAATGCGGAGGTTCTCATGATGGCAATGGAGTTTTGCCAAAAAATAATTTTTGATAAAGTGCTCCAAAAATTTCTGATTGGCTAATGTATTTAGGATATTAACAGGAGCAATTCTATTGGTTAGTGTATGAGTCATGTGTTCGACAGGGCCAGAAATCTGAGGAGACTTATGATAGGCTTAATGCAGTGACATGCGTAAGCAAATTTACATAAAAAAATGAACTCCATGAAATATGTGGGGCTAAAAACAAATATACCAATTAGTTTATAGGGGTTAACATGTATTTTGACAAATAAAAGCGAATGTTTAAGCCGTACGTATTCTGCGGGTAAACACAAACACGGACATAAATAAAGTTTATTGCACTGTGTAAAAAAAACAAAAAAAAAAACAATTAAGCTAATTGATATATTGATTGGCATGTTACGATTGAGGGAGGTAGGCAGAATAAATGAGCAATTAATTGAAATGTCTCAGGCCAACTTCCGGGTAGTACTAGTGCGTGCGTTCCCTTCAAACCACTTCGGGGATGTACGCTCGCTATTTGGCACGCTCGTTAGTTAGAGGAGGGGTCGCCTGAGTTTGGGGAGGATGTTTTGATGCGAACGAAAATACGAGCATGTGCCTGAATTTAAATATTTCTTTACGTTCGCCTAACGTACGAACGGCCACTTGCGTCCGGGTCTGAATCAGGCCCATTGTCAGTGATTGGCCTGAGACCACTTCCCCAAAATGTGGAAAAGATGATGTCCATCAAAATGAACTACAAATTCTATGAGAAAGACCTTTACTGTCAATTACATGCAAAAATTAGAGGCACCTGTAATGGTGGATTCCAGCTGGGACAAACTAAATATTGTGTGAAGAAGATGATGTATACATCACCCCAGATTATACCATCACCCCAGTCTATATCATCATCCCATCCTGTATTGTGTATAAATTACAGCTGCAATCCCTGTTAGATAGGGGATTCATTGTCCACATCTTCTGACCTGGGCTACATGAGGAGCAGCTTCACTCTGGTATATGGCTGCATGGAGTTGCCCCTCTGATTCGCTGAAATTCAGGTAGAGGGGCCATGGGTAGAGAGTTGGGGCACTATAATCAGAGAACACAGTTTTAGCTGCTTTATTTCATTTTTTTAACCATATCTTCTATTTTCACCTTTTGAAAATGTTTATGCTAATATCAGCAAGGCATTTGTGATGTCATGGCTAACGTGCACACACACACAAAAAAAACACATTGATTGATTGGATTAATTTTTTTTGGCACTTGGGGGAGAGCACTCTGAACAAGGCAGCAGCCCCTTGATAAATGACACAGGCAGCACCCCTGCGCAGCTACGTTGCTGGTGATAAGTGGGGCTAATCCAAACACACACACAGAAAAACAAACACATTGATTGACTGATTTATTGGCTTAATTTTTGGGGGGGGAGAGCACCCTGAACCAAGGCAGCAGCCTCTTGATTAATGACACAGGCAGCACCCCTGTGTAGCTACATTGCTGGTGAAATGTGGGATAATGCGCAGATCCACACAGAAAAACAAAACCTTGATTGATTGGATTAATTTATTTTGGGCATTTGGTGGGGAGAACACCCTAAATGAGGCAGCAGCTCCTTGATAAACGACACAGGCAGCACCCCTGCACAGCTATGTTGCTGGTGATAAAAGGTGTTAACGCACACACACACAGAAAAAAAACCACCTTGATTCATTGATTGGATTATTTTTTTTGGTACTTGTGGGGGAGAGCATCCTGAACGAGGCAGCAGCCCCTTGATAAAACACACCTTTATTGATTGATTGGATTAATTTTTTGGGGGGACTTGGGGGGGAGAGCACCCTGAACAAGGCAGCAGCCCCTTGTTAAATGACAAAGGCAGCACACCTGCGCAGCTAGATTGCTGGTGATAAGTGGGGCTAATGTGCACACACACACAGAAAAAAACACATTGGTTGACTGGATACATTTTTGGGGGGGACTTGGGGGGAGAGCACCCTGAATGAGGCAGCAGCCCCTTGATAAACAACACAGACAGCACACCTGCACAGCTACATTGCTGGTGATAACTGGGGCTAATATGCACACACACACAGAAAGAAAAACACATTGATTGGATAATTTTTTTTTGGCACTTGGGGGGAGAGCATCAGTCCCTTGAATAATGACACAGGCAGCACCCCTACGCATCTACAGTACATTGCTGGTGATAAGTGGGGCTAACGCGCACACACACACAGAAAAAAACCCACATTGATTAATTGATTGGATTAATTTTTCAGGGGGGGGACTTGGGGGGAGAGCACCCTGAACGAGGCAACAGCCCCCTGATAAATGACACAGGCAGCACCCCTGCACAGCTACATTGCTGGTGATAAGCGGGACTACTGCACACACACAGAAAAAAAAACACCTTGATTGATTGGAGTAATATTTTTTTTAGCATTGGGGGGGAGAGCACCCTGAATGAGGCAGCAGCCCCTTGATAAATGACATTGCTGATAAGTGTGGCTAATGCGCGCACACACACAGAAAAAAAAACAATTTCTTTATTTTTTTCACACTGGGGGTGAAGAGCACCCCTGATGGACAGAGCACCCCATGGACAACACAGCAGCACCCCTTATGGACTGCAGTGACACAGGAGCCACTGAAACCCCTCTCTTCTGTCTGCAGCACAGCTCCTAGTATATACAGTAACACAGCCCTTATGGACAACAGGCACAGAACAGCCCAGCCCAGCACAGCAGTCAGCCCTAGTATGGATGGTGTGGACAACAGCCAGCCAATCAACCCCTATGACAAGTGACAACAGCCAGCCAGCGCCTATGCAGTATGGTTGAATATTAAGCAGCCAGCCCCTGACAAGTAACAACAGTGGCCAGCCCCTTAAACACACAGCAACAGCACAGACCCCTCCTTCCTCTTCTCTCTACACAGCCAGAATGAAAATTACAATGATCGTGGGACCTTTTATACAATTCAAAACCCACGAGTATCCAACAGCGGGATAATGACATTGTCATGGCTGCCGACACTTGAGACTCCTGGAGGAAGGCAGGCCTACTAAGCACAATAAACTGGGGTGGTCTTAGGAATGACCTTGCCATAAAACTCAGTAGCTCAGGATAAGAGTAAAATAGAATTTATTCACAAAAGAATTATAAACAGCAAGGTCTCAAATAAAGTCTCAAACAGCACAGATGTTCACATATGCAATAATATGTATAGGAGAGAATCCCCAAATATATATAAGCAGTCTTTAGCATATAAGAACTAATGTAGTAGGGAACCCCGAGTCCAGAATGAGGCTAACACCTCAGGATGACATTGGTGACTTTGCCAGGGTAGAACTCTGTAGTAATGGAAAACCAGAGCAGAGCGGGCCCTGCAGAATAATATAGTTCCAGAACAGGGCCAAGCTCTGCGGTGCAGTGAGAGATGAAGCAAACTTGAGCCTTGTGGGGTAGAACAGAAGTATACTAGTGCACTAAGACAGACGGGAGCAGTGGAAAAAAACGAGCTGCCGAATGGGATAGCTGACTCTATCCCTGGGTCATGCACAAAAGAAATAGATATACTGCGCTCAGCTATAGATAAGATGTATCCTGTTTATGAATATATATAGTGGTGGCAATAGTATATAGTAGAAAAACATATAGGTAGTACCAGTAGCTGTGGTGAAATGGTACTTTTAAATATATTGTACATATATAATAGAACACCTTAATATGGAAAAAAAATTGTTAGTCTGATGATAAAGGTACTAGACAAATAATGATATAAATCATATAACCACAAATCAACAGTATACATATAAAAAAAAGATGGATTTTATTTAAAGGGGTTTGCTAAAAACAGTGAGAACCAGAAAACCTGCACTAGTAACTAGATAGTCTGTTACTACTAATCCAAAGTCATGGAATTGGGATGAGTGGGTATATGAAGATCAGGAATCAGTATCTGATCTATATGTAGGGATGATAGGTTGATGTCCAAAATCCAACAAAGCAGTCAGTGGCAGCGGCATCCCGACACTTATGCTAGGTAGTGAGACACGCACTGTGGGAAAGACCTCCCCCCAGTTGCATCCACCGTACTCCTTGCCACGAGAAGACCATCCCAAGCATCCTATCGTTTTTGGTTCATTTACTATCAGCGGGACGCCGCTGCCACTGACTGCTTTTTTGGCACATCCAGTCAACAATTTTATGAAATACCTGATTTTGGACATGAAATATATATATATATATATATATATATATTCATAAGCAGGATACATCTTATCTATAGCTGAGCGCAGTATATCTATTTATTTTGTGCTTGCGCCTTGTGGGGTAGTGAAGTTGGAGCAGGGTTAAGCCCTGTAAGGCAATGAGATTCCAGGACAGGGTTGAGCCCCCTAGTGTGGCTAGAGTTTGGTGAGGGGTTGAGCCCCATGTTGCAGAGAGTATTGTAGTGGGGTTGAGCCCCATGATGCGGAGAAGATTGTAGCGGGGTTGAGCCCCATGATGCAGAGAAGATTGTAGCAGGGTTGGGCCCTGTAGTGTGGCTAGAGTACGGAGCGGGGTTGAGCCCCGTGATGCAGAGATGACACTGTAATGGTGCAGTTGACAACTGTAACAAGGATGAGTTCAATATCCACAGGAATGGAAAGACAACAGGCAATGTAAATAGTGCAGCAAAATGGTGAAACTGCAGTGATGGAGCAATAAGCAACACTCAGGCAATAGGAATGCTGGGCCCTGTAGTGCAGCAGGTGACTGACATCAGAAGTTCATCTGGAATACGACAAAGTCCACAGTAATCCACAGGTACAGTGGGGATCTGGCAGGAGTCCAAGAAAAGACCTGAAAGCAACGTTGCACAGACGCTGAGACACAGTTACTAACAGGGTTTATACTAGAGGTCTGTGATCCATAGAAAGTTTCAGAACATGTGACCCAAATGGAATCAGGTTTGAAATAATGAGCAATCAAGGAATCCCACAACCTGATGACACCTGGGAAACAGATGATCACTTTAACACTCTATCCCCTGAATGAGAAGCATGCCAGCAAGCAGGATAGCTCCTCCAATGACCACAATGGAACTTTGGAAAAAGTAGTCTATATGTACTGAAATAGTCGCAGTCCTGACAGACATTTTGTCTCGTTTTGAGATCCGAGACAGATGGGAAAACCCGAGCTGACTTGGATCTCGGTTCGGATCGCTAAGTTCGGGTGGGTTTGGATCTCTGAGATCCAAACCAGCTCATCTCTAGTAATTGCCTTGTTTCCTGTTTAGAGCAACTAGTTACAATCTATGTAAACGTTCTTGTATAGTTACTACATTCAGTGTTATGGTTATTTTATAACAAATGTCTCTATTGGTAACAGTAATATATTAAACTGGTGTAATCATCATCGCGATTGTATGTTGCAATATAATAGACACAGTATCCTCTTTATGTTTGCAGAACAAGCATTACCCCAAATCATTTATTGACTGTATGTTTTGTACTTTTTGTAACATCTAGCCTTCCGTAGTTCGTAAGGTTTTTGGTATAGGGTGTTCACGTTTAATTTATTACATCATTCAAGCTGCATCTGTGATGGGCTCTTGGCGTACACTAGCACGAGGTGTCATGTAATAAAGGTAAACTTGTTTTATTCACTTATTGTTATCCTGCTGAAGGAACATTAAAGTTCAGAAACATTGATCCAAAACTGGGTGTTTATTCATTATTTAAGATGGAGTGAGTGCCACCCTGCTTGACATTTTATATTTCCTTGTCCAACCCGGGGGGTCAAGGTAATAGGAGGGAACCAGTCACAGTTATGCCCCGTGATGCAGGATTGCTAACGGGATTGCTGGCTGCAGAGAGATTTGTGCAATACTTGGGTTAGTCCCCCTGACAGGAAACCGAGCAGCAAGGCACCCAGAAGCACATTTATTTATTTACTAACTGTGTTGTGGATTCCCAGAAGAACACGGAGGAGACCAGTATACCAACTGGAGATTATTCTACAATCATGGATTCTATGGAGGATTCAATTCCTTTCATCCAACGACAGATGGGAGACACATTCAACTTCTCTGTAGCAGAAGCTGAGGCTATCCTATTTAAGGAGCAATTAATTGAAAAAGAAGACATCACGAAGGAGGACCTATAGTGTACAGAGATTGGCTTAAGCTCAAAAAAGAGAAAAAGATTTTCTATATCACTCTATCACCTTATCGGACTATTAAAAATATAAAAAAATACTGAGAGGTTTCTGTATAAGGAATATACCTACTATTGGCAAACATGACATCAATTTTTGTAAGAAATGGTTAGCAATATTGAACAAGTGCTCCTTCGATTTAATACTCTTAGTTATCAAAGATGCCACAAAAGTACTAAATAACACCAGAGAAAATATTCTGGAATATGAAGCTGTGCATAAAGCTGAATTTTTGAAATATACCTCAGTTAATTGGATAGAAAAGTAACTGACACGAATGGAGCAATATACTAAAGATCTCATAAAATTCAAGAAAAGTAAACTGTTAAAAGTCAACAACGATTATGACACACCTGTTCTCACAGGCTCTAATGTCTCCAATCAACGCCCTCAAAATTTTAGAAAACAACGCCAAAGATTTAATTATACTGAATCCTATCTTGATTCTAATGTGTCATCTAGTGAACTAGAAGATTTACCCACATTATCCCAAATGGCAGGATTCCCTTTAGGCATCTCCACAAGAGCTCTAACACCAGAACAAAGAGGAAATATACATGCCGAGCTAAGCAGAATCAGAGGCAGAGGAAGGGGCAGAGGACGCAAACCGCCCCTAGCACGGAGAGTTTATGGTTCAATTTTTCGGATAGGATTTTAACACCAACAGAAGAAAAAGTCCTTAATCTAGGACTTTCTTTTGTACTCACTATAACATTTAAAGACTTTTAGTGGAGGATTGAAACTTAAAGTTAGACTGCACATTACGTTTGAAAGAATATTTTGAAAAAACTCCAGATATTCTGAAAGCATCTAAAGAAACAATAGCCATCAAACTGCGAGCCTTACAGCTTGGCTCCCGATTTGATCCTTTGTCAAGTAATCACTCCATTAACACCTTTTCTAGAATGCTGAGGGATACAGTGCAACGAGATCTGTTTGCACATTCCAAACAATATTTCAATCTTACTAAAGAGGAATATATTGCTTTAAAAAACTTGAGACATTATGATGATATTGTAATAAGAGCGTCAGACAAAGGGGGTTCCATCATGATACAAAATCTAAGTGACTATAAAAAATAAATTTATCAACAACTAGAAGATACAAATACCTATCTAAAATTATCAAAGGACCCCATGATCCAATTCAAAAAGGAATTGGTTGCAGTCCTTCACCAATCATGGGATAATGGTCTAATTTCATCGGGCATCAAGAGAATGCTCACAACAGATTTTCCTATCACTCCACATTTGTACACAATCCCAAAAGTTCATAAAAGCTTACAAAGACACCCAGTCAGACTGATTATATCTGCCAAGGGCTCCTTATTGCAACCAATTTCAATATATTTAGACATTTTCCTACAACCTTATGTACAGAACTCTTTCTCTTACCTCAAAGATACTACTTTCCTCTTACAAACTTTGGATAAGTAACCACATATTCCAAAAGATTTGCTACTATGCACAGTTGACATGAGGAATTTGTATACGTGTATTCCCCACTAACGGGGCTTCTTGCAGTACGTCAGCTAATAATGAACAACCCGCTCTATCATGGTCCAGATATAAATTTATTCATTGAACTTTTGGAACTTCTACAAATTGCCAGATGTGTGATGGGCTCAGCAGTGGCCCCATTACTAGCCAACAGTTATATGATTGCAGTAGAAAAACACTTGATTTTCAAAGAAATATCTATCTCTAAATATTTTTTTTTAGGTCTTAAGGTACATAGATGACTTGTTTTTTTTGTGGTCAGGCCACCAGATAGGGTTCGAGGACCTGCTAAATACACATAATAATTCCACTCACCCAGTCAAGTTTACCTTTGAAATTAGTAACATGAAGGTGAATTATATTGATGTAACTTTAACTAAAGCTGATTCACACTTAAAACAACAATTTTTACTAAATCTACAGACCACAACAATTTATTACACAATAAGAGTAATCATCCTCCCAGCTTAAATGCGAGTCTTCCATACTCACAGTTCTTGCGTGTCTGCAGAATTAACAATGACTCAGCTTCCATTGCAGTCCAACTAGAAGAGATGATCAATAAATTTGTACAAAGAGGGTATACATTAAATTCACTACTTAAACAAAGGGACAAAGTGCTAAGCATCCCTAGAGCAACAGTACTCACTTCCATATTGAAGAGCCAACAAAATAGTAGGATTCCATGGGTAAATCACTTTAATTCAGGCAGTATAGTTATCAAATCCAACACAAAAAAATATTGGCCACTTATTAAGAGCGACCCAATTTTGACCACCTTATAAGATCAGTCCATTATGCACTGTTTTACCAGGGGGAGAAATTTGAAGGATCATCTGGTAAAAACAGATATAACTGCACAGGGTCAGCAATTAAAGGGTCAATTTTTATAAAAAAAAACAGGTTGTTTCAAGTGTCCAAATTGTACCACTTGCCGGTACATGGTGGCAGGTGACAAATTTCATCATCTCCACACAGGCAAACAATTTAAAATAAGACACCACATAACCGGTACCACCAAATTCATGGTGTACTTAATTTCAAACCCTTGTACATTTCATGTGGGTAAAACAGACCGCATGTTTAAAGAACGGGTGCCCCTTCACCGAAGTGCCATTTGTGCAACCCTGGATAAAGGCCACAGCGACCAACCGATGGCTAAACATTTCCTTGCAGAACAGCACAACTTTTCTGCCTTGTGCTATAGAATTATAGATCATGTCACTAAGTAGAGGAGGAGACAGATCTTTACTCTTCCTACAATTGGAGAGTAATTGTATTTTTAAGCTAAATACCATTGACCAAAAGGTTTAAATGAACATCTAGGTTTCAATTTCTTGTAAGTTCCATTTGTTTGAGGAAGCTATACTGTGTAAAATATCTGAATATACCCAGCATAAGCAACTCTTATTTTGTCTCTTACCAGTCAGTCAACTGTCAGCCCCTTTAGAACAAGGGATACTTCATACCACGCATATGAAGCTTTAGTGGGTTTAACACACAGAGTGTGGTAATTGCCTTGTTTCCTATTTAGAGAAACTAGTTACAATCTATGTAAACGCTCTTGTATAGTAACTACATTCAGAGTTGTTATGGTTATTTTATAACAAATGTCTCTATTGGTAACAGTAATATTTTAAACAGGTATAATCAACATCGCGGTTGGATGTTGCAATATAATAGACACAGTATCCTCTTTATGTTTGCAGAAAGTATTATCCCTAATCATTTATGGACTGTATGTTTTGTACTTTTTGTAACATCTAGACTTCCGTAGTTCCTAAGGTTTTTGGTGGAGGGTGTTCACGTTTAATTTATTACATCATTCAAGCTGTGTCTGTGATGGGCTCTTGGCGTCCACTAGCATGAGGTGTCGTGTAATAAAGGTAAGCTTGTTTAATTCACATATTGCTATCCTGACGAAGGAACATATATATATATATATATATATATATATATATATACTGTGTATATATATATATCTGTATATATATATTTATATGATGCATTTAAGTATTTCTGACTTATCTCTCAGGTGCCCTGCTTCTATTGTCCTAATGTCAAAATGATAAGTGAACAGAATTGTTCTAATATTGGAGCTGTCATCAATTCAAAACAGGCCGAAGATTGAGAGGAGAATGGTGAGATGGGAAAGCATTAAAGGTGACAGGGGAGCAGGAGAGATGCTCTCTGCCGCAAGACAAGAACTAGCAGGTGCAGGGGAGAGATACACTATCTTCTTGAGCAGTGTGAAACAAAGGAAATTAAAAGCATTGCAGCCCATTTACTAAAGTGAATGAGGCTATAAAAACAACAAAAAATGCAATTTTAAAATTAAAATAGAAAGTTTTGCCAGAGCTCATTTAAAATGATATCATACTATTAAATGAACACCAATAAACAGAATTTTATGGTCCTATATACACTTATCATTAACAAAGCTACAAAAACCATTGGGAACATGCCAAGTGTTTCCTTGTCTTTTTCATAGTAATATTCAACATAATATACTATGGTAATTATTGAAAAGAGCACTGACTGTTCAGTGGAACTGTGTGCTTTATCAGCTACAGTAGCTTGTGAGATTTCTAATAATGAAAGCCTTCTTTTTTTTAAGTGAATTGTGTTAATACTATATGTCTAATATATAAATCGTACAAAGGCCGAGATGACTTTATTTAAGTGTAAAAACACACAGTCATTCAGAAGACATATTATATGCTGTTAAAAGGGACAATATCAGAAAGTCTAATTATAACCCTTTCAATATTTTATTTTTCTAATTATATTTGAAAGCTCTATTTAGAAAAAGTTACCATTTTAATTTTCTTATTGTTCAAAGTGCACTTGCTTTTTAGTATTGCTTTTATTCTAGTCATAATGAGAGATAATAATCTAAACAATTAGAAAATGCTGATTTTTCTGTCAAGGCACTAGTAGCTAGAATTGGCTAAACTTACTGCCCGCAGGGAGGCTACCCCCAGTGATAGTACTGCTCTAAGACTGCTATCGCCAACAGTGACTCCTTGATATAAAAGGCTCTGTCCTCTGCGATTGTGATGTACTGTATATCATTGTATTCATTTCCATTATTTGTTATTATCATTAAAATACTATATTGATACATGGGATTGGCTGAAATTTAAGGGGTTGCAGGGAAAATCTTTCACTCTCACACAGAGTAAGATTTTGGTGCGATACTGCTTTCAGGTGGCCTTTATTTCTGGGTAGGGAAGGGGGAGGGAGAGATATGTTAGGCACACAAACAGTGGTGGATTTTACCTAGGAGCTGCGGAATCGGTATAAAATTCCCGGTATTCCCGGCAGCGGCAGCCCGACAGATGGACAGATCCCGGCAGCCAGACAGCGCTGGAAAACCCAATTGTCCTGAGGTAAGTATATACTAACCTAAACTAACCCCCCTAACCCTAACCCTCCTTAGTGGTGCCTAACCCTAACCTCCCCCCAAGTGCCTAACCCTAATCCCCCTGTAAGTGCCTAACCCTAGCCCACCCCTTCCCCGCTGCCTAAACCTAAGTCCCCCGGGGGGGTGCCTAACCCTAAGTCCCCCCCGGGGGTGCCTAACCCTAACCCTCCCTCCCCCTAGCCTAACCATTACCCTCCTGGGGGGGTGCCTAACCCTAAGTCCCCCCCGGGAGCCCTAAACCTAACCCTCCCCCCCCTGTGGCTGTCCACTCGCGGCACCCAGCATCCCTTCGATCGGAATGTCGGGCACATGTCTCCTGGCGTTGGGAAAATGACAGGCGTCTAGATATAGACGCCTGTCATTTAACCCATGCCGGGATAAAGCAATCATGTCAGCCGGTTTCCCAATTGTATCCTGGAGCTGCAGGGCTGCAGCCCCCCCACTAAAATATACCACCTCAGTGTAGTAGGTGCAGTCTGTGACTGCACTGGCTACACATTGACTGGCAGTGGCTTCCAATTGGAAGCTCTGCCTGCCAGTCACATACACATCAGGCAGTCTCAGGTGGAGGTGTCTCCTCCCCCTGGGACTGTCAGTCTTGGCTGCAATTAGCAGAGGGCAGCTTCCAGTAGGAAGCCACTCTTCTGCATTTTAGCCAACCTTACCTGGCTACTAGGGGCTGCAGCCGCCGTAGCCCCTAGTAGCTGATGATATGCTAATGCACGGTTCCCCGCCACTAATGCGCATGCAGCTGTCCGAACTATTACACAGGCACCGTAACCTGACTGGGAGGTGAGTATCTCCCCAGTCCCCCTCTCCCTCGCAGCAGTGGCAGCCCCCCTCGTCCAAGAGAGTAGGAGTCACCGCTGCACACAAATGTAACTCGTGTTGCATTCATCATTCATTCAAAAAATTGATTTAGGGCTAAATTTACTATGCAGTTTTGGCTAATGGATTTAAAGGGCCAATCATTTTCCATACAAAACCAGGGCTGTTTTGTATGGAATATAATTGCACCTTCAAATCCAGTGGCTGAAACACTAAAGATTCAGTGATTTTGAGAAATACTGCATTGAAAATTGGGCATTTTATTGTTAGTGGACACTTGCAGAATCTATTACACCCAATGAAAACAACCTGATATGTATGGTATATGCTTTGAGGTGGCAGAAACTGAATGTCTATAAAGCAAAAAGGAGAGAGCAAGAAGTCTATTTCTGGCACACTGTGTATATCAATAAAAATTTTACTTTTATCACATAAATTAAATATAATAAACAATTTAAATATAAACAATTGGCATTTAAATTGAGTTTTAAGACTACCTAATAAACCTGAATGTCTATAATTTAGTAAGTGGCCTAAGAGCTTGAAAACTAGTTTATAGCCTATTTTACAATAAGGATATATATCTATATAAAGGAGCTGGACACATATAGACTGTAAACAGCCTTGAAAAAAAGACCAAGTGTCTCGAAACACGTCGGCTAGCTACACTGTAATCACTTCCAAGGACTCTGGACTTTTTCTACAGGATCTGACTTCCATTTGGGTAAAGCATGAGGAGCCTTGCAGGGCAACCCAGGTACCCTGCAATTCAACACCGCTGGCTCCCCATCACCCACTGGGTATGATATCCTTAACTTTTTTGCTTACCAAGTGTACAATTATAATTATTTATTTGTACATTGCACAATAGTGCTTATTTTAACCACAGGCGTTAAATCAGCACAGTGGGTGCTGTAATCAGAACCCACCAGATCTGACATTTGTTTTATGTTTCATGTCTTTATTCATCCACAACTTTTTTTATTAAGTATATTTACATAAATATATATCATTCACTTATTGCATATGCTAATGTCCACGGCAGATACCATTTTTCTGCATCATTCATGTATTGACAACCGATACTGTGAATTCTCATCCTCTTTGAATCTACAGCACGTTTTTACTGTATGCATTTATATTTCATGCATTACCCTGTATTCATGATTACATTTCATTTTATGTCTACACTGACCTATGTCATCTATACAATTGACTCCGTCACAGCATTTATGTTGAGGAGCGCCGAGGTTCTCCCATTGTTCACATTGACCCCACTCCCATATGATATAAAGTTTTTTCTGCAGCTACTTGAAATATACATGTATTAATATATAATATATAAACAAACAAACCACAAGACTACCTCCTAAACCTGTATATCCATATTTCAATAGTGGTATAAGAAGTTGATAATTGACGTGTTTCTAGTTTATATTATAATCTGATAAATAAATAGAGGGATTTTCTGATGCCCTTTTTTTGAAAGACTCCAACCAATCTATTTTTTTTCTCTTTCTTTTTTTGACAATAACAACCACTCATTGTTGAATTGACTATTGCAAAACATTCATATTGGAAGAAGACTTATATTGGGAATACAGTGCTTTTTTATTCACATTTTGACCTTTATCACCTCTATCATTTTAAATATCTATATTTTGCTATTGTTTATATTTAAATTGTTTATTATTTTTAATATATGTAATAAAAGTAAAATTTTAAACTGACATACACAGAAATAAACTTCTTGCTCTCTCCTTTTAGTTTTATATATCATATTCAGCCTATGGCAGCACCCCCAATTCTATTATTCAACTATGCATGTGTTTGGTATTCCATGTTTTGTACCATGTACTTCCGCTCTACTGTATGATATGCCTGCATGCTATGCCTCCAATGAAGTGTATCCTCCATGGGCAAGATGTACTTCACATGGATCTATTCATACTGGGTATATCATACTGCCACACATGTCTGTTGTCCGATATATGCCTTGGGTCCTTGTATGGCTTATCTTCCACAGTGTAACCTTCGTAGTGCGTCCAACATGGCTGCCTCACCTGGTACACTCGTGGACGGGATGAAAAATACATGCACCTGATGATTATGGTGGGACCCTACTTCTAGCGTTAGGACGCTGCAACCACCCATTTTGTGTCATCTCTTCTAGGTATAACTTATTTCAGTGCGTCCAAGATGACTTCCTTATCTGGTACCTTTTGTTGGTGGAATATATAACCCATGGAAGTTATTTCCCAAAATGTCTGCTCCAACCCAGCAATATGCTTATTGTGCTCTCTAGGTTTTAGTTGTTTTTAATTATCTCCATTTGGTTTTCTATTTTCTGCAAAACCAAATCCTTCAACAATGTACCATGTTTTTTGATGCCTTTAAAGTGACTTTGAGTCCTGCGGGAGAAAAGCGCTATATAGTTAAATTATTATTATTATTATTATTATTATTATTATTATTATTATTATTATTTATACAAGGGATCTTTTGTTACTGATTAAATCTGCTTTTCCTAAGCAACAGACCCTTCTTTTCTCATATGTAGGAATTGAATGTCTGCAAATGCTTTTAATGGGAACTCTTTAACAGGTAACAGGGAAAGTAAATTAATAGGCACAAACTGACAATTGCAATGGAAAAATAAAAACATACATATAAGACATTTGGTGAGAAGACTGTTGCACTTTCCTTTTATTCCTATAACTTATTTAAGATGTGACAAAAAAACTGGGAATTTGGGGAGGCCTAAAAGCAATGGCATTCATGCAGTGGCGTCACGAGGGGGGTGCGGTCCGCACTTGGGTGTCACTAGCTGAGGGATGACACCAAGGTGCAGACTCCCCCTCAGTGACAGGAGCCGGGTGCTGCACTGTATAATTAAGTGCAGCACTCAGCTCCTGACACTGGGGGAGCCGGCCGGCACTGCACATAGGGTAGGATACTGGTGCCAGGATCCTGGTGCCCCCCTGTGACCCCCCTCTTACTGTCACTTATCTCTGGTGATCGCTGCACCGGTGATATCCTCCCCAGGGGCTCCGGTCAGTTGGTTTTCCATCCTGCACTGTTACCCTGGTCAGCTGTTCTATGCAGAATCTGACCAGGGTCACAATGCCGAAGTCAGGAGACCAGCTGACCGGAGCCCCGGAGGACATCACTGAGCACCAATCACCCTGGAAGCAGGTAAGTGGTTTTTTTTTTTGCAGTGATCAGCTTGTGGTCTATTTACATACAGCTGATCACTGGGGCAAGCTTCCGGCTATGCTCTGTCTGTTAGAGCAAAGCAGGAGTCAGGTAACCGGGGGAAACCCTGGATAAAGCCATCTCCAGGTGGCGTTATTATCATAGGGCTTCTCCCGATAATTTTTCACATTTTATTTTTAGTAACTTTGGCCAGATTACATTTCCCATTACAATTATGGGAAATGCGATATGCTTACTAAAAATATGTGATAATTAGGGTATGGAGAAGATTTTTACAAATTCTACTTCAATTACTCTTTAGTAAATTTATGTAAAAATAAAATAATGTGAAAAGGGTGTGAAAACACCCTTTTTCACTTTATTTTAGTAAAAATAATGTTAATAAATAAAGCCCTTAATGTGACAACCTTGATCTGGCAGAATGATGCGGCAAATGTATTTTTTAGCAGAATAGGAGAATGTTATGTGAAAGTAGTAAGATGCAATATGAAGTATGCAAGAACTAAATATTAGCATGCAAATAACATAAAGCTTCACAAAATAATGACTATAGCAGCAAATTAACAGAAAATAACTATTACCATCCAAATGACATACAATTATGCCCAAATTAAATATTATTAATACTCACTAAATTCATATCAACAACTCTTTGCAGTGAATAACCAGCAAACTGAATTTCTCTTTCTCAAACATACTTGTTCCCTTCAGGTTCTGTAAAACTTTATAATTATTACTCGGTAGAAAATGTAGTTCCTAAACTACTATAACACAGTGGACCTCATTCAGAGCTGCTCGAAAAATGCGAGCTCTCGCTCTGAATGAGGACTGCCACTTCTACAGCCAGAGCCGGGCTCCTGGCCGCTCGCTAGGCTGTGGGTGACCACCCACAGCTTTAGCGAGCGGCCAGGTTGATGGTCACGATGGTCAAGACCATCGTGACCATCGGGGCTTGCGATGAGACTCTTGTGGTAGGGTCTCGTCTTCCGCAAGCCCCAGTGAGCTTTCGTCGGGAACGCCTCCGTTTGTGTAGCCATCCCCCCTGCCCCACCTACAAAACTGGGCAAGCTGTCGATCACCATCGACAGTCACCCCTTTTGTAGTTAGTCCCAGAGCGAGACAATTTCTCTTTCACTCTGGGGCTTGCGCACAGGCGCAGTGTGGCCGCTGCAGGTGCGCAGGGCCTCAACATCGACCCGCTTGCGAGTGCATAGTCGCTTGTGAGCGGGTCAGAATGAGACCCAGTTTACCGTACTCCAAATATATGCAGTATCTCTCACATAGGGCTCAAATTATTAACATAATTTTTACTAAAATAAAGTGAAAAAGGGTGTTTTCACACCCTTTTTACATTATATTCATATTAAGTTACTAAAGGGCAAGTGGAGTAGAATTCGTAAAATTCTACTCCAAGGCCTAATTATCACTTATTTATAGTAATCAGATCGCATTTGCCATAATTGTAATGGGGAATGTGATCTGTGTGCAAGTTACTAAAAATAAATTGTGAAAAAATACCAGGGAAAACCCTGTGATAATAACAAGAACCTGGAGGTGGCATTATCCAGGCTCTCCCCCAGTTACCGGACTCCTGCTCTGCTCAATCAGGCAGAGCAGAGCCCGGAGCTGGCCACAGTGATCAGCTGTGTGGTCTAAACAACCGCATGCTGATCACTGCTTAAAAAAAAGAAAAAAAATAGTAAAAAAAAAAAACTTACCAGAGTCCAGGGAGTGGTGATCAGGGCTCGAGTATCTGGTGATGTCCTTCCTCCGGCCAGCTGGTTTCATATCCTGCACTGGTACCCAGTCAGCTGACTGGGTCCCAGTGCAGGATGGGAGATCAGCTGACTGGAGTCACAGAGGACATCACCGGAGTCCCGATCACTGAGGGTAAGTCTAATTAACGGAGGGGGGGTCATGGGGGAGGTTGCGATCATGAGGGCGGGGCTTAGCGACAGCCAGTTGGCACATGCATGGGCACTTGTCATGGTATTTTTTGCGAAAATACCATGATAAGTGTGCGGAGGGGATTCGCAGGGACAAAGCTTTATCATAAGCTCTGTTCCTGCAAGGGATTTTTACTAAATCCCTGTGATATTGGCTGAATTCAGTCAGTAATGTCCCACTACAATCTGTTCTCAATATGCAGATTGTAGTAAATAGAGCCCATAGAGTTCTATTTATCACAATCCGCATGTGATAATATCACCAGGATTCACAATGCAATATTTGAATACATCGCAAGGATGTATCAAATATCACATGCAGGGACAGAGACTGTGAGAAGGCTCTGTCCCTGCAAATCCTCTTTGCACACTTTTCAGGGTATTTTTCACAAAAAATATCCTGACAGTATGACTGTGCATGTGCCTCCAACTCTCACCTCCTCCTGCATTTTCTCCCCCACCTTCCCTGCTGCACCCTCTCAGTGTTACACTTACATGCCCAGTGATCGGTGCTCTGGTGAGATCCTCTGGGACTGTGATCAGCTAATCTTATAACATAGACCAGTTGACTGGTGTCACAGAGCAGGATCACATAGATCAGCTGGCCAGAGTCCCAGAGCAGCTCACTGGAGCACTGATCATTGGTCTGGGGGCAGGTATGTGTTATTTTTTAATCTAACTTTTTATTTTTTACACTGTGATTAGCACTGTGATGTATCAGGCATGCAGGTTGATCACAGCCACTTAGTCTGGGCAAAAATCTAAATCAGGTGGATAAATATAAGGATATTTATATGGGATCCTAAAAAGACCATTATTTGTGAACAGATATCCAGTTCCTCACTACCAGTGGTGTATCTATAATGGATGCAATGTGTATGGTGCACACGGGCCCCAGGGTCCTGGGGGGCCCCGCACCGCACACACTGCACCCATATTTTTTTTAAACTTACCTGTCCAAGGTCACGCGTCGGGTGTCACTGCTGCTAAGAACACCGGAAAAATGGCCGCTGTGGCCATTTTCCGCTGTTCTGCGCATGCGCAGTAGACTCCGGCCACTAGAGTGTGCCCGGAGTCTACTGCGCATGCGCAGAATGCCGGAAAATGCCCGCCGTGGCCATTTTCCGGCATTCTGCACATGCGCTGTAGATTCCGGGCACACTCTAGCACCCGGAGTCTACTGCTTCTGAGGTGGCTGGCCAGCCACGTCAGTCGGCTGCCAGCCACCAGGGAGAGAGGAGGGGGCCCCGCACGAGAAGTGCACACGGGCCACCTCTTCCCTTAAAATGACCATGCTCACTACATTTATAATGATTGTATGTATGGACATCTACCGCAGAAGGAGAAGAGTCAACATAAAAGAGAATTAATCCATCCATGTATGTGGTCAATAGTTTCTGTATGGATAGACATTATCGATTGTTTATATATGGTATTTTTGTATAACTTAGTCTGGGCACTGCTTTCCTTGCCAGCAGGCAGGGAAGCCTGAGCTATACTAGGGAAAATGGGGTGGAACCTGGCTTAACGCCATCTCCAAGTAACATTGTTATCACAGGGTTCCTCACCATTATTTGTTTACAATTCAACTTTGGTACATTTGAAACAGATTGCATTTCCCATTCCAGGTATGGGAAATGCAATCTGCTTACTAAAAATATGTGAATTAAAGGGCTTGGTGTCGTTTTTTTTTGCAAAAACTGCTCTAAAACACCTTTACTACATTTAAGTGAAAATAAAATGTGAAAAGGGTGTGAAATTTTTTTTAGTAAAAAAAGAATTAAAAAAGGGCCCCTAAACACATATAATAATATGAAAATAGAATAATTTTATAAATAATATGCAAAAATGTATATATCCCAGACTGGTCAATCATTTAATTAATATAGGAGATCACAGAGTCCTTTTGTTTTAAAACTTTTTTGCTAGGTTGTCACAGTCCTATTACATGTATTGTAATCCCAAATGAGGCAAAGTTAGTATCTAATGTTGTTTGTCCTGCACACACAGAAACAAAATCTTCAACACTTTAGTGATTATATATCTCAGTTCTGAGTTCACCAATCTCTCCACTACAGATCCTCCATGGCCACAGTGCTGCAACGCTAAACTGCACACTGCCTCTTTCTGTATCAATTGCCGGGACTCAGCTACACCCTTAATGCTACACAAGTCAGCAGGTACTCAGTGGCCCTGCACTCTGGCTCCACCTCAGCACTGCTGCTTGCCCCAGTCTCTCACACAAATCTCCGGGCAATCCTCTCCTTACCTACACACAGCTCCACTCTGCTGCATCCTCTTTCACCTTCTGCAAGGTCCAAACACAAATACACTCTCCACCTGCCTGAATTTCTCTCCTGCGTTTCACAGCACCACTGTGAATACAACTCCAGTACTACAGGGCCTATAGATTATAATGCAAGCTGTGCTGGGGGGTATCACACACTCGGTGTGAAAAACAGAAGTGTGGGAACAAGGTTAGAAAAGGAGTCACTGTGGGGAAGAAAAGAGCGCTCTAGAGGGAGGAGATATATAACTAATATATAACTAACAGATAAAAAGCTATTTTTGCTAAAGAAAGACTTGTGTGAGAAGAAAAGAAAGAAAGAGTAAACAGTTTGGAGGATGAAATAAAAATCTTGAGAGTAAAAAGGTTTTATGACAATTTAAAAAAGTGCACTGTGGGCGAGAACATGTACTGAAACTGATATCAATATGTTTATCTGTGTATACTTCCCTATCTAGGTCGACTCTTTATGTTTATTTGCACACAAGATGCAGATAAACGATGGCTGCCACAATGAATATTTAAAGAGATTGATTAAACAGCCTGAATGATTCTGAGATTTAGTCTAATCAATCGTGCATTTTTATGAAGTATAATTAACAATTTTTTTCCCACAATGTCTACACTAAACCAGTCCCATCAGTATAACAAAATGTTTATGTATAAGCAACATTTGTTGGCTCATCCATTCTTATTATGTATTTGAATAATTTCAGTACAAAAAAAAGTGTGTGCTGTCGGATTATTATTATTTTTTTAAACCAACATTGACTTAATTTAAGCAAGAATAATGCTTAGCTAGAGGCTGTCTGTTTTTATACTTATCATTAAAACCATCATTAGAGTTTGTGTGTTTGTGTGACCAGAGTGACTACAAGCCCAAAGAAAGGTCAGCCCTCCATGACCACTCCTGTTCACCTAATTACTAATGTGCACTAGTTGCTAATAGAGAGGATGTGTCATTTAGAAAATGACTCTGCCTACAGCTGAAAGTCCTGTTACAGTACATAGTGATGTCATTGTTAGTAACAGAAAGGCTTGGATGTCTTATTTAGTGTTAGGGATCCCAGTAGGGAAATATTCTTCTTCCCAGAGACTTTTCTTTATGTTAGTTACAAGCCTTACAGGCAGAAAATCTATTCTAATTTTCTCTTGAATAAGAACACTGCTTTATTGAAAATTATTTTTTTCTAATAAAGACAGTTAGCAAATCTTAAATTGAAGAATAAAAGATAAAAAATATGTTGTGATAATAATATGTTATGATAACGCTCCCTCATTTAAAAATAAAAATAAGTTTAATTATTTCAGTGTTTTTTCTCACAGCTTCTGAGAAGCTAATACATTTGTAAGGAAAGTTAAATTTAAAAGAAGCTTTGGAGAAAAATGAAACTTTCATCCTCACAAATTTAATTGTCAATCCAAATCAGGTCTGTAACTAACATCCAAATGTACCTGGTAGAATCAAAGGGCAAATATATAAATATTTTTAAAGAAATAGTTAAAAAGGAAATTATACATAAGGAAGAAACTAAATCTATTAAAAGTAATCTCACCAAAAACATGCTCTAAAAATGCTGAAAAATAATGAGGACTTATAGGGAGATTTACTAAGCCTTGGAGATAGATAAAGTACCAACCAATCAGCTCCTGTTACTTTACAGGCTGTGTTTGAAAAAGGATAGTAAGGAGCTGACAGGTTGGTACTAAATCTCTCTCCACTTTATCTCTCTCCAAGTATCAGTACATTTGCCCCTTTGTCTTTAAACCAGCTGATAAAGGGGGGGGGGGTCATCATCAAAGACAGAGAAGACTATGTCAATCTTGAAACTGTTGAGTGATGAGAAGTCTTACAAACCACAACCTAAAAACCATTCATAAACTTTCACTGATGAACTAAGAGCTATCTTATTAAAAGGCCTGCATAATGGTGTACTTGCTAAAGATGTATATCAGTACCAGCTCAACAATCATCTTCAATTTTTACCTCTTTCCCAAGGTACATAAGCAGCTAGATTTTATTTTTATTTATGCTGTGTGGCACACTAAATGTACCTTTTTTTTTTTTTTTTATAAAACTACCACATGTGGACAAATTATTCTGTTTCAACAAAAGCTCAGTGGGAGTTTCATCTACTGTTGAAGTACTGACAACAAGAACAACACAGATCATTTTCAAGATTTTTTTCAGTACGCAAAATTGCACATTAAGAGCATTCATCACTTTAATAAAATTTGTACTTTCAGTCACTTTCTTTGCTGGCAATATTGCACTATTGTGTTATATCACAGTGTCACGAACATCTAAAATTCACATCCATCCTGTAAAAAAACAGATCTGTCCGGTATGCATACGAGCATATAATGTCTTGCTGAAATACACCATTTTACAGAGTTACTACACTAATAGGCGTCTGTTCTCTCTTCACTATTTTTTTTATTATATTACAGTATTCAACTTTTTGATAACCGATATGACTTCTCAAATCCCACTCAGAAATTCTCTTTAAATAATAAACCATTTTGGGTCCATGAATCAATGTAACAATAAATGTACAACAAAATCTCACAAACCAGGGGTGTCTTTTGTGATAATTAAGCATAGTGCTTGAAAAAAGAGTAAGTACTCTGAAATGTCTCCAATCTTTACAACAACATGTGCAAATAAGTGTTTCTGTCACTTTTCACCTAGCATACCCTTATTGTGTTTCCAGCTTGCAATTTCCGTGATGAACAAAATGGTACAGCTGGGACTGAGCACTGGAAATGAGAACAAAAAAGACAAAACAAAAAACCAGAGTGTTTATAAATAATATGCTTGAGCTGAGTACATTTGAAGTTTAAATCCCAGATTGAATCGAAAGCCAATTTCACAGATGTTGGCAAACTAATAAAACATTAGATTGCAATTTCAACCTTGGATTAAAAATGTTTTGGTGAATTAAATAAACAAAAATCTAACATGTCTACACATTGCGAATCTGATATTCTCTTTTATTGGGAACATTTATTTAGCATTCTCTGGATGCGCAACTCCCTATTTATAAATTTCCCTCCTGCTGTGAAAAGTAAACTTCTTGTTTTCTTTTATTGATCCTGCTTCCTGTAGTAGCAATACAGAATGATAATGACTGTATTACATTGTGATGGGAAAAGGAAGGAAAAACGTCCTCTCTGTGCTGCATTATATAGATGGCAATTAATGGTGTAGCTGGGGGACATCAGCAGTTATAGCCCCAAAGGGATAGGCGCATGGTGGCTGGCTTCTTCCCAGGGCCCAGCCACCTAAATACTGGAAAACCCAGGGCTGATCCATCCCTCCCCTTACTGAGTCCTTGTTTGAAGATGATGCTAGTCACTTCCAAACCTTTCTGCATCACTGTTGTGAGTGGCGAGTGACAGATGAAGTTAAGAACATAGCGACCGGAGAGGTGGAGGGAGTGTTAACCATGTATGGCAGTCCTTATAATGCTGTTATTATTTTAAGGTGTTCTTTAGGATGCTGTAAGTACTGTATAGTGATCACTGGGATGCTCTGTTTTGATAATAGAATATCGGTAGGTGTATGGGGATCCAGAGCCTATTATCTTGGGACTTCTGGGTCCATAACCTATTAGAAACCGGTGTAACAGTGCAATGTGCAGCAGTGATGCTGAATGTAGTAATCCCCCAGACAGTTTACCCACCAGGAGGGTATACACTTGGCCAAAGTATGTATGATGTTGAGTGTATTGTGCAGTTGTTTGGTGCTGGTGGTGGTTAGTCCACACAGGGTACAGCTTAACCAGTTCTTAGGTTCATTCAACCATGTAGAACAACAAGCAGCATAAGAAACAGGGATATGACAGGTATAAATGTAGCATATAGAAGCAGCCTGGCGCTTCAGGGTATCGCTGTGCATTGCAGTGCTCTGGGAATCTGAGCGGTAAATGCACCAGCTGATGTTAGTAATAATGCCCACACCCTATAGCAGTGGTGATATAGAGTACTTGCGGTGTTTGTATAAGCTCTGCATGGCTAGTATGTTAGAGTTTTGAAGTCACATCTAGTCATCGTGAATACCAGGGAGAAAAACATGCGTAGATGCCTTGCATGTGCAGTAGAGCATGTCAGAGGTTAGACCTCTCACTGAGCTCTTGCTGCCTGCTCAGCTTGCCTGTCTGCACTGAGGATGGAGGCAGCACCAGAGTGCTCCTCATCCAACATGTTTACTGTATGGTGATCACTGAATTTGGGCTGTGTTGTTTTATACTGCAGTGAGGTTGAGGGGTATTAATGTAATGTCAGGGGTACTCATTGAAGCAATTTGGATGCAAAACATGTATTTAGATGTTGATATTTGAATTTCGAAACACCTTGGCCTGCTGTGCCTATTTTTCCAGATTCGCTACCGTACATGTCAAAGACTAGCTACTCTTTCTGAACAATATGAAACAATATTCCAATGTATGCTCACTCACCAGTGTGTATCTCCAGACTGCGATCCACTTCTGTACCTGCACTGCTGTCAGCTGAACTCCTGCAAACTGCTGCCTCTGAGTCTGCTCCAGTTACTGTGCAGTACTGCACTGGCACTGGTATCCAGACGGCACCCCACCAGTCCCAGTCCAGTTCAAACTGCTGTTTCTCCCAGTGCAGTTCAAGCTTCTGCTTTTTCACAGGTCCCAGTTTGGTTCATGCTGCCTTTTCTCTGGCTCCAGTCGGTTCAAGCTGCATCTCCTCCTGTTACAATCCACTTTAAGCCTCTGGCCCCAGTTCGGTTCAAGCTGCATTGCCTCTGGTACCAATCCAATTCAAGCCTCCAACACCAGTTCTGTTAAAGCTGCTGTTCTTCTTTGGTCCCAATACAGTTCAAGCCTCTGGTTCCATTCCAACTCAAGCTGCTGTTCACCCCTATTCCCATTTTGGTTCAAGCTCTGTTTTTAATTTGGATCAGCCTGCATAGCATTGCCTGTGTCTTTCATTCTGGATCCAGTCCGGTTCAGGCTGTTTATTACATTCTTGTCCCAGCCTGTGCAGTAGTCTGAAGTATCCTGTTAATTCTAAAGACTATTGTAGTGCTTCAAGTGCCAATTCTTCAGTCTGCTTTTATCCTGACTTCAAGAAAGTCTTCTGTTTACAACTTGCCTGTTCATTGCATTTTCAAGTGGACAATCCCTTATTGCACTTCAGAATGTATTGCTGCTCGGTGAGACTATTGCTTATCTCAGAATTGCAGCTCCTAACCTGTCTCTGGGACTCTCTGCTATCTATACAATCAGTACCACTCTCTCTGAGTGTTGGGGTCATGCTGTGTTTTCACTGAAGCCGGTGCTAGGGTCTGGGTACTGTATCTATATCCCTCTTCGATGGTGTAGGCTCCAGGCACTCAGCTCTGGTAATAAGTTTTGTGTATACTTTAGTGTATTCCAGAGGGGCTACCGATTAACCGTATGACTCACTGTTTTGCTTCCTGAGTTCTAAAAACACTGGTTTTAGCCCTTGACTACTGTATTTAGGATTAGGGGTTGAGTTTCACTTAATTGGTTCCAGGGACAGACTGGGAGCCTTCCAGTGATCACTGACCACTTTGATGACACTAGGCAATATAAAATATCGGTCCTACCCATGAGTAGACACATAATCCAGCCTCTACAATTTCTGTATTGCTCATAAACCTCGTCCACAGGGTCTGAATTGGATTTGAAAACTGTGACACTTTGTTTACAGTGTGACCGATTCCAGTCAACACAATTTCATTTTAGTGCAGAAAACAATTGGTGATGTCACAAAAGTGACTATGATATAGAGCTGAAAAGACTTTGAATATTTTGTAGAGTGCACATGGAGACTCAAGTCACCAGTATACATAATAATCAGGGTTATTCTTGATTTTAAAAAATGTGAATAAAAAAATATGTAATAAAACTAGTATGAAAAATAAAGATCAATAATGAAGCCTACAATTATAAAGTTAGATTTCTGGTAGACTTTAAGGAAGATTTTGTGTCTTTATGGTTGTGAGAAGTACTTATTTGTTTATACTGTACACGGCATAAATTTCAGGGTCTGTCCTCAAGCATAAATATAGTTGAGGGCACAACAAACAAAATGTATTTAAATGGTAAGGATATTGACTCCAAAACAATTACTACAGGTTCAAAAATAACATTATAAAATGTGCTTAAATAGATAAAATTAAAACTGTAAAGTATATTTGTATTGCAAAATCCTGAAATGCAATTTTGTCACTGAAATATAGTGCCAACAAATTATAAATTTCTGTATTAGATTGGTTATGTTAATATCTTCCTCATTGAGCTTACAGTCTAAATTTCTACCAAAGTTCACATACACAATAAATAGGGTCAATTTGTATCAGCAGACAATAAAATGACCTGTTTGTTTTTGGATGGTAGTGCTGAAACCAAATCCATGGTCACAATATTATGCTGCAATGCAAGTATTAAACTCAGTGTTCAATAAAGAATAGTCTCTCTCTCTCTCTCTCTCTCTCTCTCTTTCTGGATTGAAGCTGACAAATTTCTTTCAGTACATATGCTATGTGAATGAAATGTAAATTAAAAATTTAAATCTTGTCAAACTACATATCAATGTTACATTGGTAAAATCAAGCTTTAACGAACAAGGCCTTTTGTGGTTGTAAAGTTGTACTTTTTGGCAATTCATCTTGATTCTTTGTGCAAGAATATCTCTACTCTTAGGTTAGTCTATTCCCCACTGGCTTTCTTTCCAGGGTAGGCAGAATATCACTTTGTATAATTTAAAGAGAAATGGTATTTCACATTCTGTGTTTTATATTTTTAAATGGACTCATGTTTAATTAGCATATTATGTACTGTTCATATTAAGACATTTTCTAAACGAGCAAAAGTAACTATGAAAAAAGTTAAAATTGACATTACAGATCACTGACTTCATCCAAGTAAGTATTTCTTAAGTGTAGAAAATATATGATACCTTGTTCACTGGTCTTTCCTTCTGCTCACATTTATATAAATTATGAGAACAAAGAGTCATTGGTACAGACTTTATTTTATGTGTTACAAATGTGCATTTTAATGTTTCTATTGCATTGTAATTTCTGTGCCTATGGATGTGCTATCCTCTATAAATAACATTAGTTGGTGCAAAAAACATTTCATATAGCAGACAAAGTCAAAGGATCACTTAAAAGTAAAAACATTCTAAACCTATTGTTCATATTTGTATAATGTAAATATTAAGAGATTTATGTGAAAAAAGTATTCTTGTCATAGAGCTGGACTGTTAAGTCTTGTTATAGAGATGGACTGTTAGGTCTTGTTATAGAGATGGACTGTTAGGTCTTGTTATAGAATGGACTGTTAGGTCTTGTTATAGAGATGGACTGTTAGGTCTTGTTATAGAATGGACTGTTAGGTCTTGTTATAGAGATGGACTGTTAGGTCTTGTTATAGAATGGACTGTTAGGTCTTGTTATAGAGATGAACTGTTAGGTGTTGTTAAAGAATGGACTGTTAACTCATACAACTCAACAAAAATAAGCTATTGTTTGTCTTCTTTGTTCTCCATAATGCCATTATCATTTAATAGAGTCTTCCAATCATGTTTTTTCATGTCATTAAAACATTTTAGTAGAAATAGCTAATTTTGAAATGCTGTGACAAAAGGGGCAGATGTTTCGAACCATTTAAAGAGGACATGTTACAGCAACATTTATCTACTAAATTCTATAAAATGCTAGATAGAATCTGATTAGTTGCTATGGGCAATTTCTCCACTTCTCCTCTTTAGAAGGTTTGATATATCTCACCCAAAGTATGACCTGGATCATGTGATGGAGTTATTGGTACTTCTCAGCTGTCCACTATGGGTGACACACCTTTATTATTATTGCTTCACTTTTTGTAATGGCACATTGATACTTTATTTAGCTTTATTATTTTGAGTCACTAATCACATCCTTCAAAATTATATAATTATTGTTGAGGTTTGGACAAGACCTAAAAGTAACTCTACTTACAAGCAATCCTAGGGCCTGATTCAGCAAGGATCGCTATTGTGATTACGCATGCAGATGGCTGATTGTTGCATACTGCGCATGCATTGCAGAGCGCAAAGGCTCCACTGTGATCCCCCTTGCGATCACAGTGACCATGCAGACCCATCGCAGTATGATTGACAGGAAGTGACCATTTGGGGGTGTTGACAGGGGGTGGTCAGGGAAACGCAGGCATGTCAGTGCGTTTGAATGCTGTTACAGGCGTGCATAAATTATTCACTGAGATGGCCTACGCAGCTTGAGCTTTCACTGCGTGCAATGAGGTTAGCAAATTCTGAGTAAGGTCAAACTGGTTGTAATTGTGCATGAATCTCTACGATGGTACTCAATGTTAATGATGGTTTTGCAGACTTGCAATGTATTATGGATGTGAGTAAGGGGAATTGGGCGTCCTTATGTTGGGCTGCGACGGCATTGCAATTGCTAACATTAGCATAGTTTTGCAGTGGGTCTGCATGCGTAATCGCAGCTACGATCACAATAGCAATCCATAATGAATCAGACGCCTAGTTCAAAGTCTTAGGAGTACATAAAGTCATCTCTCTATACATAATTAAATTCAGCAGGAATAACAACATAAGGCAAAATGACATTGGGTAAAATTTACCAAGCGGCATTTTCTAAATCCAGGAGGTTTTGCAGTTTCGCAACCCACCAATTTACTGAGGTCAAAACCGCTGCAAAACAGCAGAGAAAGCACTCTTTAGAATAGAAAATAATCAAATATCAAAGCACCATCAATGTTTTAGACTGTGGAAAGAAAAGAATAGATAACCCTAATTTTGTAACCCCTCAAACAATAGACCTGCTTGTGGCCTGTGGCAGGTGAAATACTGCACAGATCACTATGGAGTGTATAGGAAAGATTCCTGGACTGCACACCCTGAATATATATAATTTTATAACATTTTGCAATCAATAGAGGTTTTTAGCATAATCATGGCCAAGGTTATGGGCCTACCCACCATATCCAGGTAACCTCTTTAGGGTAGGTCCCTAACATACTAGGGTTCAAATCCAGAGTGCTGGACACCCCTAAATTAGCGCAGCCTAGCCACCCCAGGGCATTGCCATAGTGAGAAAAGTGAAGTAAAAAAAGACCAGCTATGGTTGCATAGAAAGGTGAAAATACAAATATAATGAAACAAACAAAGTATTAAAATTGTGCAGAAAAGAAAGAATGTGCTATAATGCAATGCCCTGGAGCAGACCAACCAAAGCAATCCAGGGGACCCAAAAATCAACCCAAAATTGTAATACAGTATATAAACTTGTAGGACTTACCTAAAATTGTGCCTATTAATAGTGTGTATATACTATACCAGACTCAATGCTTTTAAACCAATAGGAGAGGGGTGCTAGTCCAGACTGAAGGTGTCTCTTTTCCTTAAATGGAAGTGTATAGGAAAGATTCCTGGACTGCACACCCTGAATATATATAATGGGAGGTGCTACCTGATGAGACTAATTGCAGGCACAGAAACAGAATCGGTATGTAATATCGCCGGCCGCATGGCCAGCAGTTCGAATCCCGGCAGCGTTAGGCCTACAGAGGAAGAGATCCCGGCAGCGGGAGCCCAACAGCACTGGAAATCCCGATTGTCCCCAGGTAAGTAATAACCAACCTAACCTACCCCCCTAACCCTAACCCTCCCTTAGGGCTGCCTAATGCTAACCTTCCTCCCAGTGCCTAACCCTAATCCCCCCTCTAAGTGCCTAAACCAAACCCCCCCTTCCCCGCCGCCTAAACCTAAGTCCCCCGGGGGGTTCCTAATCCTAACCTCCCCCCGGGGGTGCCTAACTCTAACCCTCCCTCCCCCTAGCCTAACCCTAACCTCCCAAGGGGAGGTTAACCCTAAGGGGGTTAACCCTAACCTCCCAAGGGGGTGCCTAACCCTAAGTCCCCCCCCGGGAGCCCTAAACCTAACCCTCCCTCCCACATGGCTGTCCGCTCACGGTGCCCGGCATCCCTTCGATCGTGATGCTGGGCGCCGGTCTCCCAGCATCGGTAATATGAGCGGCGTCTACCCCGAGATATGACAGTCAGGAAGCAGGCTGTCAGTATAATGTCAGCCGGCTTCCCGACTGCATACCACAGAAACAGACAGATCTCAGGTGCACAACTCCAAATTACTGATAATATATAATGCGAAAGAATTTTGCAATCAGTAGAGGTTTTTAGTATAATCATGGCCAAGGTTATGGGCCTACCCACCATATCCAGGTAACCTCTTTAGGGTAGGTTCCAAACATACTAGGGTTCAAATCCAGAGAGCAGGACACCCCTATATCAGCGCAGCCTAGCCACCCCAGGGCTTTGCCATGGTGAGAAAAGTGAAGTAAAAAAAGTAAGAGCAGCTTTGTTATGTTTAAAAGAATAGAATTAGTTAAAATAAAAAAAGCATAGAGTCCCCTCCAAATCAATAAACAGCCCTGAACCGCTCAGCCTGAACTGGCATTGCAAAACAGGGGAAAACGGTGTGGGGTTCCACCTATTTTCCATTAAATAGCAACAGGCTGAACCAGCTAAGGGGATACCATACACCGCATGGGGTCACCCTGCCATAATGTTAACCAGCCCCAATTTGGTCAGCCTAGGGTTGGAATCCCTCACACAGTCACACCTGCTCCAAAAATGGATCTCCCTCCGAGGTTTAACTGGGGCTCTTCCCCACACTCCAGATGGTGGTTGGTGCAGGGGTAATGGAAATGAAATAGTAAATAAATAGTTAATAATATTGTTTTTTACAGGTGGCTTGCAAGTCCTGCAAGCCTGCCCCTGTATGATGGCACATTTAGAACCACAAGTGTCAGCATGCCCGTACATTAAGGGCCTTCTGACACCTGTAGTCCACCTTTAAAATAAATTTAAATAAATACAAAACACACACACTGAGCATTGTATTTTTTTTAACAAAAAAAAAGCACACACCCTAATTCACCACTTTAATACTCACAAAATCCATGAAGCAGGTCCTCTTTCCTCATCATTGTTTGAACTCTATTGGCATTGTTCCCACATTGGCACTTTTGCTCACATCAAGAGGATCCAGAGGCATAACTGGGCGCGTGGCCACATACCAGAAGGGGTGTGGCCACTGGAAATTGGTTGTGCCAACCAGTGGCATAACTAGGGGGGTCGAGTGGGGCACATGCCCTGGGTTCAGTGGCAGACCCAGCAGAGGGGGGCGCTGCCATCCAGGGCATCATAACCCATTGCGCCATGATCAACTCTTGCTGTAACGAGCAGGCAAGTGTGCCTGCTGGTGCTGGCTGGGTTAACTGTAGGGGGAGCTGCAGCAGAAGCACACAGCCTCTCCTAGGTAGTCTTCCCATATTGTATCCTGAGAGCTCCCAGGTGACAGAGTGATTCTTCTTTCCCATGGGGGGAGGGGACAGAAGAAAGAGGTCTGTGTGTCTGTGTAGGCATTGTCAGTGTGTGTGTGTGTATATGTGTCAGTGTGTGCATCTGTGTCAGTGTGTGTGTATATGTGTCAGTGTGTGCATATGTGTCAGTGTGTGTGTATATGTGCCAGTGTGTGTGCATATATGTGTCAGTATCTGTGTCAGTGTGTGTCTCTATGTCAGTGTGTGTGTGTGTATATGTGTCAGTATGTGTCTGTGTGCATGTCTGTGTCCATCAAATACACAGGTGGAAATTTGACAAGCCCACAAAAATGTTAAAATTCAGCCCCTCATTCACATGTCCTGATGGTCCGTTGAGAGATGTCGCTGAGGGGAGGTGATGGTGTGCTGAGATATGACATAGGAGGGAGGTGATGGTGTGCTCACAGATAACATGTGGGGGGAGGTGATGGGGTGCTGAAAGATGACATGATGGGGAGGCAATAGTGTGCTGAGAGATGATGCAGGGGGGGTGATGGTGTGCTGAGAGATGACATATGGGGGAGGTGATGGGGTGCTGAAAGATAACATGATGGGGAGGTGATGGTGTGCTGATATACAACACAGGGAGTGATGGTGTGGCTAAGAGATGAAACAGGGGGAGGTTATGGTGTAGCCAAAAGATGATGCAGTGGGGAGGCGATGGTGTGCTGAGAGATGACGCAGGGAGAAGGCGATCGTGTGCTGAGAGATGATGCAGGGGGGGAAGTGATGGTGTATTGAGAGATGATGTTGGGGGAGGTGATGGGCTGACTGAGAGAAGACATGGTTTGAGGTGATGGATGATGTAGTGGGGAGGTAATGGAGAGATGCATGGGGAATTAAGTTACACAGGGGGAATGAGTCTGGTTTAAACACTGTTGTATGATAAGACCTTGTTAATATTCCTACACAAACAGGCATCTACCAGATGATGTGACCTACATAAATAGTGAATACCGACTGAAGACGCCATCTTCCCATGGAGGATGCATTTCTTCAGAGGTTCCATATTGTGAGAAACCACCATATAAATAAGGTGCATATGGAATGGAAAGGAATGTTCCCAGAGTGATGAGAAATGGGTGGCATGTCATGTTGGTACGCCCCATTTTCAGTGGCCATGCCCCTTCGGTATGTGACCACACCCATTTTTTGCCACACGGCTAAGGCGCGCATATATATTTTGCTATGTGTGTATGGGGAGGCCCACAATGTGGAACCTCTGAAGAAATGTATCCTCCCTGGGAAGATGGCATCTTCAGTCGGTATTCACTATTCATGTACAGTGGGTCACATTCTCCAGAAGATGCCTGTTTGTGTAGGAATATTAACAAGCACACCATCATCTCCCTCCCTGCATAATCTCCCCTTCATTCAATGTCTCTCTGTGTATCTCTCCCCCCTTCATTGTATGTCTATCTGTGTGTCTCCCCCCTTTATTCTATGCCTCTCTGTCTGTCTCCCCATCTTTATTCGGAATCAGTATAGGATGTCGGCAGTCAAGATCCTGGTTGTCAGAATCCTGACACTGGTATCCTGACAGGGCTAGCATACCAACACTTGTTGTTGGTATGCAATTTTCTATTTCACAAGAATTATTTTTGTATCTACAACTGAATCCAGGAGCTCACAAAATACTTAATATTATCTTATCTCAGTTGCAGTGCATCACATATGTTTTATACTGTAGATTTTAACCTGCTTGACAGTTTTTGCCCCTTTTCCCTTTTGGGTGGTGCCTCTGTGCCAATATTTGCTATTCTATGGTCTAAATTGGAAATGCACATGGCATACAAATTAAAATTGTCCCTATTATCACCTAATATAATAATAAATAGTAATAATAATAATAATAATAATACTAATAATAATAACAATAAGTGTATCTTTATAGAACTTTTCTCCAAAAGAAATCAAGGCATTTAGTATAATGGTAAATTTTTATATTTGTATTAAACTGTTAATTGTTTACCTGTACATGTGCATTTCTATATAAAGAATGACTGGTACATGCAAAAGGGATTACATATAAAGTAGCAAAAAATTATCAATCTTTGTTGTCCTGTAGGATGTGTATAAATAATATAATTTTTTAAATGTTAATGAATTTTATTTATTCAGTGAAGGGTGAGAAAGTCAGGATTTATGGACCAGCAAAGTTCCAAAGTTTTCCACTCATACTATTCGAACATGTATAACACAAATGTTTCACATTCCCCTGGGAAGCTCCTTTAAAAAGAAAGGATGGTTAAAAAATACCTTAGAGAAGTTCAGTTTCCAAACATCCCCTAATGAGCCTGAAATGTTATTGGAGGGTTGTCTTACATCTACCAAATTAGAAGAGATTATCAAATCTCTAACATGGCAAAAGCCTAGGTCCAGATAGTTTTCCTATTATCTATTACAAAACTTCAAGGACTATTTAATGCCTCATGTTTACAGGCATATAAATGAGTTATTACATACTGTAAAAAGCATTTTTTCAGACCAGGAATTTCAATCCCGCATACAGTAACTGTAATAATTCCAAAACAAGGTAAGAACCAGTCCATATGCTCTTGTTGTTTTCTTTTTTCCCTTCTTAATTAGGACATAAAAATATCTGCCAAATTTATAGCAAATTGACTTAAACTTTCCTCTCAGGTCTGATCCAAAGATCAGTTATTTTTTTGTGCCCGGGATTGCGGTTGTCAGCCTGTCCAATATAATTATGGGGAATTCTGTCCTGGCTAACACTGGTATATGGATTATTTTCCTATTTAATCTAAGTATAAGAAATCTGTACTCATGCACTTAAATACTGCTGCCAGGGCCCTAATTCTGCTTCATTGGTACTATTGTACTTTACCTACGATTAGGGATTCGTATATTCTGACTTTATTACTATTTAGATTAGTTAGATGGACTTTAAGGAGTTACATATTTATATAAGATTTTTGCAAAGACAGCTCTCCCATTTGAATCCTCATAAAGGGTTGCATTCTGTTCAGGCTTGCCTATAATTGTATATGTTTGAACAGGCTTCACTTTGGTTGCTGTTTCGCCCCACTCCTTCCATGTCTGGAGCCATTTTCTCCTGTTATGTGCTGCTCAACTTTCACAGTCAGGGGTACTGTATATTTACTAAAGTGTGGGTTTTTAGAAGTGGAGATGTTGCCCATAGCAACTAATCAGATTTTAGCTATTATCTTCTAGAAGGTGATAGGTAAATGATAATTAGAATCTGATTGGTTGCTATGGGCAACAACTCCACTTCAAAAACCTACACTTTAGTAAATACAGTATACCCCTAAGTCTCTTTTCCATCCAGGTGTTAGCCACTTTGCATCCTGTTTTCTTCATCCTCTTCCTCAAACCCTCACCCTCTTGTAATTTTATGTGAATGATGTGGTTCTTTAATTTCTGCTACTTCTACATTTGATCTGTTGGTTTTTATTAATGTCTACTCCAAAACATAAACAAAGAAAATATAATTTAAAGCAAAAGGCTTCAATGTCTGGACACCTAAATTTGTATTTTCCACATGCTGATGATCATTTATTTTATCAATCTTTAATACTACTCCAACTTCCTATGTTGTTTCGCAGTGTTCTGCAAAAATAAGGAAATAAATGAAATGTGTTAAATGTAATAGGAAACAGTATTCCAGCCACAGTGTCCATCACCAAAGTGACCACACAATTAAAGACACAGCTGCCTACAGAAATAGAAACTGTACTTTTTTTTAACTTAGGAGACTCTGTAAATTGTATGACTTAATATATACTGTATGAAAATCATTTACAGCAATCCCATGCTTAGTTCTGTTAATGTGTTCTTGAAAATTGAAGTGTTAACCAAAAATAGCATTAAGTGGAAATTGATTTCCCTTAAGAATTGATTGAATTCAAAAATAATTGTGCCCTAGAATCTGTATCAAAATGCAGTAAAAAGTATGGTCTTTCCATATTTTCTTTAAATACATTCTCTTCATCTCCATTCTCAAACTGCCAGCATTAACTTCCACTGCTCTCATGCCATAAATGGTCTCTGTGGTTACTTCATGTAAGATTTCTCACTTGTTCCCAACCATGTTACCAGCTGTCTTCACATCTAAAATTAAATCCTGTCCCAATTATGTAAATAAATGCATGTCCAGCCCGAGTTTTGCTTTTTAATCATATTGTTTAAGTTCAAAACAGGTATATGGCATAAAAAAGAGCTTTATACAGTATTAAACAGTGCTTATCAAACAGCTTAATACCAGCTTAATTAAAGAGCTATATTGTATTTACATATTTAACCATTTTTCATAAAAAGCAATAAATACTTTCGTCAAGCACCACCAACAGTTCATGTTTTCTGGATTCCTTTAATCATGCACAGGAGAGTTAATATATTTTGCTGTGTAACAGACATTAATCCTCAAAACAAGACCTGTTGGGAAAACTTGACGGTTGAGGTTGAGAGCCACTTCACCTAAATAATAGTGTTCTTGCCATGTAAAGATTGTTTCTCCTTTGATAAATTGGTATGAATGTATTTTATTAGTCATATTAGTGATGTTGTTGTCAAAAAATATTTTAAAAATGTGTCCTCTTACATTGTTGCTGCAGTCATGCCAAACAGCCCCTCCCAGCCCGCCAGGTACTGTATGATTCTACTTGTGCCGAGTATCTTTTTTTGCATATTTTTCACCTGAAAACAGATCTTGGTTGCAATGCAAAGTGACTAAGATGCATCAAGAGTGTGAACTGATTAATTTGATATGGGACACTTATATATCTGTGTGCAACTGAGTTTGAGGGGTATATTTACAAAGTATCAGGTTGTTAAATCTGATACTTCTGTTTGTGCTTGTGCCCAATATTTAAAGGGCAGTGATTTTGCTAGCCGTGTCTTGCTAGTAAAAACACTGCCCTTTTAAATATTGGGTATAAACATGAACAGAAGTCTGATACATTGTAAAGAAACCCCTGAATCTGAATACGAAGTGCTACAATGCAGCGGATGCGGCTTTTTATCATGTCAAGTTCCATTTTGCTTAATTTACAGACTCAGGTGCTCACAGATATACAAGTGTCACATATCAAATTAATCAGTGCAGTCTCCTGGTGCATCTTAGATGCATCACATTGCGACTTAGACACATTTTTGTTCAAAAAAGACACTCAGTGCTAACAGAGATGCACTGGACCTGGCGGCTCACTCGTGCCAGGTGTCTGCATGGCGTATTGAGGCTAGATGTATAAGGACACATCTGTAATCATACTGTTAAGCAATTTGTTTTTTTTTTCTGATACAGTAGCTTTCACAACAAGACTGTAGATGTTGATTTTCCATGTACAATCAAATGAATGTACACCATCTACAGAAATATAACTAAACTCATTATCTTTGGTGGACAGAGGAAATACTGTGTGCCATGTAATTGCTTCCTTCAATTGCTACTGTCCAAAAGACATATCTTAGCTGAGTCAATTGCATCCTGTGACTTTTTTTATAATTACTCTTTTTGGAAAATAAAAATATTGTAGCAACGGTTTAAACTTTCTTTAAACATATTTCTCTTTAGACCTACTTTACCTCAATGTCGGATATAGCTAAACGTTATTTACAGAATGTACAGACATACAATTTTGTAGAAGACATACCTAATGCAAATCTACCCTGTGCTCTTGGAAAACAACTACAAAAATAGCAGTGTGCCTATGTGTGTGGGGATGCAGGGTAGTTAAGAGACATAGGGGTAAATTTACTAAAGGTCGATTTGCAGGTCGAGTTGAGGAGTGATTTATCTCTTCTCAAATCGACTCAAATCGAATGCAGTGAAAATAATTTTTTCACTGCATTTACTTTTATTCGATTTGTTTTGCGATTTGCAAAACAAATTCCATTTGAGTCAGTTTTGAACAGTGATTTGCTGTTTGATTTGTCATGTTCATGTCCAAATCGAATGGCAAATCACCCTTCAAAACGAACTGCAAATCCCCGACACGTTAGAACTGCTCCATGATTCCACTTTCAGCATGAGCAGTTCATTCTCATACAGATACATGCAGACATCAGTAAGATGCCT
The DNA here is from genome assembly GCA_031769625.1 of Taudactylus pleione. Classification (NCBI taxonomy): domain Eukaryota; kingdom Metazoa; phylum Chordata; class Amphibia; order Anura; family Myobatrachidae; genus Taudactylus; species Taudactylus pleione. The sequence continues at coordinate 2,243,898 of JAUIMM010000169.1, read as the reverse complement.
GCATGTATCTGCCTAGAAAAAGTGTTTACACAACACTCACACACAACCCGCCACCCACTGCCCAGGGGTGGCGGGGATAGCCCCGGGCTATCAGCCTAGGCTAGAGGTGCCCTGCAGAGCACCTCTAGGAGTCTCCAACTCCCCAGGGATCCCTGGCCTGGGCTGACTAGTGGTCAGGACTGATGCTGCGGCTGGGGGCCCGGTTATAGGGCTCCCCTGGCTGTGGCATCAGTCCCCTGTTAGAAAGGGTCCAAGGCTGGTTCTGTGATATACAGGGAGACCCTACGCAAATTTTTCCTTGTAAATCCAGAACCAGCCTGCTTCCCATAGCCCAGTGCTGGTTGTACTGAGTACAGGGAGACCCTACATCATTTTTTCCCTGTACTTAGTCAACCAGACCTGGGTTTCAGCAGTCCAGGGCTGGTTCTGATTTGGGGGGGGACCTCACGTCAATTTTTTTCTTAATTTTAACAGTTTAAATACTTTATTCCGTCAAATACATGCAGGCATCTCACTGATGTAGGCATGTATCTGTATCAATCTGACCTGCTCATGCTCAAATCGAAAACATGAAGCAGGTCTATTGTATTGGGGATTTGAAGTTTGATTTGAAGTCCAATTTTGAGGTTGATTTCAAATTGAATGATAGTAAATAAGGTTTTGTGTGTTGGGCTATGTAAAAGTACCAATGTTTTTCCGATGGTCGATTTGAGGCCGATTTGACTCAAAATTCGATTTTAAGTCCAATTTTTCATTCGATTTGGCCTTTAGTAAATACCCAAAAGCAAAATCGAATCCAAATCAAATGAAAATCGCACCTCAAATCACTCAAAATGCCAAATCGACCTTAAGTAAATTTACCCCATAATATGTCTAAATGTTACATGTCCTGTTGGCTGATGCCAGCCTACATTTTTACACAAAAAATATGAAACAAAAACTTATCTAAAATAAAGACATAGCTTTATTATATTTTGAATAAAATTTTATAAATAAAATGTTAATTATTATTCCTTTATATTGCTATAGAAAAGGAGGATGGTGTACTGGCAAAGAAAAACAGCTTCACACACGTTATCCCCTGCTGCTCAGATAAAACCAATAGAGGCCTAGATTGGGGTCAGCTTCCAGCCCACAACACAAACATTTAAGGTCTACAATATCCCCTCTCAATGACACACAAAAGGCCCACCTGGACAGGTAGTACTGCTTACCCCAGTAAGTTAGAATCAGCCTATCCCATGTATTGGAAGTGAGATAACCAGAAGAACTACAGCAAGACAGCTACTGGTACCATTGTTTCCCACCAAACAAGGTTCCCATTAAGGAACTGAAGTTGTCACCACCATACTAAGCTCAAAATAGCCACTAAAACCCTTTACCAGATCCTCAATAAACAAAAACAAACCCTCCGTAGTGAGGTTAATCCCATCTTGCCTGTAATGATGGGATTTCTTAAATTGAATAAAAGGATGACTCACCACACTACTACCGATACTCCCAACACAACAGCCAACCAAAGAATTTACCATCTTCCATGCCAAATTCAATGCCACTGCACTCTGGTGACACTGCTAGGAATGATGTTAGACAAAATAAGTTGTCAAAAAAGCCACATCCCTGAGAATTGCTCCAAATCATGATGATAGACAATCTAAAAAATAACAGCCAAAATCTTGACAACCACCTCCCTTGATTTTAATGCTACATATAAATGCTACATATAAATCCAAACCAAAGAAGATAATTATTTGATGACTACTCTTACCACTATTATCACAGCAGTTTCAAAACCACTGTCAATGAATCCAAGATGTGTGATTAGTTCGATAAGTTCCAGGTGAGACTGCTCAGTTGCCTTAGCCCTCCATAACTGCCTGAAAACCTGCCAGGCATAAGAAAGGCACAAATAACAGGAACGTGCTTGGTATTTTCCACACCTGTAACATGTCTGTCTTGGAACCAAATATTAAACATCAAAGCACCAAAGACTAATGAATGACAAGACACACACTGGTGATTGATCACATGGACCACATGAAGATTATTACATTAAAAAACCATATGCTTGCTATATAAATACTCACTCCATAATTCAAGTGCCACCATAATGAGAAATAGTTTGAAGAGGAGTTTCCTACAGTAATTAAACCTTCATGAACCCACTCTTCCAGGCACTGAGCTGCACCAACTTCCATTAAGTTAAGCTCCAAACAGGAGAGAGACAGTTGCTCATGTGAACAGCTAAAAACAAAGGTAATATTCCATAGGAGAGTTACCATTGCAAATCCTATTAAAGCACTTCAGGAAAACATCCCAACCCATGAGGTTCTTCTTAATCTCGGTTGCGAAGCAAACAAAATTATATGGTTTGCGAGCACCAGATGTCACGCACTCCAGTTTTACATAATAACTCTGCCCATATGTATCACTTGGCAAGCAAAGTTCAAAATACCAGCAAAGATTGCATGTGGCACTAGGTAATCATATACCAATCTGAGAACAATGGGGCCTTGACATTTAGCCACTTTCTCAGATGAAAGCTAACAGCATTTGCCTACAGTATTGATCTCAATACCTAAGTAAGACAGCAAAAATACTGGATCCTTCATCTTATTGCAACTGATGGGAACATAAAACTCTGCTACCAGCCCATGCACATCAGAAAGAAGCTCCAGAGGGACCCATCAACTAAAATTCACCAATTTCTCTCCCCCATACTCACTGTCATGCACCAATGTATTAATGTGCTGAACCTTTTATAAAAAACATGCATGTTGCTAAGCAACCAAAGGACAAACATTTGTCAAAATAAAAACTGTCCTCCAGTTCAAATCTCTAAGAATCAGGATATATCGGTAACAATGGAAAGACAGATTTAACATCTACAAGTTTGAATAGCTCTGGGGCACTGTTACAAGTGTATTAAAGTATGTGTAAAAATTGTTGCTACCAGTCTATTATAGGTGAAGCAGGTATACAATTGTCAAAGAACTTTGATAATGTTATCCATATATCTTAGAATTAATGTGTTGCTTCAAATAGTACACATGTCAATCCCTAGCTGATAACATAAATAATGAGCTACTTCAGAATATGTGTTGCGCAGGCTTGCGTTCTTAGGGGCATATTCAATAGGCTGCGAGAATAGCAAAAAACCCACACCTGCAAGGTTTTTCCAGCAGGTGCAGGTTTTTTGCTATTCTATAACGTGCGTGTTTTATTTTAAAACACGCGCCAGGAGGTATTTTTTTACGCACCTCCTGAGCAAGCGTGATTTTTCCTAAAATTGATGATTTGAGGAAATATCACCGGGACTTGCTGTGACACCCCCGCGGCACCCCCCCGAGGACTAGTTATGCAATTGGAAGTATTCAATTAGCTTAATTAGTCCTTAATTACTTACCTTCGGCAGCGCTGTCTTCTTCATCCTGCGTCGGAGCCGACTCTTCTGCAGCAGGGTGAGTATGTGAGTGTGTGTGGTGTTTGTAAGTGTGTATGAGTGACTGTGTGTGCATGAGTGTGTGTGTGTCCCGGTGTCAGTGTGCCCCCCCCAGTGTCACTGTGGCCCCTGTAATGGGTACTGGGAGAACTACATCTCCCAGCAGCCCTTGCCCTACCCACCAGCCCCTGGAGCCTCCCAGGAGCCCCCAGGACTCCCAGCAGCCCCCTCTCCAGTTAGAAGTGGGGATGCCACCGGTAGCTGTGGAGACCCGGGCAGGTAAGTGACTTTTTTTTTATTTAATTTACGCGGCGCGTGGTTTTCAGTGATGAAAACCCTAAGTCCACAGTTTTTTTAATTGAATCCCATGGGTATTGGAAGTGCGCATACCCGTGGAACTCCGAAATTGGGTGCAAGTGGAGCGAGTATTTAGCCACGCTAAACCTCACGCCAATTGAATATACCCCATAGTATGCAAGAAAGTGCCAAAACACGAGAACCAATTAAGCTGACTATCTAAGGGAACTTTAAGCCAGCCCAGGAGCCTGGCCATGAAATCCAGAACTACCAGCTGAACCTAACATGCCCTGTGCACCCAGCATTGCACCACTGGTAACACTGGCCACATTTATATTACAAGATGGCATCTGGTCAGTCAAAATGGCCTGTGATTCTCACAAACTGCTCCCTGACCTAGACACAAGAGCGGCCACAGGCAACATGCCATGAAGGCATACTGTTTGCAGAATTACACCCACTCTTTTCAACACAAGGTAAGTTTACTAATACTAAACTATAATTCTCTGGTAAAAGTTTAACCTCCAATTACTTTAGACCCATCTCTTCCAATTAATTAAACATTTCCATTTTTGACCTAAATTGCTGCTTAATTTAGCCCCATTTATGGCTTATAGATCCAACAACGTGATCTATAGACTGTCTTTATTATCTGTGTCAATAATGTGAAACATTCATTACTTTGACCCTTGACTGTAATGTTCCTTTTCATGTTTTATCTTTTAGAAAAAAAAATCTTTAATTAGTTTTAGTACTAAAATAAAATCTATTTAAAAATAATTCTTCCCAATTAGTCTGAGGGGCATTGCACATAGTACTTTCTTGCTCTGTTCAGGTTAATGAGATATTGTACATGTTTGATTTGAGGTTATGCAGCAATTCCTATAAATTTGGTAACTGCATATTATTAGAGGAAACTCTGTTCTGGGATAAACTAGTATAATGAGCATAGCATATTAGTTAAATTGAGCACTATGTATGTGCAAATATAATACATATTTTTTTTTATAAACACCACTAGATGGTGACATTGTCTCCAAAATATTGAACCATTCATGGTATTTACTATTTTACAGTATTTATTTTTGATTATGCGGCTACACGTACAAAAAATAAAAATATAAAATACCATGTGGAGAAATAGATGAACAAAATGCAAAGTGACCTCACTGTATTCTGTAGGCTGGAGAACCATGTTTGCTTTATTATATCTATAGAGCACAAATGCCACTTGTTTCTACTACTTTATGACCATATTGATTAATTGAAAATGTGAAAGATCTCTGCACAGTGGAAGTCCTACCCTTTTATTATTAAGATGTAATGCACAAAAATGTAGCACATTTGTGTAAAAAATACTAGATAGCATGACACTGCAAATTACACAATCCTATATCTCATTAGCATTTTTATCTCAGTCACTTTAGTAGGCATTGCCAGCTGATGTGGAGCACTCCTCAATCCTCTACCATTGTGGTAGCATTTCATCTCATTGTGTCAGCAAGGTCTGTCAAGAATTAATGGTCCACTTTTGGAAGAATCTTCGACCAGCTCAACCATAACCATAATCATGCATCAGTACTCTCTAAGAGAGAGATCCTTCCTGCCCTGAATCTTTTTCAACCTTTTTCATGTGTCCACTTACCATATGCTGTTCATGGGTCTCCCACAGTCCCTCACAGGCACCCTGCAGTGTGTGTCTCCAACAAGCCTTCTACAGCAGGATGTAACTGAATGGGACACCTGCTGTCTGCATATAGATGAAATGGATATTACTTAACTAACAGTATCCAAACATACATACATGCATAAATAAATACATACATACCTACATACGTACACACATGGTTGACAGTACAATACAAGAAATGTTTTAAACACAGTTTGAAAGTGAAGGGCTATCCAGCAGGCTAAACCCCTGTTTTCAGTGTCTTGATACTCCTATGGACGTCATGCATGTGTAGATGCCCAAATTCTGTGAAACAAAAAATTTTCTTTTCTGAAGACTATTTTTTAATGCGATAGTTTGTGTCAATAGATACACTGCATGAGTGCATTATAAACTTGTGATTTTCAGGTTCTGCTGCAGCACAGTGAGGAGTGTTGCTCTGTAATCTTTTAGCAATACTAATGTAGATGCTAGCTTGTTCCACAGAATGGAATGCAGTAGGTATGCCGACGGTCTGAATACTGACCATCGGTATCCCGACAGTCTAATCCCAACAAGGCTCTAATGACAGGCATCGAAATCCCGACACCGAAGGTAAGCCGGGCGCGGACAGTCGGAGGGGGAAGGGTTAGGTTAGGGGCTCCCGGGGGGAACTTAGGGTTAGGCATCCCCCTGGGAGGGTTAGGGTTAGGCACCCCCACAGGAGACTTAGGGTTAGGCTGTGGGGAAGGTGGGATTAGGTTTAGGCACTTAGAGGGGGGTTAGTGTTAGGTACTTGGGGGGAGGTTAGGGTTAGGCACCCCTAAGGGAGGGTTAGGGTTAGGGGGGGAGAGAGGTTAGCGCTACTTACCTTAATTAGCGATCAGGATTTTCACCCTTGCCGGCCTGCCACTGTCGGGATTTGAACCGCCTGCCATGTGGCTGGTGATAAATCATACTGTTTCCCCACAGAACATGTGTGGTTCACTTCAGTATGATTTTCATCTAATATGACTCATTATAGCTACTTGAATTTCTACTAAGACTGTTCAATGTACCAACATATCATCTGCACCTTTATCCCTTTTGTTATTATTTCATCCATTTTTAATCAACCACTTTTGTAAAGAGACATGTTCTGTGTCTGTTTCAGAATTAATGAATATAATCATTATCATTACTAAATTAAAAAATTGAAGAAAAAGATATATCAGATACAGTGAAAAATTAATGCCCAGTTTGCTGTACTATTGCACCTAAGTAAAAGTGTGTACATTGATTTATTAAAACTTTAAAGTGACTTTACTCATCTCTAACGAAGTACCTGGACCTAATCTATGTACAGCCTTTCTGGGAAATAGTTACAATTGTAGATTAAAATCAAAGTATGTTTTGTTTGCATCAACCCTCATTCTTTAAAATAAACTACATTAGTGGAATTGTTTTCTTGGTTAATGATAATAATTAATTGCAAATTAATACATGCAAAAGTCTCTTAAAAGGATTTTGATTCAATTTACCACATTTCATTTAATTAAATCAATTAAGTAAAATAAATGTATTATGCATGCATTAGCTTCTTTGAAAATAAAGTTACCAAATTATATATATATATATTTTTGTGAGTGAAAGATCATTTATGTTTTCTTCTGTTATATACGTAAAAGCCTACATAGCAAAAACAATCTTCCCGCACATTTAATTTACATTTGTAAATTGTCAATTGTAAAGTGCAACAGAATATAAAAAACTGTTAATAAATAAATACATAATAAATTTACATGAGGAAATGTACTCGAACACCCTTAATGTTCATGCAAATACCTAAGAGATAACTGTGAAATGTTTTGAGATTTATTTAGGAGTATTGAAATTACAATAAACAGCTACCTTGTATATTGATCATGTCCAGCGAAAACTGCTGTTGTATTATAATTTATGGATAAATCAATGTACAGTAGCAGGATATCTGTAGCAATACACTAGGTTCTCTGACTCTTAACTTCAGCAAGAAAAACTGATATGGCATAATTGTCAATAAACACTGCAGTTTATATTTTCTTCTTGATCAATAACAGCAGGTTGTTTATTAAAAATTCATATATTGTATGGCAACAGTAGCAAAACGAACCAGAACACAGCCTGAAAAAATTCTGATGAAGACTGATGGAAGTAAAATGTTTGAATGTGGTTTGAGATATTTGGGGGGAGATGTATCAAACCTGTTAGAGAGATAACATGAGAAGAGATAAAGTACCAACCAATCAGCTCCTAACTTTAATTTTTCAATCACAGCCTGTAAAATTACAATTAGAAGCTGATTGGTTGTTATTTAATCTCTATCCACTTTATCTCTCTCTAAGGTTTGATACATCTCTCAAACTATATGTGTTAAGGAATGACACTTACTTTTAGTTTATGTAATCTTTGTAGACTCATTGGGCAAAATTTACTAAGCGGCGGGTTCTAAACCCCGACGGTTTGATGGCGGTTTGACGGCGGGTTCTAAACCCTGGGGGTTTGGTGGCAGTTTCACGGCACTTTCTAAATTACAGCCCTGTTCTATTCTATTCTAAAATTAGTTTTGACGGGAGTTTTGGAGTGGTTTTGGCCTTAGTAAATCTGTGGATAGCAAAACTGCCACCAAACAGACGGGGCTTAGAACCCGCCGTTTAGTAAATTTTGCCCATTGTATTCTTGTTTTGTAGCTAGTGACATAGAACATCTGACATTGTAGACTTAATAGCATGGCCATGAAAAGCATAATTCACAGTCCCATGAAAAGGGACACCTTGTCTAAAGTATAAGCTATACACATACAATAAAAAATACTCTCTTCATACAAGGTGTTAAATATGCTCAATTGCTCATTCATAATATCTCTAATATAAAACATTTGTTCTCACTCTGTGTATTTTAGAATGATCGTTGTATTTTTGTCTGGTTGTCTTAGTGCGATAAACATAAGCTTTAAAAAAGGCACAATGCTCTCAAGCCCACCCCCTAAAACCATTATACTGTGAAAGCAAGTGTAATTTATCCTAGGCTAAGTAAACCAATAAATCAGAACCATACAGTGCTATAAATGCTAGTTCTTCATCCCCTGCAACTTTACAATCAAATGCAAGAAATGTCTCAACACAAGAAAGAAAAGGTTATACATTATGTAAAAGGCTGTGCCACCATTGAAACTGGAAATATGTGCACAGAGGAAGTCACCAAGGAACAAAGCTCTGAACATCAGCAATCATACAATATAGGAGATAGCATCACAGCACTGTCCCTAAATGCACACTTACCTGGAACAAAAATGACAGCTTTAGAATTGATGCATTGAAAAGTCCACTGAATAAATGTCATTTCTGGAAATCGCTGCTTGTGTAGCACTAAGATGGGTCACTACTATTTATCATTTAAAGCTGTGCTTTCTATGCTGATCCTATTACCAATATAGAGCTGTGACTTGCTTAATCTGTTTGTCCTCATGTTTATGCCACAGGAGATATGTTTCAGTAAGTATGACATAGTCATATATGTCTTTCACAGTTTGCTGGATGATTCTAGAGAATGAAAAAAGGTCAAACTACACATTCTCCACCATCATCAACACAATTATCAACATTATAATTGTCATCCTTATAACTATTGTGTGTAGCCATATCACCTTACAATTACTTAATTTGGACCACAAATAGTGGCGTCACAAGGGGGGTGCGGGGGGTGCGGCCCGCACCCGGGTTTCACCTGCCGAGGGGTGACACCAAGGTGCAGGCTCCCCCTCAGTGACAGGAGCCGGGTGCTGCACTTTAGTATTAAGTGCAGCACTCGGTTCCTGTCAGTGAGGGTGCCGTCACCGCACATGCCCGCGCCTCCTGCATCCCCCACCGGCACCACCCCATTGATAGAGTTTGGTTACCACGGGCCGGGTTCGGGCCGTGGGACCACGCCCCTCGCTCAGTGTCACGCCCCTTCCTTGAAGACCAGGGCCGCGATGTCACGCCCCTCGCCTATTGTCACGCCCTCCCAAAGGCCACGCCCCCTTTCGTCAGGTGCCGCGCGCATGGCGTCTCTCCCCGCACCGGGTGTCACCACGGGGAGAGACGCCACTGACCACAAAGCACATAAGGCTCTGTTTATCAATCTTTTTTTTACTAAAATAATTTGGAATGGGTGTTTTCACTAGAAATGAGCGTTTTGGTTTTACTCGGATTTACTCGGATATGTTCGGATCTCAAAAACAGCATCATAATGGCTATCTGGTCCACCCGTGTTTTGCATATCCAATTAGATAAATCCGAACTAATCTGAACTTGTGCTAATTTGGCGAAAAGATCCGAATAAAACCGAACCCGCACATCTCTAGTTTTCATACCCTTTTCACATTATTTTAGTTTTACTGAAATTCATTAAAGGGCAATTGGAGTAGTTTTCCTGAAAAACATCTCCAAGCCCTTTAATTCCCAATTTTTTAGCAAGCAGATCGCATTTCCCATACTTGTAATGGGAAATACGATATGCTTGAAATATACTATAACAGCGCCATCTGGAGAGCATTTGACTCCTGCTCCACTCTGACAGGCAGAGCAGAGCCAGGAGCCGGGCCCCATTGAGATCTAAATAGATAGTGGAGGGGGGGGGGGAGGGTAGCGCTGGCCGGCGTCGGCACATGTGTGGAGGCATTTTTACTGTATTTTTTCCAAAAAACGCAGTGAGAATTGTACAGTGGGGATTTGCAGGGACAGAGCTTTCTTGCAAGCTCTGTCCCTGCTTGAGAATGTTAATACATTCTCGTGATAATTCCAAAATTCACAATGAGAATTTAGGTGAAATTATCACACTACAATCGGCATTTGAAATGCAGATTGCAGTAAATAGGGGCAATAGAGCTAATAAAATCCCTGTTTGTAAGAAAAACAAAACTTAGCACTGATTGTCCTCCAATAACTTAAGATGGTCACAGCTGACAATGGCTTAAATATTGATGCCATATGGCAGTTGGTGCAAATATCACACATCCTATGTGAAGTTTAACTGTTTTATACAGATTATTGCTCATATTACCAAAGTCAAACAAGACGAGTACTCATCATAACAAATCCCTCATCTACAATGTACTATACTCATGTATTTAATAATGTAGCAGAAAAATGTTTTAATATTATTTTTTGCTGCTACAATCTCATACAGACTAGGCGTCACTTAGAGTTGGACCAATGTTCATTTCTGTGGCATGAATATATATATATAATTCCATATTTGGCAGGCAAAAAAAAATAGCCTTTTGAGTTGTCTGTATCCTAGATTCCCATGTTCCATTATGACTAGAGTTGTAGGATGGACATGGGAAAAGTTGAGTAGGTGGGTTATCAGAGGCCTAGTGTATGCTGATGATTACATCAGCAGCATGTTTCTGATTGGCTGTTTGCATGTTGTCCTTGTTGCACTGAAGTAGGTGAAAGAGTCCACCAATCTTACAACACTGGCAGAGGCACATGCATTGGGCTTTGTGTACCTATATTCATGCCTGCACTGTGAAGGGGAGCAGTAGTCAATCTAGGAACCTCTGCAACTGACCCCAAACTATGATAACCTTGTTTAGGTTCATTGTCTTAACTCTCCAGAGGTGTTCACAAAATGCCTCCTTTTGGCAGTCTGAAATACTACCAGGCAAAATAAAATGGTAGTCAGTACTATGAGCTATCCACATCAGATGCTCTGAGAGGGAGATTAAGAGTCTAGCAGGACCTTTGCATATGCAGCCAACACATAGAGGACCTCTATACCTCTTCTTTATCGTTGTATATTGCTCAACCTGCCCTTTTATTGGCTGCTATAATAAAGATAGTCTCACTCCAGCCACAGTCAGACACTAGAAGCAGCCTGCTTTCCTGCCTGTCAGCTATTATCAGTCAATTAACCACTTTTTGAAAATTCATTTCAATGCACTGCTTAGTATACTTTATGCAATCAAACGCTTTACTATATCTGCATTCTACAGTATGTTATTTACTTATTGTAATCATATATCACTCATAAATAAGTAAAACAGTGCCCTTCTCTAACCTTTCACTTGTTGCACTGAACGACATCAACAGATTTGTGACGCATTCCAATAAATTATGCATTTTCCATATCTTTGTAGACACAAATCTGATGTATGGTGCTTAGACTTCCAGTCATGTGTAGTGTTCCTGCAAAGAGGATCATCACCTCCAGGGTCCTTCAATGCTATATGATTTTATGATGAGCTAAAGAAGCTCAGCACACACACATGCTTGTTTTGTTCTTGTGTTTTGCAATTTTTTCCTTTAATCTGTTCTGTTATTTTTATGCAATTGATTTCTACATTTTTATGCAATTGAGTTCTACTCTATAATGGAATATAATCAACAATTTGTGGAATAGCTACAGTCCTATTCTCTTCCTATGACCAAAGTGGTTGTTACAAAAATATGTTAAATTGAAATGCGCAAAATAAACTTCGGACAAAGGTGCATACTGTACCATACTAAGCTTGCTGGATTTAAAAGATGCATCCAGCTCACAAAGAGCATATGTGCCTGACTTACTCCAGGAGTGAACATTAATATATGCACCTGGCTTACACCAGAAGATGTGGCTTTACTGTGGTAGTAGTAGATGTTAAAAATACAGTACACAATTCATACACAGTAGAGTACATGGCTGGACATTGTTTTAATTACAATTAAATGTAATTGTAAACAAAATGATGTTTTAATTAAATTCAAATCAATACACACATCACATTTACCTATAAAAGATTAAATGTACATTTGTTTTATTGCTCCAGATCGATTGCTAATATTACTATAACAATAATGTGAATAGATTGCACCTGGGAGGAATTCAAATGCATGCAATAAATCAGTAGTGACTGCCAATCATCATTTTAGTCATCAGTTCATATTTTGTATTATGTTATATTTTAAGTAAGGTACCTTACATTCAGGAGGTTGCCCGGATTTGGTCTCAGTGGAGAAACCCTATTGGTTGTCTCCTCCACAGTTGCCACAGCTGTGAGAAGGAAGGCCACTGCTGATGGAGGCGGGGAAGCAGAGACAAATCGGACCTGTGCTGAGTGTCGGCAGACAAATCGGCCTCCAGTTGGGACCCTGGTAGCTGGAATACAGAGAAATTTCCAGGTGCTGATTCCTAATAATGTGTCCCAGGTCTGGCGATGGTAGCTGTCCACAACAAGTGGAACCAAAGCGCAAGGTGTCCACCGGGGATGTGATGAACGCTGAGCAGCGAGTCTCTCTCCCTGCAATCTGGGGCAGACCAACAGATGGAATCAGTGCTGTTACATGTGATTGTAAGCTGAGCTGACATACAATAGACTGTTGTGCCGCTTGACGCATTTCTCAGCCAAGAGCTGTTTCCTCAAAAAGCAATGGTATAGATAAAGTAACATTTGTGTGAGGGATTGATGGATGCTTGTGGGAAGAGTTGTGGGTGAGCTGACCTTCCTGCTTCTCCTTGTTTGATTTCTGGCATCAGGAAAGTCTGTCTGCTTGCAGTTTGTTGTTGCCTTGTCATTTCTAGTGCTTATTTCTCCTAATACATTCTTTATCAAGAATATAGGACCTCATTCAGGGGCCGGATATGCAAATGAAGCGCTCGCAAGTTGCGTCGTTAAGATGGGATCTATAGCTGGACGAGCGAGGGGAGAATGAGGCCGTAAGACTAAAAATACGCCCCCTTCTTGTTCCCATTACATGTCATCTCTGGGCATACTGTATAAGGATTAATCGAGACCATCAGGAACCATCGGAGCTGGTCATAGAGCTTAAGGTTGACCATACCCTCTCTTAAGCACTATGATCAAGTCAGTGTAAAAACCTCCCATGTCACATGTACCATGACACTACTTATGCACTCCCATAAAATGCCATTTTCATAGTCAGGCACGCCTGCGTTCAGATCTCCACTCCCCCGTTCACAAGCACCTTCCCCTGTTACCACCCACAAATGCCTCATCCTGTCCCTCAAACTAACGACCTGGCTGTGTTCAAGGAGAGAGCAATTTCTGATCGTAATAGCTAGTTTGCGCATGTGCATTGCTAATTTTACACATGTGCAGTTTAGCAAACATCGGTGGCGTACGACCGTGCGGCCGCAACCACCGACTCTGAATGAGGTCCATAGTATCAAGGGTACTCTAATGCAGGGCCGGGAACAGAAATCTTGGGGTCCATTACACAGATATTTCTAGGCCCCCCCACTCGACCCCAACCCCTTACCGATGCTGGCAGTGACAGCCAGGGGCATGCTGCATTCAGCATCATGGCCCCCGCTAACTATATCACCCATTGGACCTGCATGCAGGGCCAACGGAGGATGTCACTGACGATGTGTGGGAGCATGCTTCGTCAGCAACATGTCTGGTACACACTAGATGATGTGCCCAATATGTCACTCTGATCCACCGGATTGGTCGACATATCATCTAGTATATACCCAGCTTTAGAGTTGGCTCTGAACATTATATGTGACAGTGTAATGTGCATGCTAATTTTAATTGAAAAATATGCAAACTTTTTGTGTAGGAACAGGACCCCATATACCCAACAGATCGCACGTTAAAAAAAATTACAGACTATCCATAATATATATATATATATATATATATATATATATAGTCCAATGGCAGGCAGCACTCCTCAATGAATAGAATTAGATAATGTCATGCAGGTGCCTTCCTAGTCAACCATTAACAATCAGGTGAACTTGTACATAAACAAATGGACGGCAGCACTGGGTGCAGAAATGAAGACACTTGTTGCAGTGTTTAGAGAAACCAACATTTCAATGCTTATAGCTTATAGCACCCTGATGAAAATGCTATAAGCATTGAAACATTGGTTTCTCTAAACATTGCGGCAAGTGTCTTAATTTCTGCACCAAGTGCCGCCGTCCATTTGTTTACATATATATAGGACAAAGACTTGGAGTCTGGCACTCCTAAATACGATACTGGGTAACTTGCTGCGGTGCCCTCTTAGGACGTCAGCCCATCCAAATATATAGAGGCAAATAAAGCGGCACTCAGCAGTCTGGAAAGATGCACTTAAAAGTTGTACTTTAATCCAACATTTCGGGGACGACACCCCATCTTCAGGGATACATACATGTCTAAGGTAACTAAATCACTGCTATAAATACATACAAACAAACATACAATTAACACAGACAGTGCTCACGTGTCTGTCCCCACCATCCTCCACAGAGTGCTGCAAGCTGTCTATCCAGTGTACTCGGCTCACTGACATCATCAGGCAGGGAAAATCAGGGAAGAGCATCATATAACACCAGACTTGGTTGCTAGGTAACCCCAGCGTCTGAAAAAAATGTGTAAACAACATAAAAATCGTGATTTTTTTTTTTTAAAACATGAGGATATAATACTGTAAAGCTGTTGAACATAACAATTAATGTAAAGAACAAAGTTCTGATACCCAAAATTCTGATATATTAATACACATATATAAAAAGTCATTACAAAAAGCATTGTAGAGGTAATGTTTCATTTAACCCCTTTGGGTTTAAAGTATTAACGGTGAATATGCACCTACTTTCCTTTTGTAATAGGATTTTATCTTTGTTTCATCCTCTTTTGCTGAGGGGAACATGATCTATAATGATCGAGCTGATGCTGGCAACATTATGTTTGGCTAGAACACAGGTGACACTTTCAGCCACCCTCATACAGGTAAACATTACAGAATTAATCATTCTGTTACCTGTATGACCACACATGTGGTTTATATGCGAAGTTGCCCCTGTGGTTTAGCCTATGTAGCCAAAACCCAAAGACAATTTAAAGAGAGAATGGCGCTACATCGTGGCACCATTAGGCAAGCCCTGGAGACTGGTCATAGTGACCAGCCAGTGGCAAGGCACTGTATTCTAGCCAAATATAATGTAGCCAGCATCTGCTCGATTATACATCATGTGCCCCTTCTCAAAAGAGGATGAAACATGGATAAAATCCTATTACAAAAGGAAAGTAAGTGGATATTCACGCTTAATACTTTAAACCCAAAGGGGTTAAATGAAACATTACCTCTACAATGCTTTTTGTAATGTTTATTTACATATGTGTATTAATATATCACCATTTTGGGTGTCAGAACTTTGTTCTTTACATAAATTGTTATGTTCATTACAGCTTTACACTATTATATCCTAATGTTTTTTTTAACAATTCACAAATTTTATGTTGTTTACACATTTTTTTTCAGACGCTGGGGTTGCCTAGCAACCAAGTCTGGTGTTCTGTGATGCTCTTCCTGGATGTCCCCACCTGATGATGTCATCGCGCCGAGTACACTGGATAGACAGCATACAGCACGATGAGGAGGATGGCAGGGACAGACAGGTGAGCACTGTCTGTGTTAATTGTATGTTTGTCTGTATGTATTTATAGCAGTGTTTTAGTTACCTTAGACATGTATGTATCCCCGAAGATGGGGTGTCGTCCCCGAAATGTTGGATTAAAGTACAACTTTTAAGTGCATCTTTCCAGACTGCTGAGTGCCGCTTTGTTTGCCTATATATATATATATATATATATATATATATATATATATAAATCATACAAACTTGGCACTCACATGCTTTTCAAACTGCAACTCCTTTGAATACGGGGAATGTTGGTTCCAAAATATTGCAATAGTTTGTTAAGCTGACCGCCGCTTCACTGTCGTTCCCATCTGGCCAGTCCCTACACTGATTCTCAGATAAATGATCTTTGCTCTGCCATCTTTGGCTCAAGCTTGCATACATTTTAAACATGAATATGGGTCCTGGCTTAAAAAGACAGGACCAAACCCAGGGATATCAGTTAATAAGCACCTGGAAAAAGAAAAAAAGTCTGTCTTACATTTGAAAAACAGGGTGCCCTAGCAAGTGTGATATTTTTTATGTAGATGGAATGGTCACATACCAAGGGCACCCCAGATGGTTGAGTGCCGTGGAATAAGCCTGTTGTTTATTTAAATGTTGTGGGTACAATGGATATTAATATTACAATAGTTTTATACAAGCCAGATGAAGCTCTTAGTTACTATTAGCCGCGTACCCATGGCAGTGAGTTGTTTTGGGCTTCTGAGCCCCCGGGACCCGACACAGGTGTGCTCCTAGTACCCCGCTGTCACCATGCCTACTCTAATGGAAACTACAGAGGAGGAAAGGGATCTAGGAGTCACTGTTTCCGGCAGGTAAGCAATGTAACAAAGCAATGAGAAAGGCAAGTCAGATGCTTGGTTGCATAGGGATAGGATTCAGTAGCAGGAAGGAAGTAGTAATAATGCCCCTGAATAGGTCATTGATATGGCCTCATATAGAATACTGTGTTCAGTTCTGGAGGCCACATCTCCAGAAGGATATAAATACATTAGAAACTGTACAAAGAAAGGCAACTAAAATGGTGCATGGCCTACATCACAAAACATATCAAGAAAGACAGACTAAAAGATCTCAATATATATAGTTTGGAGTAGAGAAGGGATAGGAGGAACATGATAGAAACTTGGGTTTTAACAAGGTGCAAGAGGGAGACATTCTTTAAAAGAAAAGTACTAAAACATGAGGACATGCACTGAAACAGTAGAGCAATTTAAACATGCTTGGGATAGGCATTAGAATATCCTTACAAAGAACTGAGGATTACATATGGTTGAGGTTACCATAAGGGAACAGTTTCAGTTTTTGGCACCTGCATCTCCATTACTGGGAGCCTCATCCTACCAAGAACTAACCCCGACCAAACAGTGCTCCCTCCTCACCCTACTCTGGGTCAAGAGGGGCTTATGCTGGTGGCTTTAAATAAGGCTCCTTCATCCTTTAGACTGGATGCCATGTAATACTGACATTCTTGGTATCCAGATCGGACAGTCACAAGGTGGTTGTCATTGGGTTTGCACAGGGTTTTCACCTCCCAATTGTGGGTGATGTGCCATCCGGAGCACTTGCAATCTTAAGTCGGCATTCGAGTTACCTAGTGTAAGTCATGAAGGAGTTGTGGCTAGGTCGCATGGACGGGCCTTTTGAGCTTCCACCTTTGGTGAATTTAGTAATTTTGTGTCCACAAAAAGTATAAGGTAAATTCAGGCTCATACAGCATCTGTCTTTCCATTTGAGCTCATTTGTGAATGACACCATTCTTGAGGAAAAGTGTTGGGTGGATTGCCAATCTATTGCTAGTGTCTTGGCTATGGTCAAATCCATGGGCCCAGGTGCTCACATGGAAAAATATATATTGAATTGTAATTTAGATTAATGTCTTTACATTTGGATTCCTTCTGGTTAATGGAGTTTAAGTTGCCTATTGGTATCTTCATTGACAAATGTTTGCCAATGGGATGCTCTGTTTCATGTGATTACTTCAAGCAATGTTCTCTTTTCTTGATTGGTGCATCCTGGCCAGCACATGAAGTCTTGGAGTCATGCATTATTTGGTTGACTTCTTGGTGGCTGGCTCTGCTGGTTCCTTCCAATATTCTACTCTATTTTCCCTCTAAGCCTTTTATAGCTTGAAGTCCCACCCATACTTTCTTACTTGGGTATTGAGATCAATACCCTGGTCAAGTGTTGTCATTTACTGATTATTAAGATATGGCTTTGTTTGTCCATATTCACAGCTTTGTGCCATAAAAAGTAACTTAGACAGAGGTCCAGTCCCTGCTGGGATCATTTAATTTTGTCTTTTGGTGATCCCCATGAGAAGGTGTTTTGTCATAAACTGGAATGGACCCCTGCAGAGGTGATCCATTCTTTTCTTCATGTTTTACTGAAGTAAAATGTGACCAGCAGGTTTGAGTCTCCTTTTTATGGAAGTTTAACGGGGTCTTTTCCTAGCAAGTTCCTTTTTGATCCAATGCCTAGATTTAGCTGTTTATGGAAACCTCTGTATTCAGGCTTTGGTCAGTTATTCTTTAGGGATGTTAGTCCTATCAATATTATAAACACAAGGAATACCCCAGCTTCAAGTCTCTCTCTTTCCCTCCATCTCCATCTTTCTCTAACACTCTTCTATGCCAGCTAAGGTTGTGTTTAACAGTGCCATAATTGAAGACATTTCAGTCAGAAACATAACCATACAAAGATGCCTGTTGTCACCACTGATCTATGAAAACAACTCCTAACAGCAATCATTAGATCATCAAAGGATACTTAAGTGAAGGTGGGTGACTAGGTTATAAATGATCTATTGCCTTAGATATCTGTCCCTAATCTATTTAGAATCATAGATGAATATGGTATGATCTCCAGCTACAACATTAATATTTCTAAATCAAAGGAAATGCTGATGCATGCCTTGTCTTAAGGAAAGTCCTTGTACCCATATTTCAGCATAAATGGCAGTCTTGATTTAATTTTCATGAAGTACTCTAATATGTCATGAAAACATGTGGCTTGTTAGGATTATGTAGATAATTTTTTATGCAATCCACAT
The DNA here is from genome assembly GCA_031769625.1 of Taudactylus pleione. Taxonomy (NCBI): domain Eukaryota; kingdom Metazoa; phylum Chordata; class Amphibia; order Anura; family Myobatrachidae; genus Taudactylus; species Taudactylus pleione. The sequence continues at coordinate 2,225,034 of JAUIMM010000169.1, read as the reverse complement.
TTAATTACATTTTTGAATGACATCCTTTATTATTTATTATTTTATTATTTATTTAATTTCATTATTATTATATTTATTTTATTTATTATTTATTTAATTACATTTTTAATGACATTCTTTATTCCGGCATCTCCACTGTTCTCTGGGGGATTATATCAGCAGCCAACACTTTTGCAATTAACTGGGTCAAAAAACCCAGGTACAATAAGAGCTGTTACCACTGCAGTGTTACCGGGTTTTACCTGCTAAAAACCCGGGAAGAAATCCTGGGTCAGTTGACCTGGGATTTCTTTCTTGGAGCGGTTTCCACTGAGCTGAGGCCTGGGTAGACACATCAATTACCCAGGTTTTTTAGGCAGTGGAAAAGTGAAAAAATATATATTTTATCATGTCTGAATTGAAAAAAAAATGGAATTCTCCCATAGAAAAATCTGAGAGGGGGCATGGTGTTTAAGGGGCTATACCTTTATAAGCTATTGGACATACCAAGCTGCAATTTTGTATGGACAGGTAGAACTGTCGCTTGGTGCTACATGTCAAATTTCAGGGCAAATTAAAAAAAAAATGGAGATTTGGGAGTAATCTAAATTTCTAAATTTAATTTTCTTCTGACACTTTCAGTTAGGACCACTTTTCTTCTGTAGTCTATGAGGGATTTTTTTGAAGGCATAAATCAGGGTACAGGACAAATTTAGACATGGGGTTTGTTTTATTAGGTAGCTATTGTTCCAGTGTAGGGCATTTTAGGGTTCAGGTAATTGAGAAAGTTACAGTTTTTAAACTCACAAATGCCCCATTATATAGATAGGGAGCTTCAACATGCTGCGCAGCTTCAGTAGGTGGCATCTTGCACGGGTGTACAGTGGCTTCCCCTGGGTGCACAAAGATGGCTGTCCTTTGTGGACGTTTGTAGAATTGGGAGTCAGGGGAGGTAGCAGGCAATAGTGCTAGCTGAGACCAAGCTTAGGTGCTTGTGTTAGCGGGACCCAGCTATTGGACATACCAAGCTGAAATTTGGCATGGACGGATAGAACTGTTGCTGGGTGCATGCAAAATATCAGGGAAAAAAAAAAATTAGGATTTGGGAGTAATCTAAAGTTCCAAATGTCAGTTTTTTATGCCACTTTCAGTTAGGACTACTTTTCTTCTGTAGTCTATGGGGGATTTTTGGGAAGGCATAAGTCAGGGTACATGACGAATTTAGACTTGGGGTTTGTTTTATTAGGTAGCTGTTGTTCCAGTGTAGGGAATTTTGGGGGTTAGGTAATTGAGAAAGTTACAGCTTTTAAACTCACAAATGCCCAATTATATACTGTAGATATGGAGCTTCAACGTGCTGCTCAGCCTCCATAGGTGGCTTCCTGCAGGGGTGTACTGTGACTTCACCTGGGTGCACAAAGATAGCTGTCCTTTGCAGGTGTTAGAAGAGGTGGGACCCAGGGGAAGAAGCTGGTGTTAGTGTCAGGTGGGACCCAGCTTAGGTGCTTGTGTTAGCGGGACCCAGCATTGGAGCAAGCGTTAGTGGCAGTGGGGACTCTGCTTAGGTGCGAATGTTAGCGGCGGCAGTGGGACCTTGCACAGGAGTGGGCATTAGCAGACGTCAGCTTAGGTGAAGCCGGTGGCAGTGGCTGGACCCTGCGGTGGTGCTGTGTTGGCAGCAGGCCTGGATCCAAGAGGATCTAGTCCCTGCCAGCCATATTGCAGAGTTTGGCAGTGGTGCCCATTTAAAAAATGGCGCCTCAGCTCTATTTTTGAAATTCACACAAGATCTTTCGTAAACAACCTAAAAAATGAAAACCTGTGTAAAAAAATATGACGTGCCCCCCCAAAAGAATAACCAGCCCCGGGCTTTAGAGATTCAGTACTAGTTGTGCTAAATACAGGGGACAAACGATGTCGGGGTCCCCTATATTAAGCAAAACCAGCACCAGGCTATTCAGAACAAGTTCTGGTTGCAGGTTACAGTATTTAATATAGGATGTGTTTTGTAAATGTATTTAGCTTTATAGTTGCTGTTTAATTATGATGCCACTTAAATAACATATTTAGTGTTTCTCCTGATGTGTTATGGGAAAGAACTTTTGCATAAATTGTCCATAATCACTGCTAAACTTGGATGGCCTAAAAAGCACTTTTTCCTGGAAAATGCATATTGCTGAAACTATATCTAATAATTTCAGAGCACCTCACTTGATGCTGCTGCAAACTGTAAGTCTCAATCTACTCTATCTATTTTATTATTATTATTTATTTAAATTGTGCCACAAGTGTTCTGCAGCGTCGTACAAAGTACATAAACAAATAGGTTGGTCAGTGACTTACAGTACAATACAATATAGGACCAGGACATGGATAATAAATATTGCTACATTAGCGACCCTAACACCCACATAATCAACAGAGCATAAGCAACCAAGTGTTAGGTGCCCTAGTGGGGAGTAAGAAGTAGATTAAAGTAAAGTAAGGAGAAAAACAAGAGGGTAGAGGGCCCTGCTCGTGTGAGCTTACATTCTATCTATCTATCTATCTATCTATCTATCTATCTATCTATCTATCAAACTCGCTATATACAGTATATCAAGATATGTCTACATACATTGTTGCTCAAATCACACCAAATAGCCCCTCTTAGTGTGCCAAGCAGCTTTTCACTCAAAATATGTGTCCTACATTATATGTACAAATTAAACTACTGGAAGTATCAAAACTGTTTTGCTAGTGTATGCAGACCACTGTGACATTTGTTAATCTTTGTGAGACTGAGTATGTATCTGCAAAAAGGGCTCCAAAGTGAAAAGATGCAGCTTTTCTCATACCAAGTTCCATTGTGCTTAATCTGCAACTTTGTACATGTGTGAAACCAATTCCTGTCACAGCCTAGCACAAGGGTGGCCAACCAGTCAATGGCCAACCAGCCAAACAATATCTGCAGTCAAGTTAAAGAGTTGATAGCATGCGAGCCCCTTCAGCACATGCACAAAAATGGAGATTGGCCTAGCTGTCACAAGGCCATGCCCCATTTTTGTGCACATGACATTCGCAGGAGCATGAGCTTGTGTCACACCCCCGTTAGTCATGCTGCGGGTAAGCCCAGCACATTGAAAATGCACAATTTACATACTCTTCCCAATATAATTTTTTCACTATTGAAGTGAAAGAAAAAGTCATAGTAATATAAAAAAACATTGAAAAAGCCAAGTTCACATAAAATACACAGAAACAAGCCAGATCCACATAAAATACATTTTAAAAACCACATCCACATAAAATACATGTTGAAATCCAGAACCACATAAAATACATTGAGAAATCCAGATCCACATAACATACTTTTTAAAAACAAAATCCATATAAAACACATTGAAAAAGCCAGAGCCACATAAAATATGTTTTAAAAACTACATCTACATAAAATAAATTTTGAAATACAGAACCACATAAAATACATATAAAAAGCAACATTCATATATTACACAATTTGGTTCCTCCATGTGTCACTCCTTCCCCTCCCTTGCCATTCCAACCCACATTCATGTGTCATTGCAGCCCCCCCCATGCCACTCATGTGTCACCTGCGCACTGCATCACTGGGAACGCTGGCCTCTGAAGCAATCAGGGGCTTCTTTAGCCTCTTAACATGTCAGAAGCCAGTGTTCACAGTTCTAGAGGGGGTCTGCCGAGCCATGAACCACATCAGAAAAACAAAGGAGGCGCATGCAGATCAAGGGCCGCATGGTGGCCACCCCTGACATAGCATATCTAGTTCACTTTGTGTGGATTTTTGTTGATTCTCTGATGCAGATAATATGCAAAATGTAAATAAATATATGGTACGCTATTTATATTGGAGTGTCTTAGTCGTGTCAAGCATCTCATGGCATATGGTGTATAGACACTTGTGGGTTTATTTACCTAATAACAATATTGTAACACAAGTTCCAGAAAACTCTAAATAAATTCCACAATGGGAGTGAATTTTTTCATTGGTCAACTTTTTCCTATATACTCTTAGCCTGACCACACCTAACCCCTCCATCCTAAAGTAATCCTCCATCTAAAGTAATATATGAGAAACCTATATGCTATTTCCCAACCCTCATTCACCCCTTACATTCAACTTACACTCACATCATAAAAATACTACTTCAGTAAAATTATATGAAAAACTAATAACAGTAACTATAATATATGGACAAAAGTTTGTTGGTGCACATGCAGGAAAAACTTAGTTGGACCCTGGTCATAAAACTGAAAACTAAAGAGATCAATTGCATCTTTCCAGACTACAAAATATATCCATCTGTATTGGGCATTCAATCTCGAAAAAACATGTAAGTCTGCTTACACACACACGACACTCCAATGATGCTCTCATGTGACAGAACAGTTTATTTCAATCACATGGTTGCTGCCCAGTCACTACCTAGAAATGCTCTTTTCATTGAAAGTTTGATCAATATGTACATTCTAGTTGTCTCTGTCTGTGTGCATATGCCTGATCCGGCACATGCGCAGTCACTGATTTATGGTGCTTACACAGTATGCTAAAATCCACAAAACTCATCCTCATTTCCACTTGTGTCTTGCACAGTATCAGACCCTTTTTGTCTGACCCTTATGTTCTGTCAACATTTTACTTTATGTGTGCTGGAACTTGGAACTGATTATGCTCAGTGTCTATTCTATACTAATCTACCTGTCTGTGCTTCCTGTACTGTCATCATCAACCTTTACCCTTCTCCCATGACACAAGGCTAAGATGGAAATATTAATGGAAGGAATTATGTTGAGCATGCAGAATATAAATCCTATCACACAAACGAGCATACTGTATATATTAGCATAATTCATGGCAAAAAATACCCTTCTGATTGTTTGCCTATATAGCTGACTATGACAGTAAAACATTGTTTTGTTATATCAGTTTCATTAAACTGCATATATACTTAGTTACATATTGCATATTATATTTTTTCATGAGTAAATGTTTACCTTTCTAACTATATGACTATTAGGGTGTATAAACTGCCTTTATCCATAGTAATACATAATATAGTGTCAAATAAATATATATATAAATAAATATAAATGATATCAATTTAAATAGTGTCAAATAATATGATATATTTTAAAAGTGTATTGCATTCTCCAGAATGCTTACAATATTTTTCCTTTGACAAGAAGGCAAATATCACTTCTATATGCCCTCTCCATGTTACAAGTAGCCGGTTATCCATGCCTGGTTTAGTTAACAATGTCCAGGACCATTGCACACTCAATCTTTTTTCAGCAATCAAAAGGCTCTTTATATTTATTTCTTTATGAAAACTGATTAACTGCATTCCCAAGGCTAAAATTTTAATTAAATATTCTTTTATATGCTATGAAAGTTATGAAATGCTATTCAAGTTCTACTCATAATGATGATTGATTGCATTATTAACACAGATCATTTTTATCATAACAGTTTAGGGAAGAGCTTCAAACTCACATTTTTATTAATCTCTATATCACTTTTATGGGGACTTTGACATTTATTTAAAGTCTTCTACAAAAACAACAGACCTTTGTTAACCCTATGTTTTCAGAAGAAATTAAATAGTAGGGTTTATTTCTCCATTCATATCTCTTATATGAGCATCAGTTTGCTAATGCAGATAGAGAGCAATACTATTTGTGAGTACACAGATAGCTAGGAGGCAGCTTCAGGTAACTTTAGCAGCTTAATGTCTGTGCTTGCCAAATGTTAGATAATAGCTAGACATGTATTCAGATGTTTCTGTTATACAGTAGATCATAGTTTCTGTATCTGTTATATGGAAAATGAAAGAATATATTATAATAAAATTATTTTGTTTTGTATTCATTTTCAGAGTGAAAATGAGAAAGCAAATAGAGAGAGATGTGTGAAGTTCAAAAATTAGCCAGGGTCTAATTAATTTAACAATTGGTCTAGATTCACCCAAAATTCATAAAATAATTTGTTCCCACTGCAGAAATCAGCCAGTGCTTGAAATAAAAGCACCCCTTCAGGAAGCATTAACAGATGTTAGAAATACTCAAATATTCATTCTTCCTGGATTGCAGTTATGAAATGAAGGTACAGCATCACTTTCAGTAGACTAATAAAAACTGCGTAAATACTGTAACACACTTCAAAAATATCTGTCTGAATCAGCTGTTTACTTTTTATTTAGCATTTTATATCTTCCCTAAAATGCACTGACCAAAATCACAATTTTGTTTCTGTAATTGTCATTTGTGTCATTGTTTATCTAAGTGTAAAAAATAAAATACAAAGGCAAATTAATCTCAACTGGTGAATAGTATTTGTTTAACTACATTTATTATCTGAAAAAACAATTTTAGCACTATTATGCTGGCCATGCACGCTACAATTATCGGGGCGATCCACCTGATATCGGCTGATCACCCCGATAATTGTAGCGTGTGTGCGGGCTACCGAAGGTTAAATGTTGCTCAGTCGGGCATGCAGGATTGTCCAGCATGCCCGTCCGATGCGATATTTACCCGGTAACTGTCGGCCGCATCGGGCAGTGTATGCCCAGCGCGGCCGACAGACAGACATTTCCTGTGTTCCTTCCTACGGAAGTAACAGGGAAATGTCTCCTCCCCCGGGGGCGGAACGTGGATGTCGGGCTATACACTGTGAGATTTCTCTCACAGTGTATGCTGGCGACATCTGCGGCTGGCAGCCGGCCAGATAAAAAGTCTGGCGGTCTGACAGACATTTTATCTGGCTGTGTATGCCCAGCATAAGTTGTACAAATATACACAGACAATTCACTCTGTTATATATTGGTATAATTATTAAACACTACAAACAGAAAATATACAAATATATCTGTATCTTAGAGGAATCAGTGGTAATAAATTACAAAGAAATGCCTACACGCATCTTACATTAATTCATATAGTAAGGAAACAATGATACAGAGGATAAAGGGGTCTATCCATTACAAGACTTTTTGAACGATCTGACCAAAACCAGGAGGTTTTGGTCGCATTGTTCACAAAGTCGTGTAATGGATAGCCAGCAAGGACCAGCGATGCGCGTGCACGCTGGGTCCTTGCCGACCCCGACTATCTGCCGAACATGCTGGTCAACCTGACGACGCTAGCCAGGTTCCACAAGTTAGCAGATAGGGAGGTCGGTCTCCTGCACTGAATGACGTTCAGTGAACGCCGTTCAGTGCGGGCACCGCATCCGGCGACATGAAGGACTGAATGCTAGACATTTTGTTTTGCAGGTCGCTTAATAGATAGGCCCCTTAAGAGTGTCAGTATTACTGCAACAAACTTATGTCAATTGTAATGAATATAATAGTGACTTTCAGCACATTGTCATCAAAACTCCCTTCCAGACAAAGAGAAACTCTTATTAACTATTTACGAAAAATCTATTATTATAGTATTGATGCACTATGGTAATTCCATCTGCCTGGAGCAACCTTGACCAATGGCCACAATTATTAAATTGTATAAAGGAAACTCTATTCTACAAGATTATTAACCGAATGTGAGACCAGAGTAGCCATTGAAATTGTAACCAACAAGTGCAGCCAATTGTCCCCAATCATGTGGAAATCATCATATTAATAAAATTTAATTGACAGCAAATAAACTTCTCATTGACTCACCTAAAGTATGAGCAAAACTCACAAGTACTGGTCAATAAGTGTGTTGTGTAAATATGTACTGTACAATGATAGGTGTAAAATTACATTTACTTGAAACAAGGGAATATCTTGTAACAATTTAAAACTAATTTCCATATTGTATTAATTTACAAATACATCTTCATAATTGATAAGCTGAATGAACACTTAGGAAGTCATTCATGGCAAAAATGTAAATTATATATTACTGGGTGAGATTAATAAAACTAGATACATTTAAAGGGTGTACCTTACATTGCAGAATGGTGCACATACATTTTCACTCAACAGAAACAGAAAATATAATTTAAATTAACTGGTCAAAGTGAATTGAGATTTAAAGCTTTGAACTAGCAAATCAAGGTGAATTGACAATTCTCAATTAGAATTCTGATGAATCAACACAAAAAATAATTTGTAGAATTTGATATAACTTTATTCACCTGTTATTGCAACACTGGGCCTTATTTATTACTGTCAACCCCGTGACTGGACAATAAAAGAATAAGGGCCTGATTCAGAGTTGTACGCTATACTGATGTTTTCACATTTAAGCAATTATCTGATAGCTGCGCATACATTTGGGTCACACTGCGCATGCGTCAAAGTCCATTACTGTAGTTGCATGCAGCGACTCTTTACTTGCAGAGTGATTGATAGTTAAGGGCCATTTGGGGGAGGTTAAAGGGGGTGCCACCAGAAACGCAGGCATGATGCCACCGTTTTTGGGGCATGTCGCTGCCTGCTTATTTAATCCCATGCACGCAATACATGGCTCTAGGATCTCAGTTCAAGCGGCCATTCTGCGCTACCATAGAATTACTCAGGACTGCTAGCATCAAATGATCTGTGATCGATGCTGCATCTTTATATGCGTGGATTTGCAAAGCCGCAGGTGGGTGTCTCAATAAATCTCCCAGCAGCTGTAACATTTGCATATTAATGCATCGCAGCAGGGTACACATTCTTAGCAGCGGTGGAATTAGCGTACAGCTCTTAATCAGGTCCTATACCATATATGCTTTTACTGCTAAGACAGTAAGACAGAGACATCAAGCCACATGGAGTTAATACAGTCTTTTAATGAAGTATAAGGGAGGAATTCAATTAGCCGCGATAATGCAATTACAATGTACATTAAGTTTTATAATATAATTTATTGTGTATTTTGCCGTGATAAGTGTAGGAAAAAATGTGGAAATGTGCCTGTACCCCCCCCCAAAAAAAAAAACCTGATATAGTATAACAATATAAAAGAGTATTATTGGCCCTAATAAAAGTATTGGGGTTCTTAACATCTATCAAGTCCTGACATTTTTAGCCAGAGGTTTTGCACAACTTATCACCTGCTCATAAGGTGGTCAAAGCGTATCACAACTTTTTGCTATGGAGAATCGCACCTGTGAAAATCACAGCTAATAGGTTTTCCTGAAAAATATAAAACCGCATGATAAGCTGTTTGTCGCAGAAAATCGGCTTATTGCGGCTAATTGAATTCCCCCTTAAGAAATAGATTTACTAGAAAAACTATGCACATCGCAGCAAAGATAAGCAAATTGACAGTAGTTTTTACCTACAAATGGCTGGTTTTACCATATGGAGCACTATTTATTAAATACATTATGGTGGCAATAATATTTGATTGTTAGTGATGGCAAAATGTATTTATGATGGGGCAACAATTATTATTTTATGATGTGGGCACCATTTATCGAGCCATCAAATATTAATTGTACATGTTTAATTATTTCATTAATAATTTATTAATATTGCCCCTTAATATAGTAATTACCTATCATTGCTCTATTAATAAAATTATACATACAATTTGCCTTTCTAATACATTAAAAAAAAAATATGGCCCCAATAAGATAATCATCAAAAATGTTCTTTTTCTTAATCAATAAATAATGATTTGCCTCTTAATAAGTGCATTGTGCCTCTTTGTTTCTGATGGTTTGTCAAATTGCTGGTTCATACTGTAAGTTTTTGTATTTTTATTACCCAAGAAAATCAGGAATGACGATTTTGAAAATGGTGCTTTTTAAAACAATGATTTTTATTTTTTAGCAGTTCTGCCTTTAGCAAATATGATGGTTTTAGTAAACCTTCCCCCTTAAATCTTATCTCTACTTTCCAAGTCTCTGCCTTTTGTATCTAAAACCAGCAAATCTTATTTATAGTTTCAATATAATACAGATTAGTAAATTAGCCAATTTAAATGGAGTAACAAACAAAATGTGTGACATGTTTGTTCACAATAAAAAACTAATTTAGAGTTTACAAATACTCAGCTTTTAAAAGCACAAAACAAAATGGAATGCTCTCTTTAACACAAACATTTTCAATATATATTATAGGGTGTGTATCTTCAAATCAGTTAGGAGACTTGTAGCTCTACATCACTATATATAGGCTTCCCATATCATCCATTTAATTCAGAACACATATGAATTACACAGATTCTGTGGATGGCTGACTTCGAGTCTTTATTTCACTTGGTTTTAATCACCCACAGAACCTGTGTAATTCACATGTGTCCCAAATTAAATGGATTATATATAAACTATGTACTATTCATGTACAAATGTAGTCAGTCATTCAACAGATTCTGTATCCATTCTAGTTGATCAAATAATACCTGATTAAAGTAGCTACATTCAGTATGTCTCACTGAAAACTAGAGATGAGCGAATCGGTTCTGCTGAAAATCAAACACAACTGACCTTTGGGATTTCGAGTCGAACCAAGTCCTGGCTTGGGTCACTATGGAGGTTTTGCATAATCGATTCGAGTCTAGCATTTTGCATGTTTTTGATTGCAAGTAAATCCCTCCCTAATGATTTCAAGTGCCAAAATTGGTCAAAATTTACTGGAAATGTTATTGATGTTAATAATACTATAGGAACAAAAACAGGTCGAAGATACATGACTTTAGCTGTTTTTATCAGCTGTTTTTATCCATTTTTTTTAAATAAAACCAAAAACACTACAACGATTTAGAACCAAAACCAAAACATGGGGGTCAGCACACATTTACTGAAAACCCTTGTTTAACAATTTATACACACAATAAATGTAGTATTAAAAAATGCTGACACATCTTATTTCTACATATACTCTTGTATTAATTATTGTTCATTATATTTTATGATGGAAGAATCCTGAATATTGGAAATCATTTTTATAGATGTAGTCCATGGAATAAATAACTAATATGCTACTCTGCTCTAACTACAGTAGTAATACAATGTTGCATCTATATATACATACTATCTGTGCTAAATTACTTGTCTTTCTCCTATAAAATTCCTTATTGTATTGTGACTACAGTGGGTATAATCCATGAAATACAGATCGACAGTTTACACAACTAAAGAGATTATGTGCTGCTTTACAGAGACATCATATCAATTTCACGGTTATTTTTAGTATTTTAGAAAGAGAAAAACAAATCAGACAACTTGTAGGAGTTGGACTTTTTTCTTTCTGGAAATTATGTTTGTTGTAAATATTTGGAGAACTGTGAAAGATATTGAATTGTTAGAAATGTTTGTGTTATGGAGCATACACACGGTCAGATTTGTCAGACTTGTCAGATTTGTCAGATGAACGATTGAACGATTGAATAATTTGAACGATTTGAACGATTGAACGATTTTTGACTGCATTAAAATGAATGGAATCGTCCAAGTCTGACTGCAAACACATCAGATGTCAGATATCGTTATCTGACAAACGGGAACGCGCATTGTAAATCGTCCATCGTTCAGGCATGTCAGATGTGTCAGATTTTCCTTCAGATATGAACGACTGAACGATTTTTAAATCGTTATCGTTCATATCTGAAGGAAAAATCTGACCGTGTGTATGCACCATTAGTATTAAAATTCATGTTTAAGTGTTCCACGTGACACACTGTATCAAGATGATGACAAATAGCAGGGTACAATCTTCTGGTCTTGATGGGAGGAGCTGGTCAGATATGTGTGTCCTTTGCATTCTTCCACTAAGTTTTTGCAAAACAAGTTTTCACTTTGCAGAGCAAGATATTTAAATATGTTTTAAGCAGTGGAGATAATACCCTTATATGGGTGTTCTCAAGTTCTAGGGGGATGGCATAGATCCTTTTTCTCTCTGTATAAGAAATTCCAGGTGCACTTTACATGTGCACAGGTATAATGTTTACACTTTAATTTTAAAATTATTAATTTCAATATCATCTCTATGAGGATGATACTCAAATTTATATATCCTCTCCAGTTCTCTTTGTACTGTATATTAGTCTGTGTTACTGGATGTCTTCATATCATTTCATTTTGGATGTCCTATTGCAATCTTTTCATAAACAGAGCTAATAATATTCTTGCCAGCCAACATAAACTACTTACTTATCTGACACCTCTATTTTTGTTGAAAACACGACAGCATGTAGAACTGTTTACATAGTGTTGTAGCCTCTATGTCCAATACTATTACACTCCCATTGATCTTTCTCAGTGTCAATCAGTAAATCTATCGTATGTACGGCCATGCCTCCAGAGACTTTCCAGAGGCCAATGCATATGTTAGTCAGCAACACATCCATGCAATTGACCAAACAATACCAAACCAGTGACTGATCTCTGTGATTGTCAATCCAACAACGGCCACAATGATTGGAGCAATTGCAGAATAAAAATAAATATGATAGTGGTCCAATTTCATGCTAGATGTACACCGCAGTCTAGTTAGGAGTTTATCCACCATCTCATTACAGGGCTGTAATTAGGGGTGTGAGTGTTGCCATTGCTGCCAAATGACACCTGGATCCGGCTAGCAGGCTGCAATCAGATTTGCTGCTGCAGTCCTGCCAGGAGCATCCTTTAGATGCTCTGAGTCACGAAGACTGTACCATATACAGGCCTCGGAGCATCCTGAGGATGCTCAGGGCAGTGCTGTTTTTGCCAGCACTGCTTTCTGCATGGCATCATGCACTCAGAGGGCATGGTCAGCACAAGGTGCTAGTTAGCCTTATATGGCACTGCCTTGTTGTAACAAGTCAGTCTTTGTGTCATCCTTGACTCAGAACTGTCTATGTCCCTCACTTCTTACCTCTAGCATATGGAACATCTAAGAAACATTTTCAGAAAATGCACAAATCTCATAGTAGATACTGCAAATACTTAAATTCATGCACTCAATATACCTTTATTAGACTTTCAGGCCTAATATTTTTCTACTACTTTTCCACTCTATTCCCTACTTTGTTTGCCTTCAACATACCAATTTGCTTATATCAAAATATTGCCCAACTTAACCACTCTACTCTGCCCATGATTGGTACCTCTTATTTACTGTTCCAATTCCTGTTGAAAAGATGTTTTTCTGTTGCACAATAACTGTGGAATTCCTTCCTTTGTACAACAAAACTTATTTTCAAGGCTCCCATGAAAACTCACCTCTTGAGGCAAGCTCATCAAATTCCTGTACCCATCTCTTAACACCCCTAGGATATTCTACTCACTAGCCCCCTAGTGGGTAGAATACAGATCATTATGTATTGTATGTATGTGTATTCTCTTTCTATACTCAAACAACCCTCTAACTCTCAAACCATCATTGGTGTGTGACTGAATTTACATATTAACCTAGTCCCACCATGCACTTTTTCCAATTGTACAGTGACTGGCCCAATATGCACATGTGTCATGTACATGTGCTGTGCACTATCAGGTCCCAAAATATTGTACATCCATTTATTCTGTTGGATAAATGTTAAAACAAAGTCTGTATTATTACCTGACAGGAAAATATCTGAACATAACTGAATGTGTTGTAGCATACGTTTTCTCTGCAAGAGTAATATTTGCTAGAGTTATAGGTGATTGGATGGGGATGTACGGTAGTTAAAATCCCGGCCATCAGAATCCCGACAGTGGAAGCCCGACCCGGGATTAAAGATAGGCATCAAAATCCTGATGCCTATCTTTAACCCCATCCCGAAATCCTGACAGCCAGCATCTTGAACAATTGTAGGTGGAGCTTTCTAGCTGTTAGCCGCTGGAGGGTAGGGTTCAGTTTAGACACCGCTGGGGGGGACTTAGGGTTAGGCACCCCCCAGAGAGGGTTAGGGTTAGGCTAGGGGAAGGGGGGTAATGGTTAGGCACCACCGGGGGGAGGTTAGGGTTAGGCACCCCTATGGGAGGGTTAGAGAGGGCAGGGGAGGGTTTGAGTACTTTCCAGCCTGTGCCAGGATGTAGACCATTCAGGCTTTTGGCATCAGTATTTCATCCGGCGACTAATGAGCCGCCAGCATTACATACCAATTTTTATTGGATGATCATTAAAATGAGTTCCATTGGTAAAGTTTTGCTCTGAAAACTTTAGTTTTGCCATTCAGCATCCATTCAGCATTCAGCAATGTTACATTGGATATTATTCTCTCACCCCTTTCCCCCATTCCCCCACCCATTGAGAGTATGTGATGTGTTCATGGACATAGCATCCCCCTTCTTTTTCTCTACCCCCTCTCTTTCTCTTTTCTGCTATACCTTCTTCTTTTTCTTCCTTTCATCTCCATCTTGTTTAGTACTAACAACAATGCTTGTAGTGTTTGGTGGCTTCATGGGTAAAATGGGCGTATTCTCAGTATTTATATTACCAGGCTTTGTAGGTACGAACCTTTGTCATAGCCCGATGTGCTTTGTATGCATATAAAAAGTGTGTCACAACTCTCGGATGGATTATGGATGCAGCCCATATTTAGGGAGTTGGCTAGACCTATCCTTGAGGCGCAGAGTCTAATGTGCCGCCGGTATTCACTAGGGACCCTTGCAAGAAGGTATGGACTTGGCTGCATCTGACACACAGGTCACGGCCCTCAGGATAGGTTCCCTTATACGGGTGCTGGTAAACTCCGGCTGCAGAAGAGAAGACGTATAGCTTAGTTGACAGGCTGGGTCAGAACCAAATGGACTAAACGATACCAGGAAGCAGGTGTAAACAGGTCACAGGAATAGCCGAAGTCAAAACCAGATATCAGTTGCAATACCAGGGGTCAGGCGAAATCAGGGTCACAGATGAAGCCAAGGTCAAAAACAGGTAATGCAATATCACAGGAACACTGGAGTATGGTAAATGATAAACTTCCTTTTAAAGGCAGGGCTAGAATAGGCGCCTCCGGTGATGTCATCAAAAGAAATGCACTGGCCCTTTAAATCTTCTTGTAGAACAGCGTGCGCACCCCTAAGGGAGCTGCGGCCACCTGCACACAGCCACAACAGTGGGAGCTGGAAGCAGCCAGCGCCGGAATCTCCCCGCTGCCATCTGCCGAGGGAAGGGACAGAGAGCCGGAGGAGGCTTTGTCGGCAGTAGGCTCCAGGTTCTCCCCGCTGGCTGCTTGCTGGAAAACCAGTGCTGCCGGACCTGGTGAGAGATGACGGGGTCCGGCAAACTGTGACAAAGTGTAATTGTTTTTGCTAATTATATTAATTGCACAATTTATGTTGTATTTAACTATGATGCTTCATAAGGAGTAGTAGTAAAATAAATTAGATTGTACATGAATGCAAATTCAATAAATCTTGCAATCAGTAAACTGCTGTTCTCTGGCTGGTGCTTTTTTGGTACCTAGACTGTAGATAGAACAGTGGTATCCAGAGTGCTCTAGCACAATGGTGCATCCCCACTAACCCATAGAGCCTCATTTCTGTACAATAGCGCTCAGTAGCCTGACACCAGAATGTGAGTTCCAAAAATCATTTTGCTGGAAGAAATATCAGTTGTTTTCTTATAATGAAGCTCTTAAAATAAAATCTAGTAAAGATCAACAGAATACATTATACTGCATTATCAATACAACAGTTACTTAGGTCCACACAATTCTAAAGCCATTTTCCCTGTGCTCTTCTTATCTGTGAAGAACACACTTCTCTTTCCTTAATGTAATGAGTCCTAATGATTATTCTATAAATAATATATTTAACCACCACGTCTTAGGTGAATTTGTACAGGTGTATGATCCACCAAGACTGCTACCACTCTGAACAATGTAAAAAACCAGCACACTTTCACAAGTTCAGCAAGTTTCTTGACTTAATCTGACATTTCAGGACACTAAAGATTCCTTTATCTAGGTATAACAGACCATAGTTAACAGTTTTCTGTAAAGAAGTATATTGATTATAAAAATATACCTAAGATGGCTATAAACACATAGGCCCTCATTCAGAGCCGTACGCTCTGAGCAGAGCGCACGCTCTGAATGAGGGCTGGCCTCCATGAAAATGGAGCGTTCTCCTGGACGCTCGTATAGCTGTGGGTCACCACCCACAGGCTATATGAGCGTGCATTTTGATGGCCGCGATGGTCGTGACCATCGCGACCATCAAAACTGCGAGCCGGAGCCTGCGGTTGAGGTTTTCAACCGCAAGCTCCGGAGTGATTTTGGCTCTATCAGAGCCAAAATCACTCCCACTGACATCACTAGTGATGTCAGTGGGCCGGCTTCTGACGGGAGGCGTTCCCGTGAGAACGCCCCCGTCAGGGAGGCATGCCCCCGGCACGCCTACCAAAGGGGGCGTGCTGTCAATCAACATCGACAGCACGCCCCCTTTGATCAAACACAACAAGCGAAGGACTTTCCTTCGCTCGTCGCGTCAGTCCAGAACATCGACCCACTTGCGAGTGGACAGCCGCTCGCGAGTGGGTCTGAATCAGGCCCATAGTACTTTAAGTTCAACCCTAATTTCCAAGGTAATGATTCAAGTAACATAGGAGCAATTATTAAAATATGTTATTTACATTTTCACAATTACCCATATTCAATTATCGGCGAAACTGGCCGATATCGGCAAAAATGGCAAAATCAGCCGTTTTTTTCCAAAAAAATGGCGAAAAGTCTCCATATCAGACCAGGAAAAAAAAAAAGCAAATCCCTATTTCTGCCCAAAAATTAGAGATGTGCACCGACCCCCGTGTTTTGGTTTTGGATTTGGATCTCCCCTGGTTTTGGATCTGGATCTGGTTTTGGAACTTTTTCCTTGGTGTTGTGTTTTTCGGTTTTGGTTTTGGTTTTGAATCTGTATTTTTTACCAAAAATTATATTAACAGCTAAAACCACATAATTTGGGCCTATTTTTGTTCCTATAGTATTATTAACCTTAATAACAATCATTTTCAGGCATTTCCATGCAATTTTAACCATCTCACAGCTCACAATATTGATTTCACTATTTTTCACCAATATAGGCCATATGCTGCAGCGAGTTGGCTGGCTAAAGTAAGCAACAGAGCAGCGGCTCAAATGCACAGCAGTTTAAAAAAATATTTTACATCTATGAAACATTGCCACACAGCAGTGGCAGACAGGATGGCAGTTTAATAAACTATAAATAATGTCAGTCGGCAATGCCCCAAATTATGTAAATGTAAAGAAAAGAGGTGCAAGATGGAATTGTCCCTCCCACCCACTCTTATGTGGGATATTCAAAAGGACAAGCACAGTTTAACAAACCAAGCACTTTAGCGACTAGGATTGACACTTTTGTGGCTGAACTCCTTGGTTTGTTTGGGTCCCCACAAAACATTTTTTGGAAGATCTACCTTCAATTATTAAGGAGGAGGTTGATGATGAGGGTGTTTGTTGTGGAGATTGCATGTGCTGGTCCAAACTGCTGGTAGCTGATACTGGACTGCTTGTTATTAATTACAAATTATTATAATGTTGTTAAACATATTGCATGAACTTGCTGCAAATGAAGTAACAGGGAGGAGGTGCCTAGATGGTTAACGTCCCTTCCTCTGCTAACTTTGGCCCTCATTCAGAGCCGTACGCTCTGAGCAGAGCGCACGCTCTGAATGAGGGCCGCCCTCCATAATTCTGGAGCGTCCTCCTGGACGCTTGTATAGCTGTGGGTCACCACCCACAGCCTATACGAGCGTGCAGTTTGATGGCCGCGATGGTCGTGACCATCGCGACCATCGAAACTGCGAGCCAGAGCCTGCGGTTGAGGTTTTCAACCGCAAGGCCCGGAGTGATTTTGGCTCTATCAGAGCCAAAATCACTCCCACTGACATCACTAGTGATGTCAGTGGGCCGGCTTCTGACGGCAGGCGTTCCCTTGGGAACGCCCCCGTCAGGGATGCACGCCCCCGGCACGCCCACCAAAGGGGGCATGCTGTCAATCAACATCGACAGCACGCCCCCTTTGATCAGACACAACGAGCAAAGGACTTTCCTTCGCTCGTCGCGTCTGGCGCATGCGCACGACGGAGCTCCCGCCGTCATGCGCATGCGCAGTGTACAACATCGACCCACTTGCGAGCGGACAGCCGCTTGCGAGTGGGTCTGAATCAGGCCCTTTGGCTTTACAAATTAAACAGATGCCTTCACAACTTTTGTCAGAATTAAGATTAAAACAATTCCACACCCAAGATGTGGCTTTTCTGGCTTTCTTTTTATCATGAGCAAGAACTGCTGCCACTGGTGGCTGATTTACGCAAACCACATCGTCATCATCAACATCTACATTAGCATCAGATAGGACACAAATTTTCTCCCTCTTCCACCTTTTGCACTTTCTCCACACTATCATCCTCATTTTTTATTATTTCACCATCTAACACTAGCACAGCTGTCATGGTGTCAGTGATCCACTATGAAACTGGGTGACAGCTGTTATACTTACTTCCTCTATCAAAGGACTGTTTAATAGTCAATTGTTTTTTTAAATTACTAGTAGTAGTCTTCTTGGTCCCTTTCTGGGATGAAGATCCACCCCCAGCAGCAGCAACAGGCGTAGCACTCAAGGATCCTTCTGATGAATCACAGATAGGAAAGGAGTCAGTCATGCTTATGAAATTGAATGCAGGACTACTTCCGATCATGAATGAGGATGTGGATGATGATGCTGGTGTTGGTGGTGGAGATTGCAGGCACTTGGATCCAGATAGAAGGGAGCAGCTAGGTGACACTGGACTGATTGGTGTTCTGTTTTTTGTCCCCAAAGTTTAGAATTTGAAATACCCTTTACAATTTGATGAATGCCCTGCATGAGATGTAACAGGGAGGAGGTTTCAAAATGGTTAAGGTCCTTACCTCTATTCACTGTTACTTGGCAATGGTTACAAATAGTTTGGCAAAGGTTGTCCAGATTTGGGTGGAAATAATTCCACACAATGGAAGTGGATTTTTTGATCCTTTGCCCAGGCATGGCAACAATGGGATTTTTTCCACCATGGGCAACAACTGTTGCCTGATTTACTGTTTTTACAAAAACATCCTCGCCATCCACATTCTCATCATCATCAACATCCTTATGATCCTTGTTGTTATCGCCAACTAAATAAATATCCTCCTCATCCTCCTTGTGCAATTCCGCAGAAGCATCCTCGATTTCTATGTCAGAAGGCACACAAATGGTGGAAGGAGGATCCTCTTCAAGTACAGTATTACTAGAAAGGTCAGGCTCACACATGGCAACAGGGGACACACTTGGACTCTCCTCAGGGATTTGTTATTTTTCAGAACACACAGTTGGTTCCGGTATCTAACTCGTCTTAACAATTTCTATTTTCTTTGTACCTCTCCTAAAAGCAGAGGGGCTTAAATTATCATTAGAACCATCAATTATCATAAATACAGTCCAAGGCCTTATCCTGTCCTTGCCACTTCATGTAGTGAATGACATATTGCCAATTTTATGTTTCTCTAAAGCTGACTTAGCTTTACATTTTTTTTTGCTTTAACAGGGTAAAAGTTGATTTTTTTAGCCTGACTTTTTGGCGTGACTTAAGCCCTAGTACATCGGCGTTCATAAATGACATTGGCGGCCTTGCATCATCATCATCATGACTGCTGCCGGCAGCTACAAGACTGGTATGTGGATCTTGCTCTACGGTCATGTGACTGTCCTCCACCTCCATACTCACTATGCACACAACCACACACAAAAAAGGCCCTTGACAGACAGCAGCACAGCAACCCTGCGCAGCTACGCCGATGACAGTGACAGCCAGGTGTGGCTAACATGCACATAAATAAAATTGCTTACTTATTTTTTGGGCAGTAGCCCTTGACAGACAGCAGCACAGCACCTCTGTGCAGCTACACCGATGATAGTGACAGCTAGGTGTGGGTAACATGCACACAAATTTTTAGATTTTTTTAATTTTGGGCCAGCAGCCCTTGATAGACAGCAGCACAGCACCCTTGGACAGATACGCCGATGACAGTGACAGCCAGGTGTGGCTAACATGCACACAAAAAAATTGGTTATTTATTTTTTGGGCAGCAACCCTTGACAAGACAGCAGCACAGCACCCCTGCGCAGCTACGACGATGACAGTGACAGCCAAGTGTGGCTGACACACACACTTAAAAAATTGTTTTTTTTTTATTTATGGGCCAGAAGCCCTTGATAGACAGCAGCACAGCACCCTTGCACAGCTACGCTGAAGACAGTGACCGCCAGGTGTGGCCAACACACACAAAAAAAAAATATTTTTTTTTTGGGCAGCAGCCCTTGACAAACAGCAGCACAGCACCCCTGCGCAGCTATGCCAATGACAGTGACAGCCAGGTGTGGCTAACACGCACACAATTTTTTATTTTTGGGCCAGCAGCCCTTGGCAGACAGCAGCACAACACCCCTGCACACCTGTGCCAATGACAGGTGTGGCTAACACGCCAGGCAATAAAATTGTTTAATTTATATTTTATAACACTGGGGTGAACCCCTGTAAAGAGACAGCAGCCCCTTAACAGACAGCAGCACAGCACCCCTGCACTGATGACAAGTGTGGCTAACACTATCATTTTTTTTTCACACTGGGGGTGGGTGAAGAGCACCCCTGAGGGACAGAGGACCCATTGGACAGCACAGTACTACAGCCAGCCCCTATATTCAGGACAACAACAGCCATCCAGCCAGCCCCTATGGACAGGACAATGACAGCCAGCCAGCCCCTATGGACACGACAACAGCCAGCCAGCCCCTCTATAGACAACAGCCAGCCCTTATGGACAACAGTAGCCAGCCCATATGCACATCATCAGCGTGCAATTAGCCTTAACAACACAACAGCACAGCTCCCCCTCCCTCTTCACTCTCCACAGCCGGAATGAAAAATGGCGGCGATTCTCGGGACCGTTATAGAATCCAAAACCTGCAAGAATCCAACAGTGGGATGATGATGTGTTGCCTCATTTTCAGATCCGAGCCAGGCGGGAAAACCCGAGGCGACTCGGATCTGCCTTGGATCCCCGTAGTTCGGGTGGGATCGGTTCTCAGGGTCTCCGAACCCGTTCATCTCTACTAAAAATGTGGGGATTTCTTTCACAACACTTTGGACACCCATCCTCATTATAAATTACCCCAATATTATTTTCGTAAATTGCGTACTTTGTCAAACAACAACCACGCAAATTTTTGGGTGAAAATCCATTGAAAATGGTTTTAACGTATTGGGTCATGATGGATGCATCAAGTGTTTGAAACATCACACGCGGTCGCAGCAGACAGTTTTTTAATGGTTTTTAAAATTGCATTTTTACGACATGAAAATATACTTACACCCATTTTAACGTACTCCCAATTTATGTGGAACAGTAATTTCCTGGAAAAAAATAGCTTTCTATCATTTGTTTTTATCACCCAAAATTTGCGCGGTCGTTTTTCAACAAAGTACGCAACTTAAGAAAACATTTTTGGATAATTTATCAATAGAGGGGTGTCCAAAGGGTTCTGAAAAAAATCACCACATTTTTAGGGAAAAATAAGGATTTTTAATTTTTTTTTCTCCTGGTCTGAGATAAAGAAAACTTTTCACCTGTTTCCTTCTATCCTATTATCGCGGGTGCAATAAAATCGGCAAAAAATCGGCAAAAATCGGCCGATATTATCGCGGGCGATATTATCACCGCTAATTGAATCCGGCCCATAGAGAGAATTGAAGGGTAAAGATGAAAAAGGAAAATACACAAAAACACTAACATAAACAACATGGAAATACTAGAGAAAATAAATAAAATTAGAAAGCCTGAGGAAGCAAGATGCATAAAACACTTTATTAGTGAACACGCAGACAGAGCAATTAGACCCACATAAGCCGGGATACATATTACAACAAAGATATGCTGCTGAAAAGATAGAATAGAAAACCCGATTAAATCATCTGGAAATGTGCAGCCATCAGACCAGGGAAGTAAATTGCCTTTTAATAGTAAAATCAACAGCAGCTGGGATTGTGGGAGGAGTATGAATGAGCATGCCCAGCGTTTCTGAAAGTGTCTTGCAAAGATATAACAGTTAGACATGTTTCTGATGAAAGAGGATCCAAACAGAATCCAGTCACCTACAGTATATTATGAATAACGGAAAAATATACTACTGATAACACTAATATATATAAAAGCCACATCAATAATAAGAATAAAACAATCTACATTTAGTACAGAAGGCAATGGTGACATGACACATACCACTAGTCCACTGTAATAGGACTAGTGGTATCAGTGAGACCAGTCTCAAAGAAACTAGATCAATTATAATGAATCAATTGATAAATATCACTTATTTATATTGATAAATATATACAAATATTATGTAAAATCTATTAAAATAAGACTGCTTATTTTCACCATAAACCAGCAAACTACTGTCTATTTGCAAGTTATACTTGCCTACTATTGAAAACTAGTTTCAGGGAGATTGTAAAATGTGCCGAGCTATGCGTGGCTCCAAAAGGCGTATCTAGCTCCACCTATGGGCATATCTATTGCCACTCAGGGGTGTGTTTTGCAGTGGAAGTGCTCTAAGTACTATGGTTTCCTGCAGTAGTACTAAGAGCAGCATGCTGCCAGAGCAGATTTGTGTATTAGAGATAAAAAGCAGTGACAAGTAATCGCTATATTCTAAAACATATACTCAAATAGCAAATACAACAATCTATATAAAACCAGTGACAAAAGTAATGTAAAAAATACCATATACTGTTAAAGGGAAGAATGCCAAATACTTATTTATGCAAGCTCAAATGTGTAAGTCTAAAGCTGGGTACACACTGGGCCTGATTCAGACCCGCTTGCGAGCGCTCGCAAGCGGGTCAATGTTGCCCAAGTGCGCATGCGCACGATGGAGGCGGCTCTGTCGTGCGCATGCGCGAGACCCGAATAACGACAGCCAAGCCGTCATTATGGGTCTCGCACCAAAGGGGGTGTGCTGTCGATGGTGATTGACAGCACGCCCCCTTTGGTGGGCATGCCGGGGGCGTGGCTGCCCAGACGGAGGCGTTCCCATGGGAATGCCTACCGTCTGGGGCCGGCCCCACTGACATCACTGATAGAGCCAAAAGCACTCCGGGGCTTGCTGCAGTGAGACCCTACCGCAAGGGTCACGTTGCAAGCCCGATGGTCGCGATGGCCTTGACCATCGCGACCATCATTTTGGCCGCTCACTATAGCTGTGGGTGGTTACCCACAGCTATGCGAGTGGCCAGGAGGCCGCTCCAAAAAGTAGGAGGGACGGCCCTGATTCAGAGCGAGGGCTCTGTCAGAGCGTCCGGCTCTGAATCAGGGCCACTGTACGATGTGTGACTCAGACGACTGCGATGTGATTTAATGATACATCGTGTGCACCGTACACACTGAACAATCTGATGTACGATGCCGCGATGTGTCATTACATTCTGTATGTAATAGTACCAGCTCATTTATTGCATTGTCCATCTGCTGTGCAACACAGCTTATGGAACGATGCGACAAACAACCATTGTGCACGCACATTGGTCGTACACACTGCACAATACATACGTTATATCTTTCTGATCCACATCAGGGCGATATATATCGTATGATAGATTGTATAGTGTGTACCCAGCTTAAGGAAATATTGAAAATATCTGCTATATGTTAAGGAATTAAAAAAAGGCCAAAATAATACATAAACAGTGAGTTCCAGACAGCAAGTTGTGTGTATATGATATATATACACACACACATAAAATAATACACAGTGTGTGCTAGAGAGCAAGTTGTGTATGTGATACATAAGTGTGTATGTATATATATATATATATATATATACACACAATTAGAGAGAGATGCGTTATCTAATAGTTTTTAATAAATTACTTCAGTAAAACATGTTTTGCTTACTCACCGAAGTGCAGTCTCCCTTTCCTTGGGAGGGCGTGCTGCTGGTTGCACCTTATCTCATAAGCAGAAGATCAGTGTTGGAGGCTGGCTACTGGGGTGCACAACACAGGGATGGTGGGAGAATGGAGGCTGGCTGCAGGAGTGGGGGGAGGATGGGGGCTGGCTACTGGGGTGCACACTATGGGAAGGGAGTTTGGAGGCTGCTACTGAGGTGCACACTGTGAGGATGTGGTTAGGAGGCTGGCTAAAGGGGTGCCTGCCCCTGTCAGCATACTCCCCCCGCCTACTGTTGCAACCACTGCTATCCACAAACCCTGCGGTGCCCAGCGAAATGATGTCACGCATCTTGACATCAGGCCTCAGTGGGATTCGATGGAGCAGTGGGGGAAACCGGGGGACCCTATACACTTTTCAGGGTAGTGGGAGCTCCCAGCTTATAGCGGGAGGCTCCCACGGAATGCAGGAGGGAAGGCAAGCATGCTGCAAGTATAGTTGTTGAAAACAAAATCAATTGTAAATATTCACCTAATAAATACACAAACATAGAACACCAAATGATATGCAAATTGTTATTCATTCCTATGTGATAGATTCCCACTTTAATCCAACTAGGTAAAACAATGTATATACTGTAATACACTCTGGTGAATAAACACCATGCAGAAAAACACAAACATGAGCATATAAAATATCAACATAAGCATATAAATTACTATACCCTGAGAACACTGGGTAAAAGTGAACAGAACATTAATTTAAAAATAGAGCTGCAAATCTAGTGCAGACAATCAAACAATAGAAATACATATGTGGTCCAAATGAAATGTCACAATCTATCTGATATAATTAATCAAGGTTTTTAGTTGTACTCAATTGCACTTACCAGAAAGCAAGAAAGACCTTCTTAAGCAATCCTAAAAAAGAACACCTCTGTCACAGGGTTTGGTTTAGAATTGTGTTATCAGGGGACCTCACAGTACTAGAACAATACTGGATTGTGTCTTCAGAATATCATATAGAAAAACATACAGTATGCATTCTCATATATCAAACTTATATAGGAATTAAAACTATTTATATCTATCTCATGGCAAAATGTATTTATACAGATAAAATGTTTAAATTTGTTAAATTATTAACTTTTATTTTATTAATTAATAACCACATAACATCCAATATACTAAACTCACGGCTTTATATAAACAAGCTGCACCTGGTACCATTATAAAGAGAGATTTGCGGTATATAAGGCTAGTTGCAGCACTCAGGCTCACAAAAATAGAAACAGCAGAATATCTCCAATGTTTCAATGTCATCAGGGATACAACCAAACTGGGTGAATGGGGATATAAGATTCTTTTGTTGTTTGATCGTATCACTGATGACAATGCATTAAAGCCATTGAAAAAGGAGACTTATGTCTTACTTGTTAAGTCTTTTTCTTCGACTCCATAGGGGGCAAAGAGACTACTCTGGGTATAGCCTGGAGAGGAGAGACTGAGCACCAAATGGTTAAATCAATTTACCCACATGCCCAGGGCTCCTCTCCTCTATACTCCACTCTTAGGCACTGGACCTTAGTTTTTAGTTTTCAAGCCCATGGCAGGAGCGAGGCAGAGGAGAAGTAGAAGGAAGGCCGGCATACATACAGAGCCATACATATTATGGAAGTACTGCCAGACCGGTCATCAATGGAACACCACCCCACCCACAGACAGGTGGGTACCCTGTGCTCCCTATGGAGTTGAAGAAAAAGACTTAACAGGTAAGACACTTTTCTTCTTCCTCCACTAGGGGGCACAGGGACTACTCTGGGACATCCTAAAACTGTCCCCTATGGGCGGGGACGCTCCTGAGCTGCAGTTAGCACAGAATGCCCAAAGGTGGGGTCTGAGGATGCAAAGGTGTGAAAAGCATAACATAAGAGTATTAGCAGATGATCATGTGGTAGCTTTACAGAGCTGTTCTACAGAAGCCCCACAGCGTGCTGCCTATGTAGTCCCCACTGACCGGGTGGAATGGGCCATCACCCCAGCAGGGGCAGGAAGGTTTGCCAAGGGGTAAGCCTGAGGAATGGTAAGGTGAAGCTAGCGGGGCTAAGGTTTGTTTAGTAGCTGGTCATCCCTTCTTGTTACAATACCTCTTAGTTCATTTGACATACAAACAGAGAGCCCTCACAACATCCAACAAAACCTGATGAGATGGATCCAAAGATTGAAATGGGGGAACCACTATTTCATGATTAATATGAAACCAGGACACTACCTTGGGAAGGTAGCCCAAGCAAGTCCATAAAACAGCCCTGACAGAATGGAACACAAGAAATGGAGAGCGACATGAGAGAGTGCTCAAATCCAAGACCTGGTGAGCCGACATGATGGCCAAAAGAAACACAGTTTTCCATGTGAGCCAACACAAATTGACCATCAACAACGGTTCAAAGGGAGCAGACTGAAGTACCTGGGGAACCAAGGAAAAATCCCAAGAAGCCACAGGAGAAACAAATGGCAGCTGCACATGAAGCATACCCAGAAAAAAATTCTCACTTTAGGAAGCAAAGCGGTTTGTCTTTGAAAAAGAGCAGACAAAGACGAAACCTGGACCTTTAAGGTCAAAAGTTGAAGGCCCAAGTCCAGACGTGACTGTAGAAAGGAAAGGATCCGTGAAAGACAAAAAGACCTGGGTTTAAAACCCCTGGTTGAACACCATGTAAAGTAGGTACGCCAAATCCAGTGATAAATATGCGCAGAAGAAGGCTTTCTGGTCTGCAGCATGGTCTGAACAACTCATCTAGAGAAGGATGTCTCAAGAGCCACCCCATCAATGTGAGCCTGGCCAGGTCTGGATGTAGACATGGACCCTGAGACAGAAAAAAATCGATTTGCCCTCCAGCACACTGCAGCAAAAACAATACTTAAATCCTACATGATAATAGAGATTTAGAGGTATTGGTTACACATATTTGCAAATATATGAATAAGCGCCAGGCCAATCGTCAAGGCTCCTCTATACTGGCGTCCCTAATATTAAGGGGCTCACGTCCGAGAAGCAAGGCACCCCAAAAAAACTCCAACCAAGGGCCATCCCCAGATCATCACACGAAAAAGGGAAAAAGGTGATAGTGAAGTATAAAGAAAAGATGTGTAAAGATAAATCAATAAGTGTTAATGAAATGATAAAGAATTAAAATGACATATATAATGTACAAACAAATAGAGAAGTGATAAAAGTATTCTATGTGAATTAAGTGGTGATGCCATGAGAAAGGCCCAGTCAGAACCCCCCCGGGGGCCCCACTCCCAAACGCTCACCCCAAAATAATTATTGCTACATAATGGTAGCACCCACTCTGGGTCATATAATTACAATTGATGTACTGCATGATAACAGTACATATATAAGCTGAGAGCTAACTTACCTTGGAGGTACCCCAAAAAAACCTCCACATGGCACTATAAGCATCAGCACCTCCTCCTAATGCTGACTGCCTTCATGCCTCTCCAAACTTACAAAGAAAAATGGTAGTTGCTCAGATCAGCTTAATTGCATAACACAGGTGCTTGTAAAGGGTGGGTTTACTCTGAACACAGAAAAAAAGCGATTTGCCCTCCAGCACACTGCAGCAAAAACAATACTTAAATCCTACATGATAATAGAGATTTAGAGGTATTGGTTACACATATTTGCAAATATATGAATAAGCGCCAGGCTAATCGTCAAGGCTCCTCTATACTGGCGTCCCTAATATTAAGGGGCTCATGTCTGAGAAGCAAGGCACCCCAAAAAAACTCCAACCAAGGGCCATCCCCAGGGCATCACATGAAAAAGGGAAAAAGGTAATAGTGAAGTATAAAGAAAAGATGTGTAAAGATAAATCAATAAGTGTTAATGAAATGATAAAGAATTAAAATGACATATATAAATGTACAAACAAATAGAGAAGTGATAAAAGTATTCTATGTGAATTAAGTGGTGATGCCATGAGAAAGGTCCAGTCAGAACTCCCCCGGGGGCCCCACTTCCAAACGCTCACCCCAAAATAATTATTGTACAGTATCATCACCGGACATCCCCGAAGGAGGTTCTGTGCCTGACACAGAGCCCTGTACACAGCACGAAGCTCCAGAATTTTTATGGAAACATGGCTTTCCTGATGCATCCAATGGCCCTAAAAGGTTAGCTGACAAGTTACTGCCCCCCACACCAAAAGGCTTGCATCGGTAGTGAGAAGGACCCAATCCAGGATCCAAAAGCAGCATCCCTTGTTCAGATGAGAATACTGAAGTCAACATAGTAAGGAGAGATGAACTTCCTGGGGGAGAATTAAAGTCTGAGTCTTGAGGTTCGAATGCGTCTTGATCCAATGCCTAAGAATGAGTCCCTGGAGAGGTTGGGAGTGGACCTGACTGTACTTCACCATGTTGATAGTTGAAACCAATGAGCCCATAATTTGCATGCATGAGTGAATGGACACTCGCTGCGGACTGAGAAAGTTGTGGATTTTGGTTTCAAATGACAAGATCTTGCCTGGAGGAAGGAAGACTCTCTGAGTTCTGGAGTCCAACAAGGCTCCCAGGTGTAGCATCTCCTGGGATGGAGAAAGTGTTAACTTCTTCCAGTTGATTATCCACTCATGTGATTGACGAAGCTGCACTGTCAGATGGATGTGATCCCTGAGTACTTCTGGAGATTGTGCTAATAGAAGCAAGTCATCCAGGTATGGTAAAATTCTTATGCCCATGCATTGCAAATATGCTACCATGACCTTCGTGAACACACAAGGGGCCATGGACAGGCCAAAGGGCAGTGTTTAAAATTGGTAGTGGTTGGTTTGTCCTGCAAACCGGAGGAAATGCTGGTAATTGGTTCATATAGGGATATGCAAATAAGCATTCTGTATATCAAAAGATGCCATAAAGTCCCCCAGTTCCAAGGCTAAGATGATGGACCAAAGAGACTCCAAATTGAGTATGGGTCAGATGGAGCGATTTAGCTTCAGAACTAGAAAGAGGCTGGCATAATAGCCTAGCCCTCTTTGTGATGGGGGAACAGGAATGACAACCCCTGAGGCCATGAGAGAGCAAATTGACACCTATAGAGCGTCTGCCTTTTCAGGTTGAGCAGGAACACTGGTGGTAAAAAACCGGGAAGGTGGACGCTATTGAAAGGTGAGAGCATAGCCTCGAGACACGACATCCTTGACCCAAGCATCTGTTGTGGCCTGCATCCATGTTGCCAAAAAGCAAAGAAGCCAGCCTCCAACACCAACATCTCCCAGGAGGAGGCACGCCCCATCATGTGACAGGCTTGTCCACTGGCTTGGCAGCTAGATGTCTGGTGGACCAGGCCTACTTACCCCTAGGCTTGGAACTTTTGGAGGCAGAACCCTGTGTTCTTGGAAATGGCTGACCTCTGGCCTTACTTTGCGGACAAAAGGAACAAGATACAGATGTCCTGAGCCTCGTAGTGGTGACTGACAGCAGAGAAGCTGATTTGGAGGCTGCTAACATAGTCACAATTTTGTCCAGTTCCAGAACAAATAGGATCTGGAATAAGGAAGAGCTTCCAGGACTTTCTTAGATTCTGTGTCCGCTTTCCAAGTGCACAGCCTAGAGCTGTTCTTGCAGCAATTGCAGAAGCAGAAACTTTAAAGGTTAAAAATCCAGTATCTATCGCTGCTTCAGAGAGATATGAAGCTGCTTCTCTAACGTGTACAACCATAGCAATTTAATCACTTCTATTGGCGCCCAAGGTAAGACCATCCTCCAAGGCGTCTGCCCAGTGGCCTACAGCTTTAGCTACTCAGGCAGATGCTACGGCTGGGCGATCCAGGGCTCCTGCATTTATGTAAATGGTCTTCAAAAAATTCTCCAACTTCCTATCTGTAGGATCTTTAAGAGATGCTGTATTTGGTATAGGTAGGAGGGATGATCTAATAAGGTGGGTAGTATGGGCTTCCACTGGGGGAGAAGACTTCCCTTTAGCCCTATCTGCTGCTGGGAGAGGGTTAAAAGTAGTGATACACCTGGAAACTTGGAAGCATCTACTAAGGTATGTCCTGCTTCCACCAGGAGATCTTCCAGAAATACTGCCACTGACTTTTTTTGTCTTTTAAAGACCAAAGTCTTAGATCTAGGAGGTCATTCTTCCTCTTCCACTAACAGAATGGACTTAACTGCTATGAAAAGAGCTTCTACATCTACGGGTGACATTGTTTCTTCTGGAAGTTTCCACATCCAAAGCGATGGAGGCGCTAGCCTTGCCATTTGAGAGAGGGACTTTCACATGGAGCAGGCCTATGCCTAGGAGTCCTATCTCTATCAAGCATCTGCTGAAAGGATGTGGACACCTGAGATAACCCTTGGACAGACTGTATAAAAGTTTGCATCCAGGGTGGTTCCGCCATGGGGAGCTGAGGTACAGCAACCGGGACAGGTGGCATAGGTACTGACAAATGGTCAACAAATTGTGACATTACCTGTGTTAGATGAGACACCCAAGTTGGTTCTTGACTAAAAACCATAGGCAAAATTACCTGTTGCAGGACCCCAAAGCAGGAGACACACAGGCTATCATGCTTTGGATCCTGAGGAGAAATGACAGAGTGACATTGTTTACACATGCACATTGATTAAGGGTCTCCTTAGTAGCTTCATTCCTGGACATGTTGTAGTCACAGGAATAAATTACACACCAAACAGGTAGTGAAGAAAACAACGGTCTTTAGTAGTGCAGTATATAATTAGTGCAGTATATCATACAGATTTATATGAAAGTTAAAGGCAGCAAGGTGTCAAGACACTCAACTGTAAGTACCCCTGCAAGGGATGTTCCCCCAGCGACCAGCCCCAGCGGCACAGATATGAGGAAAATTCACTCACATACACCACACACTCAGACCATTTGATGCAGAAAGTGGGAAAAGAGCTCAACAAACCAGGCCAATTGGCAGGAAGGAGCAATAACTCTGGGAGCAGGCTATGAGATAAGACTGGAGCTATGTGCTTCTCTCACCAATGCTGAGATAATGTTACCAAAATGGCCACTCAGTGTTCAAGAGGGGGAGGAGAGATGAGCCTGAGGTTTACTGCTGTGGAGGGAGAGCGTGGGGGAGGGGCTAACAGGGAAGCTTAAGTTCCCCTGCTGCTTTCGATCCCAGGGACATGTCATCATTGCATAAAGCAGCCCCTGTTACATAAAGTGTCCCTGGTGGTCTAGCGGTAAAGCATGGGTCTCCCGGGTGCCTCCGCTACCAGCACCACCAGAGGT
The DNA here is from genome assembly GCA_031769625.1 of Taudactylus pleione. Classification (NCBI taxonomy): domain Eukaryota; kingdom Metazoa; phylum Chordata; class Amphibia; order Anura; family Myobatrachidae; genus Taudactylus; species Taudactylus pleione. Next base: position 2,193,948 of record JAUIMM010000169.1, on the reverse strand, counting down.
CTCCAGTTCCAGCAGTGTAAGCTGCTGTATCACAGCTCCTGTCTTAACTTTCATTCCCCTTGTAAGCGCCGGCTGTAGTGCGGAAGTCCTGCGGCTGAAGCCACTGACCCAGTCACCAGTGCTGCAGAACCCGTGCTGGGTTGGTGGAGCAGCAGTGGGGGCATCCTACAGGATGCCTTCTGCTGCCTACTCATGTCTAAAAAAAAATAAATTAAATTAAATAAAACCGGAGGACCACCTAAGGCAGCCCCCTCTATAACCGGTGTCCAGCTCCTGCCAGAACCAAACTAAAAAACTGAGGTCCAGTGCCTGGGAGCAGAGTATTGAGGAGAGGAGCCCTGGGATTGTGGGTAAATTGATTTAACCATTTGGTGCCCAGTATCTCCTCTCCAGGCTATACCCAGAGTAGTCCCTGTGTCCCCTAGTGGAGGAAGAAGAAAGTTGACAGCTAGATGTTAATTAATAAGTAGCTATAACAATACTATATTTCAGATATGTATATGCTTGTTTAAATAAGGATACATACAAATATATAAAAAAGGTACTATACATAACAAATAAATAAACATACTCCCTTATGCAGAAATAGCACAGAATGGAACAAAACTGTTAAAACATAGGCACATTAAGGAACTCTTGCATTATATATAATCAGAAGTTATTATATATCACTTGTTGACAACTCTGGGCCTAAATAGCTTGCAACAGTTCCTTATTGCACCTTCAGTATATTATATCTAACGTTTTTGCTCCATTCTGGGCTACTTCTACATAAGTACATATTTTTACTCACTCGATTTTTCTGTCTGTAAATGTGTGTGAAATATTTGTATTGCAAATGTCTTTTATTTATACCTATATTGTTGCTCTATTGTTATATCTAGTCATTATTTAAGAAAAGTAAAGTCGATTCTTTGTATTACGTAATAGATTCAGCAATGATGTGAATACATTAATAACTTTAGTTCTTATATTAGATTAATAATTGTGAATGAACAATCTTCATTCACCACAGAAGGTAATGGTGACAGCAGGCTTTCTTAATCCAAAGTTTCCATGCCATTAGTTGTCAGATTGTGTTATCAAGTGGACATACTGTCGATGGATAGAGTAATAGAAATAAACTTCAAAAATATATAAAATAAACAGTAAAGTGCATCAAGGAATTAAAAGTAATATAAAATACTCCTGATGCATTAGAAGATGACTTAGCATCAATTTGCTTTATCAATTATAAATGTAATGTGCTTCACTATAAAATATATTTTTGCATGTTCCTTGAGTATGAAACAGTAAACTTATGAAGTAAAGATTATTCAACTTGTTAAGGGACAAATTAATCAAACAAACTTACTTAGCATCTAATCTATTGGCAACACATCCAGTCTACATACAAAAGGGGGGTTGAACTGCACTCAAGCGTAATGACGGGAGCCGTGTTCCAGTGTGCTGTGGTGGTGAGTGTGTGGGGGTAGATAAATGGTGGGGGGGTTTGTGGTGGATGTCGGGTGGATAGTACGTGGGATGGTGTTGGTTTCTAGAATGTGTATGTGGGTGGGGGTGTGGGTGTGCATTTGGTCGGAGGAGTGCCTTTGTGCGGGAGTACCACGTCCTGCACTGGTTAGATTGGTGATAAGGGGGGATAAGTTGCGCTCTGCCTTGGTGTTATGGTATGGTTGATGGGTGTGGTTAAGTGAAATGGGAGGAGATGAGAATGGGACGGTATGACATGATTACACAGCCACTCCTCGTCAGCCCCAGACCACTACCCCCACCCCTCCACAACATGACCAAGGTCACGTCCCCTATGCCACCAGCATCACACTCACAACCCCAGTCGTCACCCTCCACACAGCACACACAAACATCACCAACCAGCATTAACCACGCCCCTGTTCGTCGGGCTACACCTGCCACCCATAACATCCGCCACCCACAACATCCCCAAGGGTTCAATCGGACTCCACATTCCACAATACACTGTACACCTACAACGGCACCTACCCCTGACACCCCCCAACACCTATTCATCCATAACATGCACCCACACACACAGAGCACATCATACACCCCCGCACACCACATACCTTGCCACTTCCATTCACCACATGCACCAACACATGCCTGGTACATGACCATGCACACATACCCACACACAGCCCACCCACATACATTCCCCACACACCAAGACCATCACGTCCCCCAGATGCCACCACAGTCCCATCCATCCCCACTGACAGACCACACCAACACCAGTGTCCACCACCCATTACATCTATTGTCTGCCTCCCTGGGTCTCCCCGTGCACCCACCCACCAACCCCTTGACAGGTTTACATCTAACAGGAACTCCCGTTCTGCCCGCACACAAATCGCCCACATCAATCACATTACATCACTCACCAGGGAACCCCGACCCACTGGTGCAGCACATGACCCAACACATTAACACATGCTGATCTACATACACACCCACTTCCATTCACCACATGCACCAACACATGCCTGGTACATGACCATGCACACATACCCACACACAGCCCACCCACATACATTCCCCACACACCAAGACCACCACGTCCCCCAGACACCACCACAGTCCCATCCATCCCCACTGACAGACCACACCAACACCAGTGTCCACAACCCATTACATCTATTGTCCGCCTCCCTGGGTCTCCCCGTGCACCCACCCACCAACCCCTTGACAGGTTTACATCTAACAGGAACTCCCGTTCTGCCCGCACACAAATCGCCCACATCAATCACATTACATCACTCACCAGGGAACCCAGACCCGCTGGTGCAGCACATGACCCAAAACATTAACACACGCTGATCTACATACACACCCACCAAGCCCCCATGCCCTTTGGACATACTTTATCCCACACAAAACCGCAGCCATCCCCCATCCCTACACACCTGTAGCACATTATTACAGCAGCCACTCCCCATCCCTACACACCTGCAGCACATTATTACAGCAGACACTCCCCTTCCACACACACCTGCAGCACATTATTACCACTCACCATCCCCCTCATAATTGGCCCCACAGGTCACCTGACCACAAACCAACCTCCAGAAGTAGAGGATTTAACACCTCCACTAGCATTGTACACTTACAACCCCCTTGAAGAAGGCATCACACTGCTGATATGCGTTGAAGATACCACCCATCTGCCCCGCGATACCCGGCCCGATCCTCCGACATTCCCCATCTCCACCACGGACCGCCGGTGATCACGGCCACCCCCCACCAAGCACCAGGATGCACTCCAACTGGCCACTGTTCACACCTCCCGTGACCGAACACGCCAGCCTCCCCACAAGTGCACCTCTACTTCGAAAGTCCTGGGCAGACCACCCTCTGCCAGTTGGTCCCCCCTGGCATTGCAATACAGGAGTCACACTCCCAGCAGTTCTCCCCCCCAGCTCCGCTGGCACAGCTGTTCACACACCAGCAAGGGGGGACAAACCACCACGAACAGCACACAGCGGTCACCCACCACCACAGGTCCGGTGACCTCCAGCAACAAGCAGCCCCACAGCACGCAGCACGACCTGCGCTCCAATTGACTTTCGCAACTTTCCACCATTACAAGCATCATCCTACCACACGGACGCAACATCGACACACCACCTACCAATAATCCTACCAGTAGGTAAGTACTCCGAGACTATCTCCTCACCACGCAGGATGCTGCCTTGGTGCTCCACTCACTTAGCTCCAATACCCACTCAGTGAGACTCCACTTCCTGTAGACCATAGGTCCAGCAGGGGATACTTGCTGGTCACTGAACCGCATGTCAAGGAGCCCCCTGAAAGGATCCACCAACTTCCCCACCCGGAGTCTCACCCCTCCCACACCCCCACACTACCCAGGACACATAAGGAGCAGCACTGTGACTTCTCCAATAAAATATTTGACCCCCCAACCCTTTCTGCCTGGCTTTTTTAATTTCATCCATCCATACATTTTACATCTCCTCCTCTCCCCTCCCCACACCCTCCCCATTCTCATCTCCTCCCGTTTCACTTCACCACACCCATCAACCATACCATAACACCAAGGCAGAGCACACCTTATCTGCTTCAATTCTTAAAGGTAATTGCTGAACCTCAATACAAAGCAAGAAAAGCAAAATAAATATACTGTACATTTAAGAAGCGCTGCCACTGGATCATTTATCACACCATCAATGTAGTAAATATTCATCAATGTATTAATACAAATATAATGGCCATAGCATAAAAAGAATATTAGGAAGCATATATAACAAATATAACAAATCATCCACTGATTATCCACTTATTGCACTATGAGTCAGATCATATACAACTCACAACTGTTAGTAATTGGCTCTTTATAGACCAGTGATTGGTTGTTTATATATATACATATATATATATATATATATATGCATATGTATATATATATATATATATATATATATATATACTGTATATATATATCAGACAATATATAGGGTTTACACTAGGGGTGAGCGGGTTCAGATTTCTGAAATCTGAACCCCCCCGAGCCCCCCCGATCCGAGGCAGATCCGAGTCAGGCTCGACTTTTCCCGCCTGACTCGGATCTGAAATCGAGGCAAAACGTCATCATCCCGCCTTCCGAGTCTCGCGGGTTTTGGAACCTATATAAGGTACCCGCGTCGTCGCCATTTTCTCACTCGGCGGTGGACAGTGAAGAGGGAGGGTGGGAGTTAGGGCTGGCTGGGCTGTGTAGTGTAGTGTAGTGCAGAGTAGTGTTGTGCTGTGCTGTGCTGCGCTGTGCTGCTGTTGTCCACTACTTCAAAGTCCATAGGGGCTGGCTGTGTTGTGCTGTGCTGCTGTTGTTAATAGGGGCTGTGTCCACTACTTCAAAGTCCATAGGGGCTGGCTGGACTGTGTTGTGCAGTCAGTTCTCCATAGGGGCTGTGTCCACTCCAAAGTCCTGTGCAGTGTCCCAGTCCTAAAGGGGTGCTGTAGTGTTGTCCAGGGGGTGCTCTGTCTATCAGGGGTGCTCCCCCCAAGTGCTAAAAAAATAATATTTTTTGTGTGTTTGTGAATTGTGTGCGCAGTAGCCGCACGTGCATCAACAAAGTAGTGCCAAGCGTGCGCCTGTGTCATAAGTAAAGGGCCGGCTGGCTTGACCATTAAAGGGTGCTGTAACCCCCAAAGTACACTCCAGTCCAAACCAAAAAAAAAATTATTTTCTGTGTTTGTGAATTGTGTGCGCAGTAGCCGCACGTGCATCAACAAAGTAGTGCCAAGCGTGCGCCTGTGTCATAAGTAAAGGGCCGGCTGGCTTGACCATTAAAGGGTGCTGTAAACCCCACAGTACACTCCAGTCCAAACCAAAAAAAAAATAATTTTTTGTGTTTGTGAATTGTGTGCGCAGTAGCCGCACGTGCATCAACAAAGTAGTGCCAAGCGTGCGCCTGTGTCATAAGTAAAGGGCCGGCTGGCTTGACCGTTAAAGGGTGCTGTAACCCCCAAAGTACACTCCAGTCCAAACCAAAAAAAAAATAATTTTCTGTGTTTGTGAATTGTGTGCGCTGTAGCCGCACATGCATCAACAAAGTAGTGCCAAGCGTGCGCCTGTGTCATAAGTAAAGGGCCGGCTGGCTTGACCGGTAAAGGGTGCTGTAACCCCCAAAGTACACTCCAGTCCAAACCAAAAAAATATATATTTTCTGTGTTTGTGAATTGTGTGCGCAGTAGCCGCACGTGCATCAGCAAAGTAGTGCCAAGCGTGCGCCTGTGTCATAAGTAAAGGGCCAGCTGGCTTGACCGTTAAAGGGTGCTGTAACCCCTAAAGTACACTCCAGTCCAAACCAAAAAATATATATTTTCTGTGTTTGTGAATTGTGTGCGCAGTAGCCGCACGTGCATCAACAAAGTAGTGCCAAGCGTGCGCCTGTGTCATAAGTAAAGGGCCGGCTGGCTTGACCATTAAAGGGTGCTGTAACCCCCAAAGTACACTCCTGTCCAAACCAAAAAAAAAAATATTTTCTGTGTTTGTGAATTGTGTGCGCAGTAGCCGCACATGCATCAACAAAGTAGTGCCAAGCGTGCGCCTGTGTCATAAGTAAAGGGCCGGCTGGCTTGACCGTTAAAGGGTGCTGTAACCCCCAAAGTACACTCCAGTCCAAACCAAAAAAAAAATATTTTCTGTGTTTGTGAATTGTGTGCGCAGTAGCCGCACATGCATCAACAAAGTAGTTCCAAGCGTGGGCCTGTGTCATAAGTAAAGGGCCGGCTGGCTTGACCGTTAAAGGGTGCTGTAACCCCCAAAGTACACTCCAAACCAAAAAAAAAAATATTTTCTGTGTTTGTGACTTGTGTGCACTGTGGCTGCACATGCATCAACAAAGGAGCAGCGCTAAGCGTGCGCCTGTGTCCCATAAGTAAAGAGCCGGCTGGCTCATTTCTTAAAGGGTGGTGTAACCCACAAACTGCACTACTCTCCAGCAAAAATAAAAAAATATTTTCTGTGTTTGTGTGCGCTTTAGCCGCACGTATATATCAATATAACATAATTGGAGGACCAAACTTTCTCCGATAAAAATAAAATAGGGAAAGATCAAGAACCACTTCCTCCTAGTGCTATTGCTGCTGCTGGGAGTTGTTCATCATCCCAGAGAGGAAGTAGGAACATCACTACTTTTACTAAACAATTGACCCTCCAACAGTCCCTAGCGATGAGGATGAAGTACGACAGCAGTCATCCTGAAGCAAAACCTATAACTGAGGCCTTGACTGCTATGTTGGTGTTAGACGTGCGTCCGGTATCCGCCATTAGTGCAGTGGGATTTAGACAATTGATGGAGGTAGTGTGTCCCCGGTTGCAAATCCCATCTAGATTCCACCTGCATCCTCAAAGTAGCAGCGACAAGTGTGCGTCTGTCTGTTAAAGGGTGGTGACACCCTCAAAGTGTGCTACACAAACAATAAAAATATTGTTCTTTTTTTTTCGGTCTTTGTGAAATGTGTGGGCTGTAGCCGCACCTGCATCCTTAAAGCAGCAGCGACAAGCGTGCATCTGTCTGTTAAAGGGTGGTGACACCCTCAAAGTGTGCTACACAAACAATTAAAATATTGTTCTTTTTTTTCTGTCTTTGTGAAATGTGTGGGCTGTAGCCGCACCTGCATCCTTAAAGCAGCAGCGACAAGCGTGCGTCTGTCTGTTAAAGGGTGGTGACACCCTCAAAGTGTGCTACACAAACAATAAAAATATTGTTCTTTTTTTTTCTGTCTTTGTGAATTGTGTGGGCTGTAGCCGCACCTGCATCCTTAAAGCAGCAGCGACAAGCGTGCGTCTGTCTGTTAAAGGGTGGTGACACCCTCAAAGTGTGCTACACAAACTATAAAAATAATGTTCTTTTTTTTTCGGTCTTTTTGAAATGTGTGGGCTGTAGCCGCACCTGCATCCTTAAAGCAGCAGTGACAAGCGTGCGTCTGTCTGTTAAAGGGTGGTGACACCCTCAAAGTGTGCTACACAAACAATAAAAATATTCTTCTTCTTTTTTCTGTCTTTGTGAATTGTGTGGGCTGTAGCCGCACTTGCATCCTCAAAGCAGCAGTGACGTGCGTGCGTCTGTCTGTTAAAGGGTGGTGTAACCCTCAAAGTGCGCTCCACAAACAATAAAAATATTATTATTTTTTTTTCTGTCTTTGTGAATTGTGTGGGCTGTAGCCGCACTTGCATCCTCAAAGCAGCAGCGACAAGCGTGCGTCTGTCTGTTAAAGGATTACATCGGTGACAGCATCCAAGTAGGCATGTCAGACAGTCCGTACCTGTACTAGCAGGAAAAAGAAGCAATTTGGAGGTCCCTGTACAAACTGGCTCTATTTTACCTGAGTTGCCCCCCCTCCAGTGTGTACTCCGAAAGAGTGTTTAGTGCAGCCGGGAACCTTGTCAGCGAAAGGCGTAGGAGGTTGCTTCCACAAAATGTGGAGAAGATGATGTTCATAAAATGAATTATCAACTCTTCCAGGGAGACCAGCCTCCAGAACGTACAGAGGGACTTGTGGTTCCAGCGGGGACGAATTAATACTCTGTGAGGATGAGGATGTACACACTGAAGAGGGTGAGGAATCGGTGGATGTGGAGGATGAGGATGACATCTTGCCTCCGTAGAGCCAGTTTGTGCAGGGACATATTAATTGCCAGCTTGTTTTGTGGGGGCCCAAACGAACCAATCATTTCAGCCACAGTTGTGTGGCAGACCCTGGCACTGAAATGATTGGTTTGTTAAAGTGTGCATGTCCTGTTTATACAACATAAGGGTGGGTGGGAGGGCCCAAGGACAATTCCATCTTGCACCTCTTTTTTTTCTTTGCATTATGTACAGTTTGGGGCCTAGTTTTTCAAACTGCCATCCTGTCTGCCACTGCAGTTTCATGCCTAGATGGGTCACGTGTTTGTGCTGCCCACTCGTGTCGCTTAGCATAGTCATCCAGCTACCTCGGTGCAACCTTTTGGACATAAAAACACTATTGTGAGATGTGAGGTGTTCAGAATAGACTGGAAATGAGTGGAAATTAAGGTTATTGAGGTTAATAATAGCATAGGAGCAGAAAAACCTACAAATTCTGTGATTTTAGCTGTTTTTATGCTTTTTTTCAAAAAAATACAGATCCAAAACACAAAACCCAGAACCCAAAACACAGAAGGGTGGTTTTGGCAAAACCAATCCAGATCCAAAACACGAAGAAAGATCCAGATCCAAAACCAAAACACAAAACACGAAAAGTGGCCGGTGCACACCCCTAGTTTACACTGAGCGCCTTCCGTGCTTAAAGTATTATCTTAGTTGTAAGTAAAATAAATAAAAAAGTATACATATGTGTGGTCAAATTTAAAATAGTTTAAAATTTGTGCAACACTTTCAATAAAAATTAAATATATGATGGAAAAAAGTGCATAATGCCTATGTAAACTTGATACCTATTGAGGCCAAAGTGCTACGTGTGCTTATTCTAGAATTCCAACAAGGTGCAAGAGTGCAAAAAGTACACAAAAGTGGCAATACCTACATAAAATTTAGAAAATCATTCAATTAATGAATAACCATATACAGGTGTATCCAAATAAAAAAATATATTTAATTAGATAAAAGATAATACATAAGAACAATTCATTTGATAAAAAAGCAAAACTACAATATATAGTAAAAATATAAGCAAATGGAGAAAAAATTGGGGCCATAGAATGAGGATCAAAGTGCTTATCTGATAAGGATGTTCAAAAGTTCATGAAGGTAAGTGGATAGAGGCTCTAAAATAAGGAGGAGCATTTATATTTGTAATATTGTATAAGTCCCAAAACAATAGATATGAGTGTAGATTACATCAAAGTACACATCCTAAAACCCTAGATATAAGTTTAGGTTATGTCCTCTGATAAAAGATAGTTTAGCACTTATGAGAATATATAAAATAAACGTGAGTAATGTCAGTACTGTAAAATCCCAAATAATGGGAACACATTGTATTATATGTTCCCAAACACCAAGTTCAAGTATATCAAATATGGAACACATTTTTATTTAACACAATTTAATATATCCCCAAAGTAACTTAAATCTCCAGACACTGATATTATGGTTCCCAGACACTAAATATAAATGCAGGTGTGTGAGAACACATAAAATAGATGAGAATATATTTATGAGAACACATACATATAAGTGTAGAAAAAAAACACTGATGTCGTCACTAGCCACTCAGTTGAAGCGCCGGGTTGGAGAGGTCGCCTGCTGAGATTTTGTTACCAGCAGGCAGCTGGCACCTTCCCTACAGCGGCAGCCAGAGGCTGGAGTGGTTGAAGGGAGAGACGTCATAACGTCTCTCCCTTAGTGCCAAGGAACAGTCGGACAGGACTGCAGCAGATGTAGGAGCAGGACTTAAGGTAAGTATTGGGGTTTTTTGTGTAAGGGGCACTAATTATGGGGGCATACTAATGAGGGAACTACTAATGGGGGCAACACTAATGAGGGCATAATTACTGGGGGCATTACTACTGGGGCACTACTAATGTGGGCACTACTAATGAGGGAATTGCATAGGGGGCACTGCCTAATGGGCACCACTACTGTGGGCATTGCATAAGGGGCACCACTACTGTGAGCATTGCATAAGTGGCGCCACTACTGGAAGCATTGCATAATTGCATAAGGAGCACTGCTGCTGTGGGAATTATGAGTAAGGGGCACTACTGCTGTGGGCATTGTATAAGGGGCACTACTACTGTGGGCATTATGTGTATTAGGGGCACTACTACTGTGGGCAGTGTGCATAAGGGGCACTAATAAGGCATTATATAAAGAGGACATAACTGCGTGTCATAACATGAAAAAGGGACACTACTATGTGGTGTAATGTGAATCTGGGGCACTATGTGCAGTATAATTTGAATAATATTGTGCTACTGTGTTCCGTAATTTGAATTGGGGATACTATTGTGTGACCACGCCCCTTTCTGTTGAGACCACATCCCTTTTTGGAGATGCGCGTCTGCAGAACGCTATCCCTTTATTGAAAAAGCGCTGAGGATGGGGATGGGGGTGGGGGGATTTCAGTTCCACAACATCTCTAGGACTACTTTAAGCACTGGTGACTGCTATAAATATGGCTGTACAGTACCCTGTACTTGGACCTTTACCTGTGCTCCTGCATACTGATGTTTTTGCTATCTCTTAATTGGGTGACTGCAATAAGTATTGCTGTACTTTTTCTTATAAACAACCAAGATTTAAATGTATTAAAATCTGTATGCTGTTTTGATGCGATCTGGATATTTCATCTGGGATGCAGCACTAGAATATTGTGTAGAATTGTATGCTTTAATGTTATAGATATAAACAACATACAATAGATTGTGAATCATTAATGATTTGGTGACTCCACTGTATACGAAATTGCTTTTTAATGCATTGTGACAGTATACTCTCAGCTAGAATGAGATATATGTTTGAAGCACTGAGTTAAACATATCTACATTGTATTTTCCCTGGTTGAATATATATAATTTTAGGGTTATATGATAATTGGTGTTGGTCTGCCTGTCTGAACACAAGCAATTGAGCACAATGGTTCTGATAAAATATTTCACCTAATTGATATTTGTTATTTCTGCTCTTATTATATTTGACACCAAAAGGACATACATAGGTCAACGGGGGAGCGATTGTTTTGCTCCTTGCTAGATTTAGCATGTTGACCTTTTAATGCATTTCTAATAAACGTTAGATTTTATTAATAAATTTTTCTAGAAGAGTGCCCCCAAAAGGTTTTCTTTTTTTTCCTGCTTTCTTGTGGGAACCCCTTGAGAATCTTTACTACAAATTACCCAGGGGAGTACCACCAACACACACAGACTTAATATTAATAAACACTTCAGCTATTGTTGGTTTATACATTGTCGGCTTATATATTTGTCTTGTGTAGGATCACCCCTCCTGCCCCATTTATCAGTACCTCCTGGTGAGTTGGCTCTCAACTTGCATATATTTATGTATGTGCTATTGTCATGTAGCATAATAGTATGCAATTATATGGCTCAAAGTGGGAGCTATTATCATGTAGCGTTAAGGACCACTGGCACAGAGACACCCTTTGCGGCCCTGATGGCTTAAATATATCTTTGCAAATATATGCAAAAGACATAGCGTCTATCAAATCACTTGTGGCAAGTGTTTTAGTTACCAATTAGGTGCCAGAATGTGTGAAGACATTCACACATTAATCCTTATAGTCTTGAGGCCTTACTGTCTGCATATTGTTCATGAATGAAGGTTTACACTAATCTATGGGCCTGCACTGCAAACTCTTGGGGACTGGTTCAGAGCTGGACGCAGTCCCAATATTAATGGAGTTCAGGCTTTTTTGCAACTGTGCATGTGCGAAAATTCCTAAAAACTCTTAGGTTGCATGCCACCAATGGTGTGTATATGCACAGTATCAGTAATGTTGTGACAGAGATCAGGGCATGCATGGGCGGTGCCTGGGAGGTGACTAGTAATGCACACAGAAATGGTCCATTTCATGGGCGTTTTATGGGAGTGTTACAAGCAGATCAGTAAAAGTGGCTGTATACACAGATGCACAGCCACAGACATACTGTAGGAGGTCATAGTTAGACAGAGAAATTGCACCTGCCATAAGGCTAGGGCAAGTTTCAATGGATTGACTAATGGTGGAGTTTTAAGTTTTTAAAGATGCTCAAAGTGGATGCACAGTCCTTCAGGGGTTCCGGACTAATGACAGACAGTAATTAGTCAGACAATGTCTAGATAGACACCAGATGTTAGACAGTTAATAGTCAGACAAGAATAAAAGTTCGACACAGACAAAAGTCAGACACAAAAGATCGAAAGGGTCAAAAGTTCGACATGAAAAAGATCGACACAAAAATGGTTGACATTTTTTTGTTTGTCTTTTAGGATTAGGGTTAGGGGGTATGCAGTCAGTAAGCCGGCGGATCTAATCCTGACAGCCGGCCCCCAACTGTCATATCCCAGCAAGGGTCTAAAGACAGGCATCCATATGCAGACGCCTGTCATTAGACATATGCCGGGAGCCCGATGCCTGGCATCCTGATTGAAGGGACGCCAGGTGCCGAGCACGGATAGTCACAGGGGGGAGGGTTAGGTTTAGGGTGCCTGGGGGGGACTTAGGGTTAGGCACCCCCCGGAGAGGTTAGGTTTAGGCTGGGGAAGGGCGGGCTAGCATTAGACACCCTCGGGTGGGACTTAGGGTTAGGCACCCCCGCGAGATTTAGGTTTAGGCGGCGGGGAAGGGAGGGGTTAGGTATAGGCACTTAGAGGGGGGATTAGGGTTAGGCACTGGGGCGAAGGTTAGGGTTAGGCACCCCTAAGGGAGGGTTAGATTTAGGGGGTAGAAATAGGTTAGTCCATACTTACCCTAGGATGATCGGGATTTCCTCCTCTGCTGGGATGCCGCTGTCAGCATTCCAACTGCCGGGCATAGGTCTGGCAGTAAATCATACCGATTCTGGGTTAGGCACTTACTGGAGGGTTAGGGTTAGGCATTTACCCCCACGGTTAGGGTTAGGCACTTACCCAGATGGTTAGGGTTAGGCACCAGGAGGGAGGGTTAGGGTTAGGCACCAAGGGGAGAGTTAGGGTTAGGGTGAAGATTAGGGCTAGAACACAAAAAAAATAATTGTCGACCATTTTTGTATCGACAATTTTCATGTCGAACTTTTGACCTTGTTGACCTTTTGTACCTGTCGAACTTTTTACATGTCTAACTTTTGTGTGTCTGACTTTTGTTTGTTTCTAACTTTTTTCCCTGTCTAACTATTGACTGTCTAACATCTGGTGTCTATCTAGACATTGTCTAACTAATTACTGTCTATCTCTTATACCACACCCGTCCTTTAGATGCTTAATTTTACAATGAGGGAAGGGCTGAATCAGTTGTGCAGAGAGGCAAAAAAATCTCTATAGGCTCACTGTGCAAAAGTGTTAATGCCGAACCTCCTACAACTTTAAGAAAACCAGTTTAAATAAAATAAACTTTTTTAAGTTAAGCCTTAAATTAATGATTAAATTGAGTGGGCATTTGTTTTTTTCCTTATTACATATGGCAATAATGCGATTGTGGAGATATTTGGAAATCACTCACGCACATTACCTCTGTTGAATTAAAACTTGAAGTTACAAAAAGTCCTTATTAACATACGGGTATGCAGGGGGCTTTCTGAGTACCTAGAAACCCCCCCTGGTTGCCACTGCATCGACGCACTGCTAAAAGATATATATATTATTTTTTTTGTAAAGAGAGGGAGCATCGGAGGTCAGGTAACTGTCCCTGCTACTATACTAGGTGGGCTGACTGAATGTAGGTGGAGCTGCAGTGCGCAGCCCTTTCCAGCCACAGGCATTTCCCATGGAGCATTCTGAGAGGCTGAGATTCCACAGGGTGTCTCACCAACTGTATTCCTGGAGCTCTTTCCCCGCAGCCGCAAGTGTGTCTATCATGTGGGGGGTCTCACCCACTGTATTCCCAGTGCTCTCCCCCAGACCCGCAGGTGTGTCTATCACATGTGGTGGGTGCCAGTGATGAGGAGGGAGGGGGAGGGGTGGGGCCGTCTTTGTCAGTGTGTATGTGTCTGTGTGTAGTCTTTGTCAGTGTGTGAGTGTCAGTGTGTAGTCTGTGTCAGTATGTAGTCTTTGTCAGTGTGTGTGTGTCAGTGTGTAGTCTTTGTCAGTGTGTGTGTCAGTGTGTAGTCTTTGTCAGTGTGTGTGCGTCAGTGAGTCTGTGTGTAGTCATTGTCAGTGTGTGTGTACGTGTGTAGTCTTTGTCAGTGTGTGTAATAATATAATATACAGGTCCGTAGAGAGCGCTGTCAGGCCCCGGTAAAGAGGATGTGTGCCCTAATCGCGGGAGGTGTGGCCATGCCCCCTTGAAAAAAACACAAAGAAAACACATAATTTTGCAGTGCTGCATAGCGGCGCTGCACGCCAGGGAGGGGGCGCTCTGAGCCCCTTAGCCCAGTGCAAAGCTATGGGGGGTGCAATCAGTTTGATTGCTCCGCCCTCAGGCATAGGAGATTGCTGTGGATGCTGCTTAGCAGCCGCGAGCAATCTTCCACTGCATCTCAGCACACGCTATGTGCTGGGCTACCGCAGAGGGAGGGAGGAGAGAGGAAGGGAGGGGGGGCAGCACCAGACCCAGGCCCCTGCCAGGCCCCTCTGGAAGCCCGAGCCCGGGTAAACTGTACCCCTGCACCCCCCTCTCGGCGCCCCTGATAATATATATGATATTTGTATGTTTATAGCTCAGTCAGCATAAATAATGTGGGAAATTACTGAGACCTCTTTATGATTTAATTTCATTGTTATGTAAGGAAACATTTATTTACCGGTTACTACAATATTTTTGTTTAAATTAGATGATTGTTTCTGCTTCTTGTTTGTCATTGTTCTTCATGATTCTTAACTTCTCTCAGCAGCTAAAGATTCATAGACCGGTTGTAAACTGTGACTACACCATAAAAATGTCCATCTTACCTGACTCCCTCTCCTATATTTTTAGTTCACATGATTTCAGTATCTTATTCTTAGTATGTGGTACTGCATGTGGAATATATATGGCACCTAATGTATTTTTGCATTTATCATGTTGATGGCTGGTAAAGGCTAAGGGCCTGATTCAGACCCGGACGCAAGTGGCCGGTCGCACGTTCGGCGTATGTGCCGAAAAATGTAAATTCAAGCGCTCGCTCGTAATTTCGTACGCAGCTAATCTTCCGCCCCATAGTCTCCCAACCCCTCCTCTAGCTAATGAGTGAGCCAAATTGCGACCATACATCTCCAATTTTGCATTCAGGGAGCGCTCGCACAAGTCCAAACCGGAAGTGGGCCTGTCAGATTTCGATTACCTGCTCGTTCATTCTGCATACATCCTTTAATCGTATCATGCCAATCAAGAGATCAATTAGCTTAATTGCTCTTCACATGTTTTTTTTTTTTTCATTTTCAATAAACTTTACTCTTGTCCGTGTTTGTTTTTGCACGCAGAATACGTACGGATTAAACAATGGTTTCCTTTATCCAAAATACATGTTTTTGTCATTTTTCCTATTGTTTTCCGTGTTTTGTCTGACGCATATTTTACTTGTTTAATTTTTTGTTTTAAATTAGCTAACGCATGTCACTGCATTAAGCCAATCATAACTCACATTAGATTTTTAAGCCTGTCGAACACATGACTCATACACTAACGAATAGAATGGTTCCTGTTAATTTTCCAAATACATTAGCCAATCAAAATTATTTTCTTGGCTTTATTAAAACTGTTTTTTCCTAAATCCACCATTGCCATCATGAGAGCCTCTGCGTTCACCAGGCGGGAGCTTCTAGTACTGACGGAGGTAATGGACCGGCGGATAACCAGCCAGCCTCCCCTCATCACCAACAGAGAGAAGCGATCCGCCTATGCGGAGGTTCGCCGCCGCCTGCACTCCTTCGGCTCACGCCAACAGATTGGCCAGCTGGAGCGCAGGTGGTCGGATCTTCAACACCACATGCCACGCTTGCTGGCATGTTTCAGACAGCGGATAGCTGAAAGGAAGTTTTTTTTTTTGGCTTTCCTTTTTTATTTTGTGGCCCTATTTGCGTGTGCATGTTTTCAGTCTTGCCCTGTTTGTTTATATACTACATATCTGCGTGTGCATGTTTTCCTTCTTGCCCTGTTTGTTTATTTACTACATATCTGCGTGTGCATGTTTTTGTTTTTTTTTGCTCTAAATATTTTTTGAGGATGTTTTCAAGTTTAAAAATTAATCAAACCTTAAATTGTTACCCATCATTTAGGGGCAGAGCGCAGAATACACCGTCATCAGCAGCGACGCCGTCGGCCACGTCCCCTATCCCCAACTCCCAGCCAATCCTCCTCTCCCCACCCTACCCCTAATTCACCCTCCAACCCAGCATGGCCAGACCCGGACGCCCCTCCCTCTAGTATACTTCCCATCCCTCAAAATTCCCCCTCCCCTCAACCCCCCTCTCTCTTTTCATCACCCTCCCCTCCAACCACCCCTCTCTTTTCCACCCCCTCCCCCCCTTCAGAAATCACCCCTCCTCCTACAGACCTGCAGTGGCCTACCTCCGAGGAGGACGATGGCGGGGCTACAGGTCCAGGTGGGATTGTCAATGGTATGTTTCCCTTTTACATTTTTTTTTATTTTTTGGGGGGGGATGTTATCCTTTGCCTGTGCATTTTGAAAATTTTACTTATTTATAATGTTTGTTATATATATCTTGTTTTATAAATGTATATGATGTTTGCCCCTTACACATATCACACATGTCCAAACACTCATACTTGTATGTCTTGTTTACGGTACCCACCAAAGTAGTTTTTCTGCGTATTTCTCATTTTTTACAATTTCTAGTTTTTGTAGTGATTTTTTTGAATTTACTTGGGCAAAGAATGTTGGCTTTGAATTGTAATGTTTGTCCAAATTGACACTTTTTGTAAATTTGCATTTCCTTTGGCAGTTGTTTCTCAAACAAAATTATGTTTTTTTTTATTAAGCACCGCAATTTTTTAACCCACAGAGGACCAGTGGCGGCTGACGGAGGCAGCAGCGTGTGTGCAGAGGCTGAGGGTCATGTTATAGGCATGCTGGTGGTCCTCGATCACATGGCAGGGATCCTGCGGCATTATTTTTTTTGTTTTTGCAAAATGTTGTCATTTTTCAAAAAAATTTAAAAAAAAGTTTCGTTTAAAGTCTCATTCCTTCTCTGTAAATATTATATTGTTTAACCTTACATAAGTCGACTATTGCAGCAAGTTTAGTAAAGTAATGTAACTTAGATTGTAGAAAGCTGAATTAGGCAAGCTGGCACATTCAACACCTAACAATACCAATAGGTTTTTTTTTTTTTTGGTTAATTTTAATTTATTTTTTTGGGGGGTAAGGTAAATATTAAATGAAACCTGTTTAGGCCGCGAATCCAAAACATACTAATTCACCCTAATACCTCGGGGTGTTTGATTTGAGCCACTAAGCATGGTAAAATACTGCACAATTTAAATCATTACTGGATTAGCCCTTAATCAAGTTTACATTTTGGGAACCAGGTTACACTTGCATGTAATTTAGAATGGAAATGTTTTTTTTAATGTAACAAAAATGTATTTAATAAAAATTTAGAAACACAAAGTGATTAAGGACAATCAATACACACAGTGAAAACACTCTTCAAAAATCAGCCTACACCCAAAATATACAAAAACAAAACAATCAAGAACTGTTTGACGAAGTAGCATGCCAACATGATTCCACAAATGAGTTGACGACAAATTTGGTCCAGAAGTTAAATCCAATGTGTCCACATGAAGTCATTTTTTACGATCAGGTAGTAGTCATGGTTTTCACAAAAAATATTATGGAATAAAATACACAAACAAAACAAAAATTAAAATTGGTAATTATATTATTACATGTCTACATTGTGTCATCTAACTTCATTTGGGACAATAATTACCTAAAAAAAACAGGCCACAACATCACGTATGGCCCCCCCACATACAGACCTCCGACCAACCTCGGGGGGGCCATCCTCAGGCAAGGCATCCTCTGGCTGCATTGGGACACCACTCCTTATGGCGATGTTGTGAAATATCCCACACAGGACCACAATTTTTGAAACCATATCCGGCAAATACATGAGCTCGCCACCAGAGCGGTGGAGGCATCTGAATCGGCATTTTAAAAGGCTGATACAGCACTCCACCACTTGCCTGGTGGCTGTAAGTGTGGAATTATAATCACTTTGTGGCCCTGGTGTGGGAGCCAAATAAGGAGTGAGCAGCCAGGGCGTGCAAGGGTAGCCACTGTCTCCTGTGAAAAAGAAGTTACAAAATCAGGATCACTGTGTATCAAGCTTTGCATTGGTATCTAAAAAAGGTCTACACTTACCCAGAAGCCACACATCACCAGCTTGTAGGTTGTTTAATTTATGCCAAATCCCTGATTGACGGATGACAAATGAGTCATGTGCACTCCCGGGTAATTTTGCATTCAGAGACAGGATCTGGAGGGAGGCATCACATACCACCATTACATTCAGTGAGTGATAGTGTTTTTGGTTCCTAAAAATGGCCTCCAGCCGTGCTGGAGGCTGAAGTGGTATGTGAGTACCATCCACAACCCCTATGATGTGTGGGAAGCCAGCTATTTGGTAAAAATTGGCCTTCGCCACACTAAGGGAACCCATATCCAAAGGCATTTTAATAAAATGATGGAGGTGCTTGAAAAGGGCCTCCATCACTGCCCTCAGGATCCTTGAAAAGGAGGATTGGGAGATTCCCGCAACTATTCCCACCGTGGTTTGAAAGGATCCTGAGGCACAGAAATGTAACACCACCATAAATTGCGTAAGTGGTGGTATTGCTGTAGGACTGTCAATTTGTCACTCCAGATCACTCTGTATTAATGAGAGAGTGTCTATGATGATTTGGGGCGGAAGACGGTAGCGCCTTAACACCTCATCATCGGGCATTCCAAAAAGGTGACACGTGTTCTATATATCTGGGGCCGAGCACTCCTACGATGTCTACGCTTGGGACGAGATTGAGGTTGGTCGGCTTCCGGCAGCATGGCCACAATAATACGACCAACATCAACCTGAAATGGTAAGAATTGTAGTTAAGGTATGTTGCCCCCAAAAAAGACAAAAAAATACTAATCTTTATGATACAATCCAAAGATGCTTACATGCCAGGGTATTGTCATGATTTCAAAAACCTACATTTCAAAAGACCAAAAAAAGTTTAGAATTTGGGGTGGCCATTTTGTAATCTCGTTTTTTGAAAATGGTCAAAAATAAAGGGGGTAAACACACATTTCGAACAATAGTAAACCTACATTGAGAGGACTTCCACAATTTGGCCCCCCCCAAAAATCCAAGAATTTGAATGCTAAATGGTTTGCATTTTTACAAGGGGAATCAAGCCTACAAAAGTGCGCTAAATTGTTCGCATTTTTACAAGGGGAATCAAGCCTACAAAAGTGCGCTAAATGGTTCGCATTTTTAACATCCCCAAAAACCCATAAAAAACCTTAATGACCCCAAAATATGCAAGGACAATACATGAACATTTTACAAACAAGTTAAAAACAAAACTTACCAATACACGATAAATAAGTCACAGAACAAAAACGTCGTTGGGGCACAGCCAAAAAAAACCTACAAACAAAATAAAATAAATTATTATTTTTTGCCCCCCCCCAAAAAAAAGGAGAACCATATTTTACACAAGGATGACGGGAAAAAACTTACACAAAAAAAACACCACAACTAAAATAACCACACCAAAAAATGCGAACGGAAAGTTTTTAAAAAAAAACGCCTCTAACACAATCCTAAAAACCTCCTCCAAACACTACTCCCTCCAACAATACACTCCGAACCACGTAACATCCAACAAACAACACCCGCCACCTCGACTCGAGTCGCCAAAAGCCATAAATAGTATTTCGTTTCCCGCTCAAATTAAGGATGGATCATAGGAACGCTCAATCAATGATGCGGCCGAATAATAAGGACGCATGTATAAATACGTCACGGAAAAAAACAAACGGTCTGGTGTAGTTCAAGTTTTTGCATGAAAAATTGCTACAGACCAGCCAAACAATGGCCAAGAGGCGGCCGGTAAGTATTTCTCACATTTCTATTCAAATATTATTTTGAACCAATATATAGTGAAAGATTGACATCTAAATTCAAATTAATTTAATGTAAATAGGTGTTGAGGATGACATGGAAGAGGCTGCTGGGCCCAGTATTCTGGCCAAAGCTGGCAAAAAGAAAAGGCAGCCACAATTCACAAGAAAGGAGATGGAGGTTTTGGTTCAGAAGTGTGTGGACATCCTGCCACAGGCAGACAGGAATATGGGTGTAAGCCAGAAGTGGAGAATGTGGGAGGAGATAGCCAGTGCTGTCAATAGGGTGGGTGATTATGTCCGTCTAGCCCGGGATGTCAAACGCCGGTAAGTAAAATCTTCTAAAAAAAAAAATGATACAGGGTCAAATAATGCAGGAATAATGCCTACTTTTTTACCCACAGATGGCAAGACTTCAAATATCGCCTGAAGCAAAAACTGGCTGACAGGGCTAGGCATGCAAGGGGGACAGGTGGGGGTCCCACCCCTGTGTCCTTGGAGCTGAATGATTTGGAAGAGCTGGCACAGGGGTGTGTGCAGGATGTGGAGGTGTTTGGCGTGTCCAACATGGATACGGACATGCCAGACTTTGAGGCTCCTCATGTTGTCCCAGGTAAATGTTGTGATGAAACC
This sequence comes from Taudactylus pleione, assembly GCA_031769625.1. Taxonomy (NCBI): domain Eukaryota; kingdom Metazoa; phylum Chordata; class Amphibia; order Anura; family Myobatrachidae; genus Taudactylus; species Taudactylus pleione. Next base: position 2,173,100 of record JAUIMM010000169.1, on the reverse strand, counting down.
AACTCTGAAATGTTATTGTGACAATATGTAGATTCTAATATTCCTCTTTTCTCTTTTTTCTCACAGAGACACAGGCAGATGAGTCTGCTCCAGAAGGGAGCCTTGGCCGCAGAATTTCTGCTGGCTCTGCAGGGGAGGAACCAGTACATCTGGCTGAGGACACTGCAGAAGCCAGTCCAGGGCAATCTGCCGTACGCACATGCGCAGTGTAACACCGGCGCATGCGTGGTTTCACAACATCGGAACGCAACGAGCGTACTGATGCTAATGAACCGCTCTGAATGATGGCCTAAATCTAAGCTTGCTGTGCAGTTTGTATATATATATATATATATATTTATATAGCAAACATATCGGCAACACTCGAATACTGAAATTCCTATTTCATTCCTAGATGGATAAAGTTGCTCAACGTTTCAAGACTGTTTATTGTCTCGTCATCAGGATAAAAGCATACAAAAAACATTCACCTTAAATACCCGCCACCATCACAGCGTGCATCGCTGGTTCCCGGGAGAAGAGGAAGTCGCACCATAGTGTCGTCATTCCTAAGCGCCCGCAACTATGGCAACCATGCTGTGTACAAACAATCGTGAATACATAAAACATACTTGTAATCACTAGACATAAATGTAAATACATATATAAGGCATGATTGACAAACACAACCACATAATATATACTAAATCTGTGAGCAAAACGGCTCACATAATAGATCACCACACTGAATAGCCATGACCTCCAATTAACTGCCTTAATGTAAAAGCTCAACAATTACATCATAACCATGCTCGAGTTACACATGTTTTCATTAAGACCCCTTGGGGATAAAGTCCCAAATTTATGTATCCGTTGCACCTTGCTGCACAGCAACTTGCCTGCTCTATCCCCATGATGAATTGATTCCGGGATGTGATCAATCAAAATGAATCTGAATGTAAAAAGGCAATGGCCAGTATTCAAAAAAGGCCTGGCCACAGGCTGGTCACTATGCCCATTTGCAACTGCGGCCTTAATCGCAGAGCGATGTAAAGCCATCCTTTCACGTATGGTCCGCTCAGTTTTACCTACATAACTCAGTCCACAAGGACAGGATATGAGGTAAATGAGAAACTTAGTTTGACAGGTCAATCTATGCCTAATAGTGAGTTTCCTTCCACTATGTGGATGTCTATATTCCATACCTGTTTGCATATATCGACATGTCAAACAGTTTAAGCACCTATAACAGCCTGGTTTTAGTGATAGAAAATTAGACCCACTATTCTGTCCCAGATGGAAATCCATGATGTCAGTACGCATGACTATATCCTTACTATTGTGTCCCCTCGTATAGCAGGGCATAATCCGCATTTCTTCTAAGTTTAAAGCCGGATCAGATTGAACTATTGGCCAAAGATTATTTGACATACAACTGATCTTAGTACTAAATGGATTAAAATGATTTACCCAAGGTATACATTTCCTGATTTCCTTTTTTCTTGTACTACTTAATAGCTGTTCCCTAGGAATAGCCATAGCTCGATCCTTGGCTTCCAATAATGCCTCGTATTTGTAACCCTGAATAAAAAAATTCTGTATCATGCTCTCAATGTTTTTTTTCAGCTTCACACAAATCATTACAAATGCGTCTAGCTCGCAAAAACTGTACTTGCATGGTTTAGAATGGCAACTACTCGCATGTAAGAGCGTATTACGATCGATAGGTTAGTGGAACAGGGAAGTCCTCAATGAGCCACCCATCAAAGATACTTCCACAACCAGGAAATTTACATTTTGTCCATCAATGTGATAAGTAAATTTGATGGGACTAGCTGGCACATTATGATCACTGATAAACTCCTTAAACTGTTGTTCAGATCCCGACCAAATTACAAAGAGATCAACTATATAACGGAAGTATGCTATAATACACCCATAAATGGCAATGTTGTTAAAAAGATCTCCTTTTCAGCCACTATCATGAATGCATTAGCATACAATGGGGCCACATTGGCCCCCATCACACACCCAGATACCTGTAGATAAAATCTGCCATTATATAGGAAATAGTTATCAGTAAGAGTCATCTGTAAAAGTTCCAATATCAAAATGACATCTGGTCCTTTATACAGATCATTTTCATCTATCAGAGATTTAACCGCTGCTAAACCATTCTTGTTAGGAATAATCGTGTATAAGTTTGAAATATCAATGCTACACAATAAACAACCCTCTGGCACATTTCCAAACCTATTCAACATATTTAAAAATGCTGTTGTATCTAAGATAAATCCAGGGCAGCCAGTGATACAAGGTTGGAGCAAAGCATCCAAATAAGTCGATACAGTTTGAAAAAGCAAGCCCCATTATGGGCCATCCAGGAGGACAGGTCACACTCTTAGGAAGTTTTGGTAATGTATATAACACCGGCAGCACCATATTCACATGGATAAAGGCAGATTTTAAAGCCTCAGAAACGATTGCATCACCAACCGCCTTGGATAACACCAACTCCAGTTCCTTTCAAAATTTAGCAGTAGGATCACCAGGAAGTAATCTATACACTGAGGCATCGGACAGTTGTCTCTCAATCTCAGACATATACATTGAAACATCCTGAATTACAATAACCCCACCTTTATCTGCGGGGCATATTATAATATCATTATATACAGACAAATTCTGCAAAGCATCTTTTTCCCCTCTAGACAAATTATTATAAGACCTATTACCAGTTTTAGGAAAATGTTTTATCAATATGTCGACCTTATTGTCTAACATCCGGGAAAAGGTACATATTGATGCATTGTTAGAACTCGGTTCAAAAGAACTCTTCTTGAATAATTTCAGTAATTGATGTGGGATCTGTGGGTCAGACTAATCACCACTCATTCTTGCTACTTTTTGAGCCCCTAAAGTGTTCATGCAGCTTTAGTTGATGAGTGAGTTTGTATTTTTCTATTTCCCATTGAAGATCATTGAACAAAGTCATGGGTATAAACGAGAGGTCTTTACTAAGGACACTCACTTCATTGTCTTTTAATGTATGAGAAGAGAGATTAAAAACTAGCATCTCTGGGGTAGGGGAGGTCTGCTGACGCTTCCTCTGCCTTTTCCCCTGATCACCTATTCTCGTGTACCACCTGCGGTGATGGTGGCATTGTTGCGAGTTGTAACACCTAAAGGGGCAGATGATGGTCCAATATTACGTGTATAAGGACCTTCAGAGTCAATTGTAGAGGAAATTTCCTGTGAGGAATCAGATGGCCCACCATGATGCTGCACTCTTCTCCTTTGATTCCTGCCTCTTTCATACTGACCCCTTTCGCGAATGCCAGGGCCCTCCTAGTGATACACTTGATTTTGCTCTTAGTCTTGATCCACCTTGACTAATTTTTTATTTTTAAAGGCAATTAAGTCATGTTTATACAGTGATACTTGGTTTGTCAGCTTCTCCAGCCAATCAGTAGATGTGTCAGATTCAAAAGATGTTTTGTGTGCAGCAAATGCATTAATCCTCTCTTTAATTATATTTAACTCTCTGGTTGATTCCTCAATTACCAGTAACATCAGATCGAAGCTGCACTTGTTTAATACAGCAATCCATCATTTGCAAAAGGACACATTGAATGTACCTATAGTAGGTGCATTACGCACCTTGCATCCCCTAGGGATGTGTTTTTCTTATAATAATCACTCAGTGATTAATATAAGAAAATAAGTCAATTTCCTTTTGTTTCATATGGATCCAATCCTTATACAGGTGTTCTAAAGGTAAAGCTTCAGTCTCATCAATAAAATGTTGTTCCAATAAAATGGATTCTGCTTCTGATTCTGAAAAGCTGAGAATCAAACCTTGTGCCATATTAACACTGTCCATCACCTCACCTGTGTTGTGAAGCTCAGCCATCCTTACACAGGTGATCATCTGATAAGGTGCAATATCACGATAGATAATGTGTCCTTTGTAGGGTGCTCAAGCCCTGAGCAGTTAAAGCCAGCTGTGATAGCTATAATGTGCAAATGCAGAAGTCAAAAGTAGGCAGCTCTCCCATACACTGAATAACAATGATCCGGTGCCCTCCTTGGTATCCCCATACCCAGGATCCAATATACAGCAAACAGATAGGCGGCACTCGAATAGTAAAATTTGAATAGTAAAATACCAAACACACCTGGATAAAGTTGCTCAACATTTCGAGACTGTTTATTGTCTCATCATCAGGATAAAAACATACAAAAAACAATACCATCCACCATCACCATGTGCATCGCCGGTTCCTGGGAGAACAGGAAGTTGCACCATAGTGTCGTCATTCCTAAGCGCCCACAACCATATCAACCATGCTGTGTACAAACAATCATGTATACATAAAACATACTTGTAATCGCTAGACATAAATGTAAATACATATATAAGGCATGATTGACAAACACAACTAAATCTGAGAGCAAAACGGCTCACATTAAAGTATCTGAAGACTGTATAAGTCTGTTGCTATATAAGCACCTGTTTTTTTAAGGAATATTTGGCATGGGTTAAGGGTTAAGTAAGAGTTAACGTGGGTTGCTAGCAGAGTGGAGTGAGATGTCAGTCAGGGTGTTCTAGCAGATTAGTTAATGGAAGGGGCTTTTGGTTAGGCATATAAATAAACTGTTCAAAGGGCATTCTGCCTCTCTCCAGTTTTTTATCCTCCCAGGAGAGTTCTGCTGGCTGAGTATTCTCCAGATTTTCTAGAATTTTCTATTGCCTGTACCACTGTTTAGCTCCTTTTCTTTAGAGTTACCTCATACTTTTATACAGACTGTTGGTTTCCACCTTCCTGGCAACCTGCCGCTAGCCTTTTTCATTTTCAGTTCTATCACCGCTTTCACTGTACACCCCACCACCACCTTTACATTATGCCCCATCCATGCCAGTCCACCCCCCCTCTCCACCGCCTAGTTGAAGCTGCCAGACCCCTCACCTCTGCTGGCCCCTCTGGCTCCCAGCGCACCACATTTATGTCAAGCCACGCTCCCGTGGCCTCCGTGTCTCCTTATGAGTGCACTCTCCCGCCAACCACCCATTCCTCCTCACCTGTGGTGATGGCTGAATGGCTTGCCAGGGGCTCCGTCAGTGATGCGGGAGCCCCTCAGCCAGCGGCATCATTGCCTCCTTTGCCTGCAGGTCAGTGGCCATTATCGGCACTTAGCCCTGCCCACTGAGCCTCCACGGCCATTTTAAGCAGTGCTAATGGTGCTGTGCCATCACCTCACCTTTCCCCTGCCCCCCCTGGGCCAGGACCAAGGAGGATGTCAGTGCATTCCTCCAGCTCCCCAGAGTTATTTGATTCACAGGTGCTTTCCCAGAGTCAGCATCCCTGTGCTCCTTTGCCTGTAACCAACAGGGCTTCCCCATTTGTCATGCAGCTGGCTGCCTATCTTGTAGGTCAGGTTCTATTACAGCAGGGGATGGGTTACCATGGATTACACCCTCCCCCCTCTGATGAAATTGGGTTGGTCTCCTGATTTCAGCACCTGTGTTTCTCAGCAGGGGTTAGTTAATACTTTTTCATCCCTGCAGGTTTATAGCCAGCACATGCCCCCCCAAGCATCTTTTCCCAAGGCATTTGCTTTATAGCACAGGATACCCCAACCCCCCTTGTACTAGGAGCCGAGCCATTCAATTTTACGCAGGCCATGCAGCAGCCTTTGGGGCATCCCCTGCATGCTCTGGGAGCTCAAGGAGCCCCTCCCCTTTTTTGTAAGCCCGGCCACCACTGCCCCTCCACCGCCCCCTGACTCTTACTCCCCCCCTTCCTCCTACGATTACTGTTCCTCAGCCTTCCATTGAATTGCCAGTGTCAAGTCCACAGGTTTCAGCAGCTGCTGCGCCCGTGGTCACAAATGATTACTTGGTCCCTGTTCGGCCCAATGCTTTGGCCGTTGAAGACGTGGTGGGTGCACCGTGCAGCGTGAGTTCTGGATCCGCAGGTGTCCGCATCAGCCCCTTCAACTTCGGGTGCAGGTAAGCATATAGTTTTCCCCGGCTTAGCATTAGTTCCCCAGTTTCTGACGATTCGAGCAATTCTTCCTCCTCATCATCAGATAACCCACGCAAGTTTATTAAGCTTTTATCGCAGCATTTGAAAGAGAAGCGTAAGAGTTTGAAAAGTCTAGCGCATCAGCTGATAGCCTTTTAGCAAAAGCTGGTCTGGTGATATGGTCTTTTGTACAAATACAGCTCTTACTAGAGAGATAATGTCCAAAATTAAGGAGCACATAAGAAAAGGGAAGTTTTTGGATATGTTCTCTGTTACGGAGGACTCCTAAAAAGCTTTGAGGAAGGCTAAATCAGATGGGACGGTGGTTGAAGAAAATAGGCACTCTTATTTGAATTGGTTGTCTGGCATGTATGCATTTACAGGTTGTTATCTGGAATCTCAACCTGAGGAGTACTTAAATATTCTAAAATATATGCAACTAATACACAGCATGTGGGCTTTCTCCAAGGGCAATGTATGGCGTCATTATGACAAGGCTTTTAGGAAAAAGCAGGAGGGCCAAGCGAACTTTAAGTTCGGTTTTAAAGATGTGGAGGTGTGGTTGGAGGTGACGCAACATGCCAGGCCTACCTTGGAACCCAGCTCGGGCAATAAACAGCCCTTTCCTGCCTGTCCTGGATTCCCCAATACCAGGAAAGGGAAATACTATGCGTTTAACAATGCCCAGTTCACTAGAGGATCAAACTGCAGATATAAGCATACCTGCATGCTTTGTGGAGGGAGTCACCCAGCAAAGGAGTGTACTCGCTCCAGCAGTTCAGCAGCGGGCCGTAGCTAGCAGAGAGGAGGTCCTAAATAAGGCTCATTCTCCAGTTAATTTGCAAGTTATTAAGGGTTGGTTGGACCGTTATCCCCTAAATTAGGAGGCAGTCTTTTTGTTAAAGGGTTTCTGTGAAGGTTTTCATTTGCCTTTAGCTCGTGAAGTTTATGTTGTGGCTTGACAGAATCTAAAGTCAGCAAGGGATTTACCTGAGGTGGTGGTTAGGTTCAAAGTAAGGGGTGAAGTAAGTTTGGGACGCATGTGCGGCCCATTCTCTTCTCCGCCACTATCAGATTTGTGTGTTTCTCTTTTGGGAGTGGTCCAAAAAGAAGGATCCAGGTAAATTTAGGCTACTACAACATTTATCTTACCCAGAAGGAGGCTCGGTAAATGATGCATTAGATCCTTTGGATTTCTGAGTTGTTTACCAGTCTTTTGAGCAAGCTTTAGGTATAGTGCAGGGATATGGGAGGGGAGCCTTATTAGCCAAGGTGGATATTGAATCAGCTTTTAGGCTGCTGCCTCTTCATCCTGAATCTTTTAAGTATATAGGTTTTCAGGTTGAGGGTCTTTATTTTGTGGACAAATGCTTACCAATGGGTTGCTCAATTTCCTGTTACTTCTTTGAATGTTTTAGTTCGTTTTTGCAGTGGTGCGTTCAAGAAGCTGGTTTGAGGCAATTAGGCATAGCTCTTTTCTCTGTTATGGGTGTGCCAATTGCTAAGGACAAGACTGAAGGACCCACGAATCGTTTATTCTATTTAGGTATTGAAATTGATACTTCATTAGGTTTATGTAGATTGTCAGTGGATAAAGTACATCGCCTGGAGGAGTTGATTAGTATTTTCTTTCAGCAAAGAAAAGGTTACTCTTAAGCAAATGCAATCTCTGGTGGGATTACTAAACTTTACTTGTAGAGTCATTCCTTCAGGAAAAGTTTTTTGTTGACATTGGAAAGGGCTACAGCTGGGGTGAAGAGGCCACATCATTTGATCCGCATTTATAGGGACTTGAAAGAGGATTTATTAATTTGAAAGTAACTCTGAGTAAGTTTAATGGAATTAGGATCTGGTTGTTCTCCTCAGTAGTGAGTTCTGAGCTGCAATTGTTTACGGACGCTTAGGGTTCTGTAGGTTTTGGAGCCTTTTTTGAGGGTGAATGGTGTGCGGAGGCATGGCCTGAGCAGTGGAGGGCTCAGGGTTTGACTTCCAACATGCTGTTGTTGGAGCTTTTTCCGATCATGGTGGCAGTTAAACTGTGGGTGTTCAAACTTAGTAATCACAGGATTATTTTTTGGTGTGATAATTTAGGTGTAGTGCATTCCATCAATAACCAGAGATCTGACTCAGTGCAAGCGTTGGCATGTTCCGGGCATTGACAACGAGATAGCGGACGCGTTATCTCATTTTCAATGGGAAAGGTTCAGGTTGCTGGCACCTAATGCTAGTCTCATAGGTTTATCCTGTCCTGTGCATGTATGGCAGATAATCAATCCGGCATTGAGAGGCTCGTGCTGATGGTATTGGCCCCGAGCACGCTGAAGGCTTATTCGGAGGCTTGGAGCGATTGGCAGGGTTTCCTCACATCAGAAATACGGGAAGTTAAGATGGTGGTTGACTGCATTGTAGACTACATTTGGCAGTGTCATGAGTCGGGGTGTTCCAAGGCCTCAATGTCTACAGCTCTAGCTGGCATTTCTTTCTTTACCCGGCTGCATGGTTTGGTTGACCCAACTAAATAGTTTTTACTGTCAAAAGTTCTTAAAGGTTGGGCAGGGAGCAGGCAGGACAGGGTGACACAGGCAGGCTTATTGATTTGGAGCTTCTAAAAAATCTTATTGCTGTCTCAGCGGTTGTGTTAGATGAGTATGAATCTGTTCTTTTTAGTTTATCTTTTTCTCTAGCATTTATTGGGGCATTTAGGATAAGCGAATTAGTAGCATCAAGCAAACCTTCAGGGACATCTGGTTTGTTATTTTCGAATGTAATAGTTACGCAGGATGTAGTTTTATGTAAAATTCACAAATCCAAAACAGATCAATTAGCGAGGGGTAAGTGGGTTTCAATTAAGAAGAATTCGGATTCAGACATTTGTGCGGTGGTGCTGGGTGAGCGTTTTGCTAGAGTGCATCCAAGGGGTGTGACCAATGGCTGATTCATGCAAACTTGCCACCTCTGTCCAGGTTTCAATTTAATAGCATGCTAGATAAATGTTTGGTTGCATTGGGTTTGCCATTGGAGCTCTATGGCACGCACTCCTTTAGAATTGGGGCTGCTACTAGCGCGGCAGCTGCAGGTTTTCAGGTTTTTCCATTGATGCAATAAAACAATTGGGCCATTGGAAATCATCAGCATATAAGTGGTATTTGTGCAGGGATAAGCCTCCTTCCTAGTTGCACTCCTGGCTGGTGTGTTGGGAAACCTTGGGGCCTTATGCCTCCCACCACTTTGGGGGTGTGAAGTTCTTTTCAGATTTGCCCTCAAAGAGGTTTGCTGTTTTTCACCTTCATTCTGGGGCACCCAACCCACCATGTTTTCCCCTTCCTTGGCTAGGTTTCCTTTAGGCAAATTACTGTTTAAGTTGAAATAGAATATTACTTATGGTCTCAACATCTTTAATTTTCAGGATCATAGAATCTGGATAGTCAGGTGTGGTTTGTCGGCCATTCGTACATTCATTGGGCAAGTGTTCACCCATTTGCTTCTGGGGTCCGGGTCAGTTTGAAGGTTAAAGAGGTTCGTTGGTTAGGTTGTAGGGGTATGAAGTGGTCAGGCTTGTAGGGTGCACTGTGGGCTTCTGAAGCTAAGTTCATCCCACTGGACTGGGTGGTTATTCACTTATGTGGAAATGATTTAGTGACCTGCAAAGGCATTGAGCTGATCAATGCCATTAAAAGAGACTTACAAGTTTTGGTGATGTGCTGGCCTAGTGTTAAGGTGGCTTGGTCAGAGATAGTTCCTCGTTGATTTTGGAGAGGTAATCAAGGGGGAGCAGCATTAGACAGGATAAGGAGGAAAGTTAATGCAGCTATATCTAGGCTGGTGGTGTCTATGGGAGGGCGCATTATCAAACACCCGCAATTGAGATTTGAGGAAATAAGTTTCTATAGATCAGATAGTGTTCATCTTTCAGACGACGGTATGAGTATTTTTATTAAGGATCTGTGCTCCATTCTGGTGTAGGTGGATTTTCTGGTAGCGGGCCGGCCTCTGTGAGTCGGCTGTGGTGGAAAGCAGCGCTCCTCAGTGGCCTATTTGGGCGCAAGAGTGGTTTGGTGGCATTTCTCCTCTGAGAGTGGCGAGTTGGTCACTACCTCAGGGGGGGACCTGGTCTCCATCTTTTGGAGGGGCTATTGCTTGGCCAATTGGGGGGAGGTGGTTCTACCTAACCCAGTTTGCGCTAGGGCAGGGATCTGCCCCACATTATTCAAATCTATCTGTTGGGCTGTGGCCGAGGTAGCGCTGTCTTTTTCTGCCACCTTAATATTAATAATAATCAATTCTGATCTGATCAATAAATTCATTGGCTGCAACCCCTTTAATCCAATTTACTGTCTCCGTGTCATTATTTCTAGTGTTCAGGTTTAGTAACAAGGTGTATTAATAAAACCAATAGGTGACTTATAGACCACCACACTGAATACCCATGACCTCCAATTAACTGCCTTTTTGTAATAGCTCAACAGTTACATCATAACCATGCTCGAGTACTGACATATATCAACAACATGAAAACATATGAAAACAATATGATTTCAGTATCATATTCTTAGTATGTGGTACTGCAGGTGGAATACATTTGACACCTAATGTATTTTTGCATTTATCACATTGATGGCTGGTAAAGGCTAAATCTAAGCTTGCTGTGCAGTTTGTGTATATATATATATATATATATATATATATATACAGTATATATTTATTGTGGTTAGATTTTTTAAAATTTTTTAAAAGTATTTACAAACCCCCCTTTCAAAATCCTGCGTTTGCCACTGATTAAAAATTATAGGCTGAGACTCAAAGACCACCAGGTACTTATGTGCCTCATGTTCCACAGTGACATCCCAAAAATGTGAGCTCTCACTACCTGTTGTGTCTTGTGGTGCCTGGGGTTTTATCACTCTTGCTATCTTTCCTTCTCTCTCTCTCTCTCTTTCTGTCTCTGCAGCACCCCTCCCCCTCTTTCTCTCCTCCTCTCTCTCTTCCTCTTACTACATCTCGTTCTTCCTCATCTTTACCTCTTCTCCCTCCTGTCTATTCATTTCTTTCTCTTTCTTTCGCTCTCTCTCTCTCTCTCTGATTGGGCCGCCGGGACACCGGGCTGGTTCCCGCTGGGCCAGTCCCTACAGTGGGCGGTGGCCACCCAACTCTTTCCAACTCCTGCTTCCATGGTTAAAGCGGGCAGCTCTACACATACACAGCTACTGGGAGAGAAAAAAAGGCTGATGGGAGAACCTCTGCGCAGCTGCAGCAGGTCCTCCCACAAGCCATCGCTGACCACTGATGGCTCTTTCCTCCATCCAGCTCCTCTGCACCCAGGCCCGACTCCACGGGTCCAGGACAGCAGCACAGTGCTGTGGCCAAAAGAAGCAGCACTGCAGTAGCCAGCCAACAAGAGCAGCTGCTGGTAAGTTGTATGTGGTGGGGGCGGCAGCGGCTGGGGGGGTAGGGTTAAGGATCAGGCAAGCACTAGGGGAGGGGGGAATGAATGTGGCTGACACACCGGCCTGGCTGAGACACACAGGTGCTGGGGGAATGAGGCTGGCACACATTGGGGCTGTGGTAAATAATGCTGACACACACTGGAGCTGGGGAATGGGGGTGAGACACACACTAGGGCTGGGGGGAATGAGGCTGAGACACACTGAGGCTGGGGAATGGGGCTGAGACACACAGGGGCTGAAGAATGGGGCTGAGACACACTGGGGCTGGGTGGAATGAGGTAGACACACACTGGGGAATGGGGCTGAGACACACACTAGGGCTGGGGGGAATCAGGCGGACAGACACACACTAGGGCTGGGGGGAATGAGGTGGACAGACACACACTGGCGCTGGGGATCATGAGGCAGACACACACTGGGGCTGGGGATCTTGAGGCAGACACACACTGAGGCTTAGACACACACTCAGGCTGGGGAATGGGGTTGAGACACTGGGGCTGGGGGGAATGAGGCTGACACATATGGGCTGAGACACAGGCTTGGGTGGGTTAGTTGGGCTGAGGGACACACACTGTGTCTGGGGGAATGGGTCTGATAGACACACTGGGTCTGAGAGAATGTGGCTGAGAGACACACTGGGTCTTGGGAATGAGGCTTAGACACAATGGGACTGGGGGAATGAGGTTGAGAGTTACAGGTGGGCTTGGGTATGGAGAGATGCAGGGGTCCTGGAAAGAGACATGGAGACCTGGAGATTCACAGGGAGCCTGGAGAACCACAAAGGGCCTGGAGAACCGCAGGGGGACCTGAGAAAAGAGAGACATAAAGGGGTCTGGAGTAACACATGGGCCTGGAAAGACATTGTTTGATCAGGAAAATTCAAATTTTGCCCTGCACAAAAACTGCTGTTACTCTACATTATCTGGTTATGATGAGGACATTGGTTATATTTCTACATAAACAGGCATCTTCCAGACAGTGTGATCTACATGAATAGTGAATACCTGCTGAAGACGCTGACCAGTGATGCTCAAATTCTTCAGATGTTCCCTGTTGCAGAGAACCCGCCATATAGGTAAGAACAAAGACTTCCAAACTCACTGGCCTGTACCTAGTGCAGAGGGATGGACGGTGTATCATTCACCAAGATTTCTGTTGCTGACCCTTCTCCCCTCAGTGGCTTACAAAAGCCCCTCCAGGCACCAAAAGTAGGGAGTATCCTGCCCTCCTCCAAAGACCCCGTCCCCACAACAGACCCGCCCCCATAAGGGCTACTACCAGAAATTTCCCGGGCTGGTTTTCCATCCCAATCTGCCCCTGCTTTTAGTTGTTGTTATCTTGACCAGACCCTGGCTGCGGCATGCACTATGCATATCACTATTATTTGATAATTAAGTATGAAAAATAACAAAAGTATTTGGTTATGGGAATTCATTTCTAAGTTTGATATGAAAATGACAGCTAATATGCCCCAATGCACTATATTAGACTTCAACAATCACTCCACAAAACAGTAGTGTTAAAATAATGTTTGTACTGTTCAGCAAAATGAGGCACATAATGAATACATGCTACATACTTTCATAGTAAGGCTTTCACTCCACCCACCTTTTCACTGTATGACAAAAAGCAGGTTTCCCATCTCATCAATAGGCTGTAATTAATAGCAGACATCCAACAATTGCATTGCACAAAAGGTGAGCTGCTTACACTCCCACGGGATATTACATTTCTAAAAGTGATATTGCGGGAAAGATTTGAAAGTGATAATTATCAAATTTGAGCCCTGTAGGCTGCAGTTATACTTTTTTTTTATTCTCAAATTACCATTTTCAGGCTTGTTTAAATTTATCAGTGAGTATATCCCAGAATGTACTGCTTTTAATTGACACACTGAACCCAAAAGAATATGTTAACAGGCAATTTGTCCACATTAACACAGTGGTTTATGTGTGACCTTGCCGCATTATAAACTTTTTTAAGGTGTTGTAAGACAGTGTTTAGAATGGAATTTAAAATAGGCAGTTTCTTCAAGGACTATCAACGACTCTTAAGTTTTTATTACTACCCTTCCTCCAATGTTATTTCAAAGTCAGCATAGTTGAAAAGAGCAATTGCTACTACCGAGCAGAAAATACAGCTGTTTCATATTTTATAGCTTATCTCCTCATACTTACTGTACAGAATATGAAGCAATCCTCTGCAATCCTTGCCATTTTCTTCTGCTAGCATTTCTAAAGTTTATTAGAGCACATCAAATATGGTCAAAAAAGCACATTTGTAAGCTAATATGAAGTAGATGGAACACAGTATACTTAAAATATATCATCACTTCAGAGTGGAAAAACTGCATAATCAGCTTTAAAACATTCCACAGTGTGCAATAATGATCCGTATAACGATCTTATCAATTTAGCATTTTTTATGAAAAATATAAACTATTAGTGATTAGTTACTTTCTCCTGTAATACGTTTATGTAGTTAAAAGAAAGTATATCTTAATAATTAAACCTAACAAACATTTGACAGTATATCTTTCCTCTCCTTTTCCAACTGTGTTCTTTTTAGAAAATTACAAAAGAGTGTTAATGATCAATTCATTTGAAGTCCACCCAGAGACACTAATAACAGTAAAACACACATATACACTCAAAATAACTTAATTGTTTATTTTGTCATCTTTAGAACTGTCAGAGAAGTATCTGCATTGCCATTATGGGATAAATTATGTCTGAAGTTGTATATTTAGCCAGAATTACAGATGTGTCCTACGTCCTCACTTGTTTTTGCTGCAGTCGCGTTAAAAACACTCTCTCGGCACATCTGTCCCGTGAGACTGCTGCTAACGGGCATCTTTTTTTAAGTGGGAATGTGATAAAACTAAGGTGCACCAGGTGATTTTGCTGATTAATTTGATATGCAAAACTGAAGTTGAAAAAAAAGATTGGCATATCTTCCTGAATAACTCTCACAGTAAAAGCTGTACCCCATGTAACCCGCCTTCAGTGTGCGTTGTGAAACAAAGATGCATTTTCAGTGATACACCTCCTATTACCTCAGGCTAGCTCTCCAGGGTGTGAGCAATACCTGGGAAGGCATAGGCAAATGCAGGGGGGGGTTCCATCTGCCTGGAAACCCCCCTTCCCAGCACACATCATGACCACAATAGAAATAGTAATATAATAGAATGTTACTAGTGCTGCATGTTCTTCTCAGTATCACAAATTAAATGATTCGCACCACCAGTGGATCTTTTAAAATGTGTCAGCCAGTAATAAATATACCTGTGCACCAACTAGGAGATGTGGAAAACATGCACTGTTAGGGGTGCACTGCTATAGACCATCAATAGGGTTAATTATTAATACTGTATAATAATGCACTATCCAGGACATAAGGAGACCAATATGTACATATATGTCCAGGGCAGTGCTGGGTTCTTCTGCTGCTACCCCAGACTCCCAGACTTGCTCCAATGCTCAGGAATGATGCCCACATCTGAAAAAAAACATTCTGCTCAGACAGGATGGACCTTCTGCCGCATCTAATGGCTTACTGTGATCACTGGTCCTGTATATGCTCTAATTATGCTTTGTATGATGCATATTAAAGATATGGATAAGTGCTAATTATACCCTCTTCATGGACTGACCACACTCGCTCTAAAATCAAGCATTTGGAAACCCCCCTCTAGAAATCCTGCATTTGCCACTGGAAGGGGGTCCCATGCAGGCTTTAAAACAGTCACACATATAGATACAGGTATAGATATTATGCAGCATCAGTTCTTTTGAATAACTTGGGCACCAGACCTTCTCTTATAAAAATATACCACTTTATTTCTCTCCTCCTGCACATGACTTTAAAGGACAAGAATATGGTTATAGCAGGTTCTCCTCTTCCTCCAGCTCATATTCTTGGCATGTCAGATGGTATAGGACAATCTTATGGATATGGCTACATTACATCACACTCTTCTTCACCAGCACAGTCTTTGAGCACAGTCACAATGAATGCTTTGCATTTTCCACACACAGGTCCACTTGGCCCTTTGCTGGCTGGTGCCTGTAGTTCCCCACTTCATACGTGCAGGTCCACCTAGCCCTTTGCTGGCTGTTGCCTGTAGTTCTCCACTTCATACGTGCAGGTCCACCTGGCCCTATGCTGGCTGGTGCCTGTAGTTCCACAGCTTCGCACACATCTCACATAACTTCGTTTGCACTCTGCCTCTCCTTTGTCTCTTCTAAGACAATATACAGAGTGTCTCATACCCAGTCTGCCCCTCTCTGCTCCCCTTCTCTTTCACATGAGACAGCAATATACAGACTTGTCTATTGCAGCTATCACACTCTCAGCAGCATCCCATCCCTCTCCTACAGGAATGGCTCCTATAGCCACACTGCTACCACAGAGATCCCCCCTTTAATGGCTGCTGGGGGGCTTTTATGCATAAGGGACTCCTCCTGTCCCCTAACAGTAAAGCTCCTGGGAAATTCCTCTTCCCCATCTCTCCAACACATATACTGGCATCTCTTACCCCTCTTGTGGGTGCTAAACACTTCACTGGGCTGCTCACACTGCAACCTTCCAGCTCTTTCTCTGTGGTCTCTCACAGACTTTATCTCAGTGGTCTCATTTCAGACCTCTCCCTTGGCATTAGATGAGCATCATGGTAGCCACCATGGCCCCGCCAATCTCCCCCTGCCAGGGGAGCACGAGGGCTACATTTCTGCTTCCAGCTCTGACTCTCCCGAAAGATGTCTCCTCTCCCAAATTCTTCTTCTCAATCCCTTTTGTTCTTCCTCCCCCCTCCTTTCTCTTATCTGCTAGCTAGACACCCAGTCTTCCCACCCCTGCGTGTCTATCTCTCCAGCCCCTCCTTTACCTGAAAACTGATCCCAGGGTCTCAGGAATGCAATATCTACAACAGGAAGCAAGCATTAACACTGAGAGGGGTGTATTTACAAATACCATCTCTTAGAGGGTGTTATGAGTTGACTTTGCATATATACCTCTAAGCTATTACCATTTTGTTTTCATTTTTAGTAAGGCATTCAATTAGTTGCAGTAATGTATCAGGGTTAATTAAATTCCCCCCTAAATGTCATATCATTCTCAATACATTCTTGTCAACCAAAATTATGCTTCCCAGTTTGTATAGGTTGACTTACAGTAGAATATGAGTGTGCCAGTATTAAAAATAAGCACATAATACTTATAAATGTGTTTCTTTGTCTGGTGACCACGATTCATCAAGAAACAACACTATTATACAAATGGGGAGGTATAGAAATTGTCCCCTTCCAAATTAGGCTGTACTCAAGTTTTTATGAGCCAAAACATTTTACTAACCCTAACATTATTAAGGCTCATCTCTCAGTGGTTGCGACATGTGTACCTTGTGACACCATAACGAGTTTGCAACTTGATCTTGTTACACTCGAACACTATAGGAAAACCCAGTGTTCGTAGTAAAGCTGGGTACACACTGAGCTGATGGGCATTTGTTCCGACATCGGAATGAATGCCCTTGAATGGGGATTGCCTGTCCACAGTTAAACGAGTTAATGAATAACAGATCAATCACTGTTCCATCCTTCATTAACTTACCATAGGTCACTAGCGATGTCATCAGGTTTGATGTGCAGCACATCAAACCTGACAACATCACATGCAACCGCGGGAGCGCGCATACTGAGTGTACACAATGAGCGATGTAAGCAATTTGTCATTATGAAATGGCAAATCGGCCCAACATCGCTCGAGTGTGTACCCAGATTTAAACTTGCCATTTGCTGTTTTGAGCTGCATGTACGTGGTTGTGCCATTTGGCATCCCAGGTATTAAAATTCTGTAGGTGAAAACATCACCCCAAAGTATGGCCCACTATCTTAACCCCTCCACTAAAATAAATTATTATATTTTCCTCACAATATACCATTTGTGTAACTCTTAATTAATACCCGTTTAACTCCTGAAAGAGATTATTGCAAGTTATTTTAGGTGACAAGTACTTTTATTTCCTTTTTTAAAATGAGTAGATAGACATATGAATATGTGTGCACATTATGCATTATTTGTGCATATTTATGATTATAGATAATCAAATGTTTACTTGAAATTAATGGAGAAACTGTGCTTTCTGCCACCTCCATGTGGTGTAAATTAGAGGTCAATCTGTGAGCAAAAAGCCCTGTGAAGCACAGAAACTTTTAAATATATGCAATCTAGACAAACTTTCAGATGATTCAACTATCTCATCCTACACAACAAAATATTATTGTTATTAGGTGTACGTAGTGTCATGAATCATTGTGTCTATCCCAAGCGCCTGATTATTCCTGAACTGCCCATCATCCTGAGTATAATTTGCTTACTCCATATTTTAATAAATTATTATTATTATTATTATTATTATTATTTTTCTTCCTTAAACGCCATTGAAGCATACAGTCAGTTTACTATGAAAATCATTGTAAGGTCATTACCTGAGTTGTGAAAAACTGTAAGTGCTGGAGAGTAAACAGTAACACATACACAATAAGTTTAATCAGCCATGATTGACAAGTCCAACCATCTTGAACAGCTGCAATGGGGTCAGGGGTTAAGTCGCCAGTGCATTCTTTTCTTACAAGAATACCTGAGTGGCCGATGAATGCATTAAGAAAATTGCTTTATTATGTAAATAGCACAAAGAATTGAGATAGAACATCAGCTTGATCCCATCAGTTTTGCAGTTGCACAGTGTTTTGCCAGTGGTGACCTACTAAATATTATAACACATTCTATATCATTAACATATGCAATGCTCTCCAAATGTCATAGGTTTATCTAATAAAAACTGATGTAACAGACCAATGACGAAAGCAGTAAAATTATGTAAAATATCCCACGTCTTGTTAGAAATATAGGCATACATATTGTATGAAAGTAGATATATTATTATAAAATACATTTCTGTATAATGATTTACAGAAATTGTTTCAATAGGCAAAATAGCAGAGATTTATTTTTTCATTGCTATGTTCACTGTTTTCTTCTGTTAATTTACATTGCTCATCCCAAACCATTTCTACATTAATTCAAAAAGAACTTGGAGAGGATTTTTGATATCAGCTGTTCTTAATACGGATTATGACGTAAAAACAACGGTGACAGAAACATTATAAAGACTTAGTTCATGTATTCCTGCAACCATTTTCTAAAATCGCTCCTGTATGATTGCATTGTTCAAGGATTTTTAATTTATGTAAAGACTTATTATTTCTGTATTTTAGTAGGGAAACAATAAACTACTTTAGTTTTATTTTCAATTGGAACCGTAGAGCTAATTATTGTGACAATGTTATACGGTATAATTTTGTATCTGTGGTATGCATTTGGTCTAAATAAATGCAAATCATGCTTATTATACTTACTAATAATTGGTGCTATTCTCAGGGGCACATATGCCATAGCTTGATATTATTATATTGAGCACTGCAATTGGATGGGTTGGAACTTGTGGGCGTTTAAACATTTACTTTTTCTTTCAATTGATAACATTCATTAAAATACTCTAAAGACAATTTTTATCTAATGATTTCCTTTCCAAGATGAACATTTGCACCACGTATAGATCTTAGGAGTATATTTAAAACCCAAAGCATTTTTATTCCAATAAGTTTAATATGTTATCTCAGCCATAATACAGTAACTTACTATTCAGGGCACTTTAACAAAAACCTCTTTTTTGGACAGTAGCTTCAATAAGGACCCATTCCGACGAATAGAGAATAGCAAATTGATAACTTTCACTAGCTCTTTACTATGGAGCTCTGATGGCTGCCAGCAATAGATATGAAGATCTCTCAGTCTCCAGTGGAAACGTAGCATATACTGTAGGCAAGCTCGCTGCCGCCATCTGATGATAGTGTTAGCTTTCAGACACAAACTGTTTAAAAGCTTGCTAAATTGGACTATATCACTGATCTCATAGAGGTCTATGGGAATGGCAGTATTCTGTGAAGTCCTTCTTTAATGAGATATCTGTCATATATCCTTCACTAATACTTTAATAAATGTAGCCTATACTACAATTTCTGAAAATTATGCTGAAACAAATTTGATAATTAAGCCCTTAGCAGTCTCCAATCAGAGTAGAAACTTGATTATTTTATCTAATATATAAAGCCAATCCTTTCTCTTTCAACCAGTATAACAATCAGTATTTACTGAGAGCTGTTTAGATTCCTTTCCTACTCTGTAGTCTGATTGGTTACCTGGGTCCAATATAGGGCTGGAAAAATGCTATTGGTCAATGCTGATAATTGCAGTGACCAGAACCAGATTGTGGCTAATGTAAAAGGGAGAGTGTTAAAGAGGTGAGTGCAGTAGATAATAATATTTGAAATTAGATATTGGTCTGCACACAAGCACAGATAATTGCTCTTGGTGCCAGATTTAGCTCTGTATATTCGTTTTTGCACCAGGTATTGTTATGCTCATTTGTCTTTGAACCAGGTTTAGCAGTGTACATTAGTTTTGGCACCAGTTATAGCTTTACATATTCATGTAGGCAAGTCATATGGCTCTGCTTATTAGACTTGGCATCGAATATGGGGTTGGTCCAGAGGCTGGGAGGATAGCAATATCTAGTTACTTTACAAGCCAGTGGTGCAATGGGACACATAATCACCGTAAAATGCTACTACAAAGTCTTTCAGTAATAAAATACGAATTTAGCATTTACCAAATACAAGTTATATAATGAATCCAATTGCAAAATGTTATGAAATAATCTTCGTTGTTAAATTTAAGGAATATACTTTCATACTGCTCGACAAGTAAGAATTGCATTTTTAGTGGCTCATAATAATTGAGATAGATTTTTATCTTTTAGCAATTCAATGTTTCTCTGTAAAGCAGGTTTAGTTTCAAAAGTTGGAAATCAATCAATTTATTGTAATTAATTTTAGATTGATATTTCTATTTTTGTTCACCCAAGTAATATGGACAGTATTGCTTAACCACAAAGTACTGTAATGAGAAAATTGAACAGCAATAATTTAATCAATACTTTTTAATTATGCTTCAGCTCAAGTTGCATTTTCTAATGATTACCTTTGTAATTTGTAGGAATGGATAAAAAAAAGATTAATACATTACGAATAGAGATTCAAAATGAAAAATGAATAAATATCTGTAATTCAACTTATACTTGTGAATAAGCAGAATTTGTTTTTCCTACTTTAGTTATGAAATTTAAAGGGGCAAAAGCATTCCATGTTTTTGGTAATGATATTGTAGAGTTTGTTCAAGATGTATTCTGTTACCATCAAATTGCAAGATTTGTCAAATCTACTTGGGCAGGGCAATGACACAGTGGTTAGTATCACTTCCCTGCCCCACAGTGCTGGGGACATGGGTTCCACCTAGGGCCCTATATATATTTAGTTTGTATGTACTCTTTCTGTGTATGAATGGGTTTCCATTCACATGCTAAAGATATACAGTACTGCTAGGGTTATTGGCTTCTAACAATATTAAAAGTGTGTCCTATGGGGAATATAGAATGCAAGTTCCACTGAAGCAGGGACTGATAACAATGATTAACTATTGTATGTACAGGAATTAGAGTTGTGCATGGACACCCCGTGTTTTGGTTTTGCTAAAACCACCCTCACAGGTTTTGGCTTTGAAAAAGCCACCCTCAAATGTTTGGTTTTGCATCTGGATTTTTTTTAAATTATAAAACCGCTAAAATCAGTTAATTCAGGACTTTTTTGTTCCCAAAGTATTATTAGTCTCAAGAACATTATTTTCCAATCATTTCTAGTCAATTTTGACCACCTCACAGCTCGCAATATTGTTTCAGTTTTCAACCATATTGTCAAAAGGCTGCAGCAAGCTCAATGGCTAAACTGAGTGACAGAGCAGTAGAACGAAAACACATGGCAGTATAAAGAGTAATATAGCACATTTTGGAAAAATAGTGGCACTACAGTGGCAGACAGGATGGAAGTTTAATATAAACTATACAATGCTATAATCAAGAACTATAATCATTAATCAAAAACTAATGTAGATCAGAGGCCAACACAGGTAGATGAAAGTGAAGTACTATTAAGTAGAAGCTAGGTAAAGCATTGATTGATTAATTGATTTATTAGTTGATTAATTGATTAGTGTTAATAATTTAACTATGGAACTGTGAGACATGCTGATTTGTACATTGTCATTACAATAATAGCCAACAATTCTATTGATGCTTACATCATCAGGTTGAGTAACGGTAGGGGTGTCAATAAATTTGGGCAATTCTTTTATGCATTACCAGATTTCATAATGATGTTTCACTCTGATGTGCTGAGTTGACTTATCCTCACAGTGCATACACTGGAAGGATAACAAACTATTCAATTTTTTGCATTAATGGCTTTGTTTTTCAGACCCAAACAACACTGGCAATTGTCTTCATGTACTTGAAAGAACAGGTCCTTCTGAAAATATTTTTGGGGTGCAGATGATGAGGGGACGCCACCTCACACACTGTCACATACACTGGTAGGATAATACACTATGCAAAATTTTTTTGCACTAATGCCTTTGTTTTTCAGACACAGACAACACTGGCAATTGTTTTCATGCACTTGAAAGAACAGGTCATTGTGAGAATTGTTTGGGGGACAGATGATGGGGGGACAGCACTAAGCACACAGAACAGTCATATGTGCTGCATCACTCATCTGAACAAACTTCTTGGAATACACAATATCATTTTAAAATTCAATTGCAAAAGTCTGTAGATGTTTTTTCTATTAAACATAAAATATATATGCATATTTTTTTGCAATTGTTTATATATAATGGGGGAAAAACTCTAAACAAACAGTATTTTTTTAAAAGATTAACAATTATACTGCAGTGAGAAAACAAAAGGTGCAGGTTCACTGTAAAAAACAAAAAATATTCAAGAGCAATGCAGACAGTAGCCTGTTTGTTTGCACTGCAGCCTGTGAGTGTGTGGAGTGTGTGACAAATAGACATGCACTGAGTGACAAGTGACAATGATACCTGCACTTCAGTCACACTTCCCAGACACATACTCCTGTCTCCAGATCTACCTATTAATCTCTTAAACCTAATCTAACTCATTCTAACCTAATAGCACCATAATGCCGCCCTGATGGCATTTTTGTAAAATAGTGCCTCACAACGCTACAGCCCACAGTTCCGTACCCTGGGCATGATTCAGAGGCGCTCGCGAGTGCTATGCGCTCACAAGCGGGTCGATGATGGCTCAGTGCGCATGCACACAACGGAGCCGGCTCCATCATGCGCATGCGCAAGACCCGGATAGCGATGGGCAAACCATCGCTCAGGGTCTCGTACCAAAGGGGGCGTGCTGTCGATGTTGAGTTACAGCACGCCCCCTTTGGTGGGCAGGCCGGGGGTGTGGCTGCCCAGATGGAGGCATTCCCATGGGAACGCCTACCGTCTGGGGCCGGCCCCACTGACATCACAAGTGATGTCAGTGGGAGAGCTTTCGGCTCTTAGAGCCGAAAGCTCTCTGGGGCTTGCGGCAATGAGACCCTTCCGCAAGGGTCTTGTCGCAAGCCCGATGTTAGCGATGGTCTTGACCATCGCGACCATCTTACTGGCCGCTCGCTATAGCTGTGGATGGTCACCCACAGCTATGCGAGGAGGCCGGTCTAAAAAAACAGAAGGCCGGCCCTGATTCAGAGCGAGCGCTCTGTCAGAGCATTCGGCTCTGAATCAGGCCCTCTCTCCCTTTGCTCTCCTGTGTTAAATGTAGAGATGTGCGCCGACCCTCGTGTTTTGGTTTTGGATCTGGATCCCCCCTGGTTTTGGATCTGGATTGGTTTTGCCAAAACCTCACCTCCATGTTTTGTTTTTGTGTTTTGGTTTTGGTTTTGGATTTTTTCTTAAAAAAATCATAAAAACTGCTAAAATCACATAAAATGGGCCTGTTTTTTTTCCTACAGTATAATTAACCTCAATAACATTTATTTCCAGTAATTTCCAATCAATTTTGAGCACCTCACAATATTAGTTGTTTCATCTAGTTAAGGCCAAAAAGTTGCATCCAGCTAGCTGGCTGACTAAGCTAAGTGACACAGTGGGCGGCACTAACATGTGGCAGTTCAGCTTCTAATTTCCAACATGGTTACAGTGTGTTATACAGTGTGGGTTGGAAACAGAAATAGTGCACTTACTTTGACAGCAGTGTTTGCTGGAGGTGTCCTCAGTACATGGAATGGCAGTGCTGCGGTGCTGGCAGTGTCCTCAGTGAAGGATACCGGTGATGTCAGCAGTCTGGTGGTGCCAGTGGTGTCTTTAGTGCAGGTTTGCAGGCTGTGTCAGCAGTGCGGGGGTTGCTGGCGGTGTCCTCAGTACATGGAATGACAGTGCTGCTGTGCTGGCAGTGTTCTCAGTGAAGGGTACCGGTGGTGTCGGTAGAGCGGGGGAGCCAGCAGTGTACTCAGTGCAGGTTTGCTGACTGTGTCAGCAGTGCAGGGGTGTTCTCAATGCAGGGTGCCGGCAGTGTTGGCATAGCGGGGGTGCCAGCGGTGTACTCAGTGCAGTTTTGCTGACTGTGTCTGCAGTGCAGGAATGTTCTCAATGCAGGGTGCGGTGGTGTCAGCAGAGCGGGGGTGCCAGCTGTGTACTCATTGCATATGTGGTGACCATGTCGGCAGTGCAGGAAGGCTGGTGGTGTCAGCCGCAGTGGTGTCGGCAGCAGGGAATGCTGCCAGTGGGAGTGCCGGCAGTGTCAGCAGCGGAGGGTGCCGGCAGTGTCAGGGGATGGGGATGGCGGGCGCCATATTCTTTTTCTTTCTTCTGTGTGCATTTTCAATGGGCTTAATGCTGAATGGCTGAGAGCCATGACAGACGGCTCTCTCAGCCAATCAGCGTGAAGCCTGCTCAATACAAAACCTCGCAACCCGACAGCAGGGTTGCGAGGTTTTGCCTCAGTTGAGGGATGCGGGGCAGGCAGGGAGAACCCAGCTTCGCTCAGATAACCTCGGATCCCCAAAACTCAGGAGGGTTCGGATCTCTGAGATCCGAACCCACTTATCTCTAGTTAAATGGCACCTGTTCATGAGGGAGGGACTTTTCTGTGCATTACAAAACAAGTGAGATACAATGCCATAAAGATGATATTTTGTGATCCGAAGTTAACTGGAGCACCCGAGCTGGGACTCGGATCCACTCTAAGATCGGGTGTGTTTGGTTTCAGTGGAAACCGAACTTCTCATCTCTAATCAGAATTCTTAATATGTAGATGCTATAATAAATATTTATGTATCATTATCATATGAGGGTGGTACAATAAACAAGGTAACAAGATCTCTCATTGCATAAATTTATTCAACTAGTACATATATAGTAAGTATAATCAAAAGTATTGCCTTGGTACAGATTTATTTCTTTATGTAGCAATAATTATTTTGGGGTGAGCGTTTGGCAGTGGGGCCCACGGGGGGGTTCTGACTGGGCCTTTCTCATGGCATCACCACTTAATTCACATAGAATACCTTTATCACTTCTCTATTTGTTTGTATATTATTTGTGTTATTTTAATTCTTTCTCATTTCATTAACACTTATTGATTTATACTTACACATCTTTTCTTCATACTTCACTATCACCTTTTTCCCTTTTTTGTGTGATGCCCTGGGGATGGCCCTTGGTTGGAAGTTTTTTGGGGTGCCTTGCTACTCGGACGTGAACCCCTTAATGCTAGGGACGCCAGTATAGAGGAGCCTTGACGATTGGCCTGGCGCTTATTCATATATTTGCAAATGTATGTAACTAATACCTCTGAATCGCTATTATCATGTAGGATTTAATATTGTTTTTGCTGCAGTGTGCTGGGGGGCAAATCTCTTCTTTTTCTGTGTTCAGTGTAAACCCCGCCCTTTACAAGCACCTGTGTTATGCAATTAAGCTGATCTGAGCAACTACCATTTTTTTTGCAAGTTTGGAGAGGCATGAAGGCAGTCAGCATTAGGAGGATGTGATGAAGCTTATAGTGCCATGTGGAGGATTTTTGGGGTACCTCCAAGGTAAGTTAGCTCTCAGCTTTTATATGTACTGTTATCATGCAGTACATCAATTGTAATTATATGACCCAGAGTGGGTGCTACCATTATGTAGCAATAATTATTTTGGGGTGAGCGTTTGGCAGTGGGGCCCCTGGGGGGGGTTCTGACTGGGCCTTTCTCATGGCATCACCACTTAATTCACATAGAATACCTTTATCACTTCTCTATTTGTTTGTATATTATTTGTGTTATTTTAATTCTTTCTCATTTCATTAACACTTATTGATTTATACTTACACATCTTTTCTTCATACTTCACTATCACCTTTTTCCCTTTTTCGTGTGATGCCCTGGGGATGGCCCTTGGTTGGAAGTTTTTTGGGGTGCCTTGCTTCTCAGATGTGAACCCCTTAATGCTAGGGACGCCAGTATAGAGGAGCCATGATGATTGGCCTGGCGCTTATTCATATATTTGCAAATGTATGTAACTAATACCTCTGAATCGCTATTATCATGTAGGATTTAAGTATTGTTTTTGCTGCAGTGTGCTGGGGGCAAATCTCTTCTTTTTCTGTGTACAGTGTAAACCCCGCCCTTTACAAGCACCTGTGTTAAGCAATTAAGCTGATCTGAGCAACTACCATTTTTTTTGCAAGTTTGGAGAGGCATGAAGGCAGTCAGCATTAGGAGGATGTGCTGATGCTTATAGTGCCATGTGGAGGTTTTTAGGGGTACCTCCAAGGTAAGTTAGCTCTCAGCTTTTATATGTACTGTTATCATGCAGTACATCAATTGTAATTATATGACCCAGAGTGGGTGCTACCATTATGTAGCAATAATTATTTTGGGGTGAGCGTTTGGCAGTGGGGCCCCCGGGGGGGTTCTGACTGGGCCTTTCTCATGGCATCACCACTTAATTCACATAGAATACCTTTATCACTTCTCTATTTGTTTGTATATTATT
Source organism: Taudactylus pleione (assembly GCA_031769625.1). Lineage (NCBI taxonomy): Eukaryota > Metazoa > Chordata > Amphibia > Anura > Myobatrachidae > Taudactylus > Taudactylus pleione. The sequence continues at coordinate 2,146,633 of JAUIMM010000169.1, read as the reverse complement.
TGTGTTATTTTAATTCTTTCTCATTTCATTAACACTTATTGATTTATACTTACACATCTTTTATTCATACTTCACTATCACCTTTTTCCCTTTTTCGTGTGATGCCCTGGGGATGGCCCTTGGTTGGAAGTTTTTTGGGGTGCCTTGCTTCTCGGACGTGAACCCCTTAATGCTAGGGACACCAGTATAGAGGAGCCTTGACGATTGGCCTGGCGCTTATTCATATATTTGCAAATTTATGTAACTAATACCTCTGAATCGCTATTATCATGTAGGATTTAAGTATTGTTTTTGCTGCAGTGTGCTGGGGGGCAAATCTCTTCTTTTTCTGTGTTCAGTGTAAACCCCGCCCTTTACAAGCACCTGTGTTATGCAATTAAGCTGATCTGAGCAACTACCATTTTTTTTGCAAGTTTGGAGAGGCATGAAGGCAGTCAGCATTAGGAGGATGTGATGATGCTTATAGTGCCATGTGGAGGTTTTTTGGGGTACCTCCAAGGTAAGTTAGCTCTCAGCTTTTATATGTACTGTTATCATGCAGTACATCAATTGTAATTATATGACCCAGAGTGGGTGCTACCATTATGTAGCAATAATTATTTTGGGGTGAGCGTTTGGCAGTGGGGCCCCCGGGGGGGTTTTGACTGGGCCTTTCTCATGGCATCACCACTTAATTCACATAGAATACCTTTATCACTTCTCTATTTGTTTGTATATTATTTGTGTTATTTTAATTCTTTCTCATTTCATTAACACTTATTGATTTATACTTACACATCTTTTCTTCATACTTCACTATCACCTTTTTCCCTTTTTCGTGTGATGCCCTGGGGATGGCCCTTGGTTGGAAGTCTTTTGGGGTGCCTTGCTTCTCGGACGTGAACCCCTTAATGCTAGGGACGCCAGTATAGAGGAGCCTTGATGATTTGCCTGGCGCTTATTCATATATTTGCAAATGTATGTAACTAATACCTCTGAATCGCTATTATCATGAAGGATTTAAGTATTGTTTTTGCTGCAGTGTGCTGGGGGGCAAATCTCTTCTTTTTCTGTGTTCAGTGTAAACCCTGCCCTTTACAAGCACCTGTGTTAAGCAATTAAGCTGATCTGAGCAACTACCATTTTTTTTTGCTTTTTTTATAGATTATTCTTTCATATATTACCCATACTTGTCTAAGCATTTGTTCCAATGTGTAATAGCAATAAAATCGATTTGCCTGGATCAGATAAAGATCCATATGCATGTGAGTGTCTTAGCCACAGGTCAGTTGAGAGACAACAAATTAAATAGGCATTGTCCATTCCACATAAGGTGGCAGCTGTGAGTGTAACCAATTACATGTAATTCCTTACAAAGACTTATCACTTCCAAGCTGAATGTATAACTATTTATAATTACACAATGTAGACTCTCTGGATGGTCATACAGGGGCCACATGTCAAAAAGGAGACATTATCCATCATTCTCATACATATCATTCTCATACACATGATCCCCAGATACTCCTTTTAAGTCTAACATAGAGAGTTGTGACAGCAAAATGTTTTAGCCCTATGTAAGCGATACCAATGACTTTATGATGGGGGTAAGTTTTGTAGTCATTCACAGGTCTCTGCACTGCAGCTCAAAAAGAATTAAACCTTATACATTCAGCTTCCCTTCCATTTGCTCCATATTTCCTTGACAATTGGTACACCAAGGCATCTATCCCGGCATAGAAGAAATCAGTGTTACGCTCCTAAAGCCCGGACCCGATGGCTTGCTTTATTTCACAGTCGGTTGCGAATCACCTTCCACTCAGGTACTTCTTCAGTGGTCCAAAGAGATCAAAAGCACTGGATGCAAGATCAGGGTTGTAGGGAAGATGGTCTAGTGCTTCCCAGTGTTAGCACCATAACAACTCATGCGTACAATTGGCTGAGTGTGGCCTGGCATTATCGGGCAGCAATACAAAGCCTGTTTAACAACAACCCAGGTTGTTTTTGACAATTTGCCCTCCACAACTGGCTCAATGTGTCACAATAGCTGTCAGCATTCACTGTATCTCCCTTGGTGAGGAAATCAACATGTCATGGATGCATGCTTTGTCTCCAGTGTCACACGGTGCACCCATGTTTCATTCCCTGTAACAATACACTGCAGGAACTGCACTCCCTCCTCATGGCACCACCTGAAGTGCACAAGAGAAAATCCATCCTATTGCTTTTGTGAACTTCTTTGAGTTGCTTTGGTACAGCACGAACACTTTTTCCTGTACCCCAGTTGCTCATGAATGATGTTGTGCACAGTATTCACAGAGATGTTCAGTTCATCAGCAATATCACTAACTAAATCTGTCCTTCTGAATCAGACCTTCAATGTGGCACAAATTGTCATCTGTAGTGGACGGGCTTGGCCTGCCGGATCGCTGCTCATCTTGAACATCTATCTTGCTGTTAGCAAAGTGCACCAAACCCAAACCTGTTTCTGTAATATGACATTATCACTATACACCTCTACAAGTTGGCAAATAATTTCAGCTGCTGATATGCCCTTTAGATGCAGAAATCTGATCACACTAGGCACTTCAATATTTGACCATGTTTTCCACAAGCCTTGCCATCTTTCAACTGATGTTGGACAGTCTAAAGGCTGTGAGGGAAATAGTGGTCTACCTGCTCTGGCCTGGTGGGAAATTAGAATGAAATTGTCACATTCCGCCCTGGAGACCCCAGAATCAGACCCCGTCACCTACCTTTGTGGGTGCTGACCCGCGCTGTCTTCCAGCTCCCATGCTGTGCGCTGCTTCCCTCTCTCTCTGGCCGGTCTCCGCTGTCCTCTGGAAGGTCCCGCTGCTCTGCTGCTCCCATGCTGGCTCCTGCTGGTCGCTGGTCCCTGCTGACTTCTTCTGAGAAGCGCTGTCCTCTGGTCCATGGGTGCGGCCATCTTGGATTGCCCATGTGACACGCTACCACCAATGAGGAGTCTTCTCCTTCTCTCTAAGCCTGTCAGCTCCCAGTGTCCACTATATAAGGTTCCCTAATGCTGACACAAGTTGCCAGTGCAACTAGTTTCCTAGTGAGCTTTCCCACTGTGCTCCAGTCACTCCACGTAGCTTCCCAGCTACCGATGTCTACCCACGGCTATCCAGCCACTCCACGTAGCAACCCAGCTACCAATGTCTACCCACGGCTATCCAGCCACTCCACGTAGCCACCCAGCTACCAACGTCTACCCACGGCTATCCAGCCGCTCCACATAGCCACCCAGCTACCAACGTCTACCCATGGCTATCCAGCCACTCCACGTAGCCACCCAGCTATCAACGTCTACCCACGGATATCCAGCCACTCCACGTAGCCACCCAGCTACCAATGTCTACCCACGGCTATCCAGCCGCTCCACGTAGCCACCCAGCTACCAACGTCTACCCACGGCTATCCAGCCGATCCACGTAGCCACCCAGCTACCAACATCTACCCACGGCTATCCAGCCGCTCCACGTAGCCACCCAGCTACCAACATCTACCCACGGCTATCCAGCCGCTCCACGTAACCACCCAGCTACCAACATCTACCAACGGCTATCCAGCCGCTCCACGTAGCCACCCAGCTACCAACATCTACCCACGGCTATCCAGCCACTCCACGTAGTCACCCATCTACCAACGTCTACCCACAGCTATCCAGCCGCTCCACGTAGCTTCTCAGCTCCTAACGTCCACACAAGGCTATCCAGTCTTTCCAAGTGGCTTCCAAGCTACCACACCACTTCTAGCAGTACTTAAATTCCCTATTAGTTCACTGCTTCCTCTCATGCGGAGGAACTTTATTAAACCAAGTCTCCTGCGGGCGTCTGCGCCAAGTGATACAGGTCCAAGGCCCAGTCCGGGAACACAGTCTTTAAATCCCACGATTGTGACAGTTTGCACTGGCCAGATGGACTCGGCAAGTGGTCAAGGATCTGGGGTAGATCCCTCGCAGGATGTACTATCTCGTCTGGAAAGACAGGAGACCTCTCAGGCCCAGTTGATCCACTTCATCCAAGATATGTCATCATGCTTGGACAACATTCAGTCCTTATTGGCTCATCCCGCTCCTGCTGGCTCCCAAGCCGCCTCTCCTCCTGTGGTGTCACCTGCTCCCCCACTTCTACCTCCTGCTCGTCTTCAGCTTTCCCCTCCGAGCAAGTTCGATGGCAACCCCAAATTATGCAGGGGTTTTTTAAACCAATGCGAAATCCAGTTCGAGCTACAATCTGCCAATTTTCCAACCGCCAGAACCAGGATAGCATATATCATCTCTCTGCTCTCTGGCCAAGCACTCGACTGGGTCTCGCCCCTTTGGGAGAAATCGGATCCTTTGCTCTCCAACTACCCTGATTTTATTTCCACGTTTCGCAAGATCTTTGACGAACCTGGAAGAACCACTTCCGCATCAGCTGTATTTCCACGCCTCCGTCAGGGTAGCAGGACCGTCGGTCAATATGTAGTCCAGTTCCAAACTCTGGCCTCAGAACTCAATTGGAATGAGGACGCTCGCATCGCTGCCTTCTGGAGTGGTTTTTCAGAAAGACTCAAAGATGACCTAGCTTCCCGTGACCTTCCAACCAATTTGGATGATTTAATTTCCCTTTGCAAGGTGGATCTTCGTCACAGGGAGCGTGCCTTGGAAAGAGGCAAACCTGACCGCGGAAGGCCACGTCCAGCTTCCCGTTTACCCTCTCCTCCTATGGGCGAAGAACCCATGCAGGTCAACCGCTCTCGTCTATCGGCTGAGGAACGACAGAAAAGGCAGAGACAGAACCTCTGTATGTACTGCGGATCTCCTCAACACTTAGTTAGATCCTGTCCCATCCGTCCAATTCCTCCGGGAAATGCCCCCTCCTAACTTATGACAGAGAGGTTAAGTTAGGAGTTACTATTGAATCACATAGGAAGTCTGATTCCACCATCCAGGCTCACTTAAAGCTTCCCCGAGGTTCCAAAGCTGTATTAGCTCTTCTGGATTCTGCAGCAGCAGAGAACTTTGTTACTACGGACTTTGCCCAGAAACATCAAATCCCCATAGATGCATTGCCTCGGGTCATCACTTTAACCGCCATCGATGGTAGTCGCATTACTAGTGGAACCATCACCCATCGTACAGCACCACTTAGACTTACCATTGGGGTGCTCCATACCGAACAACTGTCCTTCCTAGTGATTCCCAAAGCCTCTCATTCTTTAGTCCTTGGACTACCCTGGCTACAGAGATATTCACCACAAATTGATTGGACCACCATGAAAATAACCTCTTGGGGTTCCAATTGCTTCAAAGGCTGCCTTCAGCGGGTAGTACCTGTCCGATCTTCTGTCATACAGGATTCTACTGACCTGCCCAAAGCTTATGGTGGGTTTATGGATGTCTTTAGCAAACAGAGTGCAGTCCTATTACCTCCCCATCGTGATTGGGACTGCCCCATAGATCTGATTCCCGGGAAGAATCCTCCTAGAGGCCGAACCTACCCTCTATCTCTCCCTGAGACTCAAGCTATGTCGGAGTACATTAAAGAGAACTTAAGTAAAGGCTTCATTCGACCCTCCACGTCTCCAGCCGGGGCTGGATTTTTCTTCGTAAAAAAGAAAGGCGGTGGGCTGCACCCGTGTATTGACTACCGGGGTCTTAATGAGATAACTATTAAACGGCCTTCAACACCAGGGATGGGCACTACGAATATCTCGTTATGCCCTTCGGCCTCTGAAATGCTCCAGCCGTCTTCAGCAAATTGCCTGAATCCTCGTCAAGCCCGGTGGGCAATGTTTTTCTCCAGGTTTAACTTCAAACTCTCCTATTGCCCTGGCTCACAAAACCTCAAAGCAGACGCACTCTCCCGTTCCATGACAAGCGACCCTGATCTACCCATGGAACAGCCCCAACCAATCCTGAATCCAGCTTTCTTCGCCTCCACCAAATTATCTTCTATACCCCCGGTTGGGAAGACCTTCGTCGCTCCAGAACTCTGCAAGAAGTTGCTGCATTGGGCCCATGCTTCCTGGTTCTCTGGACACTTGGGTATGGATAAAACCCTTGAATTCATCCAGCGGTCCTATTAGTGGCCTTCGATGAAAAAGGACGTCAGGTCTTATGTATCGTCATGCATCAAATGTGCTCAACACAAAATACCTTGGCGGGTTCCACACGGTCAACTCCAGCCTCTACCAATTCCATCTAAGCCATGGACTCACCTCTCTATGGATTTCATCTCTGAGCTTCCTCCATCTCGGGGCCACAACACCATTTGGGTTATCATGGATCACTTTTCTAAAATGGCTCATTTTGTACCTCTTACTGGGCTCCCATCTGCACCTCTACTCACCCAGAGTTTTATAAAAGAGATCTTCAAGCTCCACGGCCTTCCTTAAGAGATCATCTCAGACAGGGGAGTACAGTTCGTAGCGAAGTTCTGGAGGTCACTCTGCTCAGCCCTTCAAATTAAACTAAAATTTTCTACAGCTTATCACCCCCAGACCAATGGTCAGACCGAAAGGGTCAATCAAGACCTGGAACAATTCCTGCGCACTTTTGTCTCCTCCTTCCAAGATGACTGGATTGACCTTCTTCCTTGGGCCGAATTTGCTCACAATAATCATTATCACACGTCCACCAACTCAACTCCTTTTTTTACAGTTTTTGGTCATCATACTCGAGTGCCAGATTTTCCTCTTCTTCCAACATTAGATGTGCCCGCGGCCAAGATGTCTCTTCAATGGTTCTCCAACATCTGGGAAAAGGTTTGTTCCTCTCTGACTAAAACCTCAGCCTGGTACAAGAGATTTGCTGACCGCCAAAGACGAGCGGTTCCCAATTTCCAACCTGGGGATATGGTCTGGCTCTCTACCCGAAACCTAAGACTCCGAGTTCCCTCAATGAAATTTGCCCCGCGGTACATTGGTCCATTCCCAATCGTCAAAGTCTTGAATCCTGTGGCCAACAAGCTAAAACTTCCTCCTTTTCTTCGCATTACAAGTTCTTTCCATATTTCTCTTCTAAAACCACTGGGCTTAAACCGATTTCAGAAGGTCCTTCCCAAAGCTTCTAGTGATCAAATACAACATGGAGAGGAGTTCGAAGTTGACAGAATCTTAGATTCCCGTTGTCGATACAATCGTCTTCAATACATTATCGACTGGAAAAATTATGGTCCGGAAGAACGAATATGGATAAATGCCTCCGATGTCCATGCGCCCCGGCTGGTCAAAGCGTTCCATATGAAATTTCCTCATAAACCAAGGAAGTGTCCGGTGGCCACTCATGAAGAAGGGGGTACTGTCACACACTGCCCTGGAGACCCCAGAATCAGACCCCGTCAACTACCTTTGCGGGTGCTGACCCGTGCTGTCTTCCGGCTCCAGCGCTGTGCGCTGCTTCCCTCTCTCTCTGGCCGGTCTCCGCTGTCTTCTGGAAGGTCCCGCTGCTCTGCTGCTCCCACGCTGGCTCCTGCTGGTCGCTGGTCCCCACTGACTTCTTCTGAGAAGCACTGTCCTCCGGTCCATGGGCGCGGACATCTTGGATTGCCCATGTGACATGCTACAACCAATGAGGAGTCTTCTCCTTCTCTCTCAGCCTGTCAGCTCCCAGCGTCCACTATATAAGGTTTCCCAATGCTGACCAAGTTGCCAGTGCAACTAGTTTCCTAGTGAGCTTTCCCACTGTGCTCCAGTCACTCCACGTAGCTTCCCAGCTACCGACGTCTACCCACGGCTATCCAGCCGCTCCACGTAGCCACCCAGGTACCGACGTCTACCCACGGCTATCCAACCGCTCCACGTAGCCACCCAGCTACCAATGTCTACCCACGGCTATCCAGCCACTCCACGTAGCCACCCAGCTACCAATGTCTACCCATGTCTATCCAGCCGCTCCACATAGCCACCCAGCTACCAATGTCTACCCATGTCTATCCAGCCGCTCCACATAGCCACCCAGCTACCAACGTCTACCCATGGCTATCCAGCCGCTCCACATAGCCACCCAGCTACCAACGTCCACCCACGGCTATCCAGCCACTCCACATAGCCACCCAGCTACCAACGTCTACCCACGGCTATCCAGCCACTCCACGTAGCCACCCAGCTACCAACGTCTTCCCACGGCTATCCAGCCGCTCCACGTAGCCACCCAGCTACCAACGTCTACCCACGGCTATCCAGCCACTCCACGTAGCCACCTAGCTACCAACGTCTACCCATGGCTATCCAGCCGCTCCACGTAGCCACCCAGCTACCAACGTCTACCCACAGCTATCCAGCCACTCCACGTAGCTTCTCAGCTCCTAATGTCCACACAAGGCTATCCAGTCTTTCCAAGTGGCTTCCAAGCTACCACACCACTTCTAGCAGTACTCAAATTCCCTATTAGTTCACTGCTTCCTCTCATGCGGAGGAACTTTATTAAACCAAGTCTCCTCCTGCGGGCATCTGCGCCAAGTGATACAGGTCCAAGGCCCAGTCCGGGAACACAGTCTTTAAATCCCACGATTGTGACAGAAATAGAGAACATTACACACATGAGAGGTCTTGCTACCTTACTTATTGAACCACTACACATGTGCAGCATCTCCAAGCATCTTACTCCCTGGCATTCCATGAGGATGAATGGATCCAGGGGGCTCTCACAGTACAGATCCATTCAGAGTCACATAGCTGGATCACAAGTATATTATATCACCACTGTTATAGTACAAGGCATTACTACTACCATCTGTCTGTGTATTAGTCACTACTACACACAAATCATTACAAGTCCAGCAACACCCTGAGCTGCCTATAATATATACAATCTGCATACCGCTGTTATACCTGTCATATACCTGGTTCATTTGCCACTTGTTGTTCTACCTGATCCAATAAATCTGAGGACCTGTTAAGCTGCAACTCATGTGGACTAACCTACACCAGCACCAACAACTGCGTTACATACATACAATACATGCATCTTGACCTAGCACATTGTACCCTCGTTTAACTATTGTCTGAAGGACTACTGCTCACAGCACAATTCACTTGCACATTGTAGTGACAGTCTACTCTGCTATAAGGTCATACCCAGCCTGCTGTCACCCCGATACTCTATACAGAGTATTGCAGGAGGTTTCCGGCACATGTGCTAAATTCAAAGTATGGTTGGTATGCAAATAATAGCAATGGTAATACAATTCATAAATTAAGGACTAAGGGACTCATTCAGACCTGCTCGCTAGATGCGTTCACTCACAGGATGCATATGCAAATTGCATAGGCAGGGCGATCGCATGGCAAGGCATTAACACGCTCACTATGGCTTACAGATGCCCACCGGCCTGTCTTAAGATGCCCACTTGGGCACGTTATCTCCAGGAAGTGTATGCAACCATCGGTACATCGGGTAACATCGGATGCGATCGCAGCACTTAAGGTTGACCATACCCTACCGCAAGCACTGCGAGCACTTCAGTGTAAAAACCAGCCAGGTGACGTGTATATTGACACTCCCTCTAAATTATGCATGCCTCTAAACCGCCGTTAAGATGCTGTCCTAAGCCTAAGCCCCTGTCACCACCCACAAACGGCTTCCCCGTCACTCATTCTGCTGGGCTGTCTATGCGCAGTGAGCGAATGCATTCTGATCTTTTGCAGTGGTTCTCGCATGCACACTGCGATGCATACGCATATGCAGAATGCAAACAATTGGCTGGCTGCGTGCGAACGCTTCCTAGCGAGCAGGTCTGAATCAGGTCCTAAAACCCTACTGGCAAGGTACACAAGTTAATTGAGCTAAGTAATAGAATGGATTTGAGTTAGACACACACATGTTCGCTCAATGCAAATCAGAATCAACACTGACATTGCTTAGAAGTTAAAAAAAAGCTGCTCTAGGTAAGTCTATCTGTGGATGTTAAATGCAGCAGAAGAGTGAAAGTTCAAACATTAAGCCAAGCTGCCAGAGCCAGAACAAACAATATACAAAGACAGTAATCAGAAACAGAAGTCACCAAAATCCAAAGCCAGTAGTCAGGGCCAGAAGTCACTAAATTCTAAAACCAGTAGTCAGAGCCAGAAAGTCATTGATATATAAAAGCCATTGTCAGAGCCAGCTACAGAGGTCTCCACTAACATAGAATCTAACATAAAGATTAAAATGTAATAGGGTGAGAGTTTAGAAAAAGTGGGAGTTTAGCAGTAACCTCTCACATTGGCCAAATTTTATCTTCAAAATGGGAAAACATCTGGATGAGTTTTAAAATTGTGAGAGTTTTTTGAGTCTGAAAAACATACAAGTTTGCTCTGTTGCTTTGTTCTTGGTATCTATTACATTGGTCAAGTTTAAAAAGTGTGAGTAAACTCTCACATTTTCTAATCTCTCACCCTATTACATTTGGCCCAAAAAATGTGATCACCAGCAAGTGAAGAAAGGACAGATGGTACCTTTATCAGTGACATTCCCAATAAGGTAAGAGAGAGGACAAGTATATAATCATGTAAAATCACCAGATTATTTGAAAAGTAAAGAAAAAAAATTAAAAATAGAAAATCAAAAAGAAAAATTAGCATATGATCACAAATGGCTGAAAAAATAAGAAAAATGTCATATGCAAATAATATGCAGTTCATAGCATAACATCAATTTAAAGGACAGTGTATTATGAGCCCCACACGCATTAGTCAGGACTCTGGCCCTCATTCAGAGCCGCTCGCTAGCGGCAGTACGCTCGTTCCGAGCGATGTTCACACATCTGCGCATGCGTACGGTTTTTAGTACGCATGCGCGAACCAGTCAGTGCGGCCGAAAATCATTTGTACGCAATATAGCGAGTGCCTGCTATTTTGAGTGACAGAATGAGGCGTATGTGGGTTGTAACAGGGGAAGGTGCTTGAAAACGGGGAGTGGAGATCCATTCGCAGGCGTGCTTAAAGGTCAAAACGGGCGTTTTATGGGTGTGCATAATTAATATAGCAGCGTCAATGACCACGTCACTTGTTTTTTTTTAACTCAGAACTGCTCGCAAAATAGCGGTTGAAAAAACCAACCACAAGAATAGCGAGCAGTTCATATCCTGTTCGATGTACTCGATTAATCTAATAAATAGCGGACATGACGTATGGTGCGAGCGGCCAGGGGGCGTTTTTAAGAAATAAAAGAGCGTATGTTTTGCTCGCTCGTTCAGACTTAGAGGTGTGAACAGACTGCAATGTGCGAACGGATCATTTGCATAGCCACCCCTTGTTTTTTAACGAACGAACGCAAATAGCGAACGGCTCTGAATGAGGGCCTCTGGCCCTTATTATTTATCCTAGATAATACTGCACCACAAAATCTAGGAAAATTCCTTCTCTGAAGTTAAGCTTAGCAGTATCCCTTGAAAAGTGCTCCAGGGCTGGATAAGAAAACTCTAGAAAGATAAACACTGACCTGGATTAGGCTGCCATGCCTGTGCTGGAGTGCATGCAGGAAAGAGATCCATCATTGCTGTAGTTCACCTGGAAAAGTTCATTGGGTAGTATTTCAAAAACAAGGGAAAGGGATATTTTGGGAAAGATTCTGCACAGGATATAAAATCATGTATTACATATACCAACAGTGAAATATCTTGAGTGAGATTGCAAATCTTCTTTGTAGTATATGATTTCCTGGTGGTGCTCCCTGAAGTCTATTACATAGTCAGATATATACACAAATTCCTTGCACAGGCAAGTGAAGCTGACTGCTTTTTGGGGCACTCTTTTTAGTTAAAAAAACTAAAAAGAGTGCCCCAAAGAGGAGTCCACTTTACTTGCCTGCGCAAGGAATTTGTGTATAGAAGTTCACTGGATCTCATCTTCAAGAAGCCAATATCGCTTGAGTCAAGTCTGATGAGGTAGCAAAGAAGCTTGTAGTTCAATGGGAGACCAAAGCCGGGAGGATTATTGAGGGGTAAAGAGAAGACTTCCAAAAGTATAGAAGAAGTGATGAACAGGAGAACACATGCCACCGGCAAGGGAGAAGATGCCAGGAAGACGGAAGATGGCAGTCTCAAATGACAGAGCTACCACAAGAAATGAAGAAGTGTTCCTAGAAGGTAAAAATGTTGCTGCTATAAGTAAAAGACCAGGAGAAGTATAAAAGAAAAGAAGAAGAAGAATAGCGGGATCAGCTGAGGGCTTTTGCAGAAGAGCTGAGACCTTCTCCTCTGTTTTCCAGGTAAAGACACCAGGATCAAGGGAAGGCCCCGGCATCTGGAGCAGGTAAGGTCTTCAGATATGCCCTTTCACTTGGGTAAAACTTTACCACCATTGAGCTTATAGAGATGTGTCATGGCCATCAATGCCACTAGGTTTCCCTGCCAGCACAGTAGTATATTAGGACCTCATTCAGAGTCGGTCATTGCGGCCGCACGTTCGTAAGGGAAAAGGGGCCAGATATGCAAATGAAGCGCTCGTAAGTTGCATCGTTAAGATGGGATCGTTAGCTGGATGAGCGAGGGGAGGATGCGGCCGTAAGACTAAAAATACTACGGCCCCTTCTTATTCCCATTACACGTCATCTCCGGGCATATAAGGATTAATCTAGACCATCGGGAACCATCGGAGCTGGTCGTAGACCTTAAGGTTGACCATACCCTCTCTTAAGCACTACAATCAAGTCAGTGTAAAAACCTCCCATGTCACATGTGCCATGACACTACTTAGTTAATTATGCACTCCCATAAAATGGCGTTTGCATAGTCAGGCATGCCTGCGTTTCAGATCTCCACTCCCCCGTTCACAAGCACCTTCCCCTGTTACCACCCACAAATGCCTCATCCTGTCACTCAAACTAATGACCTGGCCAAGTTGAAGGAGAGAGCAATTTCTGATCGTAATAGCTAGTTTGCACATGCACATTGCGAATTTTATGCATGTGCAGTTTAGCAAACATTGGTGGCGTACGACCGTGCCGTGGGCCTTACGCTAGGCCTTCACCAAGAATATTCCCTAATATGAGTACTGCCTACCACTGTCTTTTATAAAAGGCTTTTAGACCCAGGCCTCCACTACCCCACAATGCACTATGACTACTATGTGTTTATAAATGGCATTTAGGCTTGAGCATATTAAGAGATCTTGGGCATTTGTTCTTCTGATTAATATGGTGATTCCCCATGTCTCCGGGTTTTGCATTGTTCTTTGATTGTACGCTACTATCAAGGAGACCATGTAACTTATGGTGAGTATAATGAGATTGATTTGTCAGGTATATCGCTCTTTAGATTGGTTGAAAATCCACTTGCTCCTTGCCTGTGGCCCTCACACTTGTGCGAACAAGGTGTCCATGGGGTAACTGTACCCTGCTATAGACAACTGTAGTACCCCAGTACCCCATTGCAGGCCTGAAAAAATCAGCACAAGTACTTAGGGCCTCATTCAGAGGTGGTCGGAGGATGTAAGCGGTCGCTCAGAAACTGGGCGGCCACTTGCATCCTGACCGCCCGCCTCTGTTGCGGTCGTTAGGCTGTGGGTTAACACCCACAGCTCTGATGACCGCTCCGGTGATGGTTGCGATGGTCAGAGACCATCGGGGCTTACGACGAGACCCTAGGGTAGGGTCTCATTTGTCGTAAGCCCTGGAGAGCTTCTGGCTCTGTCAGAGCCGGAAGCTCTCCACTGACATCACTAGGGCTGCCACCCCCACGGCCTGCCTTCCAAACGGGGCGAGCTGTCAATCAACATCGACAGCTCGCCCCCTTTGGATTGAGACCCGTTACGACCGGCGCTGTCGGTCGTATCGGGTCTCACACATGCGCACGACGGTGCCGGTGCCGTCATGCGCATGCTCTGTGGGGGGCCATCGACCTGGTCCGAGCGCATTGGCGCTAACGACCAGGTCTGAATGACCCCCTTTGGTGCTATGGTGGTACTGATACATTCCTATTACTTGTGCTGTACACTCCAATGTGGGCAGTGTGTTCTGAGCCTTATCCTGCGTTTCTGTTTTGCATGTGTGCATCCTGCTTCTGATTGTATGGTGGTCAAATGGTTACCACTGCTGCCTCACATTGCTGGTTTGTTTCTGGGTTAAAGTTTAACCAGTTCCTCTTTGTGTTTGCTTATACAGTATATTTGCTCCCACTATGCAAAGACATAGAGGCATATCCATTTGGGTGTGAGGTTTAGTGGGGTAAAAAACTTTGCGCCCAATTTTTCAGTACCATGGATATGCATGCTCCCTATACCCGCGGTATCCAATAAAAGAAAGTGGTTTTCAGCTCTGAAAATGCTGTGGCGTGTGATAAAAAGATACGTACATGTCCGGTGGTCTCTTGGTGGACTCCCCTCCATCTTGTCACTGAGGAGGAGGCTGCTTGGAATACCAGTGGCTGCTGAGATACTCCAGGGTGCTGGGGGGCAAAACGGCTGCTGGAAGCTGTAGTTTTCCCATTGCCCAGAAGGGGGGGTGCACACTCACAAGGGGAGAGGGTCACACACATCAGGGGTCAATAGCACACACATACGCATACTCACTCATTCACACTTACAAAAACTTACAAAAACTCACACACACTCACATACTCTCCCTGATGCAGAAGATCTGTTAGGCAGGGGCACTGTGTCATTTAAAAATGTGATTAGGAGCATTATGTTCTTAAAGGGGCACTATAAGGGCACTGTCATTTAAAAAACACCATTTAGGAGCAGAGCGTTGTGAAAGAAAAAAAATCAATTAATAAAACTTGTGTGTGTTCAGGCACTGGGCCTGACTCACGCTGCGCATTCGCAAGCGGCCTGATGTTCTGTGTACGTGCATGCGCACGTTTCATTCTGCGTGTGCGCAAACTACACACTGCGATTGCAACCCTCTCGCTCAACCTGCAAAGGCAGCCCAGGGTAATGAGTGACAGGAGAGGCCATTTGTGGGTGGTAACAGGGGCGGGACACTAATAACTGGGGGTTGGAGATGTGAATGCAGGTGTGCCTGAGTGTTTCAAACCATTTTAAAGGCATGCATAGTTAACAAGCAGCTTCATAGTACATGTCACTTGCTTTTTTTTACACTGATTTCCTCGCAATGCTTGTGGTAGGGTAAAGCAACCGCAAGCACTGCGTTAGAATCCGATGGTGCTCGATGTACCATTGTTTTAAAATACTTCCTGGAGATGACATGTGCTGGTGGGCAGCTCTGCCTGTGTGATTGGGCGTACGCACAGACAAAGTGGGCGCTTGCTAAGACATGGTAGGCATGCTTATGCCTTGATGAACATTCGCTTCACATGACGTCACTTTGAAAAATTTGCATACGCATCCAGCGATTGTATGCAAATAGTGAGCGGGTCTAAATCAGGCCCACTGTGTTTAAAAATAATGTTATGTAGGTGCCATGCCACCATTATTAGAAGCGCTGTGAGTCACAGTGTTGTGTTTAAAACGTGTGTGCTCAGGTTCAGATACTGTGTTAAAAAATATTGTTCAGTAGGTGTCTGTAGATGTCGTGCCAACATTAATAGAAGTGTAGTGAATTGATATCGGCGAGTCCTGTGCGAGACTTTCTGTTTTAAAGTAGTAGTCATTTAAAAGACAAAACCAGGTTTTTTGTACCTTTTAAATGACTGCTACTTTAAAACATTGGGCAGTCTCGCATGGGACTCACCTATGCTTGAAGTCCAAAGCCTATTGCATATACACCTAAGGCTGAAGAATAAACTGATGACCTGATTCAGACCCACTCGCAAGGATGTGTTAGCATGCAGGCAGCTGATTGTTTACATTATGCATATGCGTATGCATCGCAGTGCACATGCGCGAACCACTGTGAAAGATCAGAATGCGTTCGCTCGCTGTGCATAGACAGCCCAGCAGAGTGAGTGACAGGAGAAACCATTTGTGGGTGGTGACAGGAGCTTGCCATTAAGAACGGTAGAGTGGATGTGCAAATGCAGGTGTGCCTGAGCATCCTAACGGCATTTCAGAGGCGTGCATAATTTAGTCAACACATCACCTGGCTGGCTTATACACTGAAGTGATCGCAGTGCTTGTGGCAGGATATGATCAACCTCAAGCGCTGCGATCGCATCCTATATAACCCGATGTACAAATGGTTGCATACACTTCCTGGAGAGGATGTGCGCAAGTGGGTGTCTTAAGACAGGCCAGTGGGCATCTGCATACACAATGAGATTGCACTCTAAGACGTAGTGGGTGTGCTAATGCCTTGCCGCTCGATCGCCCTGCCTACGAAAATGAATCTGTGTGCGAACGCATCTAGCAAGTGGGTCTGAATGAGCTACTGAGTTTTTTAAAATGTCACAAATCCCTGTGGAGAATCTGAGAGTGTCCACAGGTGCTATGTGTGACTCTGACATTTCTGACACTGTACTCACAGAGGAGCCTCCTTCCACTATTTCTGCACCCTCTGCAAATGTGGGTATGAGCAGCACAAGTAAAGATGGGGAAATATAAATTGATGATGCTACTGTGGAAGCGAAATAGGATGACACCTTAATCGTCAATCTCCTCACTAATGATCGAAGGTAAACTTCCTTGCAAATGCTAACTGACTCTTCCCCTATCCAAGATCAATCTGAAGAATCCTTGCATGCTAGGCCTGCTGTTACTGCTGCCTCTGCTGAGGGTGAATCTTAATCCCAAAAGGGGACCAAGAAGACTAGTAGTTTTAAAAATCAATTGACTGAAACAATCCTTTGGAAGATGAAGCAAGTATGACAGCTGCCATACAGTTGCACAACGAATCAATTATTCCATGATGGCTATGCTAGTATTATATCTGCATCAATGCTTCTGATTTTAGACAGTTAACTAAAGTCCTGTGTCCCCGCTAACAAATTCTATATCAATTCCATTTCACCAAAAACTGCAATTCTTCATCTGTACCGGGAGGTTATAAAAAACTAATTCTTGGTCTGCAAAATGCCATTGTACCCAATATCCACTTAACCACAGATATGTGGACAAATGGTACTGGTCACACAAACACATAATACCTGCTCATTTACAGGCAGGTCACTGTCTGTATCACCAGCTTTTCTAAGAGGCATACTGCTGACAACATTTTATAAAAACTCAGAGACACAGGGATATCATAGCAAAATGGCTTACCCCGCTAATGCTCTCTTCAGGATTTGTAATTTCCGATAATGCAAGTAATGTTGTCAGTGCATTACAACTGCATGACTTTGAACACATTCCATGTTTTGCATACACAATAAACTTGGTGGTCCAGAACTTTTAAAAAAATGACAGGTGCCTGCAGGAAATGCTGTCTGTAGGATGAAACATTTCGGAACATTTTTGGCATCCAGTAACCGCATGTAGAACATTGCAGCAGCTGCAACACCAGTTCAATTTGCCATACTACCAACTGAAGCAAGAGGTAATAACAGGTGAAATTCCACCCTTTATATGCTTCAGCGAATGTAGGAACAGCAAAAAAAATCCAAACCTACACAACAAGCCATGACATAGGGAGAGTAGGGACAATGTACCTTAGTCCAGCACAGTGGAGAATACTTTCCATTTTATGCAAGCTACTGAAACCATTTGTAGCAGTAACCTATGAAGTGAGTTCAGACACTGCCAGCCTGAGTCAGGTGATTCCCTTAATAAAACTACTTGAAAAGCAGCTACAGAAACTGAAGGAGGAGATGAAACAGCTCTTGCAAGGCCACATCTCAATTTTTATTTTCTTAATGAAATCAATTAATTATTCTCTTGTACCTGCCTTCCACATACTACCTACATACTCCACCTCTATTTGCCTGTACTGCCCTCGGGCCTCTGTTTGATATAGGGCCTGATTCAGACCCACTCGCGAGCGGCTGTCCGCTCGCAAGTGGGTCGATGTTCTGCACTGAGCATGCGCACGACGGAGGGAGCTCCGTCGTGCGCATGCGCCAGACACGACGAGCGAAGGACTTTCCTTCGCTCGTTGTGTCTGATCAAAGGGGGCATGCTGTCGATGTTGATTGACAGCACGCCCCCTTTGGTGGGCATGCCAGGGGCATGCCTCCCTGACGGGGGCGTTCCTAAGGGAACGCCTACCGTCAGAAGCCGGCCCACTGACATCACTGCTGATGTCAGTGGGAGTGATTTTGGCTCTGATAGAGCCAAAATCACTCCGGGCCTTGCAGTTGAAAACCTCAACCGCAGGCTCCGGCTCACAGTTTCGATTGTCGCGATGGTCAAGACCATCGCGGCCATCAAACTGCACGCTCGTATAGGCTGTGGGTGGTGACCCACAGCTATATGAGCATCCAGGAGGACGCTCCATAGTTATGGAGGACGGCCCTCATTCAGAGCGTGTGCTCTGCTCAGAGCGTACGGCTCTGAATGAGGGCCATAGTTCTTGATTCATGAAAACATTCTTTTTATGGGGTTGTACAGTTTATTAAGCTGCCTTCCTATCTACCATTGCTGTGTCACAAAGTTTGAACTTGCAAATAAAGCCAAAAATATAAACCCAAAAATATTGTTCAGTAGGTGTCTGTAGATGTCGTGCCAACATTAATAAAAGTGTAGTGAATTGATATCGGCGAGTCCTGTGCAAGACTTTCTGTTTTAAAGTAGTAGTCATTTAAAAGACAAAACCAGGCTGTTTGTACCTTTTAAATGACTGCTACTTTAAAACATTTAAGCCATTTGTTACAGAATGGATCCATTATTTATTTGAACACTTTAGGGTGTATTATTTAGACTTATTTATCAGTTGCTTTAGTGCAGTGTACATTTTGCTTAGAATTACTATTTGCACTAATTCATGTATACTGATTTAAATGAGTTAACACAGAGATTCCAAACTCTGCCATTACAGTCCAGGTTTTAATGATATCCATGCATGAGCACAGGTGACTTAGGGATTCAGCAGCGACAGCTACTGTGATTACGCACACAATCGTCCAATTGTTGCATTCTGCACATGTGTACGCATCGAAGTGTATGTGTGCGAACAATCCACTGCGATCGGGACTACCCATCGCAGTGGATTTGACAGGAAGTACCATTTGGAGGTGGTGATGGGGGGTGGTCGGCAAAAAACAGGTGCACCAGTATGCCTGAACACTGTTGCAGAGGTGTGCACAAATTAGCCACTGCAATGCCATACACAGCTTGTGCTTTCACTGCGTGCAAAGAGGTTAGCAATTTCTGAGTAAGGTCAGACCTTGTGCAAGTGTGCATGAGGCTCCAGTGTTACTCGATGTTACCAATGTTTTCGCAGACTTGCAAAGTATTACGGATGTGTGTAAGGTAAGGTTGGCATCCTTATGTTGTCCTGTGATGGCATAGCGATCGCAGAGATAGGCATATCTTCGCAGTGAGACTGCATGCATAATCGCTATTGCAATTGCAGTTGCTATCAGTACTGAATCAGGCCATTAATCGGCACCCCAGTTAGTTTGACTTAACCATCTGTGTTCAAGAATGGATATCCTTAAAACCTGGACTGTAATGGAGGCATTTGGAAATCTCTGAGTTAACATTTTATTTGCACCAATACTTTATACTTTATATGTCTCTGTAACCAGGGTAATCATTCACAGGATTTCATTTATATTTCACTTCAGCACACCTAGGACCTGATTCAGACCCGCTTGCTAAGACGCGATCGTCCATCATTTGTGGGTGGTAACAGGGGAAGGTGCATGTGAACGGGGGAGTGTTGTTGCAAATGCAGGCGTGTCTGCCCGCCAAAACGCTGTTTAAAGGGCATGCATAATTATCAAAGTAGTGTCATTGTACATGTCAACTGTATGTATTTCAGCCCGCACTGATCGCAGTGCTTGCAGCGGGGAAAGGCAACCCCAAGGGCTGCGAGCAGCTCCGATGGCTCGCGATGGTCCTGATTAAGCATACATTTCCCGGAGATGACGTGTGTTGCGAGTGGCAAGGGGGCATCTTCAGACACTTGTGAATGCACATTGCCGTAGCTCACTAACACACAGTGGGCGTCCTTACGCGATGCAGTGTGAGTGCTTAATTTACATATTGGTCCCCTTTTTGCAAGCGAGCGGTCGCATCTTGCGAGTGGGTCTGAATCAGTTCCTTAGTTTATGTTGCTAATTTAATAAGGATTTATTATATTATATGCAAGTAATTATGCGTGTATTTTTGTAGTTTGTATGTTTCATCACATATTGTGTTTATTTATTACATGGTGATCAGATGCTATTATGTTTTAATATTAATGTCATATCATGTTTGTGTATTCATGGTAATTGATATATTTTTAGTTTGTTGCCACTCTTCTAGATGGAGCACTGATTGTTAAAACATATAATTGAATAAACAAATTATTGATTTTGAAGCTGATGAAGGTATAAAGAAAAACTGTCATTATAATAAAAAAAACCTTATTAAGCTAATTATATTGCATCAAACATGTTTTTTTTAATAAAAAAAATATATAATGAACTTTGGTGTGTGTATTATATATCTTCTTTTATTTTAGCTTATTAGTTATTTAGCCTACTACACCAATCATACATTGTACTTTTGTAAATTGGATTGAATACATTTAGCCCTCGTCAGTATCTAATATTAAGAAGATGTGCTAGATACCTAAACGCACTCTCTGCAGACCCAAAAGGACAAGTATTTGATTTAATGATAAATGATTATTGGAAAGTGTATTACTTTAATGCACAGTAACTGTTTAAAGATACAGCTGTGTGTGGTTTACAAATTTCAATAGTACTGGATTTTCTGCAAAGTAATATATGTTACATGTTTATAGAAGTTTTGTACGCAAATATTAGAGGAATACATCAGCACATAATATTAATATGATGTTTGGCACTTTCCAAAATTTCTCAGGAAAAATTTGGATTCTGCAAGCAAACAAAGTTTCTCACTGATGACCCCTTGTGTTTAATTTGCATTTATTTATTATGCTTGTATTGTTCTACATACTATACTAAAGAAATGTATTAATGCATCCATCCGTTCCATTTATGTAACACTACATTACAATAATTTCCTAGTAAGAAATTGAAATAAAAATAACACAGTACATTAGTCAATGAATAGCATGAAAGCCAAAACCTAGTTAATGTAGCTACTTCTAATTGAAAAATTAGGAGAAAGGGGCAGGTTGAAATGGAAAAGATTTGCATGTTTTCAAAAATGAATACCCTAAAAACCTGGACTGTTAGGGTGCTTTGAGGACCAGGTTTGGGAACTACTGGATTAGAGCCTGAATATCATGGGGACAAAAATTGCTCCAGGAGCTATCTGTGACCAACCTCCTATACATGTCTTATTCATTTGTTTAAATATCTTGAAAAAAATATATTTGGTCTGGAAATACTGTATTCATGTGTGATGATTGTCTGCATCACTACCCAAAACTGTGATATTACAGCTTAATGATGTCAAAGTTCAGGTACTATAATGGCAAATAATAAAACATCACTTAGATCAGTATAATTAATTCTCTAAGGGGTATATTTAGTAAAGTGAGAGTTTTTAGAAGTGGAGATGTTGCCCATAGCAACCAATCATATTTTAGCTATTATCTTCTAGAAGGGGCTAGATAAATGTTAAGTAGAATCTGATTGGTTGGTATGGACAACATCTCCATTTTTAAAAACCCACACTAAAAATATGTAAATATACCTCTAATACTCATAAATAAATAATAATTCCCCTTAAGACATGTGTTAGTGTCATGCCCCTTGTGATTTGTGAGGTAAATATTATTGCTGCATAGCCATACAAAAGTGAGAGTATTTAGGGTCATATGTATCAAAACTTGATGTGAGATAAAATTGTGAGATATATCACCAACCAATCAGCTTCTAACTTACATTTTGCAGGCTGTGTTTAAGAAATGATAGTTTGGAGCTGATTGGCTGGTGATATATACTGTATTTTACAATTTTGTATCACATCAAGCTTTGATACATATGCCCCTTAGTCTTAAACTGACTGTTTTGGGTATACAATGAGGCTTTAGGCAGATTATTGAGAAAGTCACCTGACCATAGTCAGTGGAATATGATTGTGTCCTGATGCAAAAAGCACCCAAGTTCCAACTGATATGCTCTGGAACATAAATATGAAGGCTGAATAGTCCAGAAATGTGACAGGTCTTGAGGAAACAAGCAGCAATATTAGGCTGGGCTGAATGCGTTTTCTCTGACCTGAATATTGTCACTCACCATGGATGACCTCAGTCCCTCCGTGTTAGCTACAAGCATTGGGGTCCCCTGCCATCAGCTCTAGTCTCCTCAGCAATGGCCACACCAGCTCCAGCCATTCTCCAGTTTTGCAGTGCTTCTCTGAGCACCTCCATCTGACTGTTGGTTCCTCCTGTTTGGCTGCTAGCAGCCGCCATTTTGTTGGAGACCATTCAAATAGGCTTGGGGACATGAATCTCTATCAGACCCACTGGTAGGGATAGGCTGGCTTGGGAACTTAGCAGAGTATACACTGGAAGAAGGTAAAAAGAAAAACATCTTGAGAATCCAGTAGAGTATCCACAGGAGGTAGATGTTTTTCTTTTGACCTTCTTCCAGTGTATACTCTGCTAAGTTCCCAAGCCAGCCTATCCCTACCAGTGCATTCTTTCCAGCCACCTCCTATAGAATTTCCCCTGCTGTATAAAACTCTCTTTTATTGTTTCCAGTGTCTACCATGCTCCCTGCTATTTACATCTGGGATCTGCTAAAAGGTAGTGTCCTGCAGGAATACTGCAATGAAGCCCAAATTTCCTTGCAGGAATCATTTGTGATTATCAGTACCCTATTAGACTCTGCTCTCCTGATTTGTTCCTAGTGTGTGACAGCACAGAATCCTATATAAGGTACTGTGTGCTCTCTCAGAGAGGCACCTCTATGTCAACTGAATGGATTTATGGTGGAGGCCAAGGAGAATTGTAGAGGTAAATGTAATAGCCTGCGTGATGCGGACATTGGCAAGTATCCATTGAGTCTGCTTGTTGTTTTAAAGGGGCAATCATTTTAAAATGCAAAACCAAACTGTATTTTTCTTTTAAATTATTGCCTCTTTAAAACATCAGCCAGACTCACTGGAAACTCGCTGATGCTTGCATCATGCAGGCTATTATACTTACCCCATATACTGTAGGGTTATAGATTGTGAGAATGTGGGCTATTAGCTTAATGGCTGCAATAGAGCAGGGAGTGAGAGATCACCCACTGAGAGTTTATTCCTAAGCCAAAAGGTGGAGTGCTACCTGTTAGAATAAGAGGTAATTAGTACTATTTTGTGTTGTAATGTGTTATAATGACACAGGTGTATCGAAGTGTTACATGATTCAGATACATACTAGAAACTAAAATGTTGCAACTGACTGTAATGTGTTTAAGTACAGAATGTGGAAAGACTGTATTCTAATACCTCAATGTTTGTTATTTCTAATTGTCCATTCTTAACATTAAAATTAACCTTTTATTTATATAGTACCATCATATTACACAACCGTCGGTTTCAATGCCAAATTGGTAGCATTTACTAATGTCTAAACTGAAACTGCCGTCGATTCCTGGCAGTTTCTAAATGACAGCCCATCTGTGGAATAGAACCTTAACAATAGGAAAGCACTGCACTGATCACTTGCTTTATTATGTTTAAAAGGATAGAAATAGTTTAATTTTTTTTTAAATGCACTTTAAGATGTATGATGGTCTTATATTTTAGTTTTAACTTGTTGAGGAATATTTGAGCTACAATAACAATATAATCAGTGGTAATTTTCTGATATAAAGTAGAACTAGGTTTCTTCACAAACTATTATTACCTACAAAACTTAACATTTTATGCCACTGCATGTTCACTATGAAAAAAGTACCATTACTTACCTAAAGTTGATAGAAGGGGGTATATTTACTAAAGTGTAGGTTTTTAGTGGAGTTGTTGCCCATAGCAACAAATCAGATTCTAGCTATTATCTTCTAGAAGGTGCTAGATAAATGATAAGTGGAATCTGATTGGTTGTTTTGGGCAACAACTCTCCTTCTAAAAACCTACACTTTAGTAAATATACCCCTCGGATGCAAAGCAGCTAGTCTGGACAAATCATCAGATGCGTATTTTATTCCTTTCTAAAATGACTTCACTGATTTCTACCTGTTTCTTGAACTAGTTATAACAGTTAATGCTGGGTACTGTTGAGCTTCATCAGAATAAAAAAAAAACACTTTTTAATGGTCTTTTGAACATTTTCATAAAATGGTGCTGAGCTGTCAAGCCTGCACAATCTCCTGCAAATCACCATTAAATACAATAATTATTTGCATGTTATGTAAGCAAATACTTATTTTCTAGTACTTTCTTTCTAACAGGTCCAAGATGCTCAATAATTGCCTAACAGTGTATGAAAGTGTTTGAAATAACCATTTAAGCGGAGACAGCATTTGTTATTTTCCCATTTTGACATCCCAATGGATATTTAAATTACATTGTCATTTTTTATTATTATTTAAGACTTTTTTAGATGTGGTTATTCTTTAGAAATTATATCTATTTCCAGTATTTTCCTCGCACACAATAACTGACAACTATTTAATATTTATTATGCTGTTAGTAAAAAGTTCTGGTAAATCTATACAACAAAACGAAAACAACGATTTTTCTTTTTGACCAAATAAAAGTTTAAGTACATGCGTAGGTATGCATGGGTACATTGTGTGCACTTAAAAGTTTATTTTTATTTAAACTATTAGGGGTATATTTACTAAGGTGCGGGTTTTTAGAAGTGGTTTTCTTGCCCATATTGGTTGCTATGGGCAACAAACCCACTTCTAAAAACCCGCACCTTAGTAAATATACCTCTTAATCTCTAACTTGAAGATCTATTCCAAAAAAATCCCAACAAATATCCACAGTGGATAAAACAGACCTCTTTATAAAAAGTAAAGGCAGAACATAGTTGCCACATAACATTTAATAAATGATGGTAACTAGCCTTTTATGACAAGGACATATGGTCTAAACAGGGTCCACATGGCAATCTTCATGTCAGCACAAGCATAAAAAGATTCAGTGGCATATTTGTAATGGGTGCAGGGTGTGCAGTGCACACAGGCCCCTGGGTCTAGGGTGTCAGTGCTGTAAAAAACGCCTGGAAAATGACCGCTGTGGCCAATTTCCAGTCGTTTTGTGCATGCGCAGTACAGGGAGAATGGCAGCCACGGCCATTTTCCCGGTGACCTGCGCATGCGCTATAGACTCTGGGCACACCTTAGTGGGTATGCAATCAGTGGGGACGTAATTGGGAAACCGGCTAACGTAAGCCTGACAGCCGGCTTCCCGACTGCATTATCCCGGTGAGGGTTAAATGACAGGCGTCTAAATCTAGATGCCTGTCATTTTTCGGACGCCGGGAGACCGACGCCCAGCATCCCGATCGAACGGATGCAGGGCGCCGCCAGCGGACAGCCGCGGGGGGGAGGGTTAGGTTTAGGGCTCCGTGGGGGGACTTAGGGTTAGGCACCCCCCCGGGAGGGTGAGGGTTAGGCTAGGGGGAGGGAGGGTTAGGGTTAAGCACCCCCCAGGGGAACTCAGGTTTAGGCAGCGGGGAAGTGGGGGGTTAGGGTTAGGCACTTAGAGGGGGGATTAGGGTTATGCACAGGGGGGAGGTTAGGGTTAGGCACCCTGAAGGAGGGTTAGGGTTAGGTGGGATAGGTTAGGTTAGTAGAAACTTACCTTAGGACGATCGGGATTTCCAGCGCCGGGCTCTTCTGTTTTGTCGGGCTGCCGCTGCTGGGATTCGAACTCCCGGCCATGCGGCTGCCGGGATATCATACCAATTCCTATCAGTGTGGCAATGGCCGCACTTTGCTCAGTACGCTGCCAGCCGCCGGACTGAGAGGAGGGGGCTTGTGATGGAGACTGCACATGAGACCCCTCCTCTCTTGAAACACCCCTGAAAATATTGTACCATATATTAGCAGCATAGTTGTATGAGATATAATATTCTAACAAAGATGGTAGTGGTGAAGAGAAAGATGAGGCACCAAATAATGTACTTGTATGGCGATTATTTCATCTTATGTATTACATTCATTGGTTTATTTGTTTGTCTGTCTGGTTATGCATTCGGACACCTCTGCACCGATTGGGACTGAAACCAACGTGAGGTGGTCCAGTTGGATCCTGGCCAGGTTTCAGGGGGGTTAGGGTCCCGGTTGGACCTCCCGTTGGTATATGCTGGGCAGAACTTTGACCCGGGGAGCCTGTTCTGACTCTTATATTGGATGGATTTGGATGAAAACTTTACAGAGTAGTAACATTGGATCCTGGACCCCAGAAGACATTCCATGGGGTTTGAGGTCCCGGATGATATACACTGGGAAGACCTTTGACCAGGGGAGCCTGTTACAGAGGGGTGACAATTGGTCTGGGATGCCTAACTTAATGTGCAGATTTAAACCCAGGCAATGCGGGATACTTCAGCTAATTTTAAATAAAGAACATATTGGAGAAGTAGTGGTTTTTAATTTGTCTGATTGTATTACTGACATATTGGACGGAATTCAATTGTTTCTACCCCCCTTCACGCCCAATGGAGCTATTCAATTGTTGCTCCTGTTGGGCACGATCAGCTGCCAGCGCTCAATTTCAGCTCGCAGCCCCAGTGGGGTGCGAGCTGAAATGTGCGAAAAGTGACCTGTTTGGGCGCCCAAACATCACTTTTCATGGTCGCGCCCAGTACTTTGGTCAAGGGTAGCTGCTTTACACAGCTAAACCCGACCACTTTGGGCGCGATCAGCGCAAAAAATGGCAGCAATTGAATAGCGGTCGGCGATCTCCTGTCACTTTAGACGGGAGATCCGGACTGCGTAAACAATTGAATTCCGCCCACTGAGTGTTTTAAAATGACAAAACATCTAATTGGATCATGTCTTTAGAGTTTTAGAGGCATAAATAGTTTTTCTTGGATTCTGGGGGTTTATGGGTAATGCCAGCAGGACACCATTTTCGGTAGTCAAAAAATATATAATTCTATGTAGATTTATAAAAAATAAAGGAATATATGAACAGAAATTTAAGTCTGCATTGATAGTGATAGCAGGCATTAAAGTATATATTATGACAGTTCGTTACTTATTTTAAAGTTGTATAATTGTATTACATTCTTAATGTATGTATATTGGATGTTTATAAAATCAGCATACATGTAAAAATATGTTTTTGTTAAACAAAATATGTTAATTGTGACAGATTAAGTTAATGGGTGGCCCTATATAAAGCCATAAAGATGGCCCCAACAAATGTATCTACCCTTTGATAACGTCCCGATTGGATGAAATGCATCAGAGATTGCTGTGACACTGAAGCTGGATACCTTGCACTGGATATTCTGTGTTTCCCTTGGTTGGCAGATGGAGAAATATGGACTAACATTTTGCATTGGTATCCAGAAAGTATATATATATATATATATATATATATATATATATATATACAGTATACAGTATGTATATATATATCAGATATGCTGAATTTCAAATGATTTTATTGTGAGTTTGATATATACCCTTTGGATAAATTTTCATATAAAGCATTACGCTATGTATGTTATGTTCTTTTAGAGTGACTCAAGTATTGTGTGTCATCTATGAAGCTATTGAGAGGGATCCACTAAAGTCCCGCGATGAATAAATTATTTGTTTCCGGTATGAGGCTTTCAGTATTTATTTTCTTGCACAAAGGTGATTTATTGAAGGTTTTGCACAATTGGGGCACATCATTCTATTTTATCAGATCCATGTTTGACACAAACTGACAAGTGGTATTGGAAAAATAATGACTTGCTTATATGAAGAACATTATTGGTTAATTAATATAGGTTGTATAATATTATACTACGTGAAAAGCACTTACACATTACTGTATTATATATTTTTTAAAGAAAACTTATTCTTTCTCCCTAAATGTTATATATATAGAACAACAATCTAGTATGCAAAAGAATGTTGACCATGCCCATGCAGACTGAATCATTATATATCTTACATTTCGTAATTATACAGAAATTAATATGAGATATTGCACATAAAATGTAAACTGGTAGTTTATACTAAGAGGTTTTTTTTTAACAGTACATGGAGATAAGATATATCCTTGCTCATCTAGCCTCAAACACCATGCAGTGCGATGTCAACTGTGATTGATCTGACAGGTCCTATGCAACTCAGCAAGTGTCGGGCGTTTTTGTTTGCGAAAAATACGTCTAAGTCGCAATGCAACTCCGCTACCGTCGGGCATCTTATTTTGCCGAAAACGTGTCTAAGTCACAATGCAATTCAATTAGGAAAACCAGAAGACTGTGACACTTGTATATCTGTTTGAGTCACACACAGATATACAAGTCTACTTTAACAAATTAATCAGTGCAGTCTGCTTGTGCGTCTAGTGTGTCACATCACATTGCGACTTAGGCCCGTATTCAATTAGATGCAAAAAGTCTATTGTACTTTCCGCCACATTCGCCTTTTTGAGCTTCAAATTTGTGGCATTCTTCGCCCTATTCAATAGCAGAACAGCTAAAAATGCAAACAGGTGAATGCATAACAGGTGGAAATAGATTGGGGGAATCAGTCTGTACCCCAAAATAAGATGCACTGACACTGGAAATCATTACAGATGTGTACTATTAGCCCTAATAAAAGTACTTTGTGTCCTTAATTTGTGATAAAAGCTTTCTAGAAGCATATTTGTAAAAGTGGTGAAAAATTACAGAAAACAGTATTTGTTCTGGAAAATAAATAGTCCAGTCACATTTGGGGTACTTGAAAATAGGTGCTAGCATATTTTTGTGTTTCTAAAGTGAAAAATGCCCCTGTTGCATGCACCTGCCATCCAAAAACCAACTGCCCCATCCATACAGCCCCACAAGAAACCTATTTCACAACTTTTTATCCTTGTCCCCCCCACTTTTGTCATTTTTGCCCAAAAAATGACGTCTTTTTTGGGGTGTTCTGAGGTAATTATTTTATTTTGGGATGATTTATCCTTTTGGGGGGTATGTCTAAAGGGTTCTGAATCAATTCCCCACATTTGCACTCCAAAATAGAGAATCTGCACTTTTTTCCATCTGCCATTCATTGGAGAAACTTTTCCGCCTGTTTCAGTGCATTGAGTTTTCACTTAGGTGAACATGTCCTGGAATTGAATTTGGAGATACAGTAAGACACAAACAGGCGAGAGTGGCAATAGGCAAAACTTTTTGGCTTTTTGCTTATATTGAATCCGGGTACGCATTTTTGGCAATAAAAGACACCTTGATGGTAGCAGTCTCACAGGACCACTCATGCCAAGAGGGGCTGTTTGGAGCGACTGCAGCAAAGACGAGTGATGACACATCTGTAAATATCACTATGTACCACTGCATATTGCCACAATACATAATATATTACCACTGCAATTCACCAACACAGGGCAGCTCTTGGAGCTTTAGACAATATAAACTGAGTTGTGCTTAACTGAATAAAGTCTGATATGTGAACTCAATTAATTTCATATATGTTTATTCTATATATATAAAATCAGAGGTCGAAGTGGGAATTTTGATGTGGGGGTATGGAAATGTATTTAGTAAGCGCGCCGAAGGCACTTTAGGGTGTGGCCACATGCCATGAGGGCATGGCTATGTGTTATGAGGGGTGTGGCATGCATCCATCTCTCACCCTTTGCACCTCTCACTACCTCCTTTCCCAAACCAGCATGATGATAGCAATCTACATTATCCTAATGAGGCCTGGTAGACCCAGAGGTACAGAAAGGAAGATCCAGAAATGCAAAACAGTGTAGGTTATAATAATATACCTGCTATACCCTCAGCAGGAGAATGAGAGTGTGAGGTGCCTGAGAGAACAGTTACCTGGTGGTCTCTGGGAGGAGTCCACATAGGCTCCGCTGTTAGGCGCCCCGGGATGTGGCATGGCTAAGGCAGGCTCCTGGTCCGTCACCCACCTGTAGGCTGTGGTCCAGACAAAACCAGATTAAGGGGGGGAAGTAACTCTGGTCACCCCTCCTCACAAGTAGCCCACCTGAACCTGTAGGAAATTTTCTGTTGATACCACAATCAAGTAGCTGCATGCTGCCCTCATGGGGCCAGTCACAGCACTGCTGCAGTGTGCTGCCAAATTCTACTCTTTGTGGGCTGCCTGCACAGTGAGGAAGTCTTTACTCTCTTCCCTCCTGACCAAGACTCAGCCCCCTTTCTCCGCAAAGCCATGCCCCCTTTCCTCATGAAGTCCCACCCCTTTCATTCATTTAGATATGTCTGGAGTTTTCTTTTTCTAGTCTCCAGTCTCTCTCACCCAGACCTTCTCTCTGTCAAGGCTAGATCCTCAGCCCGGCAAGTCAACCGACACGTGGGAAGTGCGGTCGTCAGTATAACGTATGTATCCTATTTATATATTACTAAAGACAAGCATTAAAAAGCGGCAAAAACGCACCTTCAGCAAGCACCTGCAATCAAAAATACACCTCCCCCATACTTTTAGACCCCCTCAAAGGCTATTTAGCTAGTTTTTGAATTTGTACCCGCACTTTGAATTTTTGCCCCCACATTTTCAAAGTGCTTTTTTGGGGTGTTCTTTGTTTTTTTATGCAGTTTGCATCAAGGGGGGTGTACAAAGTGGTTTCCGCACCTCTGCACCCTAAAACCCCAATTCTGCACTTTTTTCCGCCAGGTATTCATAGGTGAAACTTTTTTACCTATTACATTGCATTGCGTTTTCGCATTGGCGAAAACCGCTAAAATTGAATACGGGGATAAGTGAAATTGGTGAAAATGATGTCATTGGCAAAAAACTTTTTGATCCAAATTGAATACGGCCCTATGTGTGGAGCATCTCGCGGTAATCACATTGCTCATGCGTTCCTGGTATTGTCACCACTCATTGAGAAAGCTCCCACCATATAGGAGCGAAACGTATTAGAGTAAAGCCTGCTGAGGTGACATCCACTTAAAGTCATCAGAGAGCCGTGGTGACAATACCAGAAATGCATGAGCATTGTGATTACCGCAGGATGCTCCACACATAGCCGCGCTGGGAGCCCCGCAGCTGAACAGCTGAGAGCCGGAGAGCAGAGGACTCATTTATATATACAGTGGACAGCATTGTGTGCAGTAATATTGTCCAACAGGCTGTCAGGTATGAAAAGTGTGCGGCTGCACCAGTCACATTCTGTGTGACCTTGGAACATTTATATATATTTTGTACAAGGATAATTAAAAACTCTGATGTTGTATAGCCAAAATTGGCTGGAGGAATGTGCACCACATTTACTGATAAATGAATGGGATTTTATATATTTCAATTAATCCATAAAAAGAGACACTTTTCTATATACAGGATTGTGGATTATATGAATATATTTTTATATGAGCTCTGAATAGAAATGGACATCCAATAGTATACCTTTTCCTGGACATGTTTGGAACCATAAGCATTTTAAGTATTTAAACACTCTCTTTAGTTGTGTTTTTTCTTTTTTGTACCTCTTTTATTGCATTTGTTATTATAATAGATAACGTAATTGTATATGACAACTGGTTGTACATTGTTTGATTATATATTGTTGAATAATATTATATCTATAAAATAAACATATCTATGAAATTAATTGCGTTCACATATCAGACTTTATTCAGATAAGCGCAACTCAGTTTATATTGTCTATATTGGGTTCACATCCAAGCAATTGGATGTTAGGTGTGTGCATTCACAAGCACACATGGAGGTAAATTTACTAAGATGGGAGTTCTATTAAGAAGTGATGTTGCCCATAGCAACCAATCAGATTCCATGTATTATCTTCTAGAAGGTGCCAGATAAATGAGAAGTAGAATCTGATTGGTTGCTATGGGCAACATCACTTCTTAAATAGAACTCTCATCTTAGTAAATTTACCCCATGGTTTGTTGCAGCTGAAAGAGTATCATTTATTTAATTAGGATTCTACAAGGTTTCTTATAATGCCTGCATTTTTGTTGTTTGTTTACTCTCAGAGCTTTAGCAAGTACACTGCTTCTCTATGAGGGATTTTGAATTGTTTTTTTCACATTTATCAGTGGTCTAACACTACAGCTAATGATTAATGATTGGTCCTAACCCAACCTTTCCACTCTGCACAAGATCTGTGTCTCTCTTCCACACGCATTACTTGCTCCCATTCATGGTTACAGTACTTTTTTGGGGCTGCACCCACACTGTGGAATGCCCTCCTACTCAACTTAAGACTCTCCTCTAGTCTCCAAACATTCAGCATTCCCTGAAAACTCACCTCTTCAGACAAGTTTATCAGATTCCAGAACCACCCACATAACCTTCATAATCCCTATCTAATTACATCCCTTCTGTACAGTCCACACATAACCTCATATATTTTCTATTTCTTCACTTTCTCTGACCTTGGCCAACATTCCTGTGTGACTACAGAATATTCTACAGCACAATTAGAATCTTTCCGATCTGGCTGGGCCTATGTGCAATAGGTAGCATCTACTGTATCCTTGTGCATCAATGCTTATTTCCCTATAGAATGTACAGTCAGATTACAAGCAGGGCCTTCCTACCTTTATGTCTGTCTGTTATTACCTGTTTTTTTTCTATTATTGTTGTTTCCAACTGTAAAACGCAACGGAATATGCTTTGCTATATTATAAACTGTTAATAAATAAATAAATAAATAAAAATTAAATCCATGCATATGCATAATTATTTAACCAATCAGGGATCCAGCAACACCTCTCTGGCCAGACTTTTTAATGCTTGTTAAACTGAGTTCAGATGCTGTCACCTTAGTGGTGTGTGGGGATAGTGATATCAGATGAATAAAGAGCTAGCCAGGACAAATCAGTGATTTATCCACAGTTTCTTTCTTGGTAAATTGTGAGGACCTGAGACAACCTCTTTATTCATCAAAAACTCAGATGAGAGGGGCTATCTAAGCTTCATAAATAGAACTACAAATATTGAATACATATACAATAGTAAGGGCAGGCACCTTAGTTATTTATTGCTATTTTAATTTATTGGACTTATAAATGTTGAAAACTGATCTTTTGGGGTTCAGATTCGAACCAAGTCCCAATTCGGGTTTTCTCGCCAAGTTTGGAACTTGGATGTAAAAATGGGTTCTTGTGTACTTTAAATTGCATGTAAATACCTCCCTTGTGATTTCATTTGCTGTGAGGGGGTAAAAATAGTAGACGAAAGATGAATAGGCTTAAGAATAAATAAGAATACTGTGTTTTTTTGCTATATGATTGTTGGATGACAGCCTGGTTGCTGGGCAGTTAACTGGTTCTGTATGATCAGCCAGTGGTGGGAGCCAATTATATGCTTGGAGGGAGTGGTCAGATGAATGATATATATTGGCTTGTTTGCATAAAGTCTGCCTCTTCTGCTGGATCTTTACAACTGATCAGGCTGAGTACTAATGAGTACTACTGCACATTTTTGTGATTTCTGTTTTTCTCCATATCTTCCTTTCCTTTGTGTGATTATTTTATTCCCTTTGCTGTTGTTCTATGCTGGGGCGCTTCCTTGGTATCACCACGCCCCCCCCTTGCCACTCTGCCTCCCCCCTCACAATCTGGCTGAGTTTTCCCACCCACTGCGTGGGGCTCCTTCCTGCGCAGCTTCCCCCTTCCTCCTCCCCCACCTTCCACAGTGTCCCGGGGGCTTGC
This sequence comes from Taudactylus pleione, assembly GCA_031769625.1. Lineage (NCBI taxonomy): Eukaryota > Metazoa > Chordata > Amphibia > Anura > Myobatrachidae > Taudactylus > Taudactylus pleione. The sequence continues at coordinate 2,112,999 of JAUIMM010000169.1, read as the reverse complement.
GGGTCCTTTACCTTTGCTGGCCCTGGTGTTAGCATTACCTTTTGCTGCAACAGCAGAAGCGCCTGCTTCCCTGGCTCCCACTGGACACTCTGCCCCAGCCCTGTTTCCCCCTCTGGTGGATGGCACCATCACAGTGCCACCTGCAGTGGGGGAGACTTGGTCGCCCATTTGCTTGGATGCTCTGGCTAGGTGGCTTGAGCTGTACCCTTTCAAGGAGGATTCACTGTTTTTATTACAGGATTTTTCATTTACTGATAGTGGGACCTTTGCTGATTAGGGCACCTCGGAACTTGTGCTCTGCCAGGGATTCTCCTGAGGTGTTAAGGGCCAAAGTGGAGGCGAAGGTTCTGCTGGAGTGGATGGAGGGTCCTTTCAGTTGTCCTCCTCTGCAGGATCTCTATATTTCTCCAGTGGGGGTAGTTCCCAAGAAGGTAGAGGGTAAGTTTTGGTTAATCCAACATTTGTCCTATTCTCCAGGGAGTTCTGTTAATGCTGCCATTCCTGAGGAGTTCTGTTTAGTAGTTTATCAGTCTTTTGATGAGGCTTTGGGGTTGGTCTGCAGTTTTGGTTACGGTGCCTTGATGGCAAAACTAGATATTGAGTTGGCCTCAGTTCCTTTTTACACTGGTGTGTTCAAACTGGCACTGGACAGGCGGGTGTGGTGCATTATTTGGATGACTTTCTCTTTATAGGTCCAGGAGAGAGAGACATCTGTTTGGACCTCCTCTTTGCTGCTCAAGCCCTTTTCCATGTGTTGGGGGTACCAGTAGTGTGCGTTAAAAACCGAAGGTCTAGTTTCTCGGTTATCCTATTTGGGGATCGAGATAGACACGGTTGCAAGTTGTTGTTGATTGCCACGTGACAAGGTTGGTAAGTTGCTAAAGCAAATTGCGGGGTGCTTGGCGGCTGACAGTTAGGTTGCATGTGGTTCAGTCACTGCTAGGCTCCTTTAACTTTGCTTGCCATATAATTCCCAAGGGTCGAGTTTTCTGCGGGAAGTTAGAGAGGGCCACTGCCGGCCTCATCATCATGTTCATCTGTCGGCAGAGATTGAAGATGATCTCCGTACTTGGGCCAGTTTTGTGGTTCAATTTAATGGCAAACGCATTTGGACTTTGCCTCCAGTGGCAAATGGGTCATTATAGCTTTTCACTGATGCGGCTGGTTCATAAGGTTTTGGGGCCTATTTTGATGGGGAATGGTGCTCTACACCATGGCCTTCAGTTTGGCGCGATAAAGGTCTTTCGAGTAAGTTGTCGCTGTTGGAGCTGTTCCTGATTGTCATGGCAGTGGAACTCTGGTCAGTGCGACTGAGCAATCATCATTTTCTGGTGCGACAATCTGGGTGTGGTTCATTCAATCAAAGATCGTCTTCACCTTTGGTGTTGCATTTGCTGCGGCATGGGATGTTTAGAAGAAAATATTAGATTTCGAGCGCATCATGTCCCTAAGCTTGTTAATGAGATTGCTTATGCCTTGTCTCATTTTCAATTTGCGCGTATCAAATTGCTTGCTCCATCAGCTTCTGTTGTTTGTTTGATCTGCCCCCTGTTTATGTGGCAGATTAACAGGCGGCTTAGAAAGTTTGGCACTATGGTCGCTGGCTCCAGTGACTCTATGGATGTACTTGTCTGCCTGGTGAGACTGGCAAGCTTATTGTGCTCAGCCATCTATGGAGGGTAAGTCTCCACAGGATTTGTTTTCCTCCTTTGTTTGGTATCGTTATCAGCAGGGGCAGTCCAAGGCCTCAGTGGTGGTGGCGCTGGTGGGGCTCTCTTTATTTTGTAAGCTTAAAAGTCTCTATGACCCAACCAAGTCGTTTATTTTAGCTAAAGCTCTTAAGGGTTGGGTGGAGTCCCCCATCCATGCCGACTCCCAGCATCCTATTGACGTTAAACTTCTGTCAGAGATGCTTGCTGTAATGGAGAAGGTGGCTTCTGACACTTTTGAGGCCTCTCTTTTCTGTTTAGCTTTTTCTGTGGCATTTTTTGGGGTCTTTAGGGTGAGAGAGTTGGTGGCTGCTAATAAAACACTTCATTGTCAGGGCTTTTGTTTAAGGACATTGGACCTGATTCAGAGCCACTCGCTAGATGCGATTGATTGCATGATGTGTATGCAAATTGTGTAGGCAGTGCTTTCACACAGCAATGCATTAGCATGTCCAGTATTTCTTAGAGAGCGATCACATAGTGTATATATACACCCACCAGCCTGTTTTAAGACATCCACTTGTGCATGTCATGTCCAGGAAGTGTATGCAATCATTGGTATATCGGATGCTATCGCAGCGCTTGAGGTTGACCATACCCTGCCACAAGCACTGCGAGTGCTTCAGTGTAAAAACAAGCCATGTGACGTATTCTATGATGCTGTCTTAAAATTATGCACACCTTTAAAATGCCATTGAGCTGCTCAGGCATGCCTGCATTTGCACCTCCACTCCCCCGTTTGCACCTCCACTCCCCCGTTTTTAATAGCCCCTGTTACCACCTACAAACGGCTTTCCCTATCACTCACTCTGCTGGGCTGTCTATGTTCAGGGAGCGATTGCATTTTGAACTTTTGCTAAGGTATGCACATGCGCACACCAATGCTTACGCATGCGCACAATGCATACCATCGACAGCAGCGAGAGTATGCATGTTAGCGAGCGGGTCTGAATCTGGCCCATTGCCTTTAGGGATGCAATGGTGCTTTGCAAACTTCATTTTTCTAAAATGGACCAAACGGGTAGGGGTAGATGAGTTACACTTTCTCAGCATCAGAATGTCTCTATCTGCCCGGTATGCCTAGCAGCACATTATATGGGTTTACGCCCGGTTGGGGGGGTCCAATGGTTATTGCATTCTGAACTTACACCACTTACTAAATTTCATTTCACTGCTGTGTTTAAACAAGGTTTGGTGGAGCTGGGTATGGATGCTTCAGCTTATGGTACACATTAGTTTTGAATAGGGGCTGCTACTTGCACTGCCATTGGGGGAGCTTCTTCCGTGGACATACAGAGTGTAGGGCATTGGAAGTCAGCTGCTTATAAAACATATATACGTTGCAATAAGCTGTAGTTGTGCACTCTGCGTTAACACAAAAATGTTTACCAGCCAATCATTGAACGACTAGCGTTCAACAATTGGGCGGTGTGAAGGGATTTTTTAATTTTTCCTCCCAGGGCCCACTTTGGTTCACGGGTAGTTTTTTTTAGTTTTTCCCTCTTCACTCGGGTTCCTTGTTTCCCATAATGATTCCCTGCCAGTTAGTTGCTATGTTTTCTTTCAAAAGTTGTGTTCATTTGGTTTGGTTTGGTGCGGTTCTCACAGACAGGGTTTTTTCTTTTTTCACAGTGCTTGCAGTGGAAGATGGTCAGGTGTGGCTTGTGGGCCACTCTTATATATTTTGGGCGGAGCGACATGGTTTGGCTAAGAGTGCTGGTTTGTCGCTTGGTGGGTGACAGGTGCATTGGATTGGTGTGCATGGTTTGCATGTTGAGGCTGTCCTTGCTTTGGTTGTGTCTTCTGTGACTAAATGGGGTGTGCCTGAATGGTTGGTTCTGCATGTTGGTGACAATGACATAGGGCATTTGAAAGGTGTGGAGCTTATTGTTCATTTACGTGAGGTTCTGGATGAGGTGAGGTTACATTAGCCGGATGTGAAGCTTGTCTGGTCCGAGATGGTGCCACGTTTGACTTGGAGAGGGGCACATAAGCATTGTGCTCTGGATAGGGCAAGGAAGAAGGTGAATGTGGCAGTGGCAAGGCATGTTGCATCGATTGGAGGCTTGGTGGTGAGTCATGGCTTTTTGGTTCGTGATTTGCTTTGGTTTTTCTGTCCGGATGGGGTACATTTGAATGGCCTGGGTCATAGTTTGTTCATTAAGGATTTGTTGTCCTTTTTGGGCTAGTTTGTTTTGGGTGGTGGGCCAGTTCCTTTAAGGACTGACTTTGGCAGGAGTACGCTGCAACTCAGTGTTCTTTATGTGGTGCAAGATAACTTTTTGGGGGCCTTGCCCTCGATGTCCATGGCGAATTTGTCCTGCTCCGTGCGAGGGGACCTGGGTGCTTTGGTACAGTAGCGGTGCGGATTAGCCCAGGAGGGAAGTGAGACCCTTGAAGCATTGGTGCATCTAGAGGGTGGGATGTTTTAGTCGTCCCCCGAGTATTTGAGGTAAATGCTCGAACTAAGCATGCAGCATCTCTTTGCCACCCTGGTTAGGTTAATTGATTAACTTGATTATAAATAAAAAGCTGTGACCTTTTTTAGCCAAGCTCTGGCTGTAAATAGTTAAGGTTGTTAAGGGTTAGAGGCAATAAACCAATTTATCTCTTATTGACTGGAAATTACTGGAAATTATTGTTATTGATGTTAACAATACTATAGAACAGGGGGCCTGATTCAGAGCCGAATGCTCTGACCAGAGCGCTCGCTCTGAATCAGGGCCCTCCTACATGAAAATGGAGCGGCCTTATGGACGCTTACATAGCTGTGGGTTAGCACCCACAGCTTATGCGAGAGTCCATGATGATGGTCGCGATGGTCAAGACCATCGCAACCATCGGGCTTGCGACGGAGACCCTGCAGTAGGGTCTCACTGCCGCAAGCCCTGGAGTGATTTTGGCTCTATCAGAGCCAAAATCACTGCCACTGACATCACTAGTGATGTCAGTGGGGCTGGCTTCAGACGGTAGGCGTTCCCATGGGAACGCCTCCGTCTGGCAGCCACGCCCCCGGCACGCCCATCAAAGGGGGCGTGCTGTCAATCAACATCGACAGCACGCCCCCTTTGGTGCGAGACCCGGAGTGATGGCTATCCCGTCGCTAGCCGGGTCTCACGCATGCGCACGACGGAGCTCACTCCGTCGTGCGCATGCGCAGTGGGGCAACATCTACCCGCTTGCGAGCGGGTCTGAATGACCCCCAGGGTTTCCCAAACTCCGCCATTACAGTCCATGTTTTAAGGATTTACATGCTTGAGTACAGAGGTACTAATTAAGTCACCTGTGCTCAATCATGGATGTCTTTAAAACCTGGAATGGCGGAGTTTGGGAATCTCTGCTATAGAAACAAAAACAGGTCCAAGTAACATGATTATAGCTGTTTTTATAAATTTTTAGAGAAATCCAAAACCGAAACTGAACCAAAACACTTGAGGATGGTTTTGCCAAAACCAAAACGCTACAATGATTTAGAACCAAATTTTAGTAATTTGTATGTTACTAGATGTAGCACTAATGCCATCAACTACACCATAACTTTTTTTCTCTGTAAAGAATTATCAGCAACATGGAAAGTAGAGATAATGAAGCTGATTTGGACACAATATATTCAATTTGGAGCGAAAAGACGTTCTCTGCGAAACTTTTTCGCCATTGACGTAAATTTTTCCGATTTCACTTATCCCTGTATTCAATTTATCCAACTTTTCGCCAGTGCGTAAAGTCTATGCATTGGGACCAGCGAAAAAGTATCACCTATGAATAGTGCAGTTCTGACATTTTGGGGTGCAGACTTCCAAAAACCACCCTGCACCCCTTGGACAGGCCCCCAAAGGTATTCTGTGTCAAAAAATGTTTAAAAAGTACCTCAGGACACCCCTAAAAAGTACTTTCATTTTGGGGGCAAAAACAAAAATGGGGGACAAACTTCTAAACTAGCGAAATAGACTCGGGGGGGGGGTCCCCAAGTATGCCCAAGGTGTTTTTTTTTGCGGTTGGTTGCGGCAGGTGGATTTTTAATGATTTTTAAAAAATCACTTTAGCCACTTTAAAATATGCTAATACCCATTTTTAAGTACCCCAAATTTAATGGGACTACTTATTTTTTTTCCAAAAAAGTTGCTAAATGCTATTCTTCACCACTTTACCAAAGACACTAAATAGCACCTACTGAGACCATTTAAAGACCCCACATACCTTTAGTAGGGCTATTCTGGGGTACCCATAGTGAACCCCCATGTCAGAGCATCTTTTGGGGGGGTGTCAGGCTGATTTCCTTTTCTCAGGGTCCCGTTTTTGTCTATTTGAAATTGAATACGGGGAATAGAGGGTATGAGCGCGATACTTTATCACTGCCAAAACCTCCAATGATGGCAAAAAGTCTGGCAACTGACTTTTTGCTCCAAATTGAATATGCCCCAATGCCTATGATCACGAAAGTTGGTGATTTTTTTGTGACTGCCCATGCATCTATATCCCCAAAAATGCCTTGTGCAGGTGTCACATGGTGTCAAAGCAGCCAATCAAAATGGTTGCAATGTTGTAACTCCATGTCCAATAGAGGTAAGAGTCAGTATGAGTTAATGCACTACCAATTTGCTGTGTTTGCAGGGGTCTGCAAATAATTTTTATTTTCCTACAAAAGGCAACAAGTAATTGTTCTCTTATTTAGAAAAGAACTTAGTATATTTTTTACCTCCGGTCCAGTTACCATGTCTATTTTGCTACTGACATCACCCCTCCTTTGTTGTTTTGTTGTGGCTCATTGTTGTGTGAGTATCAATTATGTTGTGTTTCTGTTTTTATCTATATATTAATTCATATTTATATATTTTCTGTTTTACAGGACATTTAGATAATTAGCCCATATGGTTTATTGGTCATTCATTTGATTACTGGGCATCAACACCTGTTTCCCATGATTGTTTTTTATTCCCTCAGTCTATGAACACATTTTAGTAAAGCTTTTGGGGAATGTTGTGAGAGACTGCTAAAGGCTGGTTGATGCCTGCTGTAAGAACTTTTTGAGTCCCTAGAGAAGAGATTTGCCACCTTGGTGGCAATGACTTGGGTAAGTTTTGTCTTTTGATTTATGTTGGATGATCATTCATGATTTCAAATTGTTGTTTAGATTCAGACTCTAGTATAGATTCATTGTGCCCTGCAAAGTGTGGTGGTTCTAGAAACCAGATGTCATTGATGAAGCTTGGAGGAAAGTGTTTTCTATGGTTTTTCATTGTATTATGTATTATTATGGTTTGTTTGTGGAACCCAAGTTGATCATATTCAAAGACGAACATTATAGATGATAGTCTGTTTTTGTTTATTGAACGAATTTTAGTGGTATTTCATAGTTGCTGTAGTAGTTTTAGGTTTGGGGGTGGTACCTCAAACATTTTAGCCTGGTAGTTGGTGGTAAGAATGGCTTCATTCTTGGAGTTCAGTTGTCATTTATTCCTTTGTTGGAGATATACAGGATGATGTCCTATCAAGGAATTTGACACTGCCCATCCAGGTGTGTCTAATTTTGGAGATTTGAAAACCAGTGTTTAATTTTGGATTGTATGACTGTCTTGATTTATATTGTCCGCCACCATAATAACTTAAATTATTTAAAAGAAAATATATTCCATATTTGAAGTGAAGTTTGACCAATTTTCAGCCAACTCAAGATTTCATGTGTTTTTATTCATTAGATTGTCTGTGTATCTTTAAGGATATAGGGCCTGATTCAGAGCCGCTCGTAAGCGGCCGCTCGTTCGTTCCGAGCGATGTTAGCCCAACTGCGCATGCGTACGGATCGTTATACGCATGCGCTAACCAGTCAGTGCGGCCGAAATTCATGTGCTCGCAAAATAGCGAATGCCTGCTATTTTGAGTGACAGAAAGAGGCGTATGTGGGTGGTAACAGGGGAAGGTGCTTGAAAATGGGGAGTGGAGATCCGATCGCAGGCGTGCTTAAAGGTCAAAACGGGCGTTTTATGGGTGTGCATATTTAAAACAGCAGCGTCATTGACCACGTCACTGGGTTATTTTATAGTCAGAACTGCTCGCAAAATTGTGGTAGGAAACACCAACCACAAGAATAGCGAGCAGTTCATACCCTTGTCGATGTACTCGATTAATCTAATAAATAGCGGACATGACGTAGGATGCGAGCGGCCAGGGGGCGTATTTTTCCAAAAAACGAACGCAAGTTTTGTTCGCTCGTTCAGACATAGAGGCGTGAACAGACCGCAAACAGCGAACGGTTCATTTGAATAGCCACCCCTTGTTTTAGAACGAACGACCGCAAATAGCGAGTGGCTCTGAATGAGGGCCCTAATCGCTTTCATAACAACTGTTTGTGTGTTTATTGATGCAAATGGCTAAATGAGTCAGAACTAAATTGAACAACAAGGTTGTTAGAGTGGGACCCCTTTTGTTTGCTAATTGGGTGATGAGGCTGTAAACTGTAAGCCTATCATAGGTTACCACATGTTTTGTATGGTTCTATTAGTGATTTCCCTCAGTTATTCCTCCTCTTACTTGCAGAAAACCCATGCTCACTTTTTGGATGTTGTATTTATTATTGGAGTGGTGGCAAGAATGGCTGTTTAGTTGAGTTGTCATTTATTCCTTAGCTAGGTGCACTTTCCTCAGTCAATGATATACTGTAGGATGATTGGGATGGGCATTTGACACTGCCAATCTAATCTTGGAGAGTTGAACACCAATGTTTGACTGTCTTGTTTTATTGTATGTTATCCATTCTTTTTGTCCACCACCATACTATAATCCTTTAAAAGACAATGTAATGTAGTCATTATGCCAAATAAAATTTCACAATTTTTTCAGCCATATCCTGTTGTCATGTGAGAAGAAAAAATAGATGGTACTTTGGAACAGTTGCACTAAACAAGGTGTGTTTATTGTGCAAGTCAGAAATGTTTTTCTTTATTTTAAACATCATAATTTCAACAAGAATTAATGACCACTTAACAGGGATAAATCAATATAGACAGTTCTACTTTCACTTTGACTAGCAACCACAAGAGAATTGCCATCCTCAAACCTAAACGACTTGTTATTGAGCTCCACTTGTAATATTAAGTCCTCACACTTCACTTTGATAGCCAATAATTATTTTCATTGTATCCTAAAAGTACACTTTTATCTTTTATATAATTTTTGAGTTTCCTTACTCTGGATTCCATTTCTCACTGAATGCATTTCTTAACCTTTTGGCCTTGAGTGATGGGCCCTAAATAAGTTAATTTTCCATATATAAAATATTGCACCTTATGTCTATTGTAACCCCTACAATTCTTTGCAACTTATTATAATGTCACTTCTATATTTCAGAAATCCCTAGAAGATGGGGGGGTTACATAATTTAAATATATCCTTGATTTGAGTTAGCACTTATTAAACGGAAAAAATAAAATAAATATATAACTACAAAGAAACACAAGAAAATCATGCATTTACTTAATAGATCATCTCAATCTTATCAGTATAGTGATATGTTTATTCTTTTCTTTCTTGTAATATATCAGTAAAAAATGCAGCACACAAAAATGTCCTGCAACAGGGACCAGATATCATCACAATGTCACATGAAAATCAAATCCAGCATGAGATTAAACACAATAAAGGAGCTGATTTGTGAATTCTGTATTCTCAGGCTAGATCAAACACATAACACAGCATGCTGTGACTACAGATTGTGTGCTTGATTAATAGTGCACTTACATAAAATATTCTACTTTAATTTCATAGATTGTTTGAATGATGCAGCAAAATGCATGCTTTTATAGTTACAGAATGAACCTAAATGCATAGAAAATCCACTGTTCTATGTAGTGACCTAACCCATTCTGCAGGTCATAAAACATGTAGTTGCTATGGCAGCATTTGACCTAGCAGTAAGAAGGGCTGAATGTATATGAGAAGCTGGACAAGAATTTAATCTTATATTAAATACACCAAAAAGTGTTTTGCTATATCACACATATATCCAATAACATGATATGAATATACTGGCATATTTGAGAAATTGTAGATTATTTTATATGTCAATGTTTTATTTTAAATTGACAGCATATTCTACAAATATAAGTAAATGAAATACTTATTGCTGACCTAAACACATAATCTTTGTCCCCACCAAGATGTTTCCTTTATGAAATAGGTGTTTTGAGTTATCTATTTTCATGAAGCACCTGCCGCAACAGTATATACAACTTAAATCTGATTATTGTTCCATTTATTTTAAGTTAATGTGAGAAATCAACCTTTTAAAATAAAAAGAGTAGCCATATTGGGAAGGGTAGATTGATAGTTTTGCCTATTTACTTTGCAACAGAGGGGCGTGCAAAAAGTTTCTGGATGTACAGTGCATAGGTAATGTAGACACAATCTGACTGATTATGAACTGTTAGCTCTGACTAAAGTTTTTGTGAAATTTCAGGACACAGAATTGTATCTAAGCAGCTTTGCACACCATAGAAGTCAGCTTGTTCACTTCCATCAAGAAGTGAAGACACTCAACAGAGGCTGCTGGAGAGACATGATCTTCTACAACTACAAGAGTGGTCTATGACATCAGGAGAATTTTGACCAATGGCGAGCTGCTTTAGGGGAGGAAGCACAATCCCATACCACTGTATGGGATTGTGCTTCCTCCCCTTTAAGTGTTTTGCAGAATTTCAGTGTGAGAGATGTTTCCTGGAAGATGAGAAGCACTGCGGCCAACCTGTGTCTGCTATCGCGGAGCATCACTGAGGACAATGTTGCTGCAGTGTGGTCCAAAAATTGAGGTGGACATCAGAGTGACCATGGCTCAGTTAGACAAGGAGATAGGCATCTCATCAGAATCCATCCGTTTGATACTCCACAAAATACTTGGCCTGAACAAGGTTTGTGCATGCTGGGTGCCCCATCAGCTGAAATGAGAGCATAAGGAGGATAGGGTGACTTGAAATTGCAACATGCTGGCCAGGTTTGATGGCAGTTGCTCAAACTCTGTCTGGGATATCTTCAGTGGTGAAGAATCCTGGAACTACAGTTGCAATCCCGAGACCAAACAACAGTCGTCCTAGTGTTCCCCAGTTGGAGGTGCACCACTGCAGAAGTACTAAAGTGAAAGCAGTGTGGCCAAGCAGATGGTGGCTGTTTTTGTGGCCAAGACTGGTCATGTAGCTACATGCACTAGGGACTGGTACACCAATCAATGTCTGTTACAAGTGCTAGAAGCCATTTCCAAGCGCTGCCCAAGAATTTGCTCCCATGGTGCTCTTCTCCATCATGACAATGCACCTGCTCACAAGTCCAAGAAAGTGGTTGATATTGGTCACCCGAAGTGCAGTCCAGACCTGGCCCCATGCAACTTCTTTGTGTTCAGTCAAATCAAGTGCAAGATCCATGGGATTCGCTTTGAGTCACCGGAATCTGCAGTGGAGACCTTAATCCAGCATGAACAGTAGAAGACATACCTGCTTCGGATTGGTCCAGCTGCACAAAGTTGTTTGAGCACATACAACCTTGCAAAGATATCTCTAGATTATGGTGGCAGTTCGTACGATGGCAAGACCATTTGCAGTGCAGGTTTACACTTTTTTACATCATCCTATCTGTGTATATGTATAGCCACTGTGTTTCAAAAGTTTAACTTTCATATATGCCTTGCTAAAGTCACTCATACAAATATTTAGTTCCAACCACCTATACAACAGCATACAATAATATCAATTAATTAGTGATAGTACTTACTGTACTACCTATTGTTTGCTGCAAAGTGAAGAGTGAGAAGTGTTTGAGAACAAATGTTAAAAACTAACAGTACTGAGGTACTGCTGTACTTTAAAGACTAATGCAGAACAATTTTAGACTTTTTGTGCAAAAGTTCTCCGAGTTAAATAGCTATTAAATATACACTTGTAAAGGTTATTTTTAAACATAAAATTAAGTTATTCAATCTTGATGGCAGTGCACATTATGCAGTTGTTTTACAAGTTACAGTGCAGTAGATGCTTGTAAATTCTGTTAATGGAATTTAGAAGTGAATTGTACAGTACATCACCAACCTTCAATTTAGGATAATTGCGCACATCATTTGTAAACATTATACAGGTGCATTTGCCGACATACAGTACGCAACATTGAATATCTGTTAAAAAATATATTTAGATTTTTGTTTCTAATAATAAATAAAAGACAACCTAATTGTCGAAGCTGGATGATTGGCTGAGACCAAATCTTTTAAACTAATATCTAGCGACACCATTTTGCGTCGCCTCTGACGACGCCATTTTGCGTCATCAGCACAATACCATCGGGTACGACGCTATACTTGGTTATTAGCATCGTGCCTCTGCTTAACTGCTGCATATTGTTGAAAGTCCAATCAAAACCTATACACACATTAGATAATACATATAAAATATACAAGACGCACAACATATACTAGCGAAAGTACACAATATTCTCACACTCACACATGCACGCACTTATAAAAAGGTTCCTTCATATTAAGCTTAATATTAGAGGTTTTATTAGCAAATGCTTATGTTACAAAATGTAATGTATATGATATTTAGGGTGCAGAAACTAGTAGACAAGTCATGTTTGGTACCATTCTAAATCCCTGTTTATTCACAGATCTCCGGTTCTATCAGCAAGGAGATTGCATCATGCGTCCGCAAGTTATGAATTATAGGGAATTAGGGATAAGAATGTATACCTCTGTATGTAGTGTCTTTTGGCTAGTTTAAACCAGTTCTTCGGCAGGAAAACCGCAAAGAAACTTCTGAGGAGCTGGGACATACCCCTAGTGACGCTGTATGAATTGACCTATGACCTGCATCATACCAGAATGTCCAGGAGCAAGAACCAATGGAAATCTGTCAACTAGTTTCTTTGTTAGAGCTGAACTCTGTAATCTATATAACCTAAGTACTGATTATAGTATGCAGCCATTCTTCTTGGATGACCACAGGCTTCTGGATTGATGACTGGATACTGGGACCAGTGCGCACGTATATGTATCGGCTTTGTACCTTTGTATTTACTTGCTTTTTGTGCTAATTGTCTAGATCACAGCGTGTTATACTTTTCATTGAATAATATAACTTTTTGTGCTTTGGAACCACAATTGGATTGGAAAGCAATTATTTCTTATGCGACTTGCAACGCTATTTAGCGACATTTAGGTATAGAGATTAATGTGTATCAATAGTTGGGGGCTCGTAGTTTTGGAGGTCACGCTACCAAGATTTGCACGATAGCGTACAGATCTCGATTTCTCAACAAAGGGTGGAATAAGGTGCCATATGCAGGAAAGAATGCACTGTGTTCTAAACCTGTCCCATCTAGTGTTGTAAAACTGATATCCATTGTTGTGTGATTTCAAGGAGTGCTGACGGTATGCAATCGGGAAGCCGACTGCCTAAATACCGGCAGCCGGATTCTCGACTGTCATATCCCAGCAAGGGTGAAATGCCGCGCATCTAGATGTAGACACCCGCATTTCCCCAACGCCGGTGCCTGGCATCCCAATCATAGTGATGTCGGGTGCCGCGAGCGGACAGCCGCGGGGGGGAGGGTTAGGTTTAGGGCTCCCGGGGGGACTTAGGGTTAGGCACCCCCCTGGGAGCATTAGGGTTAGGCTAGGGGGAGGGAGGGTTAGGGTTAGGCACCCCCGGGGGGGACTTAGGGTTAGGCACCCCACCAAGGGACTTAGTTTTAGGCATTGGGGAAGGGGGTGGTTAGGGTTAGGCACCTAGAGGGGGGATTAGGGTTAGGCACTTGGAGGGGAAGTTAGGGTTAGGCACCCCTAAGGAGGGTTAGGGTTAGGGGGGTTAGGTTAGGTTAGTAGATACTCACCTATCCACGATCGGGATTTCCAGCGCTGTCGGGCTTCTGCTGCTTCGAACTCTGCTCATGTCGGGCTGCCGCTGACGGGAATCAAACCGCCATACCAATTCCGTGCTGACTAGGACCTGGGGCAGGAGAGAATAGTTTGTTTCTTGTCTGTCTTAGCGCTAGAGTGCGAGTCGCACAAAAGCGTATGCGTGTTTCCTGTATTGCTGCCATGTATTCAAACAATCGTTCTGATAGTATTGTTGTATTGATAGCATGATTAAATTGTTTAAAACCTCTGAATCATACTGCCATACTAGCGAAAAGTCTATTTTCTGGGCAGAAAACTAAAGGTGTATGAAAGCAAATGTGTGATTGTAATGTGAATAGGCTACTACTGTGTGTGGGGCCTATGCTAGGTACCGTGTGTCGAACCTAAAGACTCGGTAGGTTTTTGACAAGGCAGAAAGCTGCTGAGTGTGTACACATAGTAGGTGTATTGCAGTGAGGACAGGGATTTTGTACCTCAAAGAAAACAAGGAGTTTTCAAAATTCTGCCCCCAATAGTAGTCGCAGAGCCCATTGATCAGTAAAGTTCTCTGGACACTGCGACTGGACCGCACGGTTGGGTAGACCGTGATTATGACTTGGGGTGTAGTGGAGGAAATCACTGGAAAAGGTAAGTGCTATTGGAACACTTACATTCTAACAGGGGAGTACTCAAAAAAGGGATAAGCTACCGGACAAGGGCTTAAAGGTGTCTGGAAAGACAGTATAATCGTATAGACGTAATTGTGTTCCCGTGTGTCCACAATGGTTAGTGGGCCGGTTGTGCACAATGGGATAGGAGTGTGTGAACTTAGGCCCTGATTCAGAGCTGAACGCTCTGAGCAGAACGCTTGCTCTGAATCAGGGCCATCCTATTTAAATGTGGAGCAGCCTTATGGACGCTCGCATAGCTGAAGCTGAGAGAGAAACACAAAGTGAGAAGCTAATGGCATTCAAGCTTTAGAAGGAATGTACACACAGCCACAAAACCCATACCACACACAGCCACAAAACACATATCAACATACCCAGCCACAAACCTCATACCACACACAACCACAAACTCTCCACGCACAACAACCTACACAGCGACAACCTCCCAACACAAGATGTTACACATGTAACCAAAAAGGACACATAAGTAGATATTGTCAAGAGAAAAATTGGGGGGCAATTAATAAGAAAATACATAGGTTCTCACCAAAAGGATATCAGCAGAATGTAGGAAATTCTCAGCAGTCGCCAGCTCACATAGTGACCGTGATGCTTTACTGGAGAATGATAGTCAGCTCTAGGGGGTCAGGTCATACCTGTAGTCTACAGCCAGTCAGGTTAACTGAGAGTACTAGGGAAGAACCTACAATGACAGTAGATATAGCTGGTAATAAGCACTCTTTTCTTGTAGACACAGGAGCAACCAGATCCGTATTAAATTCTCCATCAAATTTACAGGTGACCAACAAGACGGTACCAGCAATGGGAGTAACTAGTTAAGTGCAGCATTATCCTTTAACCAAATCTGCAGAGGTTACTATCAGGCCACTGCTAACTAAGCATTCCTTTCTTCTGGCTGCAGCGGCTCCTACTAACATACTGGGAAGGAATTTGTTGTGTAAAATGGGATGTGTCATTTACTGTACCACTGATGGTATATTCCTAGATATCCTAGAGAATGTTGCGCATGAGGTAAGGGATATATTGGACACTCCACAAAGGTTAATGCTTCACTTTACCATTTTAGAACAAAGCCCATCCCAAGTAAAAGAGATGTAATCTCAAATACCGGGTTCACTTTGGACCAAGGATGGACAGGACACTGGATTGATGGCAAATGTATCTCCTGTAATGGTAAATCTAAAAAGTAATAGGAAAGCTCCAAAAATCCCTTTAAAACCCGAGGTAGAGATAGGGGTTTATCCAATAATTGAGAGGTTGTTACAACAGGGGATTTTAATTCGCGCAGCTAGCCCAGCTAATAGTCCCATTCCATTTTTCCAGTGAAGAAGGCTGGGGGAAGGGGTTATAGGTTAGTACAGAACCTTAGGGGTATAAACAAAGTAGTTGAGAGCCAATTCCCCATACTGCCCAATCCAGCTGTCATCCTCATGCAAATTCCACCATCTGCAACCCATTTCACTGTCATTGACCTATGTTCTGCCTTCTTCTCTGTCCCTCTTCATCCTGACTGTCAGTATCTCTTTGCATTCACCTACAGGGGGTACAATATACATGGACACGATTTCCCCAGGGTTTCATGGATAGCCCAAGTATTTTCTCTCAAGCCTTACATGCCTGTTTGCAATCTTTCCAAGCAGGCAATGGATCTGTACTAATTCAATATGTAGATGATTTGTTGTTGTGCTCTGATTCGTTTATGTCATGTTTAAATGATACTAAACTATTGTTGCTTCATCTCTCACAGACAGAACACAGGTATGCTAAGGACAATTTACAGCCATGCCAGACTAAATTAAATTAAATACTTGGGACACTGTCTAACCCAGGGGCTATGACACTTGATAACTGACAGTATACAGGCCATACAAACCATGACACTGCTGCAAAACCAGCAGCAAATCCATACATTCTTGGGCATGTGTGGATACTGCAGGATGTGGATCCCAGGTTTTTCTATTCTGGCATTACCTTTGCAGGAATTGGTGTCATCCTCAAAAGCTGACCGTGTCACACACACTGAGGAAACAGAGCAGGCTTTCCTTAACCTTAAGGACAGTCTGACAAGAGCACCTGCATTGGGAATACCAGATTATGAAAAACCTATTGATTTAAATTGTACAGAGGCTGATGGCTGTGCTGCAGGTGTCCTCACACAAATACATGGTGATACTAATAGACCTGTAGCATACTACAGTGCACAACCTGAGGCAGCTACCGCTCTTCTGGTCAGTAAGAGCGAGGATGTAGTATTAGGTCATGATATGATTGTATATACACCACATGCTGTATCTGCTTTGCTGAATTCTGCCCAAACCAGACATGTTTCCTCAACTAGGTTCACAAAATGGGAACTAGCTCTAATGGCACCTGCAAATATCACCATTAAATGGTGCAGTACATTAAACCCAGCAATGTATTTACCATATGTGCCTCAGGATGCACAAAGGGTGGAGAGAGGTGAGTAGCTGGCTGAGTTTTGCAGGTATACTGATACACATGATTGTATGGAGTATTTGAATTAGACTTTTACTGCAAGACCCGACATACATGATACACCATTAGAAAATGTAGATGTGACATTTTACATGGATGGGAGTTGTCATAGACAAACTGACATGGGAGAATTATGCACAGGTTATGCTGTTGTAGATGACGAGGATGTTGTAAAAGCTGAGCCACTTGGTCCACCTCATTCAGCACAGGTAGCTGAACTGGTGTCATTAAGGAGAGCATATGAGCTGGCAGAAGGTAAATCAGCTAATATCTACACTGACTCTAGGTATGCCTTCAGGGTAGTACACGATTTTGAGGCTCTTTGGCATCTTCAAAATTTTATGACAGCAGCAGGCACACTAGTTGCACACTCACACCACATATAAGGACTCTTGATGGCGATCCAGCTACCAAAGGCATTAGCTGTCATCAAATGTAAAGTCCATACATATGAAGAAGATCCAGTGTCACTGGGCAATAACAGCAGACGGAAGCAGGGTTAAAAGTAAACATGCAAATTTATAAAATAATGGTTTTTCTAATGATTGACACCCAGAAATTAATTGAGATGCAAAATTTGTGTTCCATATAGGAAAATGCAGTCTGGAGATCAAAGGGATGTGGTCAGGAGTCCTCTGGACTCTGGAGAGATGGACAAGTTAGGCTGGTTGCTCCCAAGGCATATTACCCAACCCTGGCTGAGGCAGTGCATGGTTTGACTCACCTAGGAAAAGGAGGTATGTGCAAGTTAGTCAGAGAATACTGGTGTGCACCTAGATTTTCATCTCAAGCTGAAATGAGGGCTATGTCCTGTTTGACTTGCTTGAGGAAAAATGTCAGGAATACAATCCCTACAGAGCCATCCCATATCCCTCCGACAGATGGACCTTTTCAGGTAATACAAATTGATTTCATCCAATAACCACCCTGCAGGAATCTCAAGTATGTATTAGTTTGTACAGATGTGTTTTCTAATTGGGTAGAGGCATATCCAGCTGCCACTAATACTGCTGTTTTTACTGCTAAGAAGATTGTTCAGGAAATTGTATGCAGATACGGTATTCCCTGAATCATAGAAAGTGATAGGGGTACTCATTCCCCCAGATGATATTTTCCAGAACATGTGAAAGTTAATGGGTATTAATAGTAGACTTCACAACCCCCACTGACAGCAAGCCAGCGTGAAGGTGGAGAGAGTGAATGGTACTATTAAGAACAAACTGAGCAAGATCATGGCTGAAACTGGATTAGGATAGCCAGAAGCCTTACCGCTAGTCCTCCATAGCATCAGGACCACTCCTAGACCTCCTCTTAATCTGTCCCCCTTTCAGATACTATTTGGGAGAAACCTCACTTGATTATAAGTCCACAGGATGATTTGCAGAGCAATAATGAGGTTACTGTGAAATATTTTACAACAATGAGTAAACAGTTGAAACAGCAGCAACAGAAATTGAAAATGTTGTTACCTGACATGCCTGAAACAAACTGTCATGATGTTGAACCTGGAGAATATGTCATGATCCAAAATTTCTTACGTTCAGGTTGTTTGACGGATCGGTGGGAAGGTCCGTATCAAGTGTTACTGACAAGTATGACATCACTGAAAGTAGCAGAGAGAGAAACCAGAGTCCATTCCACTCACTGCAGAAAGGTCAACCACCCAGAGGAGATACAAGGTGGAGTCAAGACAGATAACGTGGATCTGTCAATTGCGAGCCTGTTCCGGGAGAGTTAGAGACTGCAGTGAAACACCTGAGCTAGGGAAATTTGCAGACCACTATTCCAGCAATGGAGTGGCGGGCTGGGTTTGTGTTTCCTTCCAGGGTTCTCATCATACTGATTTGTTTCGGGATTTTCTGTTTCTGTGATGGAGGACAGATGACGGAGAGGGAGGTTGATGGTGATATCGATGGAGTGGGGTTAGGAGAAGGAGTGATAAAACAATCAGGGCGGTATATGGCAAAACTCAGTACAGTAATTGTTAAAAGATCTGTTATCCTAGAAACTCGGATTCAGTGTGAGGGTCTATTGTCTGAAGAATACTGTATGTGTGTGAACTGTGGATCCCTAATTGATGAAAAGTGCATCCAACGATGCCAGTCCAAGAATAATCTGTATTTGGGTGAGCATCCTTTAGAGGATTACCATTCCTTAGTGGGTAAGGTCTTAAACTAGACTGAATGTTGGGTTTGCACTCATGTGCCTCAGGGACAACATAATGTAGGTTTAGTACCATTCCCGTTAAATGTCTCTGAGGTTCTTGGATTGCATAAGGGGAAAATGCTAGATGGGAAATTCATTAAGTCCAAACCTCCAAATTTTAAGCTCCACCAGTATCAAGTAGATAGATCTCTCTTATGTTTAAACATCACCAATTGCAATAAATCAGGAAGTTGGGAGTGACTGGGAACAACCAGACAATGACCTTCTCATACATATCTGATAATGAACCACTAGATGACAAACTTGTACGCGACATTACTACCAGTGGGAGATATTTACAGTATAGGTATATGCGTAGTATCGTCAATGACATGGTTGGCAGAGTATTATAAGGGTACTGTGCAGATATTATACAAACGGAGACATGTACCAGTCAAATGGGAGAACCTGGGATAGGATCCTTTGTCAGAGAAATGTGTTTAATGATAATGATGCATTCTATTCCTTATGTACTCCCAGACAATGTGTATTTTATATGTGGAAGGAAAGCGTACAAGTGGCTCACTCCGAGTTCTGAAGGTTTATGTTATCTGGGAAGGGTACTCCCAGAGGTCATGACCCTTACACATGGTGAAATGCTGGGTATTCATAAAACACACCATCACCATATCTTCACACACAGTATGAACACCATTACAAAAGAAACATGATACCTTGTGATGTACATACAGCCACACAGTTGATTTGCGAAACAACTGGCTTCCAAATTATGGTAGCATTAGATCCCACCAGGATCACTCGGGGTACTTTAAATTTTAGATTCATCCAAGACCTTACTAAATGAATAGATAATATCACCGAGATGTATGATGACACATTCAGGTACACAGGTAAAGAGCTACAGGCCTATAAGAAAGAACTTGTGTAACATAGACTAGTGTTAAATTATTTAACAGCTGTTACTGGTGGATACTGTGTGACTCTGGCCACCCAAATTGGTGTCAAGTGTTGCACTTACATCACAAATAATACTAGTGATCCCAAGGAGGTGATAGATCGGAATATGGATGAGATTCTACAGCTGAAATGGGAATTTTGAAAGAACCATAATGCCTCATTGACTGAGGTGGAGAAAAGGGGTAGAAGAGTGGTTCTCATGGTTGAACCCTGTAAAATGGTTCTCCAGTCTAGGGGAGTGGGTCCAGGAAATGGTTGCTAGTGTAGGTAAGCTCCTGATCCTCATATTGGTTGTCATCTTAGTAATTGGCTTAAGTGTCAGATCTGTTCCTACTGTATTGAAGTGTGTAAAATGTAATGCTAAGGTAAAGTGGGAGAATGAAATTCTGATGATGGTTAGTAGTAATAGTATGGATACCAAGGTAAATGAAGAACTGCATTACAATCCTGAATTAGAATGTACCATCAGATGATGAAAGGTGGATAGATTCAGCCATGCATGAAAAGTATTATTAAAACATTACTTTAAACATCTTAAATAATGAAGTCCTTATCCCCTTCAAGACTTCCTTTATAGGTTAGGTGCATCCCCACATCTTTCCCATGATCTTCAGAGATCTGTGGCGTGTGTATAAGGGTATTTTTATGTCCCTCCCAGGGGCGCATTATTGATGGTTTAATGACCAAACTGTGCCATCCCATAAGATAACATTAAATAATATTTTATAGTGTATGAATGAATAGATGAAGACTAAGAGTGTGATAGCGCTTTGGTTGCTATCAAAGGGTGGACTGTCAAAGCTGGATGATTGGCTGAGATCAAATCTTTTAAACTAATATCTGGTGACGCCATTTTGCATCGCCTATGATGATGCCATTTTGCGTCATCAGCATAATACCATCGGGTACAACGCTATACTTGGTTATTAGCGTTGTGCGTCTGCTTAACTACTGCATTTTGTTGAAAGTCCAATCAAAACCTATACGCACATTAGATAATACATATAAAATATACAAGATGCACAATGCACACTAGCGAAAGTACACATTCTCACACTCACACATGCACGCACTTATAAAAAGGTTCTTTCATATTAAGATTAATATTAGAGATTTTATTAGCAAATGCTTATGTTGTGAAATGTAATGTATATGATATTTAGGGTGCAGAAACTAGTAGAAAAGTGCAGCTTTGGTTAATTTTTGGGGTGTGGGTCCCCCTAGATTGCTTTTGCTGATATGCTTCAGGGAACCGCAGTATAACACATTTTCCTTTAACACATTTTAATACTTCACTGTCTGTTTCCTTTATATATATGTATTTCACTTTTTTATTTTTATGCTTCATATGCGGCCAGTGGCTGCTCTTAACACTTCACTTTTCTTATTAGAGCGGTGCTTTGGGGTGGATTGGCTGGGCTAGTTTGGGGGTGTCCTGCGCTCTGGATTTGAACCTTTGTATGTTAGGGACTTGTCCGATAAGAGGTTACCCGGATATGGTGGGCAGGCCCATAAGCTTGGCCAAGATTATGCCAAAAACCTCTATTGTATTTACTGCAAAATGTATTTATTTATATATAATCAGTTAATTTGGAGCTGTGCACCTGTATTTTTTCTTTGTATATATATCAATGGTCTCCACTGGTAGCACCTCCAATTATATATATATATGTCCAGAATGTGCAGTCTGAGATTTATTTTCTTAAGTTTGTATTTTTGGTACTAGTAGACAATGGTATGTTTGGTACCATTCTAAATCCCTGTTTATTCGCAGATCTCCGGTTCTATCGGCAAGGAGATCGCATCATGTGTCCGCAAGTTATGAATTATACGGAATTAGGGATTAGAATGTATACCTCTGTATGTAGTGTCTTTTGGCTAGTTTAAACCAGTTCTTTGGTGGGAAAATCACACAAAGAAACTTCTGAGGAGCTGGGACATACTCCTAGTGACACAGTATGAATTGACCTATGACCTGCATCGTACCAAAATGTCCAGGAGCAAGAACCAATGGAAATCTGTTAACTAGTTTCTTTGTTAGAGCTGAACTCTGTAAGGTATATAACCTGAGTACTGATTATAGTATGCAGCCATTCTTCTTGGATGACCACAGGCTTCTGAATTGATGACTGGATACTGGGAATAGTACACACGTATGTATCGGCTTGTACCTTTGTATTTACTTGCTTTTTGTGCTAATTGTCTAGATCACAGTGCATTCTCCTTTTCATTTAATAATATAACTTTTTGTGTTTTGGAACCACAATTGGATTGGAAAGCAATTTTTTCTTATGCGACTTGCAGCGCTATTTAGTGACATTTAGGTATAGAGATTAAGGGGCATCAATATAATCTAGAGATGTGCGGTTCAGTTCTATAGAATTCTCGTCTCCGCTTCCTCCCACAACCTAAGCCTACCACGTCTCATATTCCAGTCTCGGACATGACAGTTTGCTCAGGCCCAATGGAGGCTGCAGGATCCCAAGGTACTGGGTCAATACAAGAGTTGACCTCTCAGATGGACAACCAAGAGGTGGCCCAGCAACAAGTGGCTCAGTATTTACAGGAGCTCTCGAGGAACTGGTTTCTATTCAAACCATGTTGGCTTCTATTCTTCCGGCTCCTCCGGCTGCAGCTCCCGCACCTTCTCCATCAGTTCCTCCTCTGGTGGCTCCTATTCCCAAACCCAGACTCCAGTTAGCAACTCTGGAGAGGTTTGACGGTGATCCCAGGCAGTGCCGAGGATTCATCAATCAATGTGAGATCCAATTTGAATGTCTTCCCCAGAATTTTCCCATGTCTCGGGGGAAAGAAGCATATGTGATATCACTGTCATGTCTGAGACTGGAATATGAGACGTGGTGGGCCTAGGTTGTGGGAGGAAGCGGAGACGAGGGGACTGGATATATGTTCTCCTCATCCACAGGTCTTGAGTGTTGGCGAGACCTGGGCAAAGGTGCCGAATCTAACCCACAGGATGGTGTTCGCCAGTGACCCCCCCAAGCAGGATTTGGGCTTTGCTGCACCCCGTGAGCAGGTTGCGGTCCTTTGACCAGGTACCCAAGCCCCGCGGGAATAGAGACACAACACCCATGGCCCAGAGAGGTTATGTCTGGGTAGGCACAAAGCAATAACCTAACAGTATAGTGACAACCCCTTGACATGTAGATCAATATAAAGAAGGAATTCAAGTGGAGGAGGACTCACGGTTACTTGAGCAATCACCAGCGATGGAAGGCACACAAGTAGAGATGGCGCACAGGTATTCACCAGAGATGGGAGGCACACAGGTAGAGGTGGTATACACTGCTGCACGGATATTCACCAGAGACGGGAGGCACACAGGTAGAGATGGTATACACTGCTGCACGGATATTCACCAGAGACGGGAGGCACACAGGTAGAGATGGTATACACTGCTGCTGTAAAGAAGGTTAGGAACCTGGACCGGGAACTCAACTAAGGCACGCTAGGAGACAACCGTTGTTCAGGCAACTTCCTGTAAACTGTGGAATAGCTTTATACCCTGGGGAACCCTTTGATAGATGCACAGCATCAGCTGATCACTCACCTATCCTGGGAAGGAGATCCTGTCACATGGGCCGACTGTCATGGCGGCGCCCATGTCCGGAATTGTGATGCCAGACACCAGCCCACCCGGAAGCCACTGCATGTGGGGAGAATGCTCAGCTTCTCCCCCGCCGCCGCGCCAGCTGCCTGACCATCCGGGATATCAGGGGAAGCTGGTGGAGCGGTAAGCAGGAGCCGATCCCTGGCTGAGCCCTGACAGTACCCCCCCCTTTCATCACTCACCTATCCTGGGATAAATCTCCTATAATAGTTTGCGAATCCTAAGAACCGCTGAGTGCCTTTTAAAGAAGTAGGCAGGGGCCACTCAGAGATTGCTTTTAGTTTGTCGGGATCCATCTGAAGACTCTTCCCGGAGATTTTGTGACCCAAAAAAGGTACCGCAGTTTGATCAAAAATACATTTGGACAGTTTTCCAAAAAGGTGATGAACACAAAGGCGGGACAATACCTCCCGTACATGAAGATGATGGCTCTGTAAATCTCTAGAAAAAATTAAGATGTCATCGAGATAAATCACAACAAATTTATGAAGAATATCCCGGAAGACCTCGTTGACATAACCTTGAAATATAGCTGGTGCATTGCAAAGACCAAAGGGCATTACAAGGTACTCGAAGTGCCCATCTCTGGTATTGAATGTGGTCTTCCACTCGTCCCCAGCTTTAATTCGAATCAAATTATACATGCCACATAGATCCAGCTTGGTGAAGACCTGAGCCCCTTGGACCTTGTCAAAAAGTTCTGAAATTAAAGGTAAGGTGTACTGATTCTTTATGGTGATTTGGTTTAACCCTCGGTAATCTATGAAGGACGGAGTCCTCCATCCTTTTTCCCTACAAAAAAGAAAACTGCCCCTGCAGGAGAAGAAGAGGGACAAATAAATCCTTTAGCGAGGTTTTCCTTAATGTATTCTTCCATGGCAGCGGTCTCTGGAATGGACAAGGGGTAAGCACGACCACGTGGAGGACTTTTCCTGGGAAGTAAATCGATAGTGCAATCCCATGGTCGATGTGGAGGAAGTTCATCTGCGGCTTGTTCACAGAATATGTCAGCAAACTCTTGATAAGCCTCCGGCAACCCAGGCTGGGGGGTTGTCTTGGAGACACAGGACGGAGGAACTTCTCCACCGAATTGGAAACTGTTGCTTGGTTACATACTGGAATGACCTTGGTCAAACAATTTTGAAAACAATGTGAGCCCCAGGATAGGATTTGCATTGCATCCCAGTCGAAGACAGGATTGTGTTTTTTCAACCAGGGCAATCCTAATACTAGCTCATAGGAGGATTCGGGTAATTTGTTCTGTCTTGTATTAAATGCACCCAACAGAAGACTCCACGTAGGAATATGGTTGGTCCTCTACATCCTTTAACAATTCCAGCTGCTCCATGGACCCACATCTCAATGGATTTTATTTCTGAATTACCTCGGTGCAAGGGGCATAACACGGTATGGGTGGTTGTGGATCGCTTTTCTAAAATGGCACACTTGATTCCACTGGTTGGTCTTCCTTCAGCCCCTCAATTAGCAAAAATTTTTATTCAAGACATCTTCAGATTGCATGGTCTTCCAAAGGAAATAGTCTCAGTGTTCAATTTGTAGCTAAGTTCTGGAGAGCCCTATGTAGTACATGTGGAATCAAACTGAAGTTTTCCTTGGCCTACCACCCACAGTCGATTGGTCAAATGGAAAGGGTCAATCAAGAGCTGGAGACCTTCATTAGGCTCTTTGTGTCATCCTCCCAGGATGATTGGGTGGACCTCCTACCATGGGCAGAGTTTTCTCACAATTATAAGTACCACTCTTCCTCTAAATCCACTCCTTTTTTACGGTTTTTGGTAGACACCCTCGAGTTACAGATTTCCAAAAGCTCCCATCTATGGATGTTCCAGCAGTAAACCAAGATATCCAATCTTTTTCAGTTTTGTGGAGTAAAATTCATAAATCATTAAAACAATCTTCAAAAAATTATAAGAAATTTGCTGACAGGAGAAGTTTGACTGTTCCACTGTTGAGAGTTGGGGACAGAGTTTGGTTGTCCTCCAAGAATATTCGGTTACGAGTACCGTCTTTGAAACTCACCCCACGTTTTATTGGGCCATATCATGTCCTCAAGGTAATCAGTCCGGTAACTTATAAATTGGAACTTCTCCCTCAAATGAAGATTTCAAATACTTTTCACGTTTCTCTCTTACGACCTCTGGTGCTCAACCGTTTTCAGAGTTGTTCTCCTAAGTTACCTCAAGTTAAGACATTACAAGGCACTGAATTTGAGGTGGAGAGGATTTTACATTCCCGGCACAAATTTAACACCCTTCAATATCTCATTGGTTGGAAGGGCTATGGCCCAGAGGAAAGGGCCTGGATCAAAGCCTCTGATGTGCACGCTCCGCGACTAATCCAGAGTTTTCATAGGAGATTTCCAGATAAGCCTGATGGGTTTTCGATGCCCACCCTGAAAGGGCGGGGTACTGTCAGGGCTCAGCCGGGGATCGGCTCCCGCTTACCGCTCCGCCAGCTTCCCCTGACATCCCGGGTGGTCGGGCAGCTGGCGCGGCGGCGGGGGAGATGCTGAGCATTCTCCCCACATGCAGTGGCTTCCGGGTGGGCTGGTGTCTGGCATCGCTATTCCGGACATGGGCGCTGCCATGACAGTCGGCCCATGTGACAGTATCTCCTTCCCAGGATAGGTGAGTGATCAGCTGATGCTGTGCATCTATCAAAGGGTTCCCCAGGGTATGAAACTGTTCCACAGGTTACAGGAAGTTGCCTGAACAATGGTTGTCTCCAAGCATGCCTTAGTTGAGTTCCCGGTCCAGGTTCCTAACCTTCTTTACAGCAGCAGTGTATACCATCTCTACCTGTGTGCCTCCCGTCTCTGGTGAATATCCGTGCAGCAGTGTATACCATCTCTACCTGTGTGCCTCCCGTCTCTGGTGAATATCCGTGCAGCAGTGTATACCATCTCTACCTGTGTGCCTTCCGTCTCTGGTGAATATCCGTGCAGCAGTGTATACCATCTCATACTGTGTGCCTCCCATCTCTGGCGAATATCCATGCAGCAGTGTATACCATCTCTACCTGTGTGCCTCCTGTCTCTGGTGAATATCCGTGCAGCAGTGTATACCACCTCTACCTGTGTGCCTCCCGTCTCTGGCGAATACCCGTGCAGCAGTATACGCCATCTCTACTTGTGTGCCTTCTATCTCTGGTGATTGTTCAAGTAACCGTGAGTCCTCCTCCACTTGAATTCCTTCTTGATATTGATTTACGTGTCAAGGGGTTGTCACAATACTGTTAGGTTATTGCTTTGTGCCTACCCAGGCATAACCTCTCTGGGCCACGGGTGTTGTGTCTCTATTCCCGTGGGGTTTGGGTACCTGGTCAAAGGACCGCAACCTGCTCATGGGGTGCAGCGGAGCCCAAATCCCACTTGGGGGGCTCACTGGCGAACACCATCCTGTGGGTTAGATTCCGCACCTTTGCCCAGGTCTCGCCAACACTCAAGACCTGTAAATGAGGAGAACATATATCCAGGCCCCTCGTCTCCGCTTCCTCCCACAACCTAGACCCACCACATCTCATATTCCAGTCTCAGACGTGACAGAGAGCATGCACTTGTATGGTCATAATCTCTTTTATTAGACATGTGCTTAAAATCCAGTGCTGCCTGCACTTGTGTCTGTAATTGAGGCTGTAATTGCTGTTTAGTAATTGGGATGTGGGTTCTGGTGTGATGTGATAATAACTGCTGTGCAGGGATGGTATTTCATCCTGTGGTATGTTATGTAGGTTTAAGAGTGCCAAACATATATCAGTCTGGTCTCGTACGCATTTCTCTAATAGATGCTTGGCAGAGCGAGCAGCTCTTTCTAAGAGCCCATTGGATTGTGGATATAGTGGACTGCTGGTGATGTGTGTGAAATCCAAAGTACTAGCAAACATATTGATGTTTGTGGCATTGTCTGTGTTGAGTTTCTGAGGTATTCCATGTGTGGTGAAGTGTCATTTGAGCTTTGTAATGACAGTGGTGTTGGTAAGAGTAGGTAAATTATTAATCTCAGACCATCCTGAGTAAGAGTCTATGAGAACCAGGTACTCCTTACCCCTCCATACAATAACATCAGCAGCAGTGACAGACCATGGAAGATCTGGGATGTCATGTGGATGCAGAGGCTCTTTAGGTTGGTGTACATGAATGGCCATGCACAGGCCTCTTAAGATCATGAAACATAATGGGCCAATAGAGCAGTTCCCTGGCCCTGCACTTAATGGCCTCCAGACCAGGGTGCCGTTGGTGCAGTTGCCTGGTGTATTACTTTTGCAATGTGTAAGGTATAACAAATCTCTGACTTCACAAAATGATCCCGTCTGGCAGAGATAACTAGTCTCGCATGGCAAAGAATGGGTGTAAGTCTTGGGAAGCTCTCTGGACAACAGAGGCCAGCCTTGCTGAACAACCTGAGAAAGACGTCGACATAAATCAACTGCCAAAGATTCTTTTGCAGCTCCTTCATATGGACAGAGAATAAAAATTTCACGGACATCACATCATTGTCATTGTCAACCTGTAGAGGAGAGGAATGTCCTGGAGAGGACATCAGCCACAAACATTTCTTTGCCATGCTTGTAGAAGACAAAAATTGGACTTTGCACTTAGTGGCTATTATTAATCTGTGATGGCAGAATTAAATGGACACAACTCGATCATATATGTGTAAATATACAATTTTAATCATAAAACACTTAAAGTATCTATTATATATTTATAAAACTAATATCAATTAACCTATATATTTATTATTGTTAAAACATTTTAGCATCCTACAAAGATAAAAAACCTTAATAATATATATAGCTACAATAATATAGACAGCATCCCACACGAAAATTGTACTAAACGGCCACTTAAAAAATGTGTGTAATCAGGATGTGTCCATACAGTAATTCTTTCTGAAATTAAATCCTGTATTGAGACGGGTTTTGTGTGTCTGAAAAATAAGTAAGTATACAGTCATGTACAGGTAATTTGTTCCTAATCCAAGATGGATGGTAATGTATCACCTTAAATAAATGGAAATGCTAGACTTAAAATCCAAATCCACACTGTGAGCACTGAATAATGTCAATTAATTGTATCACACAACTGTATCAATCATTTCTTGATTGGAGGGATACTTGTCAAGTTTAGAAAGTAAGAAGCGTGATTTATGTATCTAAAGAACCACGGCTACAATAGTTCTGTGCACTGCTCGGGATACTGACAGCACAGCTGACGTGTGACAATCTCTCTCTTTAGAGAGTGCAACTGGACAGCCGAAAGGCTGACTTACATCGAAGTCGCGTCGCTTGTCCAGGTAAAGTGTATAGCTGTAGTGGTCTCTCGTCAGCAGGCATGGGAGCACATGGTTTGCCAGAAATTGTGTACAAGGATACTGATGCTTCATAGCTGATTTAGTTGGTGCGAGCTGAAGGCTGGTGCTAAGGTGGATATCAAGGTAAAAAACTGGGGATCCTCTGACGTGTTACGCCCCTCTTTCCACTATAGGAGCTTTATCAAATAGACTGCATGTGTGATGCTGTCTATATTATTGTAGCTATATATATTATTAAGGTTTTTTATCTTTGTAAGATGCTAACTGGATGTATTAACAATAATATATATGTAGGTTAATTGATATTAGTTTTATAGATATATAATAGATACTTTAAGTGTTTTATGATTAAAATTGTATATTTACACATTAATGATCGAGTTGTGTCCATTTAATTCTGCCATTACAGATTATTAATAGGCACTAAGTGCAAAGTCCAATTTTTGTCTTACTTGTTTATAGTTGTTTGGGGCAATGCCAGCCCTTGTAGTGATCTTGCTGCTGCCATTTATCAAACTGAGATATATTTGTAATCATTAATATTTTTAATAAACGCATTATTAGCGCTATAGCCATTTTTTTAGTTTCTATGCTTGTAGAAGACGTCTAGGTGGTACCTCTGTAATTTGAGCATCATCCTTTGAATACGGGCAGATGCATTATGCAGAGGCTTTCTCATGATGGTGATGCGCAGTTGGTGGTCAGTTTTGATGGTGACTTGCCATCCATAGATGAAATCATGGAATTTGCGGCAAGCAAACACCAACAGCAGCAATTGGTTTATTTTTTTTAGGCAAACTGCACCCAGCATGTGCTGTGATGCATCAGCTGAGATCACTACTGGTAGTTGTACATTGAAGTATTGCAGAAGAGGATATCTGGTGTACCCATCAAACAGTGGTTCCATACACCATTGAAACACCTCACTGCCAGTAGTCGGGCCATATGACATGTGAAAGAAGGCATATCTCCCAGCTGGTGTCAAAAAAGCAGTAAGGAGTGACGTTTCTAATGTGCTGAAGACCTTGGCTTCCTGCATGTCAGAAATGACTTGTTCAACTGTTCCCAATGGGTGATGGGGTCTTAGCAGTGCTTTATTGAGGTGTAAGGGGTCTATTCAAATCCTGACAGTCCCATGTTTTTTTTTACAGCAACCACCATTGCAGATACCCATTGGATCACTTCTTCAAAAGCGGTTATGGGGTTAGGACACCAAGCACAGTCATGTGCTCCATCTCAGCTAGGACTTTATCCTTCATGGCGATTGGAACCCTCTGTGGTGCGCACAATGTAGGGTTGACAGATCATCCAAGTGCATGTGGTAGATGACAGTTTGATAGATGACAGATGATAATGATGTCGCAAGTGAATAAATCCTTAAAGTCACGAAACTCTGGGGTGTCTTGTTGTGTCATGTGTACTTCAGGCCCCAAATGTATCCACCCAAGGCGCACACTGTCAGACAGTCTGAGCAATGGTCTAACATCACAATCAACAAAGCAACAGTGCACATGTGTATTTGATGGTGGCATGCCCCATGGTATACAAGTTTCTTACTGACTCCTTGCCTTCCCTCCTAGAAGTTTCTGAAGACTGCACTAATATGGTGATCAAAATAGCCCACGGCATCAGTCCCACTCCGGACAACTAATCTTCTAGACCCAGGGAAGTACTCTTTCGCTGTCTAAATTTTCTACATAAATCGACATTGTGAATGGCCTCCAGAAAAGTCTCCCGATTGAAGTAGGAAGGACATTGTCTTCACCTATTTCAAGATTATTCAGTGGAATTATCCAAGGCAAGATGACAGCAGTGTTGGCATGGTTAGTACTTGGAATACCACGTGCTGTTAACCTGTGTCTGACACAGTGATCATATTGGTGGCAGTGACTTAATGACTAAGTGGAGGATATTATTGGTCAATGCTATGACTCCATATTCGCATACAGGTATCTCATTTTTAGAGTCAACTTGGACTCTGTGATATACTTACTATAGTGACCACCATGTTCTTTATTTAAAACCAGTTGAATACAAGGTTGTCTTAAGTGACATCATTTTTTGTCTCCTGGAATCTCACATATTTCTTCCTTGTGAGTTTTGTTTACCACTCATACAGCTGGTATCTTGTCCCTTGGATCTAGTACACTATTATTTAATTTTCCTAATTTTCCTTTTTGTTGTAGGACTAGTTTATATTCCATCTGGGCAATTGGGTTAGTCTCATGACTTATTTCCTAAGTTTTTATGAAATACAGAGACCATCACGGTCTTCTTGTATATATCATTTTTTTTATCAGTTATGATACCGTTCTGTTCCTAGGATACTTGTTTTTTCCATAAATTTTTGCTTTGCCCTGAAGAGCATTTGTATTTCCATTACTGATATTCCTTTTTTTCCACAATTGAGTTTTCTTTCATATTTATTTTATCTCTTTTTTCTTTCTTTTCTTTCTTTTAATCTTGTGGCTT
Source organism: Taudactylus pleione (assembly GCA_031769625.1). Lineage (NCBI taxonomy): Eukaryota > Metazoa > Chordata > Amphibia > Anura > Myobatrachidae > Taudactylus > Taudactylus pleione. Next base: position 2,081,671 of record JAUIMM010000169.1, on the reverse strand, counting down.
TATATAATAAATATTGTTTCATATGTTTTGTTCTCTTTTGTATTTATGTCTTTTTTAATGTTTGCACTTTTAGTGTTTTCATGCTGCACCTGGTGGTGCTTCATGTACAGTTCCATTTTTGACAGCATTATCTGGCACACAGACATTGACTGTCAAGTATGGTGTGGGCTATCAACTGCTGTCATATGAGGAGGCCATATCATGATGCCTGCCTCTGACATATTGATGTCATGATGCCTGCATCTGGCGTGGTGACATCCCAATGCTTGCGCAGGTCCTGCCCCGAAGACATCACTTGCCCAGCACATGGCGGAGGGGCAGATACTGCATTCACTTGTTTGGAGGCTATTTGGTATATAGGTACAGTATGTACCTGTTTGTATTTTATTTGTTCTTGACAGAAGTCTTATAGACTAAATCATCGAACGATGACATTGGTTGACTTGAGTCTTCTTCAAAAGGACCTGTGAGTGCCACAGTAATCTATGTTCACTTTATTGGTATTTTGTTCCTTCTGAGGGCACCTGGGCAAGTTTCTACATTACATTGTATATATATATAATAAAACAAATAGAAGAGACTTCCGGTTCCGATGGCTATGTGAGCAGCCTTGGCGCCCTTCAGCTCTGCTACAGCCACACCAGGAACTCACTTTACTAGCCACTGGGCAGTTCCATACAAAAGCCCCTACTGCTCCTTGCCTTCATTGGCCCAGGCTCTGGTGAATGGATAACTATTTATCCCCCTTTATGCCAGCTAAACACAGGAGAAAGACAGAGCATGCAGAATCCAATATGGCCACCGCAGCTGGATCCTTGGTGTTCAGTACAGCCTCTGTCCCTCCTTCCTCTCTTAGCAATGATCCACAGTCCTCACAGGGGTCCACTCTATCTCCCCTCACCCATACTGATGTGGTCAAGGCTATTCAGGATACTATGCTCCCTTCCAGGAGCAGAATAAACACCACTCTGAGGCCATATGGAAGTTTAAAACACAGATCTCCCAGCTTTCCTCTAGAGTGCTCACTTCAGAAACTGCACTAATATGAGGATCAGAGGAGACCACGGCATTGGTCCCACTAGGGACAACTTATGTTCTAGACCCAGGGAAGTCCTCTTTCGCTGCCTAAATTTTCTACAGAAATCAGCATTGTGTATGGAGTCCAAAAAAGTCTCCCGATTGGAGTAGGAAGAACATCGTCTCCACCTATTTCAAGATTATTTGGCAGAATTATCCAAGGCAAGATGATAGTTTTCACCCATTTGTGCTAGATTAATTCAGGATGGTCGGAAGTTTACGCAGCTGTATCCAGCTCATCTGCAGATTTTTAATGACTCGGGGCCACTTGATTTTACCACTGCAGGTGACGCCTCTGCATTCTTGGATGAAGCTGCTCAAGGACTTACGATGATTCTACAAGATCTGAATCAGCAGCATTTGTAACCTGATCTTCTATTATGATTGCCTTGTTTGAATACTTTCTGAATATTCGCAATTCAAACATTAACTTGCATGGACATATCCTGACATTGGTCGAGTATATACACCTCTTAATAACATGTGATTGTTACATGCAATTCCTTTCCCTCCCCCCTCCCTCCCGCCACCCTCTTCTACCCTTTTATGCCTCCATCTTAAATGTGTAATTTGCTCTATTTTATGGTGCTGTTGTTGTGTCTCATGTTTTATTATATTGCATTGTTCCTGAGCAGAATGCCTTGCTGCCCTAAACTCTTTAAACTACAAAGCTTTATGTTTAATAGTTTTTTGTTATTCCAACTCGGATGTCTATAGCTTGCTTTTTTGCTAATGCAGGCTTTTCAGCCTACATTTCGTTATTTGTTTGTAATGTATTTGTTTTTTTTATTTATTTTCTTTTTCGGATTGTTTTACTTTTCAATTTTTGGTCATGCATTGCTCTAGCACTGATATATCTTTTTTGGAGATGCGCTTTTACTTGCATCGTATCCCTCTGTTGATGCAGGGTCTCTGGCTCTTCCTGAAGTTGCTACTGACTATAGCTTTTTTGTTTTTCTCACTTTTGGGTATACAATCAAGGAGTGTTATGTTTTTTTTTATAGATGCCTTTAAATAATCTCAAAATAGCATCATGGAATGTAGATGGCATAAATTCAACCTTAAAGCGTGAGAAAATTTTCACCTATCTCAAAAAAACACATTGTGATGTTTGCTTATTACAGGAGACCCATATTCTTCCTAAAGAAGTTGATAAACTTAATATGTCACAATTTTATGTGTTATCCTCCGCCACCTACAACGCCAGGCCAAGGGTGTTGTAATACTTCTAAAAAAGTCCTTGCAATTTGTTTTACATTCTAATGTTATTGATCTTGTGGGGATGCTTTGTAATAGTGGATACTACTATTGAAGTCTCACATTATGTGTTTTGTAATGTTTATGCTCCAAATGTTTACAGCAAAGTATATTTCCAACGTCTGCTTTCTAAACTATATATCGACACTGACTCTCATTTAATAGTGGGTGGGGAATACAATATACCAGCTTCTCCAAAAATGGACAAAAAACCTTCCAAATTGGCTCCGATGCATCAGGTCCCTGTCAGTATCCCCTTTATTTCACAACAACTTCACCTTGCTGATGTGTGGAAGGTGCTGCACTCTACTGACAGGCAATACACTTGTCATTCAGAGGTTCATAGCACCCTTTACAGAATTAATTGTATATTGGTATCTGATGCTCTCCTTACCAATGTGGTGGATGCAGAAACTGAACCGATATCTTTGTCGGATTATGGCCTCATTTGGGTCACCTTACTGTTCAATTCTTCACAGGGCCAATGTAAAAAGGGGTGCTTTCCAGCATATCTATCTAACTTTAGGCAGTTTAGCAGCAAGTATGAATCTACATAGGATAGTTTTATGATCACCAACCAGGAGTATATTGCTGACCCTCTCCTATTATGGCAAACCTCCCAGGCTGTGCTTTGCAGTGAAATTATATCTTTTGTTAAGCAACATAATAAAGATCTTTCCAAATTATACAACTCATCACAAGAAGCCTTAACAGATGGATACAACAAAAACATATAGCCTATAATAACTACAAGTTTTACCAATTGGGGAATAAGTCTGGTAGAATGTTTTCTTCCCTTCTTTGAGGGGACAGAGGGCCTGATTCAGAGCCGCTCGTAAGCGGCCGCTCGTTCGCTCCGAGCGATGTTCGCACATCTGCGCATGCATATGGGTCGTAATGCGCATGCGCCAACCAGTCATTGCAGTCGGAAATCGAGTGCTCGCAAAATAGCGAGTGCCTGCTAATTTGAGTGACAGGATGAGGCGTTTGTGGGTGGTAACAGGGGAAAGTGCTTGAAAACTGGGAGTGGTGATCCGAACGCAGGCGTGCCAAATGGTCAAAACGGGCATTTTAAGGGTGTGCATAATTAACAAAGCAGCGTCATCGACCACGTCACTTGGTTGTTTCTTAGCCTGAACTGGTCGCATGATTGCGGCACTGCGAGCAGTTCAGATGCCTTTCGATGTACTCGATTAATCAAATAAATAGCGGAGATGACATAGGATTCGAACGGCCAGGGGGCGTCTTTACAAAATAGCGAGCGCATGTTTCATTCGCTCGCTCAGACATAGAGGCGTCAACAGACCGCAAAGAGCGAGCGCTCAATTTAAATAGCCGGCCCCTTTTTCTGAACGAGCGAGCGCAAATAGTGTCCGGCTCTGAATCAGGCCCAGAAGTCAAACCATCATAGAGGCTCTCAAGCAACCTGACGGTACCAGAGTCACTAAAGGAAAGGATGTGTTAGGAGTTTTCCAAATTTTTTTGGTAACCTTTATACCCAAGACCCTGCTACTCTTACTTTTCCCACAGAGGATAATGTTTTGACATACTATACCCTCACCAAATTGGAGAACCCAAGTGCAGTCTCGGTCTGTGGTGAGTGAAACCTGGTTACAATTGATTTTTTTTACAAAATTCTGAAGCATGTCTTTGTTTATATTATTAACCTGACCTAGCTTCAGAAATTGAAGAGCAGTGAAGCCACAAACACCCATCACTTTCTTTTGTAAATATTTGCATAGTTGTAATGATAGTATCTTGTGATGCTTAATGTCTGGACTCAAAGACAAAATAGTTGTCTACCCCTGTCACAAACCATCAAAAATCATGTTCATCCTATGTTCATCCCAACCTTAACTAAAATCTGTATTCGCTCTCATTTGGTATCTTTCCATCATTATTCAAGCATGCAGTGATTTCTTCTATAATTTGATCACTGAAAAATCCAGAAGCAATTACACACTTCTAATTCTCCAAAGTGTCTCTGCAGTTTTGACACTCTTGTCATACAAATGATACAATCCACATTCTTCAGGACACATATATTTTGGGTCTCATTCTACTGTATTTATTATATTATCCTCTGTCACAGTGCACCGGGCACCGGACACCGGAGGTTACTTACTGGGTCTGGCAGCACTGGGGTCCCAGCTATAAGAGGGAGTCTCTGGCACTAGACAGGTGCTAGAGTATAGGCTCCCAACCTTACGCCAGCATTCCATAATCCAATGATCCTGCTTGATACTGACTTTGGCTTGTCCTTGACCTGATTCCATCTCCTTCCTAGTACTGAGCTTAATATTCCGGTTCTGACCTTGGCTTTGTTCTTGACACTGATATTGTCTGATTCCTGGTACTATCTTGTCTGTTTGGTTCTAACCAGGCCTGTTGACTATGTTTGTACCCATTCATTGTACACCACTGTAATCCAGAGTACATCACCTGTACTAGGGAACCAAGTCTGAGGACCGCGTCCTGCTTATCGGATGCAGCCAAGTCCAAACCTCCTTGTGGGGGGTCCCTGGTGAATACCACCGGTACATTAGACTCTGTGCCTCAGTTAATGGTCTTGCCAATCCCAAAGTATGGGCTAGCATCCATTATCTATCCAAGAGTTGCAACATCCTCTTTCTGTGTGCTTCTCTGAATCCACCTTATCTAAGCTGTTAGTCTCAGTCATAGTTCCTCTGCTTTTTACTATCTACAGTACCACTTCTATTGTACAACTAATAATCCTTTTCAAATTTCAATATCATCTCTATGCAAAACGATACCTAAATTTACCTATACTCACCAGCAGGGCCACTCCAAAGGTTGGAGATAGGGCATCTATGTTAGGGGGCCCGGCAGGTCAGATGGCTAACTCAGAATGCACAGTCAGAACTACTAGTTTTGTTAACCACTTAACTGGCATGGTCACATGGTATGCAGCTGTCACTTCACAGACTTTCACCCACACATCCAAGGAGATCGTGCCCTCCTCCTCCATCTACCATCACTTAAAATAGAAAATCAGTTCTGCACTTGTGCTGAATTGATTTCCTATTACTGGACCACCATCTGGCTGTGCTGTAGCAGTCTATAACTGCCAACATTGCACATCCCATTTTATCTCCAGAATGCCATGCAATCAGCATACTAGAGCACATATGCCAAATACAAATGTGCAAAGTGGTTTTCTTCTGGGCACTATTCAGAAAAACTCTGTGAGCACAGAGACCAGCTGCAGCAGGAACACTCAGTTTTCTTTGAGATACACTCCACTGCACTCTGCAGAAGGTATGCCAGTGGGGTGGAGATATATTAACATTATAAGGGTAATGATACTGAGAGATGTATTGCCACTGGAATATTGGGTGGCAATTTTACAATGGAGATATAATGTATGGACACTGGGGGGCAGGGTAATGCTACAATGGAGACCTATGGACACAGGGGGTAGAGTGTAATGCAATTGGGATCTATTAACAATGGTGTGGTGGCAGGTAATGCCACTGAGGGTTATATTGCTACTTAAGGGGTGATTGGGGCTAGCTCCATAAGCTATTCAACCCAATAATATCACACATAACTTTACACTTCAATTTCTACACTCACATAACCCACTGATCAAAAGACAACATTGCTGTGTGACTAGATTATATAGTCCACCAAGAAATTTTGCAAGTTGGCTAGATCATTTTGGAATATGTGGCACTTATCCTTATGTGTATTTAACTTCCCTGTAGATTGTAAGTGTATGAGCTTACAACCCATACCTCTTTGTCTGTCTTTTGCTTTTACTATTTTGCTCCCAGTTGTAATGCACAATAATTTGGCACAATATAACTCAATTTATTGTTAAGAATATTATTATTATTATTATTATTATTATTATTATTAATAATAATAATAATAATAATTAAATTTTCCATGAAATATGACCCTGTGGTTCTTATTTTATTTTGGTGCCATGGACCAGGGTCATTGTGACTCTTATCATTATATATTAGTAGTAATATAGAACCCGCATATGCCAGATTACTTCAGCCCGCCCCCTATCCACTATGCTTACTCTGTGCCAGGCACTGCACTGCATGGTTCTCCTCTCCCCTGCGCCTTTATTTATGAAGCAGCAGCTATTGTAAGCATCTGTGTTCCAACAGGTTGCAGCTGAAAATTTCAAACGACACCCGCAGTCAGTGTAAAGCCGGCGGATCAAGTTTTGGGGCTGGTTGAGGAATGTAACTTAAGTAATTAATTTCTATTTATATATATTATTTTGAAACAACTTGATTCAGCACATTTATTTGAAAGCATTTTGGATGTAAGGATGTAATTTTTTTTATTTTTTTTTGTTGTCCAGACTGGCTGTCACTTTACTCAAACTGTATGCAATTTCATCTCGCTTATCAGAATCATTTCTTAAAATATTATGACTTTTCCCATTGATTTGCCTTTACGTTTGGTACATTGGCACTTTGTAAATTGTAAAATGTATAAGATATAAAAAAAAGCAATTGCAAAAAATGTATTTTGACCTTAATAAATTGTATGTACAAACTGCACATAAAACCAAACAGAAAATTAAAATCACTCATTAGTAAAACAATGTAACACTACAATATAGTCTATGATGCACTGACAATATTTTTAGTTTTTTATTAATTTATTAAAGGGTTTGGAAGGTATATTGTTTATCACTTCATCATGTTACTTTCTTTTTATATCACATATTTCAATGCCATACAGTATGCTTTACAATGAGTAATACAACAATATATACAGTGTATTACAGCATGTACTGCACATTTTCTATTTATGTAGAAACATGGAAATGTAAAAAATCTAAATTTTGCTGAAACTTTATATTCATGTAGATAAAGATATACATGATATATTTGTAAGAGTGATAAAGCAATAGGCATTATTATATTATAATTACTAGTGTGTCAGGCATCTTCTTTGCACTCTCTCCTTTAATAAAAAGACATGCCAAATGAATTGATATAAATCTCTCACCAATACCACAGTTTAACTAACACATTAGATGGCTCTATTCTCTGACACTCTGCATAACAAAATGATACATTTGCCATCAAGCTGTTGGTAATCCATCAAACTCTTTTAGTCAATGTGAGTTAATTTTTGCAAAACTGCATTGACACTTGAAAGTGTTTGATGAATCATCCCCTTAGAAAGTTATTCGCAATCTGGAGAGGACCTTTGGAATATATACTACTGAAAAGATTTTATTTATGGTAATAGAGATAGCAGCACTTTTCTGCATATGCTCCAAGAAATAACTCTGTGTAACTTAATAGAAGAAAAATAGGTCAGCAAATTTCAGCAATAATGTTTTGAAGCTTTCAGAACTGCATTTGAACCAACTAACTCAAAAAAATCAAACAATATCCAGTAGAGTAGTTTAATTGAATTGCTACAGTATTTTGTTAGCATGAAAGAATATATTCCACTTAATATTCTAAAGTGGTCTTTTTGATTAAAATCTGTGGAAAAGCCCCATAAAGCAACTTTCCTTTAAACATTAGTCAGATTCCGGGACCTAGACTACGGAAAACAAGAATGTCTCACTGAATGCTATAACGTGAAGTTTTCACTTTATTTTCAGGTTCAGACTTGACTAGGCTAATGCATATGCTAGAACACTGGACTGTGCATGCGCAAGTGCTGTTTATGGACAGGGATTTCCTGGATACTTCTCTGAAAAGATTTGCAATGTTGTAATCCATATATTTTAGCTGGGCCAAGCACCAAAAAACGAAGCTTTTTTTGTAGCTTGATAAAAGGGGACTGCTTTTGTGATCGTTAAGAGGGGTAATTCAGTAGATGTCACCGATATCTCCTGACATACCCCTTTGGTAAATGGCCCGCTACAAAAAAATGCAGCAAGACTCCGAAAACAGGTATATTTTTTTGCAGGATAAACAGGTCCCTTATTTATAAAATGAAAATAAAAACCAAAACATTGTATTACAATAATAAATATTTACATACAATTACTTGCAGTAGTGCAGCATGGTGGTACATGCATCCCATTAAAATCATGACACTGTCTGATGCTGTTCCCATGTTTGTATTCAGGTAGTAAAATAAACTCTGTAAAATACTCCATTATTTGTTGTGATATAATAATAATAGTGGTTAATAAAAGTAAAAATAATAAAAGTCACAATGTCACTTATAGGAAGATAGTCTTTTTTATAATTGAAACTAAGGGTTTAGATAAACCAGCTTCTTATGGCAATAAAGCTAATAAATTGGCATTACCCTGATGTCTTGTTCAAGCATGGCTAATTAGTTTGGGAACATCATTGAAATTTTAAAAAGCTTTTGTATCCTATCCCTATAATGTTGGATAGTAAACAAGGGTAAAATAGGACATACAGTATATAACAAATGTTGTCTGGCAAGTTATAAGATGTGTAAGCAACAGAAATAACCTTTATTGGAGCAATATAGTGGCTTAGCAATTAGCATTGCTGTCCCACTGCACTGAGGTCATGGGTTTGATTTCCTATCTGTGTTGCATGCTCTCCCTGAGCTTGCCTGGGTTTCCTCCAGGTACTCTGGTTTCCTCCGACAATCCAAAAACATATTGGTAAGTTAATTTGCTTTTTACAAGTAATTAACCTTAGTATGTGTGTATATGTGCACATGTGGTTTTGAATATAGATTGTAAATTCTACTGGGGTAGGCACTGATGTGAATGACTAAATATTCTCTTTAAAGCAGATGTAACATGTGTGCACAATATACTGTAAATAACTGACAATAAAGAAATAAACAAATAATGGTGTCTTACTTTTTAAAATACAAGTGCATACACTACAAAACCTACATTTGAAAATTCCCACTGAGGATAATGTTTCCAGCCATGTGTATAATTAATCGTGTTTACATCTGACTCTGACAACAAAATCATTAATGCTGTAAAACCTCCTGAAACGAATAACTGGTTTGTTCCTAGATTTAACATGTAACAATTTATAGACTATATAGAGACTGCAGACTATATAGGGAAATATTGTGTTGTATTATATTGTTTGTTATATTGCGCTAAAGATATCCATACAGCCACTATGATATATGCTCTATATTTTAGCATCCAACTTACTGCATTTTTTAGAGGATGTAAAAATGAGGTATTTGGGCTTCCTCAGAGCACAAAGATCAGGGTCAGAAAAACTTGGGTGAAAATTTAGGGTTGCTCAGTGATTTAATATCTCCTGCTATCACAATTGATTTTTGTATATACCCAGGTCAGATACTGTAATGCCTGTTTCTAGTTTTATGCTAGAACCCAAAGGGCCTATACTAGGGAGCCAAGAGAATGACCTAAAAATCTTGCTACCTTACTAACACCTGTAGAAGAAAATTGCTGAACATATATCATAAATTAGATTTTTAGAATATTTTTAAACTGGTCATAAAATAATTTTTGAGAGAAAGCGCTCACATTGGTGGTATTGTATATCTGAAAATGACAACATCTCATGCAATTAATCTCCTTTTTTCACATACTGTAGCTTTTTTCACATACAGATTGGGTCAGATCTCTCCAATAAATTTGCTTGCTATTTAAAATTTCCATCTTCCCATATCTTCCTATAGCCATGCCCTATTTGTTTTCTTATAATGACCTTATTATTATATTCTAGAACATCAATCATCTCTTTGGGGGACATTTACTAACTTAAATTAAAATAAATTGCATATTTTAATTAGCTTTGATGTATGGTTTATAAACTGTAAGATATACTACACACATCAATGAAAACAATCTGAAATCGAAGTGGCAATTTAAAGCAATACCATTGCATTTCGATTGGTGAATGTGTTATGTCATGGTTGGCCAATACACACAGCTAAACTGTCACTTACAGTATTAGGTAAAGAAAATGTATTAAATTGTGCTTTATAGAATGGTAGAAATAAGTATATAAAGAAAATATAAACTAATTTAAAGTCACTGCAATTGCTCATTTGAAACTTGAGAAAATAACGGAACACCAGCGCTTCAAAAATTAGGTGCAGCAAATATATACAGGGCTGGTCCCTATCACGCTTATTAGAATACAGAATGAAAACAAAGTGTATAAAATGTGCACCCTCTTAGGTTACTATTTATTTATAAATGGCCTATAAACACAAAGCATATTCATTGTCCAAATGGAAAAATCTATTTGTTCTGATATATTTCAAAACTCCACCAGAAGTGTAATATCCCCAAAACAATTCCTAGGGTATTTATTCAAATTACTCTGTCTCTTCTGTTTCTGGTTGTTTTAGTCCTTTTGCCCAACCACTCCATATGGGATAAAAAATATGAATGGGAGGGAAAACAAGGTGCAAATAGTAAAGTACCATTTTATTGGGGAAAAAAGGTAACAAAAATAAAAACACTGCTTCAACAATCCTCCATTCACAAAAACAAGGTGTTGTACCAGATTTTAGGGGTGTAGTTTCCACACACCCAAGTTAGCATGAGCAGTAAAATCCAAGGCCTCTCGGGAATGGTCCTGAACACCTGCTGGTAGTATGGAAAAGTCTCCCCAGATGTAAATCCTGGTACTTTTTCTCCTTGCTGTTATCCACGTTTCAGTGGATATTTGATGATATATAAGTTATTCCTGCCACTACACATACATACCTTGAAAAAGACTCCTTTATGAGTTAAAACACATCAGTGGATAGAAGCAAGTACCAGGAATTAAATCTTGGGAGACTTTTCTGCACTACCAGCAGGCATTCAGGACCATTCCCGGGAGGCCTTGGATTTTACTGAACATTCTAACTTGGGTTTGTGTAAACTACGCCCCTCAAATATGATACACTGCCTTGTTTTTTGTGAATGGTGGATTACTGATGCGTTTTTATTTTTGTTACCTTTTTCCCCAATAAAAGGGTATTTCACTATTTGCACTTTGTTTTCACTTCCATTCATGTTTTTTTTTATCCCATATGGAGTGATTGGGTCAAAAGACAGAAACACCTAGAAAGAGAAGGGAAAGTGGGATTTGAAGAAATATCCTAGGATCTTGTTTTGGGGATATTACACTTCTGGTGGACTTTTGAAATGTATTGGAACATATAGATTTTTCCATTTGGACAATGAATGTGTTAATTGGTCATTTATAAATGTATATCATCTTAAGAGGGTGCACAATGTATACATTTTTCTTTTCACAAATGCTCATATGTTATGAGTGTCACCAAGCTACTTGGTGCGGTGGCTACCTGATTGCCTGTGTGCAGGAACCCCCACATTTAACAGCCTGTTCTATTGTTTGTGTTCTAGTAACACAATATTTACATAAAGCTGACAAATTTGGGTACTACCATAGGTGGTTTACTCTGCCAAAAAAAAAAATCACAAATATTAAAATTTTGCCTCAGTGTTTGACTGTGTAGGATCACACAAAACAGAAATAAAATCAGTTATTCTGTGTTAGAGGGGAGTGTGTTCCTGTGCTGCCTCCTCCTCGCTCTATGGCAGTGACCCCAGATGGATGACATTACTGTGCATATGTGTCACAGCGCATGCCATTGTGTTAGAGTGTCACAGTATAGCATACACTTACAGTGCTTAGCTCCATAAAGGCATTATAGGCATCATTGTGACCACTGCTGTTAACCCACTGTATACCACTATGTATATTACACCACTGCTGTTTAACCATGTGTTTCACTGCTGTTACAAATATGCAAGCCTGGTTAAGTACATTCTGTGTGGACTAACCTCCATTTTATATCTGCTAACATCTATTGTAACCTCCCAGATATTACCAATAGGTTACATTAATAGGTTATGGACCCAGGTACCCCATATGTAAAGAATATAGAAAAGTCCTGCATTTGAAGTAAGAATACAGAAACTGCTTAATACAGCAGCCATAATAAGATTTGCAAAATTAAGAGGCTCAGAGAATTACTCCATGTAAAAATTAACTATGGAAATGCAGCAAAATCTGGAAAAGCTGTGGAAAATTATAAATGATCCAGGTGACAATGGAAAAATCCTGATGAAGTCAATAGAGCCATGGAAACCATTATCCTAGTTGTAGAACAGCACCTGTACTCCATAATTCATGGGAAAGTGTCAGTACATGACATGTGGATAGCTCTGCAGGCAACATATGAAGGTAAAGGTTTAATGAGGAGGATAAACCTGGGGTTTACATTGTATAGTACCAAACTGAATGCATGCAGAGACATGATTGAGTACAATGACTAGATGTTTATCCATAAGAAACTGTAAATAAATAAATAATAAATCCATATCCCAGCAATTGACATCTGTAGGAATTCGGGCGCATGACGAGGAGGTTGAAATGGTGTTGCTGCAGAATTTTATGCCTGAATTTATTTTTTTGCTGGTGGCTTTGGAATCCTGAGACATTTAGCTATCAATAGAAATTATGAGGGCTAAACTGCTGCAGTTTCAACAACGCATACTGGTTTAGACATATTGTGAGAGTTCTGCTTCACTCACAAAGATCTCTAAGCTCAAAAGGCATAAGCACAAGTGTTCATATGTAGACTCAAGTGGTGCACAGAAGAAGCATAATAAAATGAACAAATCAATTTTAAATGTCACAGTCTCAGGAAAGATTGGTGTTATATGGACTTGAGAGCCACAAGTCATTTCCATGGTAATCATGAATGGTTTACATTATTGGGTACATGTGACCCTATGTCAGTCAAAAGAATAAGAGACAAGGTCCTTACAGCTACAAAAGTCAATCATGGTATGCCTGAGAATAAAAGGTGAGACCTTAGTCAGAGACATCTAGGATGTGTAATATGTACCAGATTTGGGGACCAACTTTATTGCCATAAGTGTCATAGTAGATAAAGCATTCAAGGTCAAGTTCACTGAGGTCAAGTATGTTGTGCAAAATAAAAGAGGGACTGTATTAGCAACAGCAACAAGGTGCCAGCAACTATATGTCTGAAACACAGAGGAGTGCTATGCAATGGCGACATCTGATTTGAGCCAGTCTATGGAGCCATGGCATAGACAGCAAGGCCATTTAGTGTATGATAATTTCTAGAAACTCCATGAGAGGCCAGCATGTGAGAGCTGTATAAACAGTAAGCAAACCCACTGGCCCTTCCTAAAGTCAGCAAATAGAGCTGAGACACAAATAACAAATGGTGTATAAAGATGTCTGTTGTCTGTTGGAGGCCCCAATATTTCCTGACATTCATCTATGGCTTGACTGACACACATTTACTTTATTAAAGTTAAATGTGAAGTACAGTAGTAAGCAAAATAGCAGACTACAAAAGTGTTGCGGAGACTCAAACAAACCAGAAATTTAAGATTTTGTGATTTGACAAAGGCAGGGAATATGGAAAAAAAATGTTGCCATCTTCCTGATGAAATATGGCATTGAGCACCAGCTAACCATTGCATATAAGCCAGAATAGAATGTTGTTATTGAGCAAGCCTGCTCCACAATTGTGGAGAGATTATGGACTATGCTAAGTGATGCAGGCCAAGAAACAGTTTTTGAGCAGAAGCCGTGTTTGAAGATCCATGCACCCATAGTAGCTGTGAAAGGTAAAACACCACAAGAGGTGTGGTTTGAAAGTAAGCCAAATGTCAATAATGTATTGATTTTTAAATTAAATCTCTTTTAGCCACAATATCTTGAAAAAGACGCTTAAGGGCGTCGAAACGCATTGATAAAAGTGGCATATAAGGAGTCCGTTATTGGTGCATGGCACAGACCCTGTTATTCACCTATTTGAACCCGGGTCTTTGTTCCATCTTGAGGTGATCAGAGGACTGTATTTGAATGATGGTACAGATGTCCTATCTCTTTTTTAGAATTTGGTGTCTTTTAATAAAAAAATGTTTTTATACACCTGGAGTTTGTTTTTCCCTATATACATCCCTTTGAAGTGGAAGGGAAGGGAGGAGACTTAAAGATACATTGATGAGCATGTCCCATGTTTATTTATGTAAGCATGAAATGTAAGCTATTTTACCATTGAAAAAAATCACAGAGGTGTTTGGCTGGAGAATATCTATATTGGTTTCTGGGACCTTTCACCTGCAGTAATCTTGGAAAAATTCTAGTCCTCATCAATATACTGTATGTGTCTTCTTTCTCCTATTTATATTCACTTGCATTGGAGAGATACCATTAGTGGAAGAAAGAAGATTTATATCTGTATGGAACAACTTTTGGTGCAGTTGGCACCCCCTGTTTTTGAACAATTACAAAAGACTTTGGATAAGGTGGTGTTATATCTGTGTGTGGGTGGATTGCAGCCGGGAGTTGTCAGCACCTGTACATTGCAAAATATTTTCTTTTCAAATGTCAATCATCTTTGAGTCTTTTGGTGCAAAGCATATGCACACATATCTAAGGAGAAGATAAGTAAGCTGTATCCCAAGTCAATTGAGTGTACCATGATTGCCAAAAAAGAAAAGGTTACAGGTTATGGGACAATACAAACAAAAAGCTTAGAAATTTGCAGCACAAAAATCACAACACAAGTTTGTGAACTTGTGAACAAGTGGGTCTTGTAAAACGCTATATGTTGACAGAACTATTGACTATAACAAAGCAAGTCTTGTTGCTAAATGATACATACAGAAAACTGAGATTGACTATGGGGAAATCTTTTCACACACTGCAAGGTACAGTACATTGGGTTTAGTCATTGCCAAAACTGCCATGCATGATTTATTGCTGTACCAGTTAGAATTGATTAAGCTTTCTTAAATGTACAGTCAATTTAAGAATTTACATGGAACCTCCTGAGCATTATGATGAAAACATGGTCCAAGACAGAAAAAAACTGTTTATTAAAAAAAGTATTATATGGTCTGAAACAACATGGCCATTGGTGGTATATTAATTTAAATACTGTACTATTAGAGATGGGCTTTGTGTCTTTACAACAGGACAACACAGAAAAAGTTTTTCATTATAATAATATATGTGGATAATCTGTTGCTAGCAGGTCAAGAGTAGCATATAGCCAGTGTCGAGCATCAGTTAGAACAGAAATTCAAGTTATAAGACCTGGAGCCTGCACATCACTTGTTAGGCTTAAGGATCTTAGAAATCTCGAATGTAGGAACTGTCACAATTAATCAGCGGTGATTTATTTAAGCAATACATATGAAGTAGGCAGATGTAAAAACATTCAGTACTCCATTGACAAATGCACTAAAAATTCACAAAAGTCATGTAACCAACAAGCAAGGCAAAGATATAGGATATATAAAAATTTCCTTTAATTTAATTTATGCAATTATTTGGGACTCGCCTAGATATCACGAAGGTTGTCAGAAGTGTGAGCCAGTTTGCCATTAAACCTGCATTTGAAAGAATCCTAAAATATCTAAAAGGTTCAACTTCCTTGAAATTAGAGTTCTCTAAATCTGGGAATTCTGAATTGAAATAATTCTGTGATGCCAACTGAGGATCAGATGAAGATGACCATTGTTCTTACATGGGATACTTGTAAGGATACTGGATTTCAAACTCTATACGCACCTACCTATACCTTCTAAACCCTGCCTATAAACCTCTAAAATTGCTGCTATTTGTGTACGCAGCCATACAGTAAAATAAAGACTTTAGACCTTGAACATGTGTTTCCAAAGCACAAAGTTTTATTCAAGTAAAGGACAGTCAGTTACATGCTGTGATCTAAGTACAATTTAGCGAAAAGAATTATACAGACCCAAGATACAGTCATACATATGCATGCGCTCTGGACCAGATACCGGCATCAGCAAGAAACCTCCGTCAATTAGCAATCAGCAAGAAGACTCCAGACTGGGGTCACAACACACACATTAATACCCTTACAGAAACAGACAACACAATAGAGAGGTTTGTTGCTGATCCCATTGTTTCCCAGTGCGGGTGCATCTGTTACAGGATATTTAACAGGTTGATTGAAATGGACACAGAACAGCCTCCAACAGCTTGTTGCCTCCTCTATTCCCCCTGCATGCAAATCTAGGCTGTTGGTTTCACAAAATACATTTTGGTGCTTTATATCTCTACGGTCCATAAGTTGAGAATGCATGTTGCGATCATCACACCGATGATACCAGAAAGCTGTTGAGAAAGTGCAGATCAGTATAATACCAAACATGGCTTACTTATCACGTATTAAACCTTAGATACCAAAATAGCCTTTATTTCACAACATTTATAATAAATGAATAAAACTTGGATCTTATACTTTAAAGCTATGGAACCTTTTATGTGAGTGTGCATTATGTAAGTATTAGGGGTTTGGGAAAAGATGCTAGTTAGGTTTATCTGATTTGGGGCAGATGTGCACGCATGCAGCTAATAAACAGTGTTCGCATGCAGGACATTGTGCATTCGCTAATGTGCATCATGTGATTCTATTTATGATGGATTTAGATTTAATATATATATATATATATATATATATATATATATACACATATCTCATTTCTTACTAACATTTTCAAACTGAAATGCAAATGTGTTATGGGCAGTGAGCTTCACTCTCAAACAGGGTGGAGACCCCCAGCGGTGAAGCTGGGGCCCATTCTGTCTGATAGTGAGACTAAAACCTGTTTAGGATTCAGACAAATTCAATTGTGTAGATCAATGTCTGGGTTATATTACAATTGCCACAGCTCATACACGCTATATGTAAAATGCTCACAGTATTCTGGTGTATTGTTAGTTGTTTTCCTAGTATACTGTGTTTTGGTCATGGTATCAAGGTTGTCCCCAGAATGGGCTTTGTGTACATCAGGGCATGATTTCTGGAAGGATTACTAAAAAGTGTTCTAATGCTAATAAGTCATTTTTTTATGTATGTTTAACACTGTCGGTATGTGTTTGGGGAAGATTGTTACTCTGTGGTTTTCACAAAATGGCGTTGTGTGATCTATTTCTAAGATGGAGTCTTGTCGCCATTCATGATATGGCGTCGTGCAGATTAAGATTGTAAACAGATTCTGCCTCAGCTGATTATCCGGCTTTGACACTTGTTTGCACTGGCATGCACTGCAGTGAAACAAAAAGCAACCTACTCTTACAAAAACTGCCAAGGAAGCTTTATGCTTAAAAATACTTTGTGTGAATTGTCTTCTAAGTCAGGAAAAGACTATCAAAATAGAGTGTGACAATAAGGGTGCAATTGACTTGTCCTATAGCATCAAATACCATGGGCAGTCTAAGCACATTGCTTTTAAACATCACTTAATTTATGAGTTACAGGAGAAGAAGACTATCAGCTTCACCTGACCAACTAGGAACCTCCGGAAGCCAATTCCTGTGCAAAAGGTACCCCTGGGAGGGTTTCAGCCATTGGGGTTGGATTAGTCCACCCTCTCCCAAAATACAGGTGCTCCCACATGGCCTTCTAAAACCAGGTGTTCTTAAGATAACTCCATAGAGGTGGAAATACTTGCTTGGGAAGCAGTGCTCTAGCACTGCTTGGTGTTTTGCACTTTAGAGGTGTGGGCTGGGATCGAGTTGGGTCTAATGGGGTCCTTGGAGCCCTATTTCTAGGCTTTCCAATGCCACCTTCCCTGAGTTCCTACCCCCTCTCACCATGGAGCTAGAGTTGCTCAACAGTGGGTACCTCCATGGGCTGTTGGCCAATGTCTGCTTAGGGTGTGGGGACTGGCTTCTGACAATAGCAATTTCTTGGCATGAGCATCTAAATTCACCAAATTGAAAGGGGACATAGGTGAGGGTCCCCTCTGTTTACCGAGCAGTGACACAACATTTTAGGAACCCGGGAAGGGACCAATTAAGGGGTTCTCTGTTAAAGTGAAGGTTGTTCAATGGGAATGTGCTCCAGAGAGCCCAGGAAGGGCTCTTCAGGTAGCCAAGGACCTGGGTGACCTTCCCCCCATGGGGCCCCTAGGCTCTGAACCAAAGTGGTCTCTCAAAAATACTGTGAAAAATTCAAAGTCAAGCCGGTCTGAGACTTGACCCTGGATTGTTTCAATCCCACTGGGGACCTTGTAAGGCAGGATCCTGGATTTCAAATACCACCCCTATGAGCTTCTGCACTCACCCTCCACAGAGCTAGAATCAGTCGACCATGACTCCCAGACCGATTGCCAGAGGTCAATGAAAATTGACTAGCCTGACTTTCATGATCATAATTTGGTGGGGTTGGGACCTAAATTCACCTCTTTTAAATGAGCCCTGGAAGGGAACAAGGAGTGGCATTCCAGTAGAGTGTCTGTTGTTCCACAGGGAAGGGCTCCACAGAGCCTGGGGTAGACCCTGATAGTAACCAGAGGTCTGTGTTTCCTTCCCCCATGTTGACATTATGCCTTGGGCTCTGAACTGGAGAGTTGACACCAAAATCACTTTGAAAAATTCAAAGTCAAGCTTGTCTTGGATCGGTTTGGGCCCATTGAAGCCCTTTTGGTCCTGGATCTTGGCTTTCAAATGCCACCCCCCATGAGATTCCACCCTCTCCCCTGTGTAACTAAAGTTGGATACTTCCAAGGGCTGAACACTGGTGTATGCATATTACCCAGCTCTTGTAGAACTCTTTTTCTGGACATGGGGGTTTCAGGACCCTCCCCCAAGATAGCCCAAATTTTAAGTCCCTCTCTGAATTAATGAGGGTGTAAGTATCTTCACTCCATGTCTACCTTAAGCAAATGTCAAGGCGATGAATGCAGGCTGATTACATGGTTGCCAGCCTAAGTAGCTGAGGCAATGGCTTTTTAAGACTTAAGCTCCTAGAACTCCTCGTGGGGTGATTTTATAGCAAGTGGTATCCTTTGCTGTATTCAACCCAGACAGGAGTTCCAGGAGATGCAGTCCAGAAAACAGCACTGGACCCTGGAACTGTAGGGGGTGTTGCCTAATTGGGGGTGTGATCCTACAGAAAAATTCAATTAAATAGTATGTGTGGTATTGCAAAGCAATGCCAAGTGCTGCACAGGGGGTGCCATTTATCCCCCAGCCAGGTGCAGATCAAAGGGGTGATTGGTGAGATTGTTACTGCCACATCATTATCTTACCTCGCTCCGGCAAGTCGGTCCCTCCTCCTCAGCAGCACCATATTCCCAGTGAAATTCAGGAGGATGGTGCATGTAAACTAGGGAGTAAAGACTCTGGCTTGAAGATGACGTTATGGAGGAGTAAGTATACTCATGGGAGGAGGGCCAGACCCGGGTTCGTGCCGGGCTCCTGCTATAAGCCAGGGCCTGGATAATTAGTACCTGTTCTATTCCCCCTCTCAGCGCCCCTGGCAGTATCATCACATCTCTGATTGCAAAACACAGCTGTGGTCATGTTGCTGTGCATATTAAAGTACCTAAAAAATAATAAAATAAACATTTTTAGGAGTAGATTTAATAAAGCTTCTAAAAATGAAAAGTGGAGGTGTTGCCCAGCAATCAATTAGAGTCTAGCTATCATTTCGCTATTGTATCCTAGAAAATGATAGACAGAATACCCTTGTCTGTATTAGAAGCTTAAGTAAATCTACCCTTTAGTCTTGTTAAAATCAAGTGGTTACAATTGGTATTGGTTCATAATAGGCAAATGGCAGAAAACAGGGTGATATTGCCTTGGCTACTTGTGCAAAGCATCCCCCGAAAACAATACATTTAGTTTTTTTGCAAAATGCAAGTGGTTAAATTGAAAGCGTATTTTTTGTGTGAATGACAGTGTAAGATCTGAGGGTCTTTGCAGCAACCCCTCTTGCAGCCCCCTATCAATAGTACAATACCTTAATACAGATGTGTGCTTATACAACTAGCATCAATACACCATATGGCACAAGACACCGGGCACTACTGAATGCTCCGAGAGGTGTAGAGTATCGACTTTTTGTTTACATTTTGCATCTTGTTCACATCACAGAAACAGCAAAACACTGCTCACAGTGTACTAGATATTTTGGGCTGCGACTTTAACTGCACAGGAATTAGTTTTGAAAACATACAAAGTTGCAGGTGAAGCATAATGGAACTTGGTATGAGAAAAAGCCGCAGTTAATGCATTGTAGCACTTCGTACACAATTCAGACTCATTCCCACACAGATGTGCAAATGTCACACATCAAATTGATCATTGCAATCTAGCAAAATAGTTTTGTTGCTCCCAATTGTTTTATTTATGCAAATAAGATGCTAATTTTGAGCAAGAAAGATGCTTGGCATGGCTGAGTCAGGTGCTGTTTGGTGCAACTGAAGCCTCAGAACCTGATTCAGCACAGGACAGAATTGCAAAGCTGAATGCAAGCAGTTTTGCAATTCTGTCCTTGCAATTATGGTAATGCAGCAGGAGGCATCATGTCTCCTGCAAGCATTACTTATCTGAGCTGCATCCAATGACGCAGCATTGTATAATCAGTGATTACATCGGCCAGCTAAGTGACCCACAGGGTCGCACAAGCTGGTCGCTGCAGATCCAACAAAGAGGCCAGTAAATCTCCATCATCAGATGGAGATCCTGGCCTCTTCCCTCCCCCACAACAGTGGCGACATGCCTCTGTTTTGGGAAATGGAGGCCGTCGCCACCCCCACTCACCCACAAACAGCAGCAGACCATCAATCACTGACAGTCTGCTGCCTTTCTGCGTGCAATCATGCAGGACCCATACTGCACAAGTGCACCATCGGCAATCTGCATTCAGCAGTGCACTAGCATGCACTGTTGAATCACGCCCTAAGCGTATGAGAAAACATCTGTGTTTTTTTTTACCTTAGTCAGCACTCCTTTTTTCGAAACAGTTTTTATTCATCACTATTTGCCTCAAGCTACATCATACTCAAAATAATGGAAAACTGCATCATACTCAAAATCATGCCCATAATGACTCATGCCCAACTTTATGTATAAAGAAAATGAATGGCCTGTTGCTAGATGGTCCCATTTGGGTTTGGTTGGTTTATTAAAAATATAACTATACTAGCAGCATAAGACAGGATACCCCAAAAAGAAAACCCCAACAAGCTGTCCAGGCAAATCCCAATTAATGTATTAAATTAACATTAGATTATAGTACAGAAATGCTGACATGCAACAGAGTAGGACAAACCTAAAACTTTGCGCACTTCTAATAGGATATCAAACATAGTAACAAGTAAATACAAAACTGTAAGATAACCTAGGAACTGTGCAACATAGTGGATGGAGTTGTGGTTCTTCTTGTATGGAATCTTGCAGATAAGGGGGGAAAAAAAAGAAACAAGAAAAAATAGTTTGTGACAAATAGTCTCTCATATAACATAAAGGGATGTGAATTCCTCCCCTGAATATGAACAATGGAGATGATCGTACCGCACTCACGTTCAGGTATTATAAATTCCTCATATAAAGGTATCACTGAAGCACAGTTAATAGTTGTCCGCCATACCTTTTTCCATTCATATATGTACCAGAGTAGCATTTACTAAATGATCATATGAAAAGAACACCAAAGTGTACAATTTTCTTATCAGATCAAACAGTGGGGCTTGGTTGGTTTGTCATTTGTTTGGTAAAACACTGAGAAAACTATGAATACGAATCAGATAGGTTCCCATGAATAATAGCAGTAAAACTGCAAATATGCAGTGGATGACAAATTAATTATTATAATTAGTAGCTGTGAACATATTTGAGCACAGTAGGGATTTGTAATTTGCATGCATTCTGATAAACAATGTTTTTTGTTGTTTTTTTCAGAAAAAGATGCTAAATACAGAGCAACAGTATTAAAAAAATCCCACTGAAGTTCAGTATTACAGATTCTGGCAGTAACAGTATCAAATTATATAATGCTGAAGAGTTAAAAATTATGTAATCACCTTGACATTTAATGACAGTTTGGCCTGAACTCTAACCCCTTCCATCTGTGTCAGTGATGTCACTTGAATAGAGTTTCAGCGTAGAACACATGAACACATCTACAGTCTTCAAATACTTCTGTAATTTCAAATACTTATTCAAAATGCTATAACAGTATAGAAGAAAGGAAAAAAGCACACAGACAGAGAGATAAATAGCACACTATAGAGAATAAGAGGAGAAAAATTGTCAAAAAGCACAAAGATGAGAAAAGGTAATCTTAAGAATAATCAATATATATTCAAATCAAGTGATAATAAGAGAAATAGATGAGGGGAGAGAGAGTGGAGTTAGACAAGGATATAGAGGAGGAGAAAAAAAGAGTGGAGGTGAGCAAAATAAATAGCGAGAAGGAGGAGGAAAGGATAGATAGATAGATAGATAGATAGATAGATAGATAGATAGATAGATAGATAGATAGATATAGTAGATAAATATATAGAGAGAGACCCCAGGCAGCTCCAGGGACAACATCTAGTTTTTGATACAATTTGCTAGAATGCTAAACATTCTTTTAGAGTACACACTAGAGGGTGGGCAACTTAAGTAAACCATTGTTAGTTTGTGCAAGGGACTTTGGTGTCTATGTACTAAGCCTTGGAGAGAGATAAAGTGGAGGAGTTAAAGTACCAACCAATCAACTCCTATCATTTTCCCACCACAGCCTGTATTGTGACTGCCTGCAAAGTGACAGGTTTGTACTTTGTCTCCATCCACTTTATCTCTCTCCAAGGCTTAGTATACAGACCCATCTGAGACTAAATTGGCCTTTTTTTCTCTGAGAATTGAAACTGACTGTTTGAGATGGCAAGTAATCCTTCACCATTCTACTAAGCCAATGCAAAGTTTAGCCAATGGAAGAAAGATAGAGGTGTCTATATATTTAGCCATTTCAATCTTATCAAATGTTATAATAATCTTTTACATTGATGTGCTGTGATGAGTCAGTAGGACAGGTAATTTTTTTCCGTCTGTAGAGTGTGCAGGAGAAACTGGAGCAGGGAAAGTGTTGAGCTGACAACTTTCTCAAGAGGTAGTTGAAATGCTGCTGTCGGGAAATCGGTGCTCAGAATGCTGGCATCGGAATCTGTACAACAGTTGGAATCCTGGCGCCGGCATTCCTATGGTAAGAAGTTGGGCTAGGGGGAGGGATAGGGGCTAGGGTTAGACAGTAGGGAGAAGGTTAGAGTTAGGCACTAGGGGGGAATGTAAGGTTTAGGTACTAAGGGGGAGGTTAGGTTTAGGGTGTGGAGAGGGAGGCAGTAGCGCACACAGGGGGGGTTTCTGAGTACCTAGAAACCCCACTGCCAGGCCAATCCATCCCCGCAGTGCCCAAGTATTTATTTGTTTTTTTAAAGTGAGACAGAGAGCTTTGTCTCTGTCTCATCAGGCCGGTCTGTGAGCTCTGACTGGGCAGCTTCCGCGTAGCTATGGAGATGGCTGAGAGCAGTACTGGGGAGCTGCTGTGGCTGCAGCTCCTCCCTGACGGCTCCCATGTGCCTTTGAGTGCCAGTGATGTCACTCACTGCACTCCTCCTCATCTGCACTCCGGACAGCATGTAATTAGCACAGCCACAAACATCATCACAGGTACTGTACCTCCCAGCTCTGTTTATACCATGGATGTGTGGGGAGATGGTCTGTAGTCCGAGTGTGTGTAATGTGAAGTGCATGGTGTCTGTGTGTAATGTGCAGTGTAAGTGTCTGTGTGTAATGTGCAGTGTATGTCTGTGTGTAATCTGCTGAGTTTCTGTGTGTAATGTGCAATGTGTCTGTGTGTAATGTGCTCTGAGTGCCTGTGTGTAATGTGCAGTGTGTGTCAGTGTGCAATGTGCAGTGTGTGTATGTGTATAATGTGCAGTGTAAGTGTCTGTGTGTAATGTGCAGTGTAAGTGTCTGTGTGTAATGTGCAGTGTGTGTCAGTGTGCAATGTGCAGTGTAATGTGCAGTGTGTGTATGTGTATAATGTGCAGTGTAAGTGTCTGTGTGCAATGTGCAGTGTGTATGTGTGCAGTGTGCAGTGTAAATGCCTGTGTGTAATCTGCAGTGCATGTCTGTGTGTAATGTGCAGTGTAAGTGTCTGCAATCTGCTCTGAATGTATGTGTGTGGGAAGGGAGGAGGGGGGCAGTCCAAATTGGGAATACAACTATACTTACACAATTCATTGCAAAAATGTAACTATCCATGTGTGAGAGGCATGTGGGTGGTACATCTATACAGGAACGGCACTCAGGAACAGCAATAGATAACTTTGCCGGGTGCCTCTACAGTCAATAAGATACAATACCCAGAGGTGCGGCACTTGCGGACGGACAAGCAGACAATCAGGTCAGTGGTAGTAGCATAACGTTTCAGTTTTATAACTGTCATCTTGAAGATATATATATATATATATATAAATAAATTGTATACACATATATATGCAGAAACCCCCCCTTACAAATCCTGCGTTTGTCCCTGGGAGGGTTAGATTTTGGGGTAGGGGTTGGGTTAGGGTACTTACTGGCCATTGTAGGTATTTCAACCCTGTCGGGATGCCGGCATTGGGATTCTGACTGCTGGGATCCTGAACACTGGCATCCCATACCCATCCCTTTTCTCACAAGGACATGTTTCCATCTCTTAAGATGTGTCATCTTGAAATAAAGACAACACCTGCCCACCTTTTCTCTTCTTGTCTATTATCTTATTCCTGTTTGTTATTATTTTATGGATTACAGTTATAGTACAGTTCTCAAGGCCTGTCATGGTGTGGGAAGTCATACAGTGTATAAGTGTCAGCAATAATTGCATTGTATGTTCTTATGTTTTATCTATTTTAGCACACAGTACCTCTTCCACCTCCAACCCCACCCCACCCAAAAAAAAATATTTGGTTACAGAAATTAATCTGATTTTATTATGGTCTCTTGTAACATGTTGTAAGAGCCTATACTGACGTGGCTAAAAATCCATGTCAGTGACTAATCCCCATTCATCCAAATTATGTATTTAATGTGCAATTGTCAATTTTTGATACATATTTATGACAGCTTTACTAATATGTTGCATTTGTTTCTTATACAAATTGAGTTCCCTCCCCCTGCAACATTTAAGCAGCACTAACAACAAGGCTACCTACAGGGGATCTGCAACAAGTTAAGGAGCCTTGACCACATCTTTAAGTATACTGACCTCCTCTTGGACCACATTTCATTTACTTTTAAAATTAACTTTTTTTAAATAAATATATATATATAACAATAATTTAATCCGACCACAAGTGGCAGATTCTCTGCCATCATTTATGTTTAATACAAGTTAAGGGAATGTTTGTTAAAATGTGCTAAAGGTGTAATCTTGCAGGGACAGCAGAGTAAACATATACTTGTTATTGATTAATCAGTTAAATGTAAACGATACATCTGTAGCTCAAATATTTTTTAATATATAATAATATAGTATTAATTACACAATTCTGAGCATTTTAATGTCCTATTTTTTTTTCTCATGTTTGTAGCTAATATTACTGGTTAATGAGGGTTATTAATATAAAGTTTACCAAAATATAAGTGATTATTGAGGGTAAATTTGATATGTGTTGGTGTTAAAATCTTTATATATCAGTTTAGCCAAAGCAAATAGATGTGAAGTGTTTAAAAATGCAGTAACATTTTAATAGAGATTTGTTAGTTGACTATAAATCCCCAGTGTAATGTAAAAGGTGTAATATTCTTAAATAGGTATGAAATACTACTGTTTAGTGGTAAATAACCTAAATACCCACTTATCTGACAATTTTTTTTGCCAAAACCACACAGAAATTTATTTTTAAATTTAATTACATTTAAAAACTATTTTTAAATATATATCTAATAATCTTATATTAAAAAAATATACATAGGTGATGTTTTTTGCACTCTCCCAACCCCTGTGTTCATAGGCCCACTTTGAAATTTCACTTCCCACCAACCGTGAAAAATAGCCACCACAAGAGTAAAAAAAATCACCAGCAATATAAACACCCACCCCATAGTGATAATAGGTCCACTGGCAGAGCCCCCACACTTACCCCCAGGAACATTGGGTCTCCATTTTACCACCCTCCCATGTGTCACTATATATAGTCATACATTTTATATATATTTATATCTCCCCTCAGAAAATTTTTTTTTTTACATTAATTATAACCTAGATGTCCCCCTCATGTCCCCCCTTCCCCTGTGCTTAGCCCCAGTCCCCCACCTCCATGATGCAGAGCACAGCGGATCATGGTCCAGAGGGGACTGCTCATCAGTCCCCCCTGCTGCAGCTGATCTCTACACATGTAGAGATCAGCATACTGGTGCTAGGAGGGGAACTACATTCCCTTCTCGCACTTTAACTGTTCGCAAGGGATTCTGGGGCATGATTCTGTCAGTGATGTTGGCAGTCACAGACCACCGCATCACTGCAGGGGGACTAGAACAGAAGGAGCAAATCCGTTGTCCACTTCTGCAGAACGGATCTCCTCTGCAGTTGCCGGAAGATAGAGTGACAGGTAAGAGGGATCACTTCTGGCTCTGGTCGCATTACATACATCCATGCCAGGATATGTATATTTGCATTGAGAGTAGTGTATCTGCTGCCGAAGCTGATTTTTGTCTGTGTTCTTTTTTTTGCATATGTGCGTATTTATGCAATTTTTGTGTTGGTGTCGCATGTACTGTCCAGGCAGAGTGGACCATATTTCAAATACTGTATGCACTCTGCTCTACAGATGTACAAAATTAAGAGACATGTGCTTTCACTTTTCCTGGACACAAGTTGTGCCTTTTTCACTGCCAATCCTGAATCTGCACCTACAGTATATGTATGTGACTATTAAATAGTATAATAGACAGTCAAATTATTGTTTCTCTTTTTGAATATTACATGTAAATATGAATTGTATTTATTTATTTAGTTTTATATTATTTATTTTTGCACAGGATAAAAGAAGAAGGTCTTATTATAAATCAATGTCTGGTGATATAAAAGGTCTGATAATACTAAAACATTTTTTTCTTTCATATTCGGATACAGAATTCTGTACATTGAAAACTTTGAGTACTTTATAAAGGAAAACAAACTTTAAATACATAACTTACTAATGTAAAGGTCTACAGAGAAACAGTTTCCACTTTGCTGGGATGTTCTCTGCTGACCTTTACTCTCTCTTTAATATGAGCATCAACTCTACAAAAATTTAGTGAATTTCTGCTTTCACATTTAATATTTTTTAAACCTGAACTACAACTATTTAAATATATTTTTTTAAATTATCATAAATAAGGAAAATAGATTACATCCTCAAATGAGCAAGCAGGCCTTTGCCACATACTGTGTAGAACATTTTATATTTTGGGTAGTAGCCTGGTATAGAATTAGTATGAATTACCAGCGGACCTAAGCCCGGCAGATGAAATACCAATTCAGGAAGGCCGGCACATGAAGATCCCGACAGGGCAGGTAAGTACTGTATCCTTACCCCTCCCCCGCAACCCTAACCCTCCCTTAGGGGTGCCTAACCCTAACCTTCCCCCCTAGTGCCTAACCCTAACCTCCCCCCAGGGGTGCCTAAACCTAACCACCCCTCCCTGCAACCGAAACCTAATCCTCCCGGGGGGGGGGTGCCTAGACCTAACTTCCCCCTGGGGGTGCCTGACGCTAACACCCCCTTCCTCTAGCCTGACCCTAACCCTTCCTGGGGGTGCCTAACTCTAAGACCTCCCAGGAGTCCCTAAAGCTAACCCTCCCCCCCGCGATTATCACCTCCCGATGCCCGGCTTACCTATGTACGGTATGCCATGTGTCGGGATTTCGGCACGAGACTAATGATAGGCGTCTAAATACCGACGCCTATCATTAGTCACATGCCTGGATTTCACTGTCGGGAAGCCGGCGGTCGGCTTCCTAACTACATCCCGCCTGGTATATATATATATATATATATATATATATAGATATATGTACAGAAGTAAATGGGTTGGTCTTAAAGGGTGCACATAAGAAATAGGGGTGTGAATGAATAGTATAGGTGGTATAGGTTAGTATACAGTATATGAGTAACAACTATAAACTAAGTGTAAAATGAGGTTGGTACAGTGAGATCCAAATTTGTATATGGATAGAAAACAGTTTTATTACAGCAGAATCAATATATATATAATTATGTACATATGTTAAAACAAATTTGATAATAAAAGCACTCTTTGTACAGGCTGTCCAAATATTAAGATAACTTCATGTATAGGATATAAAGAAATTAATAAATAAAATAACTGTCCAGCAATTAATATATACGATGGAGGAAGATTTGTAATTGTGCTCCGTGTGAGCTGCAAACAGCGCATCCAGTGCATATGATAGCAACAATGTTTCTTTCCAACTTGTGATTTATAAAAGAAGTCTGGTGTCACTGATAACACTTATTCTTCATATAAAAGATTACAGTTGACAATCAGTAAAGAGTTATGGATGTTCCTGCTGTCTATGTGCTAAACAGTGCTCGGTCCTATGTGCTGACAGGAGCTCCTCTGGGTGGTGGTGTGTGCCGAAGAGTCGGGCTGCATGTGCACACTTGTCCGCTTTGCCAGGTAGAGCTCTTGCCTGCAGAGCTGAACTCCCTCGATGTCCCGGTGTATGCTACTTCTTCCGGGTTTGGCAATGAGTAGAGGATGCAGCGGGTGACCTACGCAGTTCTCCTGGTCGGGCTTCGTCAGGGACAGTAGTCTCAACTACTGACTATAAATGACTATATTTATCAAACAAAATGTATGATGTTAATGTATGAAGATGATGATATAAATGCAACACCAAACACAATCCCCTCTGTATATATCACAAACTGAGGAATTTACATTTTGTCTTAAATGTTGTGGTTTATATTTTACAATTCATATTTTTCCTTCTATGGCACAGTTAACCTTTATTCTAATGCACTGTCTTGGTTTTATGCTGCTAACATTTCTCAAAAAAATACCATTATTTTGCAACTCTTTGCAGTCATGTTGTTTTATTATTCATTTTTTAAAGATATTTTCTTACTATAATGTTACATTGCTCAGTATTAATAGAAAATTAGCCAAAACAATAAAAGACCAAAGTAAATAAAATGTTATAAGTTATGATGCACTCAGTATGATCAATCCTAGCATTCATGCAGGGCCGTAACTATGTGTGTGTGGTGGAAGGCCCTGTGAGTGGTAACGTCACTGCATGCCTCATATTTAAAAAAAAACCGTAAATAACACATTATTTCCTTGTGTTTAGAACTGTGTGGCTATCATAATTTTCAAAATCAGTAGGTAGAAGATGGCAATTCTCACAAGGCATGATCATATCAATGTTAAAAATAAGTGTGCATGACCTTATGAGATTGCTGGAGTATTTCACTATGAACAGGAAACTCAGCTTTTAAAGTTACTTCAGGAATCAATTTTCTAACTGTTGAACTTTGCAAAAGATTAATTTAGATAGCTAGCCACTCATGCAATGGAAAATACACTCACTTCATCCATCTCTTAGGAAATTATATACAGTTTGATTAACTTTTCTATTATTGGAAAAGTTATGATATTAAAATGTGTGCAGCTGTCCATAGGTAAGTACAAAACATATTTCTTCTGAACTTTTTACAAAGCTTCCCTGCTTGCTAAATAACCACTGCTGCTCAGGGACTTGGTGCTGATTTTTTTTATGGATGGTACCATTTTGGATACTTTGGAGTGAATAGATAAGTGCTGACTAGTAGTCTAAAACATAAAGTTTTCTCTTAATCCTATAATTTTGTTATAGTTTGAAACTATTAGTTTTTGAGGCAAATTGTGAATGTGAACAAATGGTGAAATTTTCAAGAGAATCTGCCAATATCAGCTTATATTAAAAACACCAATCCTCTATCCCTTCTGAATTGAAAGCAAGCTGTTCACCCTCAATTTGAAATCCTCTAACAACATGTCTCCACATCACTTATCCCGCCTATCCCTTCTTGATCAGTTTTGTGCACCCAAGACTTCTCCCATGCTGTACCTGGGAAGTTCTTTCCCTAGCTTCACTGGATTCTTCACCAACCTAAAATCCTCCAAACATTCCCCCAAAAACAACTCTTCAGGCTTTCCTAACCTTTCCATCCCTATTCATTCTTCTTCCTAAAAGTTTAATATGTGTTACATCTGCTTCTATTGACTACCACTTATTTTTAGAATATAAGCTGCTTACTCACAAACCTATGTCCTTGAATGTCACTGTTGTGCACTAAATCGTGGTGTTGTGCCTTTTGCTTGCACAATCTGATTTTCTACATATTCTACATATTGTATTCCTGCTTTGCTATGATATTCTATTTTTCATTTTGCACTTGTTATTACAATTGTACTCAAACTTTATTCTGTTATCAATGTAATATGGTTGTATTAATTTTCCCTTTAATTGTAATCATGTATTATTGACTGCACTCTTGTATCTTTGACCATATGATACTATGGAGTATGTGGTGCTATATAAATAGACAATGGTGATAATGATGACTGGGGAATTGAGGGCCCACTGGGAAGGCTCTTGTGTAGTGACATGTGCTGCTAGAGGGGGTGAAGCGGTGTGGCCAGTCTACACAGAGCAAGGCTATAGTTTAATGCCAAGGTTCCCAAAGTCAACATTTACAGTCCAGGGTGTAAGGATACCCATGCTTGAGTCCATATGGTTAAATCAAATTGACTGAGGTACTGTGCTAATTAAGTCACCTGTGCTCAAGCATGGATATCCTGAAAACGTGGACTGGCTTAACTAATGTTCTTAAGTGGAAATACTTATGATTACACTATTTAGTTTCAGTGAAACTTTCAAAATGAAGTTAAAAAAAGTTTCACTCTTGGAAATACATGCATGTCTATCAAACAATAATCAACCATTATATAGACAGATAAATGCACATGTGAATTAATGTAAAAATAAACTCTACAATTTAATAAACAATAAAATTAGTAGTTTAATCATTAAAGCATTGAATTAAACACACACTTTATTTATAGTTATGACCAGGGGCATAGCGAGGGTGGTTCCAGTGGAGCACCTGCTCCAGGTGCCTGCTCTGGCTATAGCGCTGGAGATCAGAATCCAACGAAGGGCAGAGCACCTCCTGAGCTGAGCCTGAAACACATAAAGAGATCAGTGCCTCCAGACAGGGGCATTTGTGGAGTAGCGTCATGGGACGGTGAGGGCTGAAGTGCAACTTGCAACTAGACTTGAGGGCTGAGGTGTGACTTGAGACAGGACAGAGAGGCCTTGAGGGCTGTGGTGAGACAAGAACTAGATGGTGCTGAAGTGCGACTTAGAACAGGATGGAGCGGCCTTGATGGCCATTGTGCAACTGGAGCAGGATGGTGCGCCCTCAAGGTCCGTGGCGTGACTGGAACCAAGTGATGTGACTGAGACTGGAAAGAGCAGCCTTGGGGGCCATGGCACTACAGGGACAAGGTGACGGGACTGAGACAGGACAGTAAACAGTTGAACTTAGACACAGCAGGAACAATGACTGGAAGCCGCACAGATGTGAACACTGCAAACTAGACTCCGGTGGACATAAACAGACATGGCTGGATAGTCAATGGATATACAGGCTGTGATGTGGCCTAGCAGGCTGAGATGCAGGAATCAGATGGCAGACAGTTGCACTCAGACACAGCATGAATACAGGCTGGATGACACACTGGCAGATCCAGATCAGACAAACAGGCACTGGGTACTGGAACAGCAGAACTAGGAAAACCGGCTCAAACTCAGGTTACTGAGAGTATGACCACATACTCTAGATGTCATGCAGTATAATCGTCATGGAGTGAAGGGCTGGTTGTAACTTAACAGATGCAGGGTCCAATCAGAGCAAAACCCTGCAAGCCTCCCTAATGACAGACTAGTGTGCACCTAGCCTGTGCACACAGACAAGACAATTAACTAGTGTGCAGCTAAAGTCTGCACACAGACAGACAGGATTTCCAGCTACCTGCAACAGCTGGAACAAAGAAAGACATGATACAGTGTCCCAGTCGCAACTATAACTGGGACCTGCCACCATGATGATCCACAGTTGCGGATCCTAACAGTGAAAGAGCTGTGTGTATGAGTGTGTGCATGGGTTGGTCTGTGTAAAGAGAGGAGAACTGTGTGTGTGTATGTGTGTAAGTGAAGGGGAGATATGAGTAAGGAGAAGAAATGAGTAAGGGGGGAGTGCTGAGTGAGGGGGAAGTGCTGTGTGTGAGGGGAGGTTGAGTGAGGTAGGAGAGCTGTGTAAGGGGGAGAGCTGTGGTGGGGTCTGAATGATGGGGGATCATTGTGTGTGTTTGAGTGGAGGAAATATGTGTGAGCAGGGGGAATATCTGAGTGAGAGGGGAGTGCTGTGTGTGTGAGGGGAGGCTGAGTGAGGAGGGAATGCTGTTGTGTTAGAGGAGGCTTAGTGAGGGGGAGCGCTGTGTGTGTGAGGGGAGGCTGAGTGAGGGGGAGAGCTGTGACGGGGTCTGAGTGAGGGTGGATCTTTGTGTGTGTTTGAGGGTAGGAGATATGTGTGAGAAGGGGGAATATCTGAGTGAGTGGGGAGAGCTGTATGAAAAATGTATACACTGTATGTACTTATATATACACTAATATGTAGCCCCAAGGCAGTATTTTACATGGGGCCATGTGAGATTTTACTACTATGGCATGTCTAAAAGGGACACTATTGTGGCATAACTTAAATAAAGGGCACTAATTTTAGGCATAATGTGAATAAGGGGCACTACTCTGGCACAATGGGATCTATGGACATTACTGTGGCATGCGATGAACTGTGGGGACTACTGTGTAGCATAATGTAAAAAAATAGCCAAAACTGTGGCATAACACAAATTAATGGGCACTAATGTGTGGCATTGTGGCCATTATTGTGTAACATAATGTGAATAAGGGGCACTACTGTTGTGTATCATAAATAAAAAACTAATGTGTGGCATAACTTGAATTGTGGGCACTACTGTATGGCTTATTTTTAATTGGTGTAATTAATTTAGTGGGTTAGAATATATCTAGCCCTCCATGCCCCAGTTTGATACTGCCCCTAATGTATACTTTTATTTCCCTTTAATTTGCCCCTACATGCTGAACACACCTCCTACCTGGCACACTTGGGGGGTGGGGATGCAGTAGCACACACATGCTTCAGGCGCCATGGTTACATGCTACACCCCTGGTTATGACATGCTACACCCCTGGTTATGACCCTGTGAAGATTGTCTAAATGAACTTGTTGGATCCTAGCACAAGCTCTAACATCTTTGATGCTACCATGCATGTAAGACCGCTCCTCATTTAACAGCTTACTTATGTCTTCCTCCCACCAAACCCGAAGAGGCAACAATTCACATGAATAGACCAATGAAATAGGAGTAGCATATAAATGAGATATTAGTTTTGAGGACCCAAACTTAGTGAGTAAAATTTTAACAGGAGAGGCACTCAGCACCATAGGAGTGTCCCCAAACTGTGCCGACAGGGCAAGTGTCAACTGTAAGTACTGTAGCTGTAAAAAGCAGAGTTAGGGATTATATATTCCAATTTAAATGATGAAAAGTTTTATCCCTCCTTCCAAATACAGCTGGCTTAATCTGCAAACACCTAACCGCACCCATCATGTCCATCAAATTTTCCAATTCAGGAAATCTGACCCAGAGGGGAACATCAAGATCAAAGCAAGTAGCAATTTCTAGCAAAGTACACATGTGTCATGGGCTGCCTGCATATATTTAGGTATGTACAAGCGAATCTGGCCCATAAGCATCTCAATCTATAATCTTTTACAACTGAGTGGGCATTACTGGGTTTCTACTTGGCAGCAACAGTGCATAATGGGTGTGTTGCAAGAGGTGCATACTTTTATGAGTCATGAATGTGCTCAGTACAATACAAGCCAAATTCAGCTGAATGCCTTTCACCTAGCAAGGGGTAAGTTTAACTGCCAATGATAGTAGTGGCTGCTCTCAAGGATGGAGAATAAATGCCACCTCAGTATATAGGTATATAGTGGCATTAGCAATCCAATTGCATTCTGTATGCAGCAGATGGCCAGAATAGCATTCAGGCTCTCTATGTTTGTAGAAGGGAGACAAAAGTGTAAATATATCAATTATATAATCAAATATGAAATTCCATGTAAAGTTCCATTCAATTTGAAACAGCAAAATGATTGTAACAATTTTGGGGAAATTCACTTTTACTATTTTAAGCTTTGAAATAACTTTTTCACAATATTACTGAGTACAACTAATGTAAGAAGTGTTTTGTAAACTGCAAATAGGTTTGCATGTGCAGCAGAGTGTAAATTGTGAATGTAAAGAAGCCAGATAATCTGAAATTGGAGTTGCAATTTCAAAGATCTCCATGGATGGAATGAGACACTTAGTACTTCAAATCTCATCCAACCGTGGAGTAAGACATTTGCTTCACTAATGACTTTAATATCAAATGACAGAGACAGTAAAATGTGTTAAAAGCAATAAAACAATGTTCTTCAGACTGGTCAGATTACCTGAAAACTGTTTGCTCCACTAGCGTGTGTCACCAATTTTCTTTAGTCTACAAAATCATGTCCTTAACACTGGTTACAGGAATGTTCTGCCACATAGACAGTCTTTTGTAAGACTGAAATAGAGCATGCTGTTTTTACTAAAGGTCAACATACCAACGTTAATTGAGGAACACATTGATTTAAGTCTAAATAGACCAAATTCAGAATTTACTCATAACAAGAAATGTAGACAGAATAACAGGATATGTGGTTTATGTGGGCCTGTACTTGTACTTTAGTAATGTCCACTTTCTATATATTCCCATCACTAAAAAACTACAAGCAATAATAGAATATTAGAGATGAGGGGTTCAGTTTTGGCTTGGAAATTCCTGCATGTTTGAATCCCAGAATGAGTCAAAACATCATCTTTCATGGACATCTTGGCACACATGTCCGTGAAAGATGATGTTAGGCGTTTTGATAGTGTTATATCTCGTTTTAAGGGCTGCAATTGGTGTAAAGATTCCAACCAAAACTGAACTTGTGATCGAAATCAACACTTTTTCCACCTCGCCCATTGTCCATTATATAAGAGCACATAAATAGTATTCAAAGTCTCCTGGAAGTGCACTTAGCTCTTATCTGGACGGTGAATGAGATTAATTTGAATAAGCGAAGGGACTTGGAAAAGTATGTTTACCAGTTTGACAGATTGTTTTCCAAATGAAGATACAAATTGTTATAGACAGTATTGAAATGTGTCTGCTCTGTTGGTTCAGCTAAGAATGTCAGACAAAGATATTAGCTGAAAGAAAGTCTGTATTTAGATGAATCCTGTAAGCAGGGCCAGTGCAAGGTTTCTAGGTGCCCTAGGCAAACTTTTAAGCTATCACCCAATCCCGTCACCCGTGTCCCAGCTCCTCTGTGTTGCCTCCCCTCCCCTACCCTTCACCTATATTCCAGCTTTGCTGTGCCACTCCCCTCCCCCATCCCCTCACCTGTATTCTCAGTGATGCAGTTAGGACTTGTTACTTTTACATACATTATATATGCAGTATATATACATATATATATATATATATATATATATATATACATTCCAACCTCTCAGCATCTATTTAAGCTTTTTTCAAGGGTACAGCAGATAATAAAACACAGCCTTACCTTTAAGTAGGTACACCACAAGGGCACAGATGCGCATCTCCCTGTGGCATACGTAATTAGTGATGACCACTACCAATTAAAGTCAATAACAAAGAAATGTAATTACCGCTGATAGGGTGAATTTATTGGAGTGTACAAGTTTTGTGAGTACTGCTGATCTCCTTGTATATGTTTCACTATTTTATAATGTAGAGGGCACTTAGATATCTATTTATGGTTACTCTATGACTATCGGTCAATTGATTAGATAGATAGATAGATAGATAGATAAATAGATATATAGATATGGGATAAATAGATAGATAGATCGATAGATAGATATGGGATGGATGGATGGATAGATCGATAGATAGATATGGGATGGATGGATGGATAGAGAGATAGATAGATAGTACATGATAGATAGATAGATAGATAGATAGATAGATAGATAGATAGATAGATAGATAGATATTGGATAGATAGATATTGGATAGATAGGTAGGTGGATAGATAGGTAGATAGATATGGGATAGATAGATAGATAGATAGATAGATAGATAGATAGATAGATAGATAGATATTAGGTATGTGCACCGACTCCAGTGTTTTGTTTTTGTTTTCAGGTTTTGTATCTGTATCTCCTTCATGTTTTCGATCTGGATTTTTTTTTCTTTAATAAAGTAAAAGAAGTTGCTTTTCCATTTCCATGGCCTGAGCCCTGGGGCATCGACCTTCATTGAATACGAGGACGTTGACGGCCTTGCATCATCATGACTGCTGCTGGCAGCTACAATATGTGGATTCTTGCTCTCCTGTTATGTGACTGCCCTCCATATTCACTGCAGTCTTGCAGCAGAGTCACCAAGCAACCAGCAATAGTGTTACCAAGTTGCAGCTAACGCACATGCATGCAAAAAAAAATACACTTTTTAATTATATAGATTTTTTTGTTGTTGCCCACAACGTGGGGCCTGGAGCACCCCTGACCGTGGCAGCAGCGACTGACGACAAAGGCAGCACTAGGTTGCTGTCTGAATAAGTGCAGCTAATGCACATGCACTCACACAAAAAAATAAACTTTTTAATTATTATATATATATTTTTTTGCCCACAACTTGGGGCCTGGAGCACCCCTGACCAAAGCAGCAGTGACTGATGACACAGGCAGCAGTAGGTTGCTGACTGAATAAATGCGGCTAACGCACACGCACACACAAAAAATACACTTTTTAATTATATAGATTTTTTTTTTTGGCCCACAATTTGGGGCCCAGAGCACCCCTAACCGAGGCAGCAGCGATTGACAACACAGGCAGCATGCTACCAGATGGACACAGCACAGCAGCCCAGATTGACACAGTAGAAAGCACCTGCCCAGATGGACACATCAGATAGCACCAGCCCAGATGGACACAGCAGACAGCACCAGCCCAGATGGACACAGCAGACAGCACCTGCCCAGATGGAGACAGCAGACAGCATCAGCCCAAATGGACACAGCAGACAGCACCAGCCCAGATGGACACAGCAGACAGCATCAGCCCAGATGGACACAGCAGACAGCACCAGCCCAGATGGACACAGCAAACAGCACCAGCCCAGATGTACACAGCAGACAGCACCAGCCCAGATGAACACAGCAGACACCACAAGCCCAGATGGACACAGCAGACAGCACCAGCCCAGATGGACACAGCAGACAGCACCAGCCCAGATGGACACAGCAGACAGCACTAGCCCAGATGGACACAGCAGACACCACCAGCCCCACACTACCCACCCACAGCCAGAGTGAAATGACGCAGACGCAGGCTACTTATAAAGCAGAGACGAAAGCACGCGAGCCACAAGATTTCGTCTCTGCGGGTTTTGCCTCGGTTTGAGATCCGGGGCCAGTGGGGGAACCGAATGCACTTTCGATTCTGGGCCCAGATCTCTAAGTTTGGGTTGGTTCGGATTTCTGAGATCCGAACCCGCTCTTCTCTAATAGATAAATAGATATGGGATGGATAGATAGATAGATAGATAGATATATAGATAGATAGATAGATAGATAGATAGATAGATATGAGATAAATATGAGATAGATAGATAGATAGATAGATAGATAGATAGATAGAAAGATAGATAGATAGATATGGGATAGATAGATAGATAGAATGTAATTTGTATATTAAACAATACATCCCCTTAGCTCCAACAAAACATTACTAAAGCCACCACACACACATAACTTAACTTTAGATCACCACAAATAACTTTAATATACCTACATTCAACATTAGTACACACCCCCACAATGGTACTACACTCATACCCCACATAAAATTACTACAATACTCACCTCCTCATATTATATTAATACAGACCAAGACAATATTACTATGCACCACAACCCTCTGAAAACACTAAAAACAAAAACACCTCCATATACTTACCTCTGCTTGAAGGATGTTCTATAGTTTCCTCACAGTCACGGTCCACAGAGCAGCAGGGGAGGACAGGCACACATACAGATCGTCACAAGACCAGAGGAGAAAGAAGGGGTGGGGTTTTGGCAAGTAGGGGCAGAGTCTCTGTGGGAGCAGGAGAAGGCACTCATAGACATCAGCACATTGGTGGCAGGTCCCGAGGGAGGGAGCCGTCACCACCATACAGAGAGGGATGGGACGGACGTATGACACTGCTGCTGGCTGCGCTGGCTGCAGTCTCGGCCAGACAGCAGCTGGTAATTGATGGGTTATGCAAACTGTGGCCACTGCCAGGATTAAGTAAAATAAGGATGTCTCTTTCAGAGAGATCCTTATTACTGTACTGGCAGCCTCAATGTTACCCCTCAGGTGTCGGCGCCTTAGGCAGCTGCGTAAAGCTGCCTAATACTCCAGTGGTGATTGGCAATGTGGTATTGAATCTGTTTTATGTGCTATGGTTAAGATTTGGATCATTGGAGACTATAGAGGTTATGTGATAGGTTCAGATTTTATGGAACCACCTGGATTTTAGTGA
Organism: Taudactylus pleione; assembly: GCA_031769625.1. NCBI lineage: Eukaryota > Metazoa > Chordata > Amphibia > Anura > Myobatrachidae > Taudactylus > Taudactylus pleione. The sequence continues at coordinate 2,042,811 of JAUIMM010000169.1, read as the reverse complement.
GATTACCATTACATTTAAAGCAGCAATCAATTTTAAGGCTGGTTTTGTGGTTCTAAAACTTGCTCTTTAGTAAATCTGAAATTGAAGAGTCATTTATGTTTTATTCTATTCTAAAGTGTGGTTTCACAGTTTTTTAAGCTGGGTTTAAGCTTAGTAAATTTGTAGTATGCAATCCAACCTTAAAATCAGAATTTCAAAACCGACACTTAGCCACGTGCATCAACATGGGAATCAGAACAAAGGTACCGACTATCGTGACAGTCCCTGCCTAAATGGACAGACGTTATACATTTCTGCAATGTGCTACAAGTGTTTGTAGATATCCCCTGCACTAACACAGAGGACTTACTTCTGAGTAGTAAGCTGCTTCAACTGCTTCAGTGACTTTTGCCATAGTTGTGCCTGTGACGTTATGCTAATGCTTGTATCATCCCTTCCCCTAGTGTACAAGCAGGCATCTGAATCTGCAAGGACTGGGAAGCCTCTTTTGAGCATCTTTAGATGCCACCATCAATTGCACAATTGAAACATACACCAGCCCTATCGGATGTGCAGGTTTCATGTCTTAGCACGGCCTCCAAGGGCATAGGGAGGGCGGTTCCACTGGAGCGTGAGCTCCAGGCACCTTACTTAACAGAGGGCACCCTGAAGTCGGACTCTGGAGCAGCTGTCAAGCAGCTGACAGCCTGTGCTGGGTCCGCAACAGCAGCTCCTGTCCTGCCTTCCTGCTCTAGTGAGAAACTTCTGGTCACTAGAGGAGCTTGTGCTGAGTCCTGATTAGTGGAGTTCAGCACATGTTCATCTGACCCCAGCAGGGGGCGGGGCGACAGCAGCATGTCGAGGAAGAAGCTGCAGGTTATACCCCAGTAGTTATGTCTATCACCCTCCTGCCTGTATGTACTGTATGTGTGTATGTGGGTATACAATCGGGAAGCCGGCTGCCTTAATACCGGCAGCCGGCTTCCCGACTGTCATATCCCGGCGAGGGTGAAATGCCTGGCGTCTAGATGTGATGCCGGGTGCCGCGAGCGGACAGCCACGGGGGGGAGGATTAGGTTTAGGGCACCAGGGGGGGGCTTAGGGTTAGGCACCCCCCAGGAGGGTTAGGGTTAGGCAAGGGGGAGGGAGGGTTAGGGTTAGGCACCCTGGGGGGGACTTAGGTTTAGGCAGCGGGGAAGGGGGAGGTTAGGGTTAGGCACTTAGAGGGGGGATTAGGGTTAGGCACTTGGGGGGGTTAGGGTTAGGCACCCCTAAGGAGGGTTAAGGTTAGAGGGTTAGGTTAGTCAATACTTGCCTATCGATGATCGGGATTTCCAGCGCTGTCAGGCTTCCGCTTCCGGGAACTCTGCTGTGGTCGGCCAGGCGCTGCCGGGAATCAAACCGCCGACCATGCGGCCGGCGGTATTTCACACCGATTCCTGTATGTATGACCCTCCCTGCCTGTATGTACTGTATGTGTGACCCCTCCTGCCTGTATATACTGCCGGTATGTATGTATGTATGTGTGACCCTTCCTGCCTGTATGTATGTGCGACCCTTCCTGCCTGTATGTATGTGTGTGTATGTGTGACCCTTCCTGCCTGTATGTACTGTATGTGTGTAAGAGTGACCCTTCCTGTATGTATGTACTGTATGTGTGACCTTTCCTGCCTGTATGTGTGTGTGTACGTGTGACCCTTCCTGCCAGTATGTGTGTATGTGTGACCCTTCCTGCCTGTATATGTGTATGTGTGACCCTTCCTTCCTGTATGTGTGACCCTTCCTGCCTATATATGTGTGTATGTGTGACCCTTCCTGCCCGTATGTACTGTTTGTGTGTATGTGTGACCCTTCCTGCCCGTGTGTACTGTTTGTGTGACCCTTTCTGCCAGTATGTACTGTATGTGTGTATGTGTGACCCTTCCTGCCTGTGTGTACTGTATGTGTGTATGTGTGACCCTTCCTGCCAGTATGTACTGTTTGTGTGTATGTGTGACCCTTTCTGCCTGTATGTACTGTATGTGTGTATGTGTGACCCTTCCTGCCTGTATGTGTGTGTATGTGTGACCCTTCCTGCCTGTATGTACTGTATGTGTGTATGTGTGACCCTTCCTGCCTGTATGTACTGTATGTGTGTATGTGTGACCCTTCCTGCCTGTATGTACTGTATGTGTGACTCTTCCAGCCTGTATGTATGTGTGTGTGTATGTGTGATCCTTCCTGCCTGTATGTGTGTATGTGTGACCCTTCCTGCCTGTATGTACTGTATGTGTGTATGTGTGACCCTTCCTGCCTGTATGTGTGTGTATGTGCGACCCTTCCTGCCTGTATGTACTGTATGTGTGTATGTGTGACCCTTCCTGCCTGTATGTACTGTATGTGTGTATGTGTGACCCTTCCTGCCTGTATGTACTGTATGTGTGACCCTTCCTGCCTGTATGTATGTGTGTATGTATGTGTGATCCTTCCTGCCTGCATGTGTGTATGTGTGACCCTTCCTGCCTGTATGTACTGTATGTGTGTAATGTGTATGTGTAACCCTTCCTGCCATGTATGTACTGTATGTTTAACCCTTCCTGCCTGTATGTGTATGTGTGACCCTTCCTGCCTATATGTACTGTAAATGTGCATGTGTGACACTTCCTGCCTGGATGTACTGTATGTGTGTATGTATGTGTGAACCTTCCTGCCTGTATGTATGTGCATGTATGTATGTATGTACAGCATGTGTGACCCTTCCTGCCTGTATGTGTGTGTGTGTATGTGTGACCCTTCCTGCCACTATGTACTGTATGTGTGTATGTGTGACCCTTCCTGCCTGTATGTACTGTATGTGTGTATGTGTGACCCTACCTGTATGCGTGACCCTTCCTGCCTGTATGTGTGACCCTTCCTGCCTGTATGTGTGTGTGTGTATGTGTGACCCTTCCTGCCACTATGTACTGTATGTGTGTATGTGTGACCCTTCCTGCCTGTATGTACTGTATGTGACCCTTCCTGCCTGTATGTGTGACCCTTCCTGCCTGTATGTGTGACCCTTCCTGTCTGCATGTGTTTATGTGTGACCCTTCCTGCCTGTATATGTGTCCGTGTGACCCTTCCTACCTGTATGCGTGACCCTTCCTGCCTGTATGTGTGACCCTTCCTGCCTGTATGTACTGTTTGTGTGTATGTGTGACCCTTCCTGCCTGTGTGTATGTGTGTGTATGTGTGACCCTTCCTGCCTGTATGTGTGCCCCTTCCTGCTTGTATGTATGTATGTGTGACCCTTCCTGCCTGTATGTGTGACCCTTTGTGAGCCTTCCTGCCTGTATGTACTATATGAGTGTATGTGTGACCCTTCCTGCCTGTATGTATGTGTGTGTATATGTGACCCGTCTTGCTTGTATGTATGTGTGTGTATGTTTGACCCTTCCTGTCTATATGTGTATGTGTGACCCTTCCTGCCTGTATGTATGTGTGTGTCTATGTGTGACCCTTCCTGCCTGTATGTGTATGTGTGACCCTTCCTGCCTGTATGTACTGTACATGTGTATGTGTGACACTTCCTGCCTGTATGTACTGTATGTGTGTATATACGTGTGATCCTTCCTGCCTGTATGTATGTGCATGTATGTATGTATGTATGTACAGTATGTGTGACCCTTCCTGCCTGTATGTCATAGTTGCCTACCCTCCCGAATCCTGCAGGAGACTCCCGCTTCACTGCAGAGTCTCCCGCTACCCCGGAATGTTAAACAAAACCCCGGATTCCCCACTGTCTCGTAGGGATTCCGTCTGAATACTAGCCTGCCCACCTCCTGAGAGAAGTCCACATAGATCCGCCTCCACTCCTGCCTCTGAACCTCCCACTGGCAACGAGTGATATGCAATGAAGGCTGACGCTTGTATCCTCCGGTCCGCCTTGATCCACCCACACAGCCACATCCAGGCTGCCTGCTTAAAACGGTGTTCAAAGAATGGGCGGCGCTGGTCTTCCCTGGACCGCCCCAGCTCCTCCTTCACTGGACGCTTCCTGTCACTCAAACTCCAGAGGTCCCAGGCTCACACTGCTCTGTTGCTGCCCTTGAACACACTGCGCGGATGACAGCGCTACCGCGGCCAGACCTTCAATGTAGGTCTCTCTCCCCTTTTCAAATGTTCCCTCAGGACTTCTTAATGGTCCACAGTGCCCCCCGCACTTGCTAGCTGTATTAATGTCGGACCCACATCCCATATGCCACTGTCCCTCTCCTCTAATGGTCTGTCCTCCAGCCACACTAGTGGGCAGACAGGAGGCCTCACCATCTTGAGTCCGGTGGGAGAGTTCATGCAACGTGAACAATGAACAGTCTGGCTGACTGGGGAAAATCATTAACCCCTTCTGTGGGCTGGTGGCATATATTTTGGGCTACCTAATAGATTACCGGCCTGCAGCTGTACAGTGCAACAGAGTCAACGCTGCTTTGCAGAGTATGATCCATAGGCTGCAGCGTTGACTCTGTTGTATATGTGTATGTGTGACCCTTCCTGCCTGTATGTGTGACCCTTCCTGCCTGTATGTGTGTATGTGTGACCCTTCCTGCCTGTATGTACTGTATGTGTGTATGTGTGACCCTTCCTGCCTGTATGTACTGTATGCGTGTATGTGGACCCTTCCTGCCTGTGTGTATGTGTGTGTATGTGTGACCCTCCCTGCCTGTATGTGTGACCCTTCCTGCCTGTATGTATGTGTGACCCTTACTGCCTGTATGTGTGACCCTTTGTGAGCCTTCCTGCCTGTATGTACTATATGAGTGTATGTGTGACCCTTCCTGCCTGTATGTATGTGTGTGTGACTGTGTATGTGTGACCCGTCCTGCCTATATGTATGTGTACGTGTATGTGTGACCCTTCCTGCCTGTATGTATGTGTGTGTGTATGTGTGACCCTTCCTGCCTGTATGTGTATGTGTGACCCTTCCTGCCTGTATGTACTGTACATGTGTATTTGTGACACTTCCTGCCTGTATGTACTGTATGTGTGTATGCATGTGTGATCCTTCCTGCCTGTATGTATGTGCATGTATGTATGTATGTATGTACAGTATGTGTGACCATTCCTGCCTGTGTGTGTGTGTGTGTGTGTGTGTATGTATATGTATGTATGTGGCCCTGCCTGTATGTGTGTGTATGTATGTATGTATGTGACCTTGCCTGTGTGTGTGTATGTATGTATATATGTGACCCTGTCTGCATGTGTATGTATGTATGTATGTGACCCTGCATGTATGTGTGTGTGTGTATGTATGAATGTGTGAGTCTGCCTACATATGTATGTATGTATGTATGTGACCGTGCCTGTATGTGTATGTATGTGACCCTGCCAGTATGTGTGTGTCACTCTATGTATGTATGAATGTGTTACCCAGCCTGCATGTGTATGTATGTATGTATTTATGAATGTGACCCTGCCTGCATGTGTATGTATGTCTCTGTGTATGTATGTATATATATATGTATGTATGTGACACAACTCCCGTATGTGTATATGTTTGTATGTATGTATGACCCTGCCATGTATGTATGTGGCGGTTATATTATATAGCACACACTTTTTAAGGGGGGGCGTGGTAGCACACTCGTGCTCCGGGCACCCTGGCCACATGCTACACCTCTGAAGGCCTCCAATGGGAGCAATTAAGCCTCTGTGTCATCTACCAGTTCAGTGACACACACATGACAGTCACATAACACACCCATAAGATTAAACATTTTTGAGTTTTTGAATTGCCACCTCCCAATCGCCACCTAGGAACACCCAGCACATTTCCAATTCATTTCTGATTAAATGTATCTCATTCACAACTGCAGATCTGTGTGCGTATACAGTATGTGCCATGGGAGTTTTTAGGGATTTTCATGCATGCACAGTAGGAAACAATTGCTCAACTCTGCAAACATTGGCATTGTGTGTAACTCAAAATCATGCCCACAGTGTAGGAACACAATGGGCCAGATTCAAGTACTGGCCAGCAGCCACCAGGATGGCTTCTGGCAACTTCGTGGGCTGTTTCTCTATGGATGATTTCTGCTTGCAGCCTAGGAATAGCTATCAGGCTACCATAATTGTCCAATAGTGTAATACAGCAAATTACATTAAAATTCAAAGTTCTAGTTCAAACTGCATTGGTTCAAAATTTTGCACCAAAAACAAAATATTTTGTGAATCATCAAATATAGAACTGTTGGTCCTATCAGCCAAAACAGTTTTTTTAATAACAACATGGAGAGTCTCTCAGTTAAAAATATTTCAATTGATGACAATATTAAGTATTTTAAAAATATTCTTATAACAGTTTACCTAATTTTTTAAATTTAAGTAATATATTTATTGTTATTCTCAAACTATAAATACTGTATGTACCAATTCAGGATGACAGGGTGGAGGGTAAAAATATACTTATTTATCAGTGACCTGACAAAACTTCAAAAGCTGTTGTACAGATGGCATTCTTGTAAAATGAAATGTCTTACTTGTGAGATTTGTGTGCATCAAACCACAATCTGTCAGGAGCTCTGTGCTTTTATTTTTCTGACTGATAATAAATCTTTAATTTCAGTAACTTCATTTCATCTTCTAAATCTGGTGTTATTGCTGCTTGGTGAGAACAGTAGACACAAGCATTACCACATGCAAGAGATATTACATTGCATTGCTTTGTTTACTCATATTTCACAGAAGTGGGAGGTAAATAGTAATATCCATTGTTTAAACTCATTTCTATGTTGAGAAGACATAATCTGTGTTCCCATTACAAATCATCTTACTGTGGACAAGCAACAGACAAGCTTTGGATTTCATATTGCTCATACACTATATCTGTAGATTTTGCAGTATATTATTTGTTTTAAAACTGAGCCTCAAAATATATTTAAACTATACAATAACAATATAGAAATAATTAAACAGAAATATATGTCTAGATATGGTGTATATATAAGAGAGAGAGAGAGAGAGAAAGAGAGAGAGTCTTATTTAATTTTTGTGTGTTATTTAATGGTAGTGTTATTACATTAATAACTCTATAATGGTAGATTTAGGTAGGTAGGTTTTTTTGTTTAGAGAAGAAGGGTGCAAAAGAGAAAAAGGGTCATGGAAAGAAACAAATATTAGGAAGGCCAGAGAGGGTTCACAGATTGTGAAAACAAGTATCAAATAACGTTAAATACATTAGTCAGAGGTATATGCAGTACACAATCATATACAGTAGCATGGACAACCAAAAGACACATATAGAGCAGCAATAACCCTGTCATCAGGGCCGGATTATAGGGAGGGCGACAGGGGCAATCGTCCCGGGGCCCCCACACATAGGGGGCCCCCCACTCTGTCCCCGGCATCATCAGCAGGACTTTTTTTTATCTTTACCGAGCCGCGGCCTGCAATTAAGCCCCCCCCTACATTTGGCTCTGCCCCCTTACGCTGCTGCTGGCCTGCTGCAACTAAAGTAAGTAGCACTACTGTATTATGTGTATCTGTGTCTCTGTCTATGTGTGTGTGTGTGTGTGTGTATATATATGTATGAGTGTGTGTATATATATATATATATATATACACACACACACATCAGGCAGCCCGATGTATGTTTGCGTGTATATATATATATATATATATATATACGTACATATATATATATATATATATATACGTATATATATATATATATATACACATACAGTATGTGTATATATATATATATGCATGTGCGTATGTATGTAAAAGTTATGTATATGTATATATAAATATATATATATATATATATATATAACCTTTAAAGAAAGGGGTGCACTCACCAGTCTTCTAACATCTTGACAAAGGTCCATGGTTGGGACCGAAATGTTGATCCTGTATTTACTTTTAAATGTTGGAATAAAGTACTTTTTTAGAAGACTGGTGAGTGCACCCCTTTCTTTAAAGGTTATACAAAGGACCTGAAGGTCCCTTTTGGGCAGCTACCCCAGCACTTTTGGACTACAAAGACGTGAGTGTGGACATACTTTGACTATATATATATATATATATATATATATATTTGTACATACATACACAACTTTTATCGATGGGGCCCCCCACACATTTGTTGCCCGGGGGCCCCCACACTCCTTAATCCGGCCCTGCCTGTCATGAAGGCCCAGAGTGAAGACAGTCCAAAAGACTACAAATTACAGGTTGACCAGCACTGCTATTACCTCTACGTTCTCTCAGTATTCACTCCAACCAAACCATCTCATCAAAGGGGAGGAGGCTGAGGTGGAGTACTGTAGCTGCAGTCTGCTGTTTCAAATTCAAGTGCTTCTGTTTCTTATTCACAATGACAGACAAGCTAGACTCAGAAGCAGTGTGAAGAGTTGGGTAATAGCTGATTTAGTAGCTACAGTATAAGGATATGTCCCTGAATGTATCTATCTCCAGAAGCTATATCATCTGGAGGAAAGTGAAAGAGAGCCAACAGTGGATCAGGAGACACCCATAGAGGTCTGAGCAGTGGACAGTCCCAAAATATGGGAAATTTCTCCCACCTGTCCACAATTCCTTCAACAGTATTTAGATATGAAAGGCCAGATTTTGTGCTGCCTATCTTGGGCGAAGTACGATCAATGTAGTAATTTAAACAAAATGTACGTATGATTGATGCAACGAGACACCTTAAAGCAAGTGCAAAATATAATTGCCAACAATGGTGCCTAATTAGCCTTCCATTTGAGTTGAACAGGAATTTACCCTTCTTAGTATCAAACGGTAGCAGACAGTACCACCAAGTGATACCACCTCTATGGGTAGTGGAGGAAAACTTTGCCATGACATACAGAGGTAAGAGAGGTTTCTTGAGTACTGGGGAATGTATACTCTGTAGTAATGCATCTGTTGCAGCTATTTATAATCCCAGAGAGGAGCAGCAAAGACATACTGTAAATGGGAGAATGGAATCAAACCAGTATCAGATATAACCTTTCCTAGAGTTACTATGACATTGATAATCCAATTATTAAACTGTAAATTTAGGATCAGGTGACCTATCCCAGCCAAAGAAAAAGTTGGGGAAGACAGCTGTATTTCTTCACTAGCATATGCCATGCCACAGTGGTGACTGAAACTGCCTTAGAGGATGTAAACTTATTAGGGTAATTAGATATAGGAAGCCATAACAAACCTGGAAGTGAGAATGGCTGAGATAAATCACTTTCAAGAACAACCCACAGCTTTGGGGTAACCGCAAACCAAACCTGAGCTTGACTTAACAAGCATGTAATCTGGCACTTCTCAAATCTAGGGAACGTCACACCCTCCCTTCAATTTAGGCATGGATATGGTCATCTGGCCAATGGAGGTTTATCCGATTTCAACACATACTGTATTTGAAAATCACTAAGTAAAATCTATTAAAGAAAGTGGCAGATATTGTACTAGGAATGGTATAGCTCTAGGAATGGTACATAATAAATACAACAGTTTCAGGAGCAGCACTATTTTTATCACAGATGTAAGTGGCTGGTGCTACATTCCCCCGTGAAGTCTAACGATAGACCCAGAGTGCAGCCAGGAACAGCAGGAGCTTTCAACAAGGCCCCTCAAAATGATAATTGTATTTTGAAGTGGTTCCGGCGCTTCCTGTGATCTAATGAAAATCTTTTCTTTTTGGTACTTTTTTCCCAAAAATATATGAAAAAGAAAAAGAAAATATATAGTGTAAAATCGTAACAATGTTTTATAAATCGTGAAAGGTTGATATAAACTCACCTTTTAGAAGTGAGTTGTAGACGTTGGACCCAATTTTCACCGTGGTCCTTTGGTGGTTGCATAATGCAACGCTGACCTTTAAGGTGAGGTCTTCAATTCCTCCCACATGTAGTGTTGTAAATGGGGAAATAAATACAACAAGCCTCCATGGTACAGATCAATTTATCCATTCCAAGATTTTACACAATATGCAGTGTACTCACCTTGAATGGGATATATTATACGCCTTGGACATTCATTTTCTCATCCTGATGTCAGTCGGTATATTACTATGGGTCCTTATAGCCAGTCCAAAAATAATTGCGGATATAGACTAATTTCTTTATAAAACAGTAATTTTATTTATTAATCTGTATATGATAAAAAGGTCTTAGCAGTATGTTGTTAATTTCATCAGACCTAAAAAAAAACATACAACAATTTCTGTTTAAATAAAATTTAAAACATATAAAAATGCAAAAATCAAAACATAAATAAATAAAGCAAAGATAATTACAAATCCTTAGGCTGACCAGCCTGGGGAAGCAGACGTAGGATCTGAGAAACACGTTGCTAGGTATTCATTATTAGAATCCTCCACTCATTAATTTCTCCTTTTTCTACTTTTAAGATTTATAGCAAACATCTACTGTATATCATATTATTCATGTTCATTTGGATTTGAATCAAATAACAATTTTTTATTAATCTATAAAACATTTTTATATACTAAATATTAGGGAACTTAAGAAATTAGCTTATCTCCAATCAATTATTAATGAAAGGTAATTAATCACATTGTAATTTGGTTCTGTTGGCTGTAGTGTCAATTATGTATTATTTGCTAATGGATCAATATAATGCTCTTACAATTGATTTTTGCTGCTAAGTCTATAGGCCCCCATACACGGTGCGATACTGCAGCCGATCTGATGGATTGGAATGATATTGTTGCTATATCGTTCTGTGTGTGGGTATAATATCGGCCAGTGTGCTATCTCGTGGGATCGTACATCGCTCCTCCAGATCTTTCTGCATGTTCAGTTGATCTGGGGGAGTGATGTACAATCCCATGCAGCGCTATGCGGCTGGGGGAGTGGGGTGACAGCATATCAGGCAGTCAGTCACCCGATCAGTCCATGTGTGGGGACCACCCAATATGTCAGCCATCGGATCGGCCGTCGCATCACAAGGTGTATGGGGGCCTTATGAGCAGGGTCAGACTGGCCCACAGGGGAACAGGGGAAATCCCTGGTGGGCCCCACTGTCTGAGGGTCCACTCTCTCCTCTAGGGGTCTGTTCCAGACTGTGCATATGTTACATTATACCTCCCAGATTTATGGTGTATTCACTACAATGCATTGTAGTTATCAATCTGGTACATTATCATGCATGCACTATCATTATTTACTATATATATTTATAAAGGGGCCCAGACCATGCACTTCTTAATGGTTGGCCAAGCCTCTGCGGTGGCTGGCCACCCCCCCCCTCTTGAGGCTGGTCACACCCCTAAAGCATGGGTCCTTACCACTGCATTCCCCCAATGGGCCCTCCATGCCCCAGTCCGACACTGCTTATAAGTCTATTGCATCAAGTGACTTTGGAGTTGTATAATGAATTTGTATTTTTTACTATCATCTGGAAATATTCAGTGATGTGTATTATTTAATGTATTTGAATTTCATTTTTGTTTTTAATTAGCAAAAATCTCCAAATACACCAGTGTCTTTTGTTAAACATCAAGTAAGTAAACAATGGACAAATTATTATTTCCATCAAACAAAAATAACATAAATGCACTGTAGTATTTTTTCAGGAAATATATATGTGACACTTAGATTTACTGAATGATTCAGTTAGCGACATCACACTGCTGTTTTTATGCAGCTGATATCCTAATTTCTCTTTCATGCAATAAAGTAAATTGGGTGTTAAATTGAAATTTTTTATACTTTCATAGCCAGTGATCAAACATTTCAATCAGATTTAATTTGACAGTTATGTTTGTTTACAGTGAATTTTCTTTACAAATACAAAATTAACTTTAACGATGCATTTTACTGTAATTGCTGTTCATGATTAACATTTGCTCTTAATGTACTTTTTGCTGAAATGTTGTGTTTTGTTAAACAAATGTCATCAACATTGGTGAACATCACCCAAAATATAAAACTCTCATTATGAGGAAAAAAATATTCAATTTTAAACTGTAGTATAAATTTGTTTATTTTAGCTTTAGAATGCATTAGAAATGTTTTTGTGTCCTATACAGGCACTGATAGTCCTAAAGTTCATTTCCAGGATTCAGAACTGGTTTGTTTATCCCTCTCTCATACTTTTACTCTATGATTGCTGTGCCCCATCAGTTTATGTCGCCATAAAATCATACAATTATCCTATAATTGCTTTTATTAATGTAGGTAAGGTGTAGAATAATTGTGCATAATTTACTGATTATAGCCAAAAAAAGAATTTATATTCAGGAACATAAAAATTTTAAAAAAAATAAGCTACGATTACAAAAATCATTATTTTCTTTCTTTCTTGTACAGTGTTCTACAATATTTTTTAAATATCTGTAATTGATGCCTATAATCTCAACATCTTTGCTGTTCATTAATATGAATATATAACTAATAGTGTATTTATAGCCTAATTTTCTAACCAATGTCTGTTTCTAAAATAAAATGCAAATTTTAAGTAATAATTCCAGACATAAGATTATTTGTAATCTTAGCCCACTTCCTACTACATTTCACACCCTTAACTTTTCCAGCAGTGCCCAACACTCACATGGTTTGGTATGAATTTTGAATAGAAAAACAGCTCTGTACTGCATTGTCAGAGAAAAACTAACTTTACAAGCCAAGACAGTGTTGCATGCTAACATTGAGAATTGGCATTTTATTATAAATAAAGTCATTATATATCTACTTACAGTATGTTCTCCAGCCTCATCAATTGCCTGACCAGTGCAACATTTACACCTACTACCAATTTCAAGTGGCACTCATATTTGGTGAAAACATTTTGTACCTTTATTTTAAAATTGACTTTAATGACAACTGCTATTCTCTAAAAAAACATAGGTGCAATATTTCCCATCTTAAGAAACAAAAATATATGATTGATGAGCAGAAGCTGTATATAAAAAATATGGCTCAAGAAATGACTCAAAGGCATTGTCACTAAAATTTCTACATTTTTCTAAAAAAAAAATCATATATGATAAACAATACAAATATAAAAAACTTATATACCCATTAAGGAACGTAATATAGTTTCAATCCACATCAAATTCAATTATGTGGTGGATACCTAGTCTGTGAATTTTCTGCACGGTGCATTAATAACACCCCAGAGTGTTTGCCGATTATATATGTATGTATATATATATATATATATATATATGTGTGAAAGTATGTGTAGGGACAGCGCACAGATACAATAATTCCCTCAGATAGGATTAAGTATGAAGGAGTCTAAAACAAATGTGATAAAGTCAAGATTCTTTGAAATCACTGATCTTTGGTTATAAGGTGGCAGCAGTCTTCTTAGTGTTCCATTTGGCCAGCCGTTAAGTGATTCTGAAAAAGGGGGTTAAAGAGACATGCGCCTGATAGTCTAGTAAGTTATAGTGATGATTGGAGCTCAAAATTTAGTGTGCGTACCAAATAAAATATATTTAAAGCTTATCTGATTTCCAATGGTATGGGGTTCGTACAGGATAGGATGTATAAGATGTCATCTACTGGAATACCATAGGAGGGGCTCATTCACGCACAGGAAAGAATAGATGATATAGTGTAGTTTGTTGTTAATAGAAGTAGCAAGACAGGACTACAATTAGCTGCGTACCATATATTGTTGTATATCAAGCGTGTAGTATGTATATCCAAAATATCTCATATTATCCCTTTCTCCTCAGTTTTCCTTGAAGGAGTATGCATTGTGCACAGGCTTTGGAATAGATACAGAAATGATCCCCCGTCAGTATATATTAACACGGGTTTTATTTGGATACATTAACAAAAGGGAGACAATTGTAGGAATACATACAAATAATAAAAACGAATGAAAAATGCTTATCTTTTAAAAAGGTACCCAGTCCTCTTAGGTATAAGTGTCCAATGTCTAGAGAGCCTTGGTCAGGTGGCCTCAATGTTTTTCGTCCAGTAAGTCCAGTAAGTAAAAAGGCAAAAAGTATTCACCCCAAGCCCTGATAGTGGCACGGTGGCAAAATAATTTGCTAACAGGACATTACACAGTTTTTAAATAGGAATGGCGCTAATGCCTCATATGGATAAAGAATATATATGTATCCCAATCAAGGATAAAGAAGAGAACAACATTTTTTTAAAACATATATATATTCCATGAAATCAAGTTAACATAAATATTGGGGTAACCAGAAAACAGCTTCTCACTACTAGACAAGGCTGTGGTGGGCTTGATGCAAACAAAGCAAAATCCAAGAGGTCCTGGGCAATGAAACACGGCACCACCACAGAGAATGTAAAGTGCACTGGCTTGCTGGTAGTCAAAGGTTTCCCAGTAGCATGTAGTCCATAACATGTTTCGAATTGTAATTAATTCTTCTTCAGATGTGGATAACATGCTATTCAGATTGTGGTGATAATTATACCCCCAAAAGCAATCTAATTGGGTACTCACAATTAACATTCAAAATCACGCATAATCAATTTTCACGATCACCTAGAATAGAATTGATGCTTGCGGTCCACGCGTTTAATTTCCGGCTGCCGGAACTGGAAGTGACACGGGCGCTATGCTCAAACATCACCTCCGATTACATCAAAAACTGGGAGTGGTGTAGAAAGCACAAATCTCCCTAAGATCACCGGCAGGAGTGACATAGGCACTACACTGCCTCCGGGCACAGTTTGTTTTGGGAGCGGCATCTAACACATTAAAAACACTCACTTCCTTTTACCGTGGTCATATTGCCAGAAGTGACACATGCCTGTCACTGCACTGTGGTCACAGTTTGTTTTGGGAGCGGCGTCTAACACATTAAAAACACTCACTTCCTTTTACAGTGGCCAGAGTCTATAGTGATGCTCACCCCGCAGGTATGCTGTGTGTCCTGGAAGCGCCAAACAGTGGGGGCTTTCTCACTCTTTAAGAAAGCCTCCACTGTTACCAGGGGCAAAACGCGTCAGGGGGATCCCCAGCTATTACATGTTGGCCAAGACATCCATTTGCTGAAACCCTGATCATCCAGGATGCTGGTGCACCGATCACGTGGCGACCGCTGTTGACACATTGCTGCAAGACACTGTCCCAGCGGATTAAAGGTTGGTGCAAATTCACACATCCAAGGCACCCACAGCCAGGACACGGCAAGGCGCTTCCAGGACACACAGCATACCTGCGGGGTGAGTATCACTATAGACTCTGTCACACTCCAGGCCATTTCTGATTTTCACCCTCATGGGACTACAACCATATAGAATATTCTGAAGAGGGTAATTGTCTGGCTAATTTTTATGATCAATATAAGTATATGTAGTATATACTACACGCAGGACTTATACATTATTATCTGCAGTGTACATCAAGCCATTTAACCTGGATTTGACATCAGTACTAACGAGTTGAGAGATCTTTAACTCAATCTACATATTGACATTGTGTCTAATATTGTTTCACCTATTTCAGCTGATTGATGAATGATAATTAGAGATAATATGACGTCTTAAATCCAAAAATGTGGTATTTTAAAAGTTATAATTCATGTATTATCATTCAATTAAAATTTGTATTTATGCATTTTTTGATCGAGTCCTGACAATTTCTATATAATTACATCTTTGTTTTTGTCTGCCATCTCACATACTGTGCTTATTTTTCATTAGCGCAGAAATATATTGTCTTTTTTTAGTGTTTGATTTTAGAATGAGTTTTCACAGGATCATTTAAGTCTTTGCAGCTGGATTTATATGTCAATTATATTTGATAGTAACTCATTCAATTTAAACTGATAAGCGCCAGAGTTTTTGGATTATTTTCTGTTTTGAATGTACCTATTTGTGCCTGTGTCACAGTGCCCCTTAAGCTGCAAAATGATTGAAATGCTGTGTCTGTTTGGGAGCAGAGAGGGGGTGGCGATAGCCAGCATCCCAGAAACCATGCCGAGGCCAGTGTCTGCATCCACCAATTTGGCTTCATTGCCTCAGAAGTTTGAATTTCTTGGCCATCCCGAGTAACCTAAGGTGTACTCATATGGCCGATGTTCACACGAGATCTGATGGCCGCATCCTAGGACACAGCATTTATGCTCCTTTTACACTAAAACCCCTTGTCCAGCCTAGGTCACTGAACAGGGGTTTCAAGCTGTATCACTGCAGCTTAAAACCCATTCATACTGCAGGCTGGACCTGGGATATTGTCGGGGCTTCCATCCTCTGGTGCTTGGAGATTACATCATGTCCAAGAATCGAGAATGCAACACTCGCTATGCATCGAACCCGGACCTGGATTCAATGACCTGGGAAACCCATTTACACTGCCCTGCAACCGGATCCAAAATCCCTGGACACTGAACCCAGGTTAACCCTGTTACACTGAGCAGCAACCTGGGTTAATCTGGCAATAACCAGTACGTTTTAACTGCAGTGTGAATGGTTCCCCCCATGGGTCTGTTCCTGAGTTGCACACATCTGCAGTTGATTTTCTGTATGACCATGACAGGATTCTTACTTCCTAGATAGAGAAAGGATAAACAGCACTTACTGTATATTAATTGGGGTCAAACTATTTCAATCTGTATCGATAGCCTATAAACATTACCATCTACATCTAGTTGCCCATTGTTCAATACTGTAGATAAATATAATTGGTTTTAATAAATATACATATATATAAAAGAATGCACTCACCAGGGCTTCTCTTCAGATTACAAATAAGGGTATAGCAAACCACTTTGATCAGGCACAATCATGTGGTCACAAGGTCGACGTTTCGACCTCACAAAACATGGTCTTCATCAGGACATACACAGACAAAGTACAGGACACACATACATATACCCTCCATCTCCACCACATTAAATACCCTAGGTAATTACTGTAGAGCCTAACTCCACCCCCACCATCCCTCCGGGACCGGAAGTGACAATCCAGGGTGGAAGTGGCTCAATACACCAGATATGCACTGTCTACAGTTGCCAGGCTCACCTTTACAGCACCATCCCATTCGGTATAGCAGTCTCAAAAGCGCTGCAGCTGAAATTAGCTCTGCAGAGGTCCCAGCAGGATCGGAAAACCGCGCACTTCCAGTTTGCGTTCCAGCAATACCGGAAGTCATGTGGTCCACACACCCGATCATGTCACTTCTGGTTTTCATCCTAGTGTGTCAGGGAACTTAGCTTTTGGTCTAAGGTACCTATAAGCAAAGGTAGCTATCAGCATTAAATAGGTGGATGCAGTAATCCTATAGTGCCTAATTAACCTAATATATATAGCTAGAAAACATGCATATCCACATATATGCATGTTACAAACAACCTGCAAAGTGCACTGGTGGTTTCAAGGAGGGTAAATAACACATAGAAGAATTACAAAAAATAACATATATGGAAAGAAAGACATTAAATATTTGAGAGCAGACAACCTATAATATTACTCTATAGCAAAAAAAAATTGAAGAATATAAGAAAAAATTATTAGAAAAAATTAATAAAGAAATATAAACATAGGTAACTAATAATTAAAGTTCAACTAAAGTGATGCAGAGAATTATACTGGTTAAGGCCCTTAGGGGACACTGTTCCCAGTTTGTGTATCCAAAGGGATTCTTTTTTCAACAGTAAAAGGCCACGGTCACCACCTCTAACGGGGGGCGGGATCCAATCAATCATCATATATTTCAATGATGCTACTTGATGATTTTTAAGCAAAAAATGCGCTGCCACTGGTTTATCCGTGACTCGTTTATCAAGTGCCAATCTAATGTCTGATCTGTGTTGAGCCATCCGCTCACGAAAAGACCTCACAGTTTTACTGACATAAACAAGGCTGCATGGGCAGCATACAATATAAAATTACCGAGGGTATTTAATGTGGTGGAGATGGAGGGTATATGTATGTGTGTCCAGTACTTTGTCTGTGTATGTCTTGATGAAGACCGCGTTTGTGTGGTCAAAACGTTGACCTTGTGACCTGATGATTATGCCTGATTAAAGTGGGTTGCTATACCCTTTTTGTAATCTGAAGAGAAGCACTGGTGAGTGCATTCTTTTTATTATTTTTATGAATTTTTGATACCAACTGGATATCAATGAATGCACACCCCAGGCACTTATTGTGCTAACTGGAAGTGAGTGCTGACTACTATGAAATGTCTACAAGAGAAAGGATGGATTATGCATTTTTTCTTTGATCATGCACCCTGAACTCTATTGCGATATTATGTCATTTTGGGTGTAAGAAACACTAATATTTTTGATGATTACATCTTTTTTTTTACACAGCACATGATTATCATCTATACAGGACTCTAAATTTTTCTTCACCTAGAATAGGTGGTTGTTGTCCATAAGAGACTGTTTTTACTTCGTCTAAGTGTGATTTCTTGTTTTTCCTGAGAGCACTTTAAATCCTACAATTCTCTATGCTTGTGTATATATGACTGTTTATGTTCAGTCATAACTCTAACATAATTCTTTTTTTTGTGTATTTTTGCATTTTATTATTAGGTTTTGGTGTGGTAGGAGAACTCTAATCTCCCCTAGATATAATGGCAGAGGTCATTGCTTCTTGAGTGAGACGCTTCTTTGTGATGCGGAAAATGTACAAATAAGCCTCACTGATGATGATGCAGCAAGGGTCCTCTTCGAGCAGTTGAGAGTTTACCCTGTCAAATGCCGAGTGAAATTTATAATAAAGTAGGCTCAAGCGCCGTGACATGAACCTTATGCTGCATGGTCAGTTTTTGGCCAATTATTATAGAACTAAAAAGATACCAAGGGGTTGTCGCATCAATAACGTGCCCACCATCGGCCACAGGAATCCCAGCTTCTGCAGCCGATGGTGTGGCATTCTCAACAAATGTTCCCTTGATTTATTATTGCTGGTGGTTGAAGAGGTGGGGAAGGAGCTGGCTACTATAAAGGATGAAATCCTTTTGTTTGATAAAGAATTTAGCCCTGTCCTTACAAATGATAAAACTGAACCATGGCTAGAGAAACTAGGTATCAATATAGAAAAATACTGTTCTGAGGTGATTGCCTTTAAAAGGAAAAAAACTTGAGACTGTAGAATATGACTACAAAAATCACACAGTGTATAAATGGTTGCTGGGGGAGGGCAACACATCTAGATTTTGTTGCAAACGTCATTACAGGGATACATGTTTTGATATTAGCTCAAATTCCACCTCAGAATCAGAGAGTACCGACACCAGACCCCCCATCTGGTGTTTTTTTAGGTATGGCCACAAGATCCCAGATGGGAGAACCAATAAAGACAAAAAACATCATAGGCCACACCCAAGGAGGGGGAACCACAAGAGGGCGACCATGAAGCAAAAGGGGAATGATGAGAACCTGATTTTCAATCTATTGACTCATATACTCACTGATGCTGAAACCAGTCTTCTTTCAAGAGGTCTGAGTTTTGTCCCAACTTGTAACTTTGATTGGTCGGCAGACCATTACAAGGTAGGGAGAAAGTTAAGACTTAAAGAATATTTTTCACACGATAAATCAAATGATGGTACTAAATCAGATGTATTAGGCAATAAGTTTAAAAAATCTAGCAAATTTGATCCATCTTCAAACAACTCTAGCATTAAGACTTTTCTTAGGATGTTAGATAATGATGCTAATGACATGGCTGAGCAGAATCGTAATCATACCTATAGTAACTTGAGTCAGGAAGAAAAATTGGCACTTAGGAGCCTTCAAAATGATACTATACTAGTTATCCAAAAGGCAGACAAGGGCGGAGGAATAGTCCTTCAGGATTTTGCTAAATATGATCTAGAAATCCATAGACAATTGAATGATGTAGCCACTTATGAAAAAGTTTTGTTTAACCCAGGTCCTAGGATTAAGAAAGAGGTCGACACCCTGGTGGGTTTAGTCTTACTTGAGGGTTGGATTAACGAGACCACAGCAGATTTCCTGATGGTAGATTTTCCTATAACACCAATTTTGTATACACTCCCAAAGGTGCACAAGTCTCTTATTGACCCACCTGGCAGGCCGATCATTTCTGCCAGGCGGTCAATTTTACAACCCATTGCTGAATTATTAGATCACTATTTACAACAGTGTGTAGTTAGATCTAAGACCTACACTAGAGATACTGGTCATTTTTTGGAAGGTTTAGATGAATTAACCGTGATCCCTGAGAACTGCTATTTGGCTACTATGGATGTCTGCTCCCTCTACACCATCATCCCACATGATGGTGGTGTAGAGGCAGTTCATCAGAGTTTGTTACGTGGGCCATATGTAGGACCCCCTACTGAATTTTTGCTGACTTTGTTGAGAACTGTATTGGAATGTAATCATTTCCTCTATGAGGATAATTATTATATGCAGAAGGCTGGGATGGCCATGGGATCGAATATGGCCCCAGCGTTTGCAAATCGGTACATGGACTAATACGAACACTGTCATATTCTGTCACCCTATCAATACCATATTTTATATTATCGACGGTATATAGATGATATTTTCATCATATGGCAGGGTAATATTGAGTCTTTTAAGATGATGCTTGAGACTCTAAATTCACTTGACAGCCCTGTGCATTTTACAAGTGTAATTGAGGGGGAACGAACGAATATCCTTGATGCATCAATCTTCAAGAAACAAGGTCGGTTGGGTTATACACTATACAGAAAACCTACAGATAAAAATACTACCTTATTGGTCACTAGTCACCACCCAGTTGGATTAAAACATAATCTACCAATATCGCAATTTTTATGGGTGCTCCAAAACAATTCTGAACCTGAGCAGGTGGAGCTCCAGCTAATTGACATTTGTCAGAGATTTTATGACTGTGGTTATGCCAAGCAAGAAGTTGAAAGATACCTCACCAAGGCAAGAATATTGGCTTCTAAAACTGAAGTGGTAAGGTCCAATGATTTGTCTGATGCAAATGAAGGTAGATTGATATTGGGGACTCGATGCGACACCGGTTTAAAGGCGGTGCAGAAATCAGTGAGGAAGCACTGGCCCCTGATACAAACAGATCCAGGGCTCAAGAAGATTGGGTCTAAACTACCTCTATTGAGTATATGGAGAGGAGCCAATTTTAAGGATCTCCTTTACAGAACTAATAGGACGACCCAGAAGAAGGAACAAGAAGGGTGGCTGGTTAAAAAGAACGGAAGCTACCGCTGTCTGGGTTGTACCACTTGTAGAGCCCTATTGGTTGGGCCATCATTCCCACATCCACATAATGGGAAACAAATCAATATTAAATACCGCTTAACATACCAGATGGATCATATAATTTATATTTTATGCTGCCTATGCAGCCTTGTTTATGTTGGTAAAACTGTGAGGTCTTTTCATGAGTGGATGGCTCAACACAGATCAGACATTAGATTGGCACTTGATAAACGAGTCATGGATAAACCAGTGGCAGTACATTTTTTGCTTAAAAATCATCAAGTAGCATCATTGAAATATATGATGATTGATTGGATCCCGAAGCCCGTGAGAGGTGGTGACCGTGGCCTTTTACTGTTGAAAAAAGAATCCCTTTAGATACACAAACTGGGAACAGTGTCCCCTAAGGGGCTTAACCAGTATAATTCTCTGCATCACTTTAGTTGAACTTTAATTATTAGTTACCTATGTTTATATTTCTTTATTCATTTTTTCTAATAATTTTTTCTTATATTCTTCAAGTTATTTTTGCTATAGAGTAATATTATAGGTTGTCTGTTCTCAAATATTTAATGTCTTTCTTTAGATATATGTTATTTTTTGTAATTCTTCTATGTGTTATTTACCCTCCTTGAAATCACCAGTGCACTTTGCAGGTTGTTTGTAACATGCATATATGTGGATATGCATGTTTTCTAGCTATATATATTAGGTTAATTAGGCACTATAGGATTGCTGCATCCACCTATTTAATGCTGATAGGTACCTTTGCTTATAGGTACCTTAGACCAAAAGCTAAGTTCCCTGACACACTAGGATGAAAACCGGAAGTGACATCGGGTGTGTGGACCGCATGACTTCAGTATTGCTGGAACGCAAACCAGAAGTGCACGGTTTTACGATCCTGCTGGGACCTCTGCAGCGCTACTTTCAGCTGCAGCACTTTTGAGACTAAATGTATAAAAAAACCTATATTTTATATATATATATATATATATATATATATATTTTACATATAAAAAATCTAGACCATGGGCTCTCCACCAGCTGATCTGCAAATGTTAATTAAAATCTCATGTGAGTCCAGTAACAGAACCAAATGTATTGGTCAGTTCATCAAATCCTTTTTAAATACCAGATCCTTTATTCTTCATAAGTTGGACCGCAGCTCCCCTTGTAAGAGGATCAAGCCCAGATCCACAGTTCTGTTAAATAAAAATGGAAAGGGGGCACTTCATAGTGCAATATCTTTTTAATTATATAAACTGCCTGTTACAGTGGTGCTTATACCTTGTATAAAACTGTGTAGGCTGGTTACTACATGGTTTTTTTAAAAATACTCCCATCAACAGTCTTTACCGCATTGTCCCTGAAAGCTGTCAGGTTCACACACCCCACCACTCACCACTTTTCAAGAGGTTGCCGCTGGTCGGACCACAACAGTGCTACACACGGATTTTGGTGGAAGCCAATGGGGTCTCAGTGTCACAAGGCCATGCCCTAATGCGTTTCATCAGAGACTTCAAATGTATGTATATATATATATATATATATATATATATACATACAGTACATATACACACAGATTGGTTACAAATTTATATATTTTATTCTTCAGTATTATGTTAACATAATAATTACATAATAAAAAACTAAATATTAATTAATGACAAAATGAAAGGCATCTTACACTAATGAACCAGGACCATAAATTTTTTACATTTATTAGGATCTTAATGCATTACAAAATATTAACAGTGTCAGTGATAATATCTGGAAAATTAACCAACAAATTAAAATGTTACCAGTTTAAAGTTTTGAAGAAATCTGTCCATTTGGATTAGCAGGAAGTCGTGCAAAAGTCTGTGCACACCACGATGTACTGTAAGTTGCTGAAGGTACATCAGAAGGAATTTGAAGACCATACCTGTACAACAATGTGTCCTGAAACACATCTGGAATGTGAGAAATGCATCCTCTAATCTTGGAAAATTCAAAAAATTTACATTAGGGACAAGGCACTATAACCAGTTTCATGGTGGTTCACCAAAAGACCTGAAAATCTGTTGCATTGAAATAATCAAATTAGGAATAAGGGGAAAAGGCATAATGAAAGAACTACTCAGAAAAGAAAATCAGTGGATATTCAATTTAGTGTAATTCACACCAGGAGGGCTGAATGAGGATATCAACTTTATTGTCTACCTGGAAAAACTATTACTTCAAAGTGGTTTTTACATAATGATCCTCATGTCCCTCTGTTTATTCATATGAGAATGGCTGATGAGAATAAAATTATCCAGTTAGGAACTGCACCACAAACCTTTTGTCACAGTAAAATAACCTAAACACTAAAGGGTATATTAACTAAAGTGCGGGTTTTTAGAAGTGGAGATGTTGCCCATAGCAGCCAATAACATTCTAACTACTGTATTATCTCCTAGAAGATGCTAGATAAATGTTAAGTAGAATCTGATTGGTTGCTATGGGCAACATCTCCATTTCTAAAAACCCGCACTTTAGTATATATATACCCCTAACTCTCTTAAAACGCTGATCAATTGTGACAGTAATTTCATTACAGGAACCATTTGGCTTTTATTTTATTATTTTTAGGATTTTTTTTCAAACCCCACTATTTGTTATTTCTCCGTTAATAAATATTTTTCATGTATATCACACTGTACATGGTCACCGTTATTTTTAAGCACACTCCCTCGCATTTATTTTTCCACACTACAAATATCTCATTGATTTTTCCACTTAAATATCACTTCATCATTGACTATATCCTTATCACATTTGCCTTTTCTATCACCCCATCTTTACACTTAACCATACTTAACAGTATACATAACTGTAGACCACAAGATCTACACCGCTCTGCATCTATGCAATACACTCAACTCCAGAATTATTGGCAAAAAAAATAAAATATATATATATATATATATATATATAGAATAAGCCACACATGCAATAAGCAGTAGTATGTAGTAAACTGCAAAGGTTTTAATTTCCCTTGTGGAATAAAAATACTTCTCTTTTTGAAAATAAGAAAATATTTGCACCCCCATTATTGTTGTTGAGAGGTTTTGGACCATTCCTCTGTGCAGAATGAATCCACTTCCTTGGTTCAGTACTTTATTCTTGGGTTGTCACATGTGGACTGCCCTCTTCAATATAAACCAGAGGTTCTCACAGATTCAAATCTTGAGACTGAGAGGGCCATTGCAACATTTTGATTTTGTTATCCTGCAACCACTTCAGTGTGTTTTTTGATGTGCGTCTGCAGTCATTATTTTGCTGAAAGCTCCACCATCAGCCAAGTTTTGGCCTACTGGTAGAGACAGACCGATATAGAATGGAATTAATTATGCCATTGATTTTGCACAAGAGCCGTTGAACCACTAGCAGCAAAACAGCCCAAAAGAATCAATGTTCCACCATCACCTTTGACCATTGCTATCAGGTTGATTTTCCTTTTTATGCATTGCCTTTTTTATCTTCACACATGTCAATAGAGTGCACAGCTAAACTGTAATTTGTTTGGTCTTATTTGACCACATCACATGATTTCATTGTAGTTCAGTGATCCTTTACAAAGTTCAAGTGCTGCATTTTGTGTCTTGCTGTAAAGAAAGACTATATTTGTGGCACTTCCAAAATGCTTGTGGTCATGAAGATGGTGTCTAACAGTAAATTTTGAACTTTGAAATCTTGAGATTCAAATACAGTAAACTGCAGTCCTGAAACTGTGAACTTTGTATCCATCATTGCCTCTCTTACCATCCTCCTCGCTGTAAGTGTGGGCAGTATACTCGTGCTTTTACTGTGAAATTTCCAACCGCTCAATTATTTTCTTGCTTTTTAACTATCCCACTGATTATGTTTAATGGTACTTCCAACTGACAACTGTTTTTTTATAACCATTTTGTGCTTGTGCTGCCAGCTCTTTGGTTTTAGCCACATTGTTGGACAAGGTATTTTACATGTGTGTGACGTCATATTTATACCCTAGGGAGACAGGAAATGATCATAGCCAACATTGGAGTTTATATGCACTAAGATGCAATTTCATATTTAAAATATTCTTATGGGGTGCCAATAATTTGCCCCATATGTTTTTGAAAGAATACATTTTTCTACAAATCAATCATCCCTTTTAGAATTGATGGTCTATATTTACGATATGGTGGGTTTTGTAATTATTGGTTATCAGGTTTGATATGAATATTTAAAATAGCACTAACATTAAGGGTAAAAGCACGCCATGCAGCAACTTACAAAAGTCATCACTTCAAACATGTAGCCCATTGTCTGTTATACGTTTGGTAAATGGAATACAGCGCTCATGAGGACCATATATTAGTTATTAGTAATCAGATGAAGTGCAATAGATAATAAAACTTAAAATATTTAATAGTAAATGTATAAAATTAGGTCATACATAAAATATAATCCAATCCGTACTAGTGCTACCCCTGCATATAATAGGCTGTATTCCATTTACCAATTGCCATTCCCTATTGAGTGTGACTACACTCAGTTATTACAGCTGCTGTGGGAACAATTGCCCATTTGAGCGCCTGTTGTGAAGTTTTCTTCACATTTTTTATCTCTGTTTACATTTTCTGTTATACAAATGGCAAACAACTTCTCCCAACATGTTTCAGGAATATTTGAATTACTGTAATACATGTATTTTTTGGGTTGGGTATGAAATCCAGGCTGTCGGGATGCCGCTGGTCAGAATACCGACAGCGGCATCCTGACAGTCAGAATCCCAAAACCCATAGGAAGTAACAGTAAGTATTTTTCTAACCTCTACCTTAACCCTAACCCACCCTCTCCAGTGCCTAACCTCCCCCCTAGTGCCTAAACCTAACCTCCCCCTCCCCACACCCTAAACCTAAGACCTCCTCCCCAGTTCCTAAACCTAACCTCCCCCTAGTGCCTAAACCTAACATCCCCTTCTTCGCACCCTAATCCAAACACTCACTACCCGGTGCCTAACCCTAACCCTCCCCCTAATACCTTACCCTAACCCCGCTACTTAACCCTAATCTCCCCCTAACACCTCGATACTTACCTTTGGGATGCCGGCAGTTGGGATACTGGTGCCGTGATCCCGATCTGTCGGGATTTCAGTGCCGGTATTCAGACCATCGACATCCCTCACGCCGGGATGCCGACTGCATCCCGTATTTTTCGTGTGATTGTTACTGCACAACTTCTTGAGGAGAGCCAATGATTCTACAGTTGACAGTTCAGTATATAAATTACTAATAATAAACAAGGGAATTCATTATTTAATTATCATTAACACAAATTTTCACATTTATAAATTACTAAATTTTAATGACTTAAGGTGCATACACACAACGATTTTTTGAATGATTATCGATAATGATATAATTTATCGTTCAATCGTTGAAAAAATCTTTCACTTTATGAGTTAAAATGATGAACGATTATCGTTCATGCGCGTTCACGTTTGTAGTTTGTAGTTCAGTCAGACTGACCAACTGAACGATTTTCATTAAGTGAATATGCAAAAATCGTTTGTAGTTCAAAAAAATCGTTCATTATACTTTAAAAAATCTGACAGATAATCTGATAGAATCTAACAGAAAATCATTCATAAAATCGTTCATAAAATCATTGGTAACAAAATCATTGTGTGTGTATGCAGCTTTACAGCTTCAGCCATGCACCATTTCCTTATTACTGTTACTAATGATTTTTAATAAAGAGTAAAGGTGCATACACACACAACGATTTTTTGAACGATTATCGATAACAATATCATTTATCGTTCAATCGTTGAAGAAATCGTTCACTTTCTGAGTTAAAACGATGAACGATTATCGTTCATGCGCGTTCACGTTTGTAGTTTGTAGTTCAGTCAGACTAACCAACTGAACGATTTTTATTAAGGGAATATGCAAAAATCGTTTGTAGTTCAACAAAATTGTTAATTACACTTTAAAAAATCTGACAGATAATCTGACAGAAAATTGTTCCTAAAATCATTCATAAAATCATTGGTAACAAAATCGTTGTGTGTGTATGCAGCTTAAAGCTGCATACACACACAGTGATTTAGTAAATGAACGATTTTAGTAAACGATTTTCGTTCATTTTTTCAAGGGAAAAATGAACAAAAATCTTTTACTAAAATCGTTCATTTGCTAAATGTAATGAACGATTTTTTTTAACTACAAACGATTTTTGCATATTCCCTTACTGAAAATTGTTCAGTTGGTCAGTCTGACTGAACTACAAACTACAAACGTGAACGCGCATGAATGATAATCGTTCATTGATTTAACTCAGAAAGTGAACGATTTTTTCAACGATTGAACGATAAACAAAATCGTTATTGATAATCGTACAAAAAAATCGTTGTGTGTGTATGCACCTTTACTATTATTGTCTCCTTGAAGAAATTTTAGCAATCTCATCTACAGAAAAGTGATCAACCAATTACGGACACTCTTTCCTTAACCCCTTTCACTGCTGAGGATTTACTCACTCTTGTGCTGAGGTCATTTTTTCACATTTGCACTTGTCACATCAATATCACTGATTTTATTATGCAGTGCCCACACAAATTATACCTTGTTTTTTTTTGTTCTTTTTTCGCCAATAATCCACCTTTCCAATATAAGAAAACAATCAGGATTATATGTGTAAGTTTTTATCTGCACTTGAAATGAAAATACTTTTTTTAGATGTTCTCTGTCTCAATTTGTGTATGAGGAATATGGTAGCACAACAAAACCTATCATTTTAAAATCTATACATTACCGCATTAATTAGGGATCAATTTTCTTTAATTTGACACACATCTGTAGTACATTTTATTTTTTTGTGTATTGCTTCAGTTATTGTCTGGTGACCACCAAACCAAAACTACTAAGGGGGCACATCACTTGAAAGTGAAGTCTGCTCTCTTTCAAGACAGGGTACCCATATGTGGTAGCGTGCCAATATGGAGGAGATGGGCATAATTATGGAAGAAAAAATGTATGTAATGCTGCACAAAATTTTCTGTGGATCACAGGGATTACCAAACAACAATTGCTAAATGGGACACACAATCTGAAAGAGGGAACTCCCCTCATTCATATGTGGATGATCCCACATTTACAGATGTAATTATGGAAGTGATAGGCCACATAATGCACTCCCACCCATATGTGACAAACATCTGTTTTCGTAGTGCAGGAAAATATTGTCTTGTGATGGGCCACATAATTTGTAAGTGGACTTTTTACACTTTAAATAATGGCTGCCCACTTGGTGTCAATTATAGGGAGTGATAGGACATGTAGTGCCCACTCCCATATATGAAAATGTACTTTCTGTAGAGTTGGTTAACATTGACTGGTGATCACAAGTGATCACAAGGCAACATGTACTAAGGAGCCCATCATTTGAAAGAGAGACACTCTCTTTTGGGGGAGATCTACATTTTATTATGTAGCACTGAGGGTTAATGTCTGGTGATCATTAAGATCACCTGACATTAAAGTTTATGTGGGAACACTGTTTTAAAGTGGGGACTCCTTGTTTCTAGGTGGTGAGGTTGTGGAGTTGGAGGGATTTAAAGTCTCCCCCACCACTTCCTTACATTTTTATTTTTTTTAAATGTGATTTTGGCTTTGCGCCGAGTAACTTCCCATGCAGCTCTGGAGAAAAGGGGTTAATAGCTGTAGATTTCCAGCTTTTCTCTTCATCTACACTATACCCTCACTTAATATTTTCATATTCTGCCTACCTGCCTTGGAATACCTTTACTTCTCCCATTACCCTTATTGCACCTCTTATCACTGTTATTTCATATACTGGGAATTATTATTGAGAATGATTACCCATTATTACTGTTATAAATTGTATGTTTTTTTGTATTTTACATGTTGGTTTTAACTAATTGATTAAAGTTTGTATTTTAAAATGGCGTATCAACTAGCCTATACCATGGCATCATTGAGCCCCAGAAATCTGTGTCCCTTCCTTCTTGTTTGACATATGTTTCTGCTCAAAGGGAACACCACTATTGAAATCCATCATTCTTGAGTAATAGAATTATTTTTTTTTAGATATGGTGCTGATGTCCTTCTGTATTTAATATACTATGCAGAAAAAACTTTCTTAAACACAAGTGCGCAGTAGTTCCAGGCCTTATTTTATTTAAATAAAAAAGAAGTGGGAAAAACTAAACGACATGTCAATTTTTTTAATTTTGGCACATACTAGCACTATGCAACATAAGATACAAAATCGCAAGATAATGAGACACCTTTAAGTATCTCATGGTTCTTCTCGTCAATCATTAATGTTTAAAGTAATCAAACATTGAAATGGAAAAAATTATATCTCCTTTTTAATATAAAAGTGATATCTGTTTTTTAATGTAAACCCTATTTTTCAAATTGGTTTCTACTAGTTTTAAGATGATTATATTATTTGAAATGCTATTATTTTGAATATTATAATCATTATCAGGTTGTATATGTATATATTGGCTACAATAGCATTGTGTGGTGATGGGGTAAGCTAATTGGCACAAAGTTACAAAAGGGGCATATCCGCATGATAGAGGGGAAGTGACAAACACTAATAAGTTCTTGGCTACACCTTATCCTGTTCTAGTACCCTTCTATCTACATACTCCTAACCTTTCTATGCTGTATACACCAATGGCAGATGCATTCAGCACTCATTCACCAAAGGTCTGCTAGGCAGAGCAGCATAAAATTAACATAACTCACAACTTCTGGGCAAATTGGGACTGCATTATTCCAAACATGACAACAGTACAAAGCCATTAAATAGGTATTGTACTTTCCCACTGAAGTAAGGACAGTTGGAAGATATGCAACTACATTTTAAATTGCCCTGTGAATTTTGACCTCTGTATGCTGAATGTTATTCTTAATATCTACTCCTATTATCTGTGTGCATGTGTGTAAAGAAACCCCACTACATGCTATGAATAACTTCCTGTGATTTGTTTTTGAAATAAAAAAAACAGCTTATTGTTGCCTATTGTGTCCCATTGAACAGCGTTTACAACATTCTCGTTTGTGTTATGCCCTTGTTCCCACTGACACCTCCAGCATAGTTATAACCTAAAGTAATCAATAGAGTGTTCTTATTCTAATTGTTTTACAGCCACTCTCACTCGAGAATTTTCGTCAGGAACAGAGAGTGAAATGTTGAAGAGAAGATACAGAAAGTAGCTATAGCCGCAATAACATTTATAAATCTATGCAAAGAAAATGTCAATACATATAACAAATCACTTTACAATGGCACGTGCACTACATATAACAAACAGACACACACAAATATATATAAAAAAAATAAAATATATATATCTTGACATCTTATTGCAGCCCTGCATAACAGGGCATCCTAATGTTCTGTTAAACACAACCTCATTTTTTAATAAGATCTTAGTATTAGGTGTAATTCCATCCAATAGTCTATTATGTACTGTAGAATTGACATTTCAAAACTTTATATGATCAAACCTAACACAGATGGTATAGAGGCAGTATGTAAATTGATTGGTGGAAATCCTCTATATGTCGGTCCAAGGATTAATCTTGTTGCGGAGCTCCAGCAGATGATATTGACTCATAACTATTTTATCTTTGATGGCAGAGTGTACTTACAATGCAGTGGCTGTGCAATGGGGTCCAATGTGGCCCCATTGTATGCCAATGCATATATGTTTGCTGCAGAAAAAGACATCTTTTTTTCATCCATCTATGTATCTGAGTGTATACATTTTTACACCAGACACATAGACGATATTTTCATTATAAGGACAGGCACTATGCAATCATTTATTGAGTTTATAGAAGGCCATAATGCCACAACTTAAATGTACATCTAATGTGGACAAAGATTGTGTTACTTTCTTGGATGTTGAAATACGAAATTGTGAGGGGAATTTAAGCACATCATTGTACATTAAGCCAACCGAGTGAACCACATTACTCCATGCTCATAGTTTTCATCCAAAGCCATCCAAGTATGGCTTGCCATGCTCACAATTTCTCCATGCAAGATGCGTTTGCAATAATATGGATTTGGCAAGTATAAAGATTGATGAAATGGTTGTTAAATTTCTCAGTAGAGGATATAATAGAAAAGCATTACTGAAGGCTAAGGAATGTGCATTGAAATTTCCTCAAGAACAACTCCTTAGATCCAATCCTAAAAAGTTGAATGTAAAGCATATGCCTTGGGTAAACCACTATAATACGGCAAATTCTGAGATTAGTTCTATATCAAAAAACATTGGCCTATTGTGCAATATGACAGTGACTTTAATCTCTCTAACACCACAATCATGCCATGTTATACATGTGGTAAAAAACATATGCGATTTGGTGGCTAAGGCTGACATCAGTAAATTTGATAAAAAAAAGTGAGGAACATTTTTCGAGAATGGGTGCTTTAAATGTTTGAACTGTCTCACATGTAGATGCTTAACTACTGGTGACAACTTTACCCATCCACATAGTGGGAAGCGCTATTCAATTAGACACAGGTTAAGTTGTACAACTAAATATGTGGTCTACCTGATCACTTACCCATGTGGATTAAGTTATGTGAGCAAGACTGATAAAAATGTACTTGACAGAATGGCACTCCATCGGTCCGCCATCAGAGCGGCCATTTACTCTGGGTCCAACAACCAGCCAGTGGCTACACATTTGGTGCAGACAGGCCATAATCTGTCTACGCTTCGATATATTATCAGTGGCCAAATTCCTGCATCTAGCAGAGGAGGTAATCGATCACAAAAAACTGCTACAATGCAAATCCCATTGGATTCATATGCTTGGCACTTTGGGCCAGATTCAGAGCCGCTCGTAAGCGGCCGCACGTTCGCTCCGAACGATGTTCGCACATCTGCGCATGCATATGGGTCATAATGCGCATGCGCCAACCAGTCAGTGTGGTCGGAAATCGTGTGTTTGCAAAATAGCGAGTGCCTGCTAATTTGAGTGACAGGATGAGGCATTTGTGGGTGGTAACAGGGGAAGGTGCTTGAAAACGGGGAGTGGAGATCTGAACGCAGGAGTGCCAAACAGTCAAAACGGGCGTTTTAAGGGTATGCATAATTAACAAAGCAGCGTCATCGGCCACATCACTTGGCTGTCTTTTAGCCTGAACTGTTCCCATTATTGCGGTAGGAAAATCAAACCACAAACACTACAAGCAGTTCATACGTCTTTCGATGTACTCGATTAATCTAATAAATAGCGGAGATGACATAGGATGCGAGCGGCCAGGGGGCATCTTTACAAAATAGCGAGCGCATGTTTCGTTCACTCGCTCAGACATAGAGGCATCAACAAAGGGCGAGCGCTCAATTTAAATAGCCGGCCCCTTTTTCTGAACGAGCCAGCGCAAATAGCGTCTGGCTCTAAATCAGGCCCTCTGTTCCCAATAGGCTTTAATGATAGTCTTAGCCTACATTGTTTTTTGTGATCTATTCTCATAATATGCCCTCTGCTATATAATTTTCCTTGATAATACCAGTATGCCTGTGTCCGTGGAAGTCCTGGAGGTATCATGTCAACTGCACCTATGTACTGGAATACTAATTTTGTGCCTAATGTTGATAAGGACTATACTTTTGTCAATTAAGTTTTTTTGGTGAGAAAATTGAATAGCATATCTCTTCTATGTATTACTTTTCCTGGGGATGAGGTTTTAGGGTCCTTAGGGAGTGGCATAAACATCATCCTTATTTATACTACATGGAATATTGCTATATCCTATTATGTGTTATATATCCTGACTGGGAATGTTTATCTAATGTGTGGATTGAGGTTTATTCCTTTTGATACTCTTGAGGCATTGTGATGATTGAGTTAGTGCACCGGAACACCAATTCTGTATTTGATGGTGATAGTGATCATATTATATTATTGTGGAAGTAGTAGAGTTGGAATCATGATTGGATGAGCATTCCATGTTTACATATCCCCACTTTTGTCCTATCAACATCTTTCCGAGGTTATGTATGCTATGTGCTGCATAAATTTTTTGGATATAAATCAGACCCCTTACTTGTTGACAAATATAATTCTTTGAATAAAACTCAGTATTATATTCTATATAATTATAGTCATGATTTGGCAATGACATATGTCTGTAATAGGATCCACTTGTAAGATCAGGATATATATCAATTGAATCTGGTGGAGCGATGAGAAAATCTCTAAGAGCTACCTTTTGTTTACCTCATTTATTAGTAGGATGCCTAGCATTGAGTAAAACCTGCAAAAATATTAGTTATCCCCTGAGTCTTATGCGGAACTTGTGTCTTATTGGCAGATAATTTTGACTATGTTCATAAGGTCTCACTAATCGATTAATCTAATTCAATGTATCAGATTACCATTAAGATTTTAATTGTGTGAAATGTACTCATTACCGTTTTTGTGACTTCTTGTTTACATTCTTTGTTTTTAGCTTCGCTATGTTACTGTGGCAACGGGTCGTGACGGTGACCTCATCAGTGGGCTCTGTCTTGCTGGACCCGGAAACCGCAGCTGAGTACATGGTGGTGGTGATGTTATAAAGTAAGTGCAAGTTTTAATGTATGTTGTATCCTGATGATGATGTATTTAACATAGAAACATTGATGCATCCATCCTGCTACTTGTATGACCTTTATTACAGAGTGCCACCGGTCTGTATTGTATGTTGGATCCCCACTGTTGGTGCTTCTATGGAAGGCACCTGGACTGCTTATGATTATTTATGGGAGTGCCTCCTATATTGTTTTTCTTTATATATATATATATATATATATATAGTTGGCACTCCAGTGCATAGAAAAAATACTTGCGTCCGGGGCCCTCCAAATGTTTCTCCCTTGGTAGGTGAAACTATGTATATGTAGCGATGGCGGCACTCGCGATGACTAGTAAATCAGACAACAGCCCGTTGTTAAATAATCAACGTTTCAGGGACTTTAATGCCCCTTTCGTCAGGATATAGAAGGAAAAACAGTAACATACGTCCTACCTTAAGTACACTGAACCACGAGTGAGCAGACGCCGGGTGCCCATCACAGATGCTGCTTACCTCTGACGTCATCATGTGACATACCCATCACCATGACAACAATACTAACAGACGGAAACCTGGAAGGTAAAAATAAGTGCATTAAGCGAATCTATAGGTACAAGACTGCATATTAGTACTACAGTACCATAATTTAACTAATATTACTTATACAATAATGACACTTTTAACTCATTTAACATGGAATAAGACATAACTAGCCGTGCCAAAGTATATTCGTAAAAAGTAGTTACTGGCCACAAAACCTACTGCATAATTTCTTAAAGGAAGCATTGTAACCCAAATTGCTCATTTAAGCCTTTCGGGGTAAGCGTATCCAACTCAAAAATCCACTTAGACTCTAATTTTAACAACTGGCGTGAATGATCACCCCCTCTAAAATTCCAAGGTACATGATCTATTATCCTGTATCTGATTGATGCTAAACTGTGTCTTGCCTCCAAAAAGACTATGAAAAACAATACATATACTCATTGCTCACTGGGGCCCAACAGCCACGATGGATCTTCAGGCCAAAAAGGTCACAAAAATATTGGTTTGAAACAGATACATCG
Organism: Taudactylus pleione; assembly: GCA_031769625.1. Lineage (NCBI taxonomy): Eukaryota > Metazoa > Chordata > Amphibia > Anura > Myobatrachidae > Taudactylus > Taudactylus pleione. The sequence goes on along the minus strand of JAUIMM010000169.1, from coordinate 2,008,038 downwards.
GAAGAGTCTAATAGCACAGCGAGTGAACCGGAACGTCCAGTAACTACCCCACAAGTGAATACCTTCCCTTTAGGTATGGCTACCAGGGCTTTGGCCTCAGGGACAAGAGACCCTACATGCAGCGGAGCAAACAAAACCAAAGGGAGAGGAAAAGGCAAGAAACCACCGCTGGTGCCGAGAATTTAGTTTTCAACTTATCGGATAGAACTCTCGCAGAAGGAGAGTTGAAAGTTTTAAACCTGGGGTTATCGTTTGTCCCTACCACTGCCTTTGACCAGTTTCAGTGGCAGATAGAAAGTTACAAGTTGGAGAGGGCTCTTAATTTAAAAGACTTCTTCAAAAATTAATCATTGGTACCCATACCTGTTAAAGATGAACTAATACAACAGAAGTTGAAGCCATACAACCAGGTTCGAAATTTGACCCCATTTCAAATAACCACTCCATTAAAACATTCTCACGACTCTTAAAAAATTCAGTGCTCAAGGATAAAAGTACATTTCATCATTCGAATTTGAATAAATTAGATCAACAAGCACTTAGAGATTTGAGTAGCTATGGCAACATTGTCATTAGACCATCCGATAAGGGGGGATCCATTATTGTACAGAACATGACGGATTACAAAGAGGAGATATATGTCCAGCTTTCAGATTTGAGAACTTACAAAAAACTTGGAAATGATCCCACTTTCATCTTTAAGAAAGAACTTGATGGAATTCTGACTAAAGCAGTAGCAGATGGAAGATTAAGTTCAGAGTTACAAAAAACTATGACTTTGGATTTTCCACTAACACCGCTGCTATATACAGTTCCAAAAGTTCACAAATCGCTTATAAAACCACCGGGGAGGCCAATTATATCGGCAAAAGGCTCCCTATATCAACCCATCTCTATTTATTTGGACAGTCTATTACAACCTTGTGTTCAACATGAGAAAACTTTTCTTAAGGATACAACAATGTTGTTACAGATTTTGCAAGATCTACCAGAACTACCTGAATCTCTTCTTCTGTGTACAGCAGATGTGAAAAGTCTGTACACGAGTATACCACATCAGAGTGGCCTGATAGCTGTGAGACAACTCTTGACAAACAATTGTAATTATCGAGGCCCAGACATTGATTTGGTCATTACTTTACTGGAATTGACTCTCACGCGTAACTATTTTTACTTTGATGGTAATTATTATCTTCAGGCAGCTGGATGTGCTATGGGCTGTTCGGTGGCACCATCGTTCGCAAACAGTTATATGTATGCAATTGAAAAAGATTTGTTTTTTGCAAGTAAAGAGATTAGTCAACATTTGTTTTTGTATCTTAGATACATAGACGACCTCTTAATTTTTTGAGATGGTCCGTTAGATAAATTCAGTCATGTATTAACTACACATAATAATAGTGAACATCCAATTAAGTTCACCTTTGATCACCAACATCAGTCAATTAATTATTTAGATGTCACGATCCAAAAAGATGGCACTAAGATCAAGACGTCTTTATTTACCAAACCAACGGACAGAAATAATCTGCTACATGCAGAAAGCTTCCACCCATATGGTCTCAAACAAGGGCTTCCTTACTCGCAATTTTTGCGAGCTTGTAGAATAACCAGTAGCAGGGAAGAGATAGAACCCCGATTAGACTTAATGGTAACTAAATTTTTACAGAGGGGTTACAAACTAGGGGATCTCCTGAAACAAAAGGATAAGGCATTAAAAATAACACGGGAACGATTATTAAAATCTAACCCAAAAAAACAGAATGATAATCGGATCATTTGGGTGAACCAATTTAATACTGAAAGTACAAACATTAAACGCCATACCACACAGTTATCGCCCATCATATCCAGTGATAATAGTCTAGTGAGTTTAAACAATAAAAGAATCATGCCATGTTATAAAAGAGGTAGAAACCTCAAAGACATACTTGTTAAATTGGATGTAACTGCAAGCTCATCAAATCCAGGTAGGACCTTTTTGGGTGTTAAAAAACATGGTTGCTTTAAATGTGCTAGCTGCATTACATGCAGATATTTAATCAGTGGTGCTTGTTTTCATCATCCATTAACTGGTAAAGTTTATTCCATCAAACATTTTTTGACCTGTACCACTAAATTTGTTGTGTATATAATCACTTGCCCCTGTAGTAAAAATTATGTCGGGAAAACCGACAGGATGTTTAAAGAGCGTATGGCTCTCCACAGGAGTGCCATTAGATAATCATTGGAGAGGGGACATAGTGATCAGCCGGTGGAAAAACACTTTTTGGAGGCAAGACACAGTTTAGCATCAATCAGATACAGGGTAATAGATCATGTACATTGGAATTTTAGAGGGGGTGATCGTTCACGCCAGTTGTTAAAATTAGAGTCTAAGTGGCTTTTTGAGTAAGATACGCTTGCCCCGAAAGGCTTAAACGAGCAATTGGGGTTACAATGCTTTCTTTAAAAAATTATGCAGTAGGTTTTGTGGCCAGTAACTACTTTTTACGAATATACCTTGGCTCGGCTGGTTATGTCTTATTCCATGTTAAATGAGTTAAAAGTGTCATTATTGTATAAGTAATATTAGTTAAATTATGGTACTGTAGTACTAATATGCAGTCTTGTACCTATAGATTTGCTTAATGCACTTATTTTTACTTTCCAGGTTTCCGTCTGTTAGTATTGTTGTCATGGTGATGGGTATGTCACATGTTGATGACGTCAGAGGTTAGCCACGTCTGCGACGGGAACCCGGCGTCTGCTCACTCGTGGTGCAGTGTACTTAAGGTAAGACATATGTTACTGTTTTTCCTTCTATATCCTGACGAAAGGGGAATTAAAGTCCCTGAAACGTTGATTATTTAACAATGGGCTGTTGTCTGATTTACTAGTCGTCGCGAGTGCCGCCATCGCTACATATATAGATATATATATATATATACTGTATATATCATAGTTTCATAAGGTCGTACTCAATGGAAGATAAAGCATGGGCCCTACTAGCTACCATTGCAAAGGAGATTAAATGGACTAAGTATTTAAGGACCAGGGATGGGATGGAGCAGAGTAGAGTGGAGTGAGGGTGCTAGCGGAAGTCAAAACAGGGGGTAGAGCAGAGGAAACAGGCAGTGGGCTGGACAGAGTAGGGGGTGGGGCAGACTGAGGTGACCCCAGGTCCCTTTACTAGTATATATATAATGTAATCTTACTTGCTAAGGTACTCACATGCATCACAGAAGATACAGAAAACCCAAATAACATTGGCACTCTGGTAACTTGTAAAGTAAGTGGGCCTAATTAGGTGGTGTATGCAGTGTTGATGATGCATGCTAGTGGCTGGTTGTTTCAGTCTGGACATGTGTCTGAATTGCCCTATACATGCATTCCATTGGTTACCAATGGCAGCCGCAGAACAAATTTAGATGCAGAGAGAGGCAATTTCAGTTGGTGGTAACAGTGGTGTGGTTAGCCAGATGAGGGCATGAATCAGTTAAATACCTAATCAGAGTGCATCTATGTTGCAGACAGTGGTAGTAAAAAATGCTGCTATGTTTAGAAGTTATAAAGATATATGAATGTGGCACAGGAATAATGAGGTTAGGTTTAGGGTGCAGGAAGGGGAGGTTAAGGTTAGGCACCACCGGGGGGAGGTTAGGGTTAGACACCACTAGGGAAGGTTAGGGTTAGGCACCACCAAGGGAGGGTTAGGGTTATGGGGGGAGAAGGGGAGGGTTATGGTACTTACCAGCCCCTGTCGGGATTCTGCACCATCAGGATTTGAACCACCAGCAATTGATCCAATAGCATTTCATACCCATTACAGAATGCCCATTACAGAATAATGCTGTCCATGTAGGAGTTAAACAGGCATATATAAACTCTACACTGCTGACACAAAATTCCCTATCAGTATACAGCTACATAACAGACAGGGGTAGTCGATATTGCTACTACTGTACATTTAGAAGCTATACTAGTATGTAAATTTAGCACAAATGTAATGTAATTACACAGGCACATATAAACTCTACACATGTCATGAAAGGTGTAATGATACTTAACAATTGCAGAGGAATAGTGAGGGTGATTCCAGTGAAGCAGCTGCTCCAGGCACCTGCTCAGGCCAGGGCACCAGAAATCAATATCCGACGAAGGGCAGAGCACCTCCCGAGCTGAGCCTGAAACACATAAATAGATCAGTACCTCCAGACAGGGGGCATGGTGTGGGTGGAGTGGCACTTGTGGCTATGCCCTCACCACACTACAGTATGGACGCACTGATCTCTTTATGTGCTGCAGGCTCAGCTCATCAGCAGGTGATTCACCCCCCAGTCAAATGGCTGATCTCTGGCGCCTTGCAACAGTAAGGAGGGGGGAAGGAGATCTGATTAAGGGGGAATATCTGTGTATGGGAAGGGAGGGGAGCTTTGTTAAGTGGAAGAGCTGTGTGTATGAGTGTGTGCTGGGGTGGAACTGTGTGTGTGTGTATGAAAATTGTGTGTGTGTAAGTGAAGGGGGCGATGTGAGTGAGGGGGGAGTGCTGAGTGAGGGGGGGTGCAGTATGTGTGAGGAAAGGCTGAGTGAGGGAGGAGAGTGATGGAGGAGAGCTGTGTAATGGGGAGAGCTGTGGTAGGGTCTGAATGAGGGGGTATTGTTGTGTGTGTTTGAGTGGAGGAGTTACGTGTGAGAAGATGGAATATCTAAGTGATGGGGTAGCACTGTGTGTGTGTGTGTGTGTGGGGATGCTGAGTGAGGGGGGAACGCTGTTGTGTGAGGGGAGGCTGAGTGAGAGTGGAGCGCTGTGTCTGTGAAGGGAGGCTGAATGAGGGGGAGAGCAGTGGGGGTCTGAATGAGGGTGGATCTTTGTGTGTGTTTGAGGGGAGGAGAGATGTGTGAGAAAGGGGAATATCTGAGTGAGTGGGAAAAGCTGTGTGAGAAATGTATACACTGTATGTATTTATATATGCATTAATATGTAGCCCCAAGACAGCATTTTGCATAGGGCCCTATGGGATCTTACTACTATGGCATGTGTAAAAGGGACACTATTGTGGCATAACTTAAATAAGGGGCACTATTGTTATACATAATGTGAATAAGGGGCACTATTTTGGGGCATAATGTGAACTATGGATATTACTGTGACATAATATGAACTGTGGGAACTACTGTGTAGCATAATGTGAAACAATAGTCAAAACTGTGGCATATAACTAATTAATGGGCACTAATGTGTGGCATAACGTGCATTTAGGCACTACTGTAGCACGTTATGCCATTATTGTGTGGCATAATGTGAATAACGGGCACTACTCTGTGACATAATGTAAATTGCGGGCACTACTGAGCCCTCCATGTTCCATTTTGATACTGCCCCTAATGTTTATTTTTATTTCCCTTTAATTTTCCCCTACATGCTGGAAATGCCCCCTTCCTGGCACACTTGGGGGGTGGGAGCGTGGTAGCACACACATGCTTCAGGCACCATGGCTACATGCTACACCCCTGTTTATATGATAGTAGATAATGAGTAGAAGTGGACTAAAAATGTTAGATGTTAGAGTATTAAATTGTAATCACTTGATAAACATGTAATGTTATCCATATTAACTCTAGTGAGCACATGTAAACTTTGCATCTATGGATAGTTATTGGACCCCTGATTGTATGTTGTTCATAATCTATGCAAGGTTAACTAAAGTGTAAAAAGGTTAAATTTGGCTCAATGATTAGCCACTGGTTGTTCACTTGTTCCTATAAGTAAGGTCAGGCTTTTTTAATCACTAAACGATGCAGGGCCTTTATTTCCTTGAAAGTTTGTTCCATCTAACCCACATATAATAAATTCCAGGGGCATATGAGAATGTACACGATAAAAGTACTGTACCTAAACAGGAAAGATTATATTCGATATGAAAGGGTCTTTGGTGTCCAGGGGGATAACATTTGTCTCCTGATATCAGATTGATACATGTTAAACATTAAATGAATTTGAAGCATCTTTTTTTACACAATGTCCTAGTTTTTGCTGGAAAAGTACCCTAGTGAGTATCACATGTTGGATTAATGTGAAGAGTTTAAGACTTTTACCAATTTGATAGCTCATTAATTGTCTGAGAGGACATACAGTATGGTGGTTAAAGACATATCAGAAGAAAAGAGGCCAAAATTGTTTCAGTGATGTAGATTAAATGTTGGCCTTAGTGTTGTACTTGGTTACTATCAGTAAGCACTGTTCAACCTTATCCTTTTGAGTTTTGGAGATAAAAGGGACATTTGTGGGATATTAAAAAATTAATACATAGTGGTCCTGATCAAGTGTGGATTATATCCTCTTATTATGAAGTCATTACCCATGTTGATCATGTTGAACATATCACTGTGTGCTCTTTCCAAGTTAGATGAAATGCTGCATTTTCTCAGGAATTGTTTTCTAGTTAAGCCTTTCTTGAGGCTGGGTGATAGAAACTGTTTGTTAATAATATGTGATTGACATATGTTCTTTTTTTATAAACTGAGATCTTAATGTGTCAGAAAATTAAGCATGTACATTCAAAAAATGTTTTGTTTGCTCATTATATGTTAGAGTCAATTTAATTGTGTATCACATAGACCAGTCCAGTGAGGAAAAATTTAATCTACTGTATGTAACAATAAGAGCTAAATATGTACTGTTTGTAAATGGAATTCAGGAAATGGGTTTGTTCAAAGATAGACATATAGGCATTTGCACATGAAGGTGCCACAGCAGAACCCATAGCAATTCCTTTGAAGTTCTATTTTCCCTCAAATGTGAAATATTTCTTTAGTTAAATAATGGTCAATAGTTCCAATATAAAATGTATTTCTGGACCTGAATTTGAAGGATTGTCAATCAAAATGGTCTGTACTGCTTTGATACCTTTTTGTTTTGGGATGCATAAATATATGAGCCTATTACATCCAAAGTCACAAGTAGGCAGGGACCATAAATAAATGGTAGTCTGTGTAATGCAGTAAGAAAAGCTGAAGTGTCACAAAGATAAATTGGAATTTTTACAATACAGGGTTGGAGTAGTGAATCCACATACTGCGCCATTGGTTAATTTAAGGAACCAAGCTTTGGAAGATTTGTATGGATCTTGGGCAAAGTGTACTAGTAAACCCTTTTAGTATGTGTAACCTGTAAAAAATTGATAGATCATTGCTGATGTGTTAGAAAGGCAAATTAGTATCACTTCATCTGTCTCTCTTTTGAACCTTGAGGTACTGTAGGATCGTCCGTTAATAATTAGTAAGTGTTTATACAACCATATGGTGAAAGGATTTCATTCCAATAATCAGCTTAATCCTGTAATACTACATGACCCTCTTTGTCTGCTTCTCTGATTACTACAGTATGTCTTTTAGTTCCAACAAATTTTTGAGGGCTGCCAACTCATATTTTGTTACGTTCGGATGATACCTGCAGTATAGATCATGTTATTATCCAAAAATTCTAAGATAGTTTTTATTTACTTGCTTTTTAGGGCCCCCTGCCACTCCCTCATCTATTTCAATGCTGAGTTTAAACAGAGGTGAAATTTGAGAGATTCACCTCTTCAAGCAGTGGCCCACGGGACTCAATATAATTATATTTTTTATGATATTTGGGGCAGGATGTATCATGCATTGCATATTGTATGTCATGCATCCTGCCACTTATCACATAAATAACAGCGTATGCATGAATAATTGTGAATGTAAACCCAAAGGACAGCTATCCTGATAAGAGCTGTCATTTGCATTGGCAGACTACTAGGTTTATGACCCAGGAGTCCTACTGCACATATGCGGCCATCGGCAACAAGCACCAGGTTATAAAAGGCTGGGCTTGTCATACTGTAACACAGAATCCTGCAGCTTCAGGTGTTATTGCTGTATATCCCTTATATTACAATATTTTGTTTTTATATGAGTATATTATGTTAAGACATTACGGAAGACTGGAAAACATTTTGGTACATAAAATATTTATAGTTGCAGTTTATACCTGAAATAGCTAATTTATTGTTCCCTGTTGTAAAACAAAAGGCATACAGTAGTTCTTTATAATGCAGTATATAAAAATAGTTATTATATCACAAATTGCTTAACAAATGTATAAAAGTAATCAAGCTAACCGTTAAATAAATGAATTAAAGCAACATACTATAACAAATACATGAAATCCCAAATTACATTTGCAAAATAATTTAGCAAATGCCATAGACCAGAAATAATTGAGTACTTTCTTCATCCCAGGAGGCTGATTTGTTCTATTTTTTGTTAATAGAATTCATTTGGTAAATAGGTTATTACATTCTGAAAGCCCTAAACGTTCTAGTCTCATCTCAGTAGAATACAAATATTTTATGTCATTTTCAGTAATCAAAGTTACTCATCTCTGAATTTCTGCTGAGATGTTATGCATTTGTATCTTTAATATACAATTTTATTGTAGCTTTGTAGCATATAGTGAGTGCATTAAGTGCTTCAGGTGGAAAATAAATTTCATATTAGGAGAAGTGTATGGAATGGAATTGATTTGATATCATAATATGTGATGTTTTAAAAACTATATTCAACAAAATATTTCTATAAGCTACAGTACCTTTAGTGGTCTACTATAAAGTGAGATGAGAATATTGTCTTACACTGCACCAGTCTAGCGATGGCAGACAATATGTTCTTGCTTTGACCAGTGGCCTTACTCTTTATTCTTGAAAACCACTCATCCATACCCAGCTACTGTACTTACTGATTGCAGATGGGACCATAGTGTGACATTAATCATCTTAGCTTTTTATGGTCACTGCAGATGCTGAGATTGCTAGCACAGTACCTCTACACAAATTGCATTACACTACTCTTTTACTTTTTTAGGTCAAGTAAGAGGGGAATAAATTATTTTTGGTCTATTTATTCTCACAGGACAGTATCATTGGTTTGAAAAGTACAGTGATGATGATGTCCATAACTCACACTGGTAACTGGTAGATTCCAGTAACTGGGGGAAATACTTTGGAGTAGATATATGAAGCAGTAAAAAGAGTGGAGAAGTGTGCTGGTGGAGAAATTACCCATGGCAACCAACTAGCTTCTACCTATCATTTCATAGAATGCAACCTTAAAGCTGATTGGTTGCCATGTGCAACTTTTACACTGGCACACTTCTCCACTCTTTTCACTGCTTAATACACCTACCCCAGAATATTTTATGTTTTCTCCATATAGAAGAGGGGGTATCAGTTCAAAGAAGCTTCTAGAGATTCACCAGGGGAAAAGATCCAGCAGGGCAGTAATCCTGTAAAAGAAACACTGCAGAGCCTGTAGGGTTACCATGCAGAGCATACAAGGTTAAGAGTTAGAAGGGTTGTTATAAACAGCTAAAGGGGTTATTAACCATAAGGTTACTCATATGTAGACAAAGGTTAAAACACAGGTAATAATTCAAAGAAGTTGGGACCACAAGCTCAAAGAAGCTTATTTACTAGCTCCATAAACTGTCAAAGTGTAATTATCAGGAAGTTGCTTAAAAAGGACTGGAACAAGCCTCATGTACTGCCAGCTAAACAGCAGGTCATTCCTTGATGCAGATCTACACAGATAAAAGGGAACAATTTGCAGTGGTTTCTAACTGAACCTGTGGCTCACTATGTTGAGGATATACTTCTGCAACCCTTACAGCAGTAGTAGTTCAAGTCCTGCAGCACCAGATTCCACAAAAGCATTGGTTATATCAGATGACTTAAGAAACTCTATGGAAAAAGTGTGACTGTGCCATTTTGCTAAATATTTCGTACTTCAACCTGTGGCCCCTGGGTGCATAGAAAGTTATTTTGATGACATACTGTTTGTGATACATGATATGGACTTTGAGAAAATGTTGAAAAAAACTGAGTTAGTAAGGCCCTTATACAACAAAATAATAGCATTACCTTTTACAGTGTACCTGTAAGCAGGAACAAACTGTTTTTCTATTTTCCTTGCTTTACCTCATTGTCCCCATGAAATGTTTTTTTTTATACATTTGATGTTTTTTGTCTTCTCATGTAATTGTTACTGTAATTTCTTTTTATACTATACTATACTATCCTATACTAATGCAATTATTTGTTCTTTTGCTCCTATATGTATTTGCATGATGTAAACTGCTACACTTATGTTTGTGTATTACTGTCTCTACCACATTGCAGAATCTGTGGTGCCTCATAAATAAATGTTGATGATGATGATGATTTATGTATATTATAATTTGGTATTAATCATAGCAAGCTATATAATGTATAGTTCACTAATTTAAATGAATTACAAGTATAAATGGCACTGTTCTGATTTTTTAAATAAAGGTTGAATAGTTATGTATATACATTATTTGCTTTTCTATAATAAATAAAAAAATCAAAACAAAACCTTTCAATTTAAAAAACACTTTTTCTTACAAAATGTCCATAAAGTACTGTACATCAAGATGGCAGGTTTTTGTAGAACTGCAGAATAAAAGCAATTTAATGCAATTGCAAAAATACTTATCAAAAAATAGAAATAATTTGACAACCAAATCAGTCTTTTCTTTTTCTAAACAAAACAGTAAATAATAAGTGCAGAAATGTTGAAAACAGCAGAAATATTGGGTATTCTCAAAAGTTCTGGCACATAAAAGTAAAATATAAAAAACAACATAAAAAATATTTTGCTTGTCATATCGCCATATTATTAGTTTGTTCTATTTCAAAAATGTGTATTTTGTATTAGCAATTAGAGATTTGTGGCAGCAAATTAGCAAACATTTTATGAATAAATGGAAATTAAAAAAATGTATGAATATAAATATATTTTAACAGTAATTTAAATGTATTAAATATTTAAATGGTCGCTTTTTTAATCCGGCATTATAATAATGTTATCATGATGACTCTCAATTTTGGCCAACAATAAATAGGTCATCAAAGAAGATCAAAGTAATCTATCAAGGATACACAATCATTTCAATTAATGCAATTTTGATTTTCATATGTTTGTGGCTGGACAGATTTTTTTTAACTTGTTGAAAACCATTTGCAATGTTTATATTATACACATTTGCGGCTGCTGTTAGAGCTTTGTTTCAAGGGAAAACTGGATGGAAAAAAATATATAGTGCCAATACTAATATGGATTCCAGTATGGATTGAGCATCAGTGTGCCAGTTGTCACAACACAACCAAATGGACCCATTATGCCACTACTGTAGCATTTAATGTTGACAAAACATGGGTCATAAAGTCTTATGAGAACCATGGACTTAACCAGAACCTTGGACTTAACCAGGGACCAGCCCAAGAGACACGGCAAGACTAAAGATGTGCAGATTTTATTAATGTGTAAATAACCATATTTAAATAATTTACACACTATAATAATTCTACATATAAAGTGACAGCAGGGCACAAAGTTAATAATTGAAAATTAAACAAAAATACATTTTAAAGAATTTATTACAAATCTCACATTCATATAAAATAGTAGGACTTCATCCTTGTGACAAAACCGGTAGGGGCATGGCCTGGCACATTCCTGCTCCGTTGTGAGAGAGATCCTGGCTGTGTCCGTATGATACATGGTATTCATGATATATATACTGATGAACTTGTGGTTTGTGACTGCCACCTGGGATACGCAAGCTGTTTACCTGTACTGTCTGTTTGCTTATTAAAAGTGTAGCTGCACCATGTTTCTTATATTTATTAGCAAATATATATATATATATATATATATATATATATATATATAAAGTAAAACAGAGACAGGGGGCGCCACATAGTGCTTCAAAAGTATAACAGTTTTTATTGCAATCTTCCCAATAACCAATTAAGCGTACCAGAAAGGGCAGTCTTACACCACCGCAAGTGTATACAGCATATAATGAAGGAACAAGGCAATCACTGGCCACTGACCTGGACGTCTCCAAGCAGCTCTTCTGGATCTTGCTTCCAACCACAAACTCAAATACCAAACAACGCCCCTACTGGTTTCATCACTCGGACTTCATCAGGATGCTGGCGTTAGGCAAACATCTCTTTAAATAGTACTGGCCTCATAGATGATCTGTTTGTGATTTGGACGGGCACTTCTGATGTATTTGTCTCTTTTATTAATAGACATAATGAAACAGTGTGTCCTGTCAAGTTTACTTATAACATCAGTCCTGAAAGTGTTAGTTTCTTGGATGTCAAGGTTACTATCTCTGAGGGTAGAATATCAATAGCATTATACCACAAACCCACCGATAGAAACACTGCCTTACATGCACATAGTTTCCATCGAGGCCACTTAAATTTGGATTGCCATACTCACAATTCATTCGCACTTTACGTATTTGTAGTGATCGTATGGAGGCCATTAAACACATTGACCAGATGATCGTCAATTTTCAAATACGAGGTTATGATAAATCACTTTTGGAAAATGCAAAAATTAAAGCTTTACAAAAAACAAGGGATCAACTCTTGACTTCGGTCAAGAGGAAACAAGTTGATAAGAGGATGCCTTGGGTCTCTCATTTTAATGTTGAAAGTGATAATATCTGAAAGATTTCTAAAAAAAATTGTGGCCTATCGTTAGTTCTGATGATGATCTGAATTTAAAACATGTTTCTATTATGCCTTGCTATACCTGAGGGTGTAATATAAGGGTTTGGGTTGTAAAAACAGATATTAGTGCTTTTGATGTATCTAAACAAGATCATTTTTTGAGAAGAAAAAATGGGTGTTTTAAGTGTCTAAATTGTACCACCTTATAACAGGTGATAGTTTTTGTCACCCTTATAGTGGTAGGAGATATTTAATTAACCACAGGTTGGGCTGTCTGTCCAAATTTATTGTTTATCTTATTAAATGCCCTTGCGATATGTATTACATTGGTAAGACAAAGAGAACCATGCGAGAATGGATGGTGTTACACCATCCGCAATTAGGGCGGCGATTCAGTCAGGACACAGCGAACAACCTGTGGCATGCCATTTTGTTCAAGCTGGTCATAGCCTCGCAACCTTGAGGTATATGGCTATCGACCATATACCACCATCTATTAGAGGAGGTAATAGACAACAAAAATTGTTGCAATGTGAGTCCCAATGGATTCAAAGGTTGGGGACTCTTGTACCCAAGGGGCTCAATGATGGATTAGGCTTACATTGTTTTTTATGACTCTTCATGAAACTGAGATATGTGTTATGGAAGTTAATGCTATTATTCTTTACAGTTCAGAACATTGATTTATATAAGCAATAATCAAAAGCAGTAGGTGCTATTATGTAACATTCTTTTATACGAGTAGATGCTGCAATGATGAAGGATGGTTGTAAGCATAAAGATAGTCACCTTTATTTATAGCCCAGTAAAGTAATCGATATGTTTTTATTTATATTTTTCTTGTATGTTCTATACATGGATATATGGGTTACACCTGTGGGCACTTAACAGCACAATGTTGAGTTTTTCTTGTTAAGGTGATATAATAGCTACAGGTGGCATTATGTGATTCATTTCATTTTGATCAGTGATATACAGCAAAATTGAAAGATTTGTGTTGACAGCATTAAGTGATATGGTTTATCTAGATGTGTCCATATAACAATATTGAAGGACTCTTACTCATATTATGATAGCTATTCTTGATCTACGGTATAATTGATATGTTCTTATTATGTTATATCTGATTTTTTGAGTTAAGCATATATGAGCAATATCTATGGACAAATATAAAAATTTTCTTTGCAGTATTCACATGTACATGCTGCCAGATTTTTTCCTTATCTGTGTTTGTTTATGTATATGTATATATGGGTTGTCACGGCAACAGACGCGGGATGTGGACGTCATTATTGTGCACCACAGACCAGACGCTGTTAGCTGTGTTACCTAGGCAGCGTGCACAGGAGGTGTGCATCATCAGTGGGCGCTACACACCTGACGCCAGAAGCCGCGGGAAGTACATGGTGCGGGAGATGGTATATAGGTAAGATTGTATGTTTGTGGTCATTATTACCATGATGATGATGTAATAAAGACTGACATCGCAACGTTGGTGATTTAACCTGCCCCAGTGTGGATTTTTTTGCTTAGTGCCGCCGCAAAGAGATTGTATGAGGCTCCTTGCGAGGAAACTGATGGAGAGCACCAGGATTGAATATATTTTTTGCATATGGGAGTGCCATCCACATATATGTATAGGGTGTGTAGAATGGCGCTCTGGTTCAAGTCACAGGTGGTATTGCACCGTAGTGCAAAGGTATAAATAAAATCCAGTTGGTGCTAACAGGTGTGACACTTAAATCCCTCTGGTGAAGGTGGCAGCAGTCTTCCCGTGTTCCTGAATGGCAATCAGGGTAAATGTGATCTGGAAATGAGGTATGGAAAGAACATGCGCCTAATAGTGTAGTAATTCAAAACGGTTTCAGCACGTGCTCAATTATAAATGTACGTACCAGAAAATGAAACTTTAACGCTTATCTGTGGTTCTTTTGCTGGGACCTCATATGGTGGGGTACACTCACAGCTTCTGGGTAACCAGGAACCTTAAATAAGATTGGCTCGCATCGAACCAAAATAAGCACATATAGTGTAGTAATTGACGTCCAAATAGAATGGTGTGATAAATAGTTAAGAATGCGTACCAGAACGTCACTTGAATCACTGCATAAAGTACTAAGTAGCCTCTTCAAACTCCCATAATGGCCCCAACGTTATGTATATAAGTCGAGTAGGTCAGCTTTAAATAAGCAGAAAATGACTCTTACTCAGAGGAGCTTCATCAACAAGGGGTTTTTAATGACACTTAGTACATAGGGATACAGGGTACAAAAACATATAAATAAGATAATGAGGTGCTTATCTATGAATAGTCAGCAGTGTGGAGAGGGGATGGAAGAGGGGACCCAACGCGTTTCGTCTGAGGAAGTCTATCTAGAGACTTGCAACAAACGTGATAACTGGTGTATTTAATCAAAGTTTTGGGGTCTGTCCCCCCTTCATAAGGACACACAAAAGTTAATAAAACAGTGCAAATTTATATAGCATATCAAATCAAGACTCAGCCACCCATCCTCCCACGGGTCCGCGGGGTACAGCGCATGCTGTGCCTCCTATCCCGGAAGTGAGGTCTAACTGGGCGTGATGTAATCCCAGACTGACCCGGGAAGCAGGGGTTTCCATGGTGTGTGTATCTCCATAGTAACGGATGCGTGAGCAGTCCATCCGGACTTGGCCACTATGGCTGTGAAAGATAAACAACACAAACATGTTAAACATGTGCTTAACTCATGCACACAGTCAATAAATATAACATAATACAAAATTGCGAAACTGGAGTCTAGTGAACACCATTATTGTCACTGCACCCAATGTTGTAGTTAATTTAATAAACTACTGACACATATCCTACATCAATCAAAAAGTGATCACCAAATCTGTGCAAAAATCCTATATCTCTCCTTCAAACAGGTGATAATGAAATATATACTCTATATTAAAATAATATTGCAAAACATGCCCCACTAGCAAACATTATTGTTTTTTTATAAAAAGTCACCTGTGCATGGTAAATACCCATTACACGCATATCTCTACATAGTATTATAACCTTAAAACCTGCATATATTGAGCTAGCCTATTATACAACTCAACTATTATGATATCTAAATACTACCGTCAGACTTCTCTGACCTCTTTTGTTATATTCCGCAAAAATGATAATATTTGAGTAAAATGATCAATTTATAGTGATAGCATCTTCACTTACTCTCAAGCTTTGCATTGTAACTACATGCATACGGCCATTAGATGTTGTTGTAGGATCAACAGTGATAAGGTTAAGGCCAGTGAAAACATTGATTTAATGATTTCAAAATTTGTGAGGAGAGGTTATGATTTGAGGGTACTTTTAAAACAAAAAAATAAAGCCCCATCATTGCCACGTGAATCCGTTTTGGAGTCCAAAAATAAGCACCCTAATTTAGGACGTTTACCATGGGCTACATGTTTCAGTACTGGCAGCCCTGTAGCCAAACAGCAGGTCCGCAAATATTGGCCATTATTTTTCTCGGATGTAGAACTACCAACATTAGGCCAACAATCTATCTTACATTGCCACACTCATGGCAGGAATCTCAAAGACCTGCTGGTGAAATCAGATGTTACATCACGGAGCAGTGCTAATACTAAATACTGTTTTAAACCCCCAAAACCAGGATGTTACAAATGCGCCAATTGTATGACTGGCAGATACTAGATCAGTGGCGATAGCTTATACCACCCTCAGACCGGTAAAAAATTCTCTATCCTTCATTATGGCACCTGCACAACTAAATTTGTCATTTATATGATAGTATGTCCATGTAGTAAATGGCATATAGGCAAAATGGAGAGGATGTTCAAAGAGTGCATGGCCCTTCACAAGAGTGCAATTAGGGCAGCACTCGAGAAGGGCCAAGCAGAACAACCTGTAGCTAAACATTTCTTGGAGGCCAGACATACTGTAGTCTGGCCTCTTTGAAATATAGAATTATTGATTATGTGCCCCCTATTATCAGGGGTGGTGATAGGTTCCTGCGTCTTCTCCAATCGGAGTCTCGGTGGATTCATAAATTGGATACCCTGGCCCCTAAGGGGTTAAATGAGCAATTGGGGCTACATTGTTTTCTTTAATTAGCTCTTACATTTTAGCTAAAATCTTCCTTGTACAAGCCTTTCATTAACTTAATTTTTGATAACTTTTTCTATTAGGCACTAGTATGCTCAAAGTATTTACAATTAATTACCAGTTTTTGTCCTTAAGATTAAGATTGCAACCATCTTGTGTTTCCCTTCTTGTCATATGTGATGTAGTTACTATATAAGTTCTTGTTACTATCACATTATTAATTTTGCTTTTTTATCTAGTTTGTTACCAACAGGCTTCCGTAGTTGTTTTCTTTTGGTGGAGAGTTGTCACTTTCTGACGTCACAGGACCCACGCATCTGGCGGGATCCTGGCGTCCATGCTCTTGGTGATTACTACTATAATGGTAAGATTGTTTTAACTCTTTTTTTGTATCCTGAAGAAAATGCATTAAGCATTGAAACGTCGATTTCCTACATAGCGGTGTCTGATTCATTATTTCAGCCATCTTGAGTGCCGCGCAGCATAATCTATTTGAGTTATCTCCATTCACCAGGGAGCTAACTAGGAAGGCACCGGACGCAAGTTGAATTTTGTTTAGCGGTGGAGTGCCGGCCTTTGTCATATATATATATATATATATCTTGTCCATACTAGACACTAGACTAGTTATATATCCAAATAGTGCAGTTATATCCACGAATGTATTAAGGCAAGTTTAAATAATAAAGAGAGCAATGGACTTCAGTGTATGAAATTGTGGAACTATACAGACCGTCCCAAAGATGGATACGCATATGTTTGTATGCAAATTCAGACACATATTCTGTCTAAACTAATGTACAATTATCAGCAGGATTTCTCTCTTGCAGATCCCAGTGAATAATATTGACCATTACCATTAGCACTGACCTTTGCCGTTTGAAAATATAAAATAAAAAATAATTTACATTTTTTTTTTATATCAACCACCCCACTTTTTTGTGATTTCAGTCTGGAAATGAATAATATTGAATTAACTTCCCTGTGACACTGGTGAGTTTCAGAGGAGAAATATGTCTGTGAGGGGGATTGTGTTTATAGAGGAAAGTTGGGAATTAACTGCTGCAAGAGGGAAATATGTCACTACAGAGCGGGTTGATGTGTTACTGCAATGGTGATGTAGAAGTGTTACTACTGAGGTGATTGGGAGTGTGTTACTATAGTGGTTAGTGGCAGAAGATTAATTTTACTACAGGGAAGAGGAGTATATGTGTTACTACCAAGCTGATGGGAGTAATTGGTTACAGGGTAGAACATTGCTCAGTCCCTATGTGGCTTTGCCACAGCCACTCTATGGGTAGCTTCAACCTTCCAATACATGGCCACAAAGAGGCTGTCCCCCAAGCAAGTTAAGTTGTATTGTGTATCCTTCAAATTAGTACTACGTTATGTCCCAGTGTGGATTAGGAAAAATAATGCTGAGTTAAACATGACATATAGCCTTTTTACACCAGAGCTAAAACCCGGGTTATTGCAGGGTTAACCCGGGTAGCTCCTTGGTGTAAAAGGGGCCAGGGTTGGATTCCCGAGTCAAGTGACCCAGCAATCCAACCCAGGTAACTTGCAGGGTTTTACATAGGAACAACCCGTGAAACCCTGCAGTGTAAATGGGTACCCCTGGACTTCCGAGTTTATCGGTGCTTGGAGATGATGTCATATCCAAGCACCAGGAAAAGTGTTCCACTGCACCCATGTGCAGTGTGAACGGTGCAGATTTGGGAATATTCCGGATCAGTGCCGCAGTACAAAAGGTATGTCCTGGGTCTGTCCCGTTTTGGAACTGTGTTCCAAATCTCGGGTCAGACCCAAGATTTAGGTGTAAAAGCAGTAAGATAAGATAATTTTGCATAGTACAGAAAAGCCAACCCTTTAAGGGTTAGTATTGAACAATACAGTTATCAAAATCTGTCCTCACTAGTCAACTGAGTTGGGAAGAACCACTTTTACTTTTCTTTTGTTTAAATGTCATGTATTTAGTTTGTCGGAAGCATAATCTACTTGATAAATAGTATATGTAAAATGTTGGGATTATACTGGGAGAAGTTGAGCCCAAGCAAGCCATGCTCTTCTAGCCATTGTGTGATTATTAAGGATACATCAGTTAACAATTTAAGATTGTTAAATACTGTAATTTGATTAAATAAAGATTATGTGTGTATCAAAGAAAGATATAAAATTTTGTAGTTTTCATGTCAAAAACTGTGGTGTTATTTTTACTGAAAAACATGAATTTGTTACAGTAGTGTTGCTGTGATTTTGTCACTTGGGGAATAATTGAAAAATAATCACAAATACATAATGATTGCATCAGCAAAATCACAAGAACTTGATGCTTGAGGTGTAAAACGTGATAAGGTAATGTTTATTTTACACATTATATTGCCACCTCTCCTCTTACTTTCTTCATTTGCTGATATTATCTGATTCTTGAATCTACTTATTTAACATGTGACACATTTGCCTAGCCATGTGTCAGAACTAATAAATGGCTATTGCACTACAGTTGGTTCATTGAGGAAAGTTATTTCCATACTAAAAACATAATGCTTACTATGCAAGAGCTTTCTAAAATGCTAAGATGAATCTTCAGAGAGAATTTTACAACAATACTAAACTGGTGTATAGCTGAATAGGTAATTGAAATGATAAGAAATCTAGCATGGGGAGGATAAGCACAATTGACTTGTGTTAAAAAAAAATCTTGCTTCATTAAGTTTTAATTGCTTAAAATAGCACATTTTGCACACCAAAACCATACTTGTTAAGGAACATATCTGGGGATATCTGCTGTAAAGAAATTGACCTTAACAATAAAACTAAAAATACTAGCAATAACAAGTGCATAACTACTAATGAAAGCAAACAATACTTAGTTTTGGAAATAAAAAGCAATAAAAATAGATGAAAGCACTAATGACATTACTTTTGTATAATTGACTACATGCTGTTCTTTAATTACTAGAATAATACTGCAATGTTATGGCTTGACCAGCAGTACATATAAATAGGATTGCCATATCATCCCTTTAATTCGGGACACATAAGAATTACACATATTCTGTGGTTAGCTGAATTCAAGTCTCCATTTCTTAAGGTTTTAATCAGCAACAGAACCTGTGTAATTCACATGTGTCCCAAATTAAAGAAATTATATGGTAATCTTACATATAGAGATATATACAGTTTATATGATTTTTTAATACAATGTACAGTAGTAATAGGTCAGAAAAGTCATGTGACAAATAAAAAATAAGATATATGGACTATAATGGATGCCATTTTGGATTATACAAAATAAACATTTATTATTTATTATTTAAATACTGTAAATAAGAAATAATTATCCAAACACATAACAGTTGACAACACATGCAAAAAACACATATAGTAAAAAGAGAATAAACATTAAAACACAAGAATATGACACTGTTAAAACAAATAGCCTCCACATATTTCATATACTGTGTATAATAGTAAGAAAAAGGAGACCATCTAATTTGTGTTGTATTGAAACCTGATTGGTTGATTGGAGCCCAAGTCCTATAAAAAGCATCCAGATCCCATGTTGACCATATCCCTGAGGAAGCTGATACAGCAGCATAACCAGTCAAATGCTGGTGGTCAACGGTTTCCAGCTAGGAGCTCCCACTCTGAAGAGTGCAGTGACATTCTGTAGATTTTCATCATTCCAAGAGCAGTATGGTAACTATGTGATATGCCTTACTAAAATTGCTTTTATGTAAGAGTATTTAATTTTTTATGTTTTATTCATAAAATAACCATAAACTACACTATGAGGAATAAAGTATACTATATGTGATGTTTTTGGTGCTAACAATCCACAGGAGGGCACATAAATTAAAACTGGTAATCTCTGTCACATGGCCAATTTTTTTAAATGATCCTGGTAGCTAATAACATTCAATTATTCAAAGAGAGAAAATGTGTTAGAATGTTGCAGACCTATACCCCAACAAACAAGGATAACAATAATGCTAGACCCAGTATGTCATAGACCTAAGGACCCAATACTACTATTCAGAAATACCTTTCTTTTTAAAATGTATTTATATAAAACAAATTTTTCACACACTTTTCTCAGGACATATTACACCACAATTGGCTGCAGATGTTCCACTCCTAAGGTATAAGATTTTTTCACCCTCATTAAAGGGTTCAGAGTTCAAAAATGTATCTTTATGGTGGATCCCAAAGCCTCTTTAACCTATGTGTTTCATCTTCTTATGAGACTTCATCAGAGGTTGTCTAAGTAATCAGTACATGATTGATATAGGATGGAACACATCACCAATGATTGTCCACAGATTGGTGTATTTCTAAATATAAAAATAGCAGGAAAATTCCCAACGATATACACGTGCACTTTCAACTTGAACCCATCTAAGGCAATGGCGTAGAATGGTCTTACACCTGGTAGCTCCACCACTTGCCTCTGTGGTCAATGCTTTAACTCAGCAAGCTCTATGAAAAATTTTTTTTTCACATACAGTATAAACCATTTTCAAAATGGACAAGAGTAAAAATCTAATGTGATTCCATTTGATATTAAAGCCAATTTTAATTTTTAAATCTCACTTACAAAAAATGATATTGGTAGCAGAATAATATAAACACCAGCTTCCTACCAGATTGAGGAAGAAAAAAAAAATAGATATATATACAGTATATATATATATATATATATATATGAAATACAGTATGGTACTGAAATAGCGCTCAATCCCGTTTGTTTCCATGTAGGTATGAAAGTTATATAGATGTCAGCGTCTTGTTCAACTATAATCCCGTCTTGCCGGTGGCAGCTGTATGCTCTCCAAATGAACCAGTTGTTGAATGATCCCAAAGTTTTATGAAAAATAAGAGAGTGAGAGCAAGCGCCTATATAGTGTAGTAGTTTAGACAATATGGCACGATCTCAATAAATTTCTGCGTACTGTATTAACCCAACACTAAAAGTAGTGTGTTATGGGTCCTTATCTTGGCTTCACCAAATAATTTTCTCTATCGTTTCCAAGTGATTTGCATCTGGCTTCAAACGTAAATTTGAAGAATCTGGTCAGTTCTGTGACATCACTGTTGCACACTTCTGCATAGCAGTGCCTTGGGGGTCTCCTCCTCACCAGGAACCCAGAAGGGTGAGCAGTGTTTGTGGAGAGGTGATGGAAGGTTATCTGCTGTCCTCCTCCCCTCCTTGCTGGCTGCTGCTGTGTGTGTGGTGTCTCCAGGAGAAAGGACATAAAGGAGGAAGAGGGTGTAATGTGCTCCCTCTATGTGTGTCTGTCTCTTTAGTTCCTTGCAGCAGCTATATATATAATGAAAGTAGTGCAGATGAGTGTTTCTGAATGCATGGAATTGCTCAAACTGGTAAAGTCCTTTAAGGTGTTCCATGCAGAGTACTCAACATCATTTAATTGAAATCAAGATGGAGAGGTGGTAAGTTATAAGATTCATAAACACAGAAGACAGTAGTAGGCATATTTATTAAAACGTGTTTTAGAAGTGAAGATGTTGCCCATAGCAAACAATCAGATTCCTGCTATCATCTTCTATAAGGTGCTAGACAAATGTTAAATAGAATCTGATTGGTTGCTATGGGCAACATCTCCACTTCTAAAAGATGTTTTAATAAATATGCCTCCTACTCTCTTCTGTGTTTATGAATCTTATAACTTATCACCTCGCCAATTTG
The DNA here is from genome assembly GCA_031769625.1 of Taudactylus pleione. Classification (NCBI taxonomy): domain Eukaryota; kingdom Metazoa; phylum Chordata; class Amphibia; order Anura; family Myobatrachidae; genus Taudactylus; species Taudactylus pleione. Next base: position 1,985,660 of record JAUIMM010000169.1, on the reverse strand, counting down.
AAAAAACAGCACTTTAGTAAATATAGCCCTAAGTATATTTACATGTTAACCCCTTCACTGTGGTTGATATTAAATTAAACTTATTAATTATTGGATATCCATACTACAGTAAAAATGTTGATCAGAGAATTTCCAAATTCGAATTGATGTTAATCTTTGTTGTTTGATTGACCTGATTGACAGTTTCTGAAGTATATCCATGGACGTGTCTTCAGTTTCATGGCATCATGGGATTCCCAAGTTCTTCCCTAGAATGGAATGTCTTTGTGTCTTCCTAAGATTAATTACACGTGTTCTTTTATTTAGGCATCCTAGTGATTACCAGAGAACTTAATGTAGTTGAAAATATCTTAAACAATTTATACTATAAAATCACATGTCCTATTGGTTGGCTTCATTTTTGCTTTATCAATTAGATATACCTGAAACCCAAATCCCATCAATAATTGTACAAAATTTTATTGCTTGGTGTTCAGTGCAATCATTAGGCAATATTCCCTACACTGCATTAAAATGATGGAATTCAGAGTTGGGTAAAGTTCTCCCCCCAACAGGGCTTTCATAAATTTGAGGGTACTCACATTTGAAATAGAAGACCCCTCTTTTTTAAAGAATGGCACCCCTTAGTACTTATTGTCTAGTGATTGAAATTTCTTTAAAAAAACACTTTTTTGGTCATTTTGTTTACATTTTATGTGACATGTTAGATGGAGCAAGAAAAAACTACTAGTATTTTATGAAACTGCAGTATCTTGGGCAAACACAAAAAATGGCTCGCTGGCATTAAAAATGGGTCACCCAAAGTGTAATACAAAATCTCAAAGAAATCATGTTAAAAATCATTTGTATAATACATAATGGAATATACATACACATGTAATGTGAATAACCATATAGTAAACTGTTATTAAAGGGTTTAAATGCACTGGTATGCTGCCATTAAATATAGGATAGCTACCTGTGTATCTAAAAGGAAGGCATACATGTATAAAGTAACAGCACAATACAATGTGTAGGCAATGAGCAAAGTAAAAATTGTGTGGGTCATGCATAAAATCTTTAGTGATATTGATGTTGGAATGTGAGCACATACTTTGAAAAATACTGTAGTATCAGCAGGTGAGTGAGAAAACCATCAGCAACAAAGGGGTTAGAAACGCTGACATCAAAGGGCTTGAACATTGTTCTGGAACTTTAAGGATTAATGTAAATGTGAATCATCAGTAGAATGACAATTACTTGCAATATGCCTTCATGTTTCATAATGTACACAATTGCATTTAACTACAGTATACCCTGCTTAATACCAGGGTAATAATGCACTTTCTTAATTATTCCCTGACCTATACGCATCCACTCTGTATGATGCCTAACTTGGTTTAGAATATATTACGTAACCATATTTCCTCCTGGCTATTAGTACAATATTTATATTTCCCCATTAGCATCAACCATGCTGACTCCATTACCAATACAGTGTGCACAATTATTTATTTACATGGCTCCCTTTTTTGTGTCTGGGAGTTCTGGTTTTCTAAAAAAAATAGTATTTTCATAGATTAGTTCTGATTATTCTCAAACTAATGAGGGCCAGGAATTCCATCTGCTTAAAATAGCTTTTCGAGCACATGTGACAGTTATAGTCAGCTACTTGGGACGGCATCAGCTCAATTTTCAAAGTGAGCAAAAACTAATGCTTCATAAATATGTGGTAACTTAATTTTAACCAGTGCATTTACAGATGTGTCCTCTTGTATCTTTGCTGCTTGTGCAAACGGATACGCGTGATGTATTCACACCCACAATCCATAGGATTGCATGGTGTGAATGCTGCCACGCGTGCCATGGTGCACAATTGTGTGGCAAGTTGCTTGGTGAAATACCTGCACACATTTGTGCACTAGTGGCAAAGATACAAGAGGACACCTCTGTATCAAGTCAGTTACATTTTACCAAAACTTTTCATCTTAGGACAAAATGAAATGTTGATGGCAAATGTAGCTGTAACACCTTTACATTTAGGGCAACACCCCATTTTATCTGGGACATTTACTGTCTCTTTGCTGGAGAGATATACTATGTACTCTAATAAAATACTTAGGGGTATATCTACTAAAGTGAGAGTTTTTAGAAGTGGAGATGTTGCCCATAGCAACCAATCAGATTCTACTTAACATTTAACTAGCACCTATTAGAAGATAATAGCTAGAATCTTATTGGTTGCTAGGGACAACATCTCCATTTTGAAAAACTCTTACTTTAGTAAATATACCCCTTAATATGTTCTTGTAGTTAGTGTCACACCTCAGGGTTGGAACAGGCATGGGAGACTGAAGAGGAGAATTGAGAGGCATGGATGAACTTAGATGGTTTGAGCCAGGACCTCCTCATGTATAGATGTGAGAAGGCAGAGATACAGCAGTGGAAAATGGTACCAAAGGTGAGAACAGGAATAGAAAGTCTTTATTGAACAGTAGGTTGGAATAGAACTGAATATATACTGTAATACTGAATGAATGAGCAGAATCAGATTGGGACCAATGATGCTGGATTGAGAGCTGGGTTGGTTTGAGACCGATGTTGATGATTTGAAGAACTTGATGTAATTGATTCAGATGTTAAAGAATTGATGAACTTGATCAGTTTGAGAACAATGTTGAAGTATTGAAGACCCTAATTGATATTAATCCGATTTTAATGATTTGATGAACTTGATCAGTTGGAACCAATGTTGAGGAATTGAAGAACTTAATTGAAATGAGTTCGATGTTGACAAATTGATGACCTTGATCGGCTGAGACTGATGTTGATGAATTGAAGAACTTAATTGATGAGTCCGATGTTGATGAATTGATGAACTTTTTTGACTGGGACCAATGCTGATGAATTGAGGAACCTAATTGACAAGAGTCTGATGTTGAAAGCATTGGATAGGACCAATGGTTGGAGGCATTTGCTGGAACCGATGGTTGCTGTAAGAACAAGTAACATTGGTAAAACCAGACTGGTGTGCAAGATGGTATAGGAGACCTGTTTACCAGATCTAGGAGCTGGATATAATGGACTGGGTCCATTCAGATACAGAGTACCTGGGAGCTCAGTACTGAGCTGCAACTTCAGCAAGAAGCAACATTGTACTGGCAATGAGGGCCAGTCTGGGAATGAAATTCATAGGGGTGGATCCCAAGGGATTGGATGCTGCGATCAGTTGGTATGGGAGCAGTGACATCTCCAAATTTGAAGCACTTGCAGCTGAATGGTTTCAGTTACATGGTTCATACAGGATGTTTCACAATTCCATGACATATAATATATAACAAAAATTGATGGCAGTGGATTCTGAGAGAAGTTTTCTGTGAGTTAGGCAAAATAAAGTTGTTCAATCAATGTATATGTAGCAGAAACATTAATTAAATGTGGGTTGGGCAAAGTATTTAATTACACAAGCCAAATGCCATGGACCTGGTTCCAAAATACTGCATTCTCTAACTGCTGTCCATAACTTTGCTGACTTCAAAACTCACTTTAGCCTGCGTGATGTGTTTCTGACAGTGTTAATAAAAACAACAACCAACTGTTCTGTCTACAGAAATACATTCCCCAATATCTCTCCCACTCACTATAAATGTATCAATACTTGACACCACATAAAGGCTTTCAGGAGTGATACACTCCAAAAAGGAATTTTCTGATCACCCTAAGCAATTACAATTAAGTGCCAGGTATCATTAATAATAACCTTTAGTACAGATATATAATATGGATAATCCAAATCCAGAGGGAAAATTGATCTGATATGAATCATAGAGACCAAGTTTATTAAAGGAATTTTAATATGAGAATGATATTATGCTTAAAGTATATACAAAAACAATTAATAACATTGGCATGAAAAATAGGTTTCTTATAAACAAAAAATGAAACGATTAAAAGAAGCCTCACTTACATTAATCTGTTTGCATGGAAATGCAAAAGATGGAGCAATTCCAAATGTAAGATTTGCTCCCAAGAATTACACAAAGTTTCAGAGTTCTACATGGTATTGTATGCCTGATTGGGCTGTCACACATCCTGCCTTTTGCTGGCTCACTGACTTGTGCAGATGCTGATTACATTTTATGTACCTTAATCTAGAGCATGCTCTCACTCAGGTATGGAGCGGTGACACTCCTCAGGCCAACCTCACATTGGTAAGAAGTGCAAGTCCAGAATGTATAAGACCCCATCATTTTACCATTATCTGTCTATTTGCTAGCAGTCCTGAAGGGCTATACATAAATCTGCCAGCCTCCGTTCACATGGCATCTTCTCAGTTAAATACTTATCACTGCAGCTGGACAGTACACTTCAAGGGCTATTCGCCGGTCACCATGGGTGTAATTAAAATAAATACACTTATTAAATATAAAGGGTTAAATGTTGAATAATATCTTGAAATACATGACATAATCACAACACAACAACACCCCCACCCTCATTTGTCAGCCAACACAAAAAATTTAAACTTGCCCTCAAAATAGTAGTCATTTGAGTCATCTTAGAAGTACATTTGCAAATGTAAAAGTGTAAGATATCTACCTAGGGCCTGTGGGCCTGATTCAGACCCGCTCGCGAGTGCTGAGCGCTTGCAAGTGGGTCGATGGTGACCTAGTGCGCATGCGCACGACGGAGGCTGCTCCGTCGTGCGCATGCGCGAGACACTGCTAGTGACGGGGAAGCCATCACTCCGGGTCTTGCACCAAAGGGGGTGTGCTGTCGATGTTGATTGACAGCACGCCCCCTTTGGTGGGAGTGCTGGGGGCGTGGATGCCAGATGGAGGTGTTCCCATGGGAACGCCTACCATCTGGGTCCGGCCCCACTGACATCACTAGTGATGTCAGTGGGAGTGATTTTGGCCCTGATAGAGCCCAAATCACTCCAGGGCTTGCGGTCACCAAGACCCTACCGCAGGGTCTCGTTGCAAGCCCGATGGTTGTGATGGTCTTGACCATCGCGACCATCATCATGGACGCTCGCATAAGCTGTGGGTGGTAACCCACAGCTATGTGAGCGTAGAAAAGGCAGGAAGGAAAAAAAAAACCACGCCCTGATTCAGAGCGGGTGCTTGTTCAGAGCGTCCGGCTCTGAATCAGGCCCTGTGTTATCTCTATGCAAACCTAGGCAACAGTCTAGGCTACTGGGGTTAAGGATTCACCAAAAAACAGAATGAGTGACTCTCCCTTCCAGACACCATTGCTCTCTATGGCCCCTTCTCAAAGTGAATCTCAAAGAGGCTAAGCATGCTGCTGACATCTACTGTAGAAGGAGCCCTCCACAAGAGAGACATCTAACAGGTAGTAGATACATTGGTTTAACAGACTGATTCTGGAAAGTGAGTCTTTTTAGAGCTGGAAATATTTCAAGAGCTCTTTTATGTGTATGAAGAATCTGTTAATGAACCTCTTCCTTACAGCTGCATGTCACTACAGAGGCTACTCTGCAAATGAATGAATGATGGTAATGTAAGAGCTATTGATGCTATTACAATTTATTTTTATGCTTATGAAATAAGTTTCTTGCTGACATCCATAAGGAACACTGAACAAAAAACTCTTAACACATTCAGATTTTATTGTATTTGGGCTATTTCTACTTAATCAGCCAAAAATATGCTGAATAATCTACAATATTGTAAGGCTGCTTTAGATATTGAAACTGTTAGACTTGTACAATTTTCATTTGAACACTATATATAATTGATCATTCTCACAAAGGTTATATTTTTTGGAATATGCTGTGCAGCAACAAAAGTATATATTTAAATAGGCTCCATGGCATATGAAATGTGCATATTTTCAATGTAATAAAAATATTTTTAGTTCAGAAGCCTTTGCTCATTATGTTGCCACAAATATATGATTTTATTTAATCAACAAAGTTGTTTTTATTTTAGGTTGGCTACAGGATGCTGGTGCTTAGGATCCCGATGGTCAGAATCCTGACAGGCAGGGCTGGCTCCAGGGGTCACAGCACCCTGTGCCGGCTCTCTCTAGTGCACCCCTACACTGCGCATGACCAAAAATGAGGGCATGGCCTAATTATCTTTGGCCATGCCACCAATGTGATGTTATTTGGAGGCATGCCCGCATGGCATGCCTCCAAACAACATCAGGCTGGGGGGGGACCTCACTAGCAGGGCTTCCTCCAGCCCTCCTTGTCAATGAATGGATACCACGAGCATGTGCGCAGCATCCATTAAGACTCCAGGGTCTGGCACCACCGCACAGCTGCAGCGGTGGGGGTCCCCAACCGCCCGATTTGTTCAAGTGCACAATATGTTTAAAAGGTAAATAGAATTCTCCTGTAACAAGTCCCCCTGATGGTAGTTGCCTGTTCTTAACAGATAAACTGATATATGTATATTATGTATATGTCACCATTTTAGTGTGTATGTACATCTGATCAAAGAAGCTGAATATTTAGAGAATTATGACAGTGCACTTTTTAGAGTTTAAATTAAAAAAGTTGATGAAGGATAGAGAAAATTAAGACATCTGTTGTAAGCAGTCCTTTTTCTCATCTCGGTAGCCATGTAGAGATAGGACAAAATCTTGTAATATTAATTCAAGGGCAAAGAACATTTTCACATGTAAAGCACACCCCTTCTTTATATCCCTCAACATTAAGGCTAAGCTAAGGGCCTATAGTTGTTCTTTTGTGATGTCATCTTCTTTTCAAAGTGAGGTGGGAAACTCCTAAGGTGCAGTCATCTTTGGACAATCTAGCTTGGGTCATCTGTGTTCCTGTCCTTCCATATCTTTGTTACGTCCGATCATCTTATAATCAATTTAGTCATCTGACAGAAATAACATCTGTCTACAGCTGGGGCTCATCAGCATCTAAGTAGCAAATGAAGATATATCAGTCCTTTTGAATGTTTCTGTAGCCTTTAGATATCCTGGTGTTGACTTGGTTGCCATGAAAAAGTGTCCCTTTTTCTGGAAATTTCTGAGTATAGATTCTAATATTCTTGAATCCATATCTACCCCCCTTTTTCTCATTTCCAATTATCTACATATCAATTGGTGAGAATAGGATTAGTCTCGTACTTTAATCATGCAACCTGTCTGTTATAATACAGCTTCTTTTTGAATCCATTATTATTGCCCAGGTTGTTTACATACTCTCTGTGTGCCTCTTGTGGACAATTATGTTGTATATGTCCATACTTTAAACATGCATGGTAATGCACAATTACTCCATTTGTACTGTGGTGGAGCTGTAGGAGTAAGATGCATTTTCCTGTACAGTATATGTTACCATAAGTTGTGTATCGGCCATCTTGTGATCTGCCATTTACCAATACTTGGTCCCTGATTTTTAGTGCTCTTTTGTTTCTGTTAAGAATGTTGGGGATCTGACACCCAGAAATCCCTGTGGAAGAGAGGAACAGACAAGGTGGAAAGAAATGTTAATTATTGTCCTGGACAACTGGCTGTTCGCCACATAACACACGGCTAACCGTCGGCAGAAATGACTCAGTAACTGAGCGAAGCGGGTTGAGGCTGATGTAGCAGTTACTGAGCCGATGTTGTGGCTGAGGCTGATGTTGTGACTGTGGCCAATGTTGTGGTTTAAGGTCGATGTTATGGCTAAGGCCGATGTTGCGGCTTGTGAGTCGATGGTGCGGCAAGTTGCCAGAGGTTTGGCTGAGTAGCTGAGTGGAGTAGCTGGAGTAGCAGATACTGAGCCAATGGTGTGACTCGTGAGTCGATGGTGCGGCAAGTTGCCGGGGATTTGGCTGAGTAGCTGAGTGGAGCGGCTTGAGGCCGGTGTAGCGGCTACTGAGCCGATGGTGTGACTCGTGAGTCAAAGATGCAGCAAGTTGCCAGAGATTTGGCTGAGTAGCTGAGTGGAGTGGCTTGAGGCTGATGTAGCGGATACTGAGCCGATGGTGTGACTCGTGAGTCAATGGTGTGGCAAGTTGCTGGGGATTTGGCTGAGTAGCTGAGTGGAGTGGCCTGAGGCCAATGTAGTGGCTACTGAGCCGATGATGCAGGCTGTGGGTCACTGCTGCTGAATTGGCTAGGAGGCCCGGGAGTGCAGGCAGTGGAAGAACGGCTGCTGGATTGGCTTGGAACCCGGGAGTGCAGACTGCAGAAGAATGGCTGCTGGAGTCCAGGAAGCAGTCCACAGTGAAGTAGCTGGGAGGCAGGAGAAACGCTGACCATGCAGCAGAGCCGAGCGCTGAAATAAATGCTATAGCCATCGAGGCAGCAAAAGTCCAGTGTGTTTAAATAGACGAAGAACTCATCAGGTGACATGGGAGGAACCCAGCCCAGGTCTCAGACATCCAGATCTCCTGGAGGCAGGTCCAGTGGGAACAGGATCAGGAGGATCTTGAGCCATGTACAAGTCCTGGACTGGACTTGTAACAGTACCCCCCTTGATGCTGGGTTGAAGAACCCCTAGAGCCCGGTTTAAATGAGAAGTCCTGGAAGAACACCTTCTTCAACCTGGGAGCATGTAAGGCTTCTTCTGCCACCCATGACCGCTCTTCAGGTCCATAACCCTTCCAGTGCACCAGAAACTGGAGGTGACCCCCTAGAAACCCTGGAATCCAAGATTCTTTAAACAATTATATCTTGTTGGCCTTGAACCTCCGGTCCGGGTCTGGATACCCAAGGAGTCCCAATCTTGGCAGAGGTGAAAACAGCCTTGAGAAGGGAGCAGTGGTAGAAGTTGTTGATCCTGAGGGAAGCTGGTAACTGAAGTCTGAAAGTCACTGGATTGACCTGTGTGATGATCAGAAAAGGACCAATGAACTTGAGACCGAGCTTCTTAGTGGGTTGACAAAGTCTGATGTCCCTGGTAGAAAGTCAGACCAGATCTCCTCTCTGAAAGGTATATGGCTTTCTACATTTGTCCATGATCCTCTTGGCCCAGGCTGAAGCTTTGATCAAATTCACATGGACCTTACACAAAATGCGCCATAATTTGGAGACCACAGGAGGGTCCATGGATGAAGAGAAGCTGACATCAAACAAATTAGCCCTAGGGTGTTGACCCATAATGCAGGAAAATGGTGACACCATGGAAGCAGAATGGCAGGACTTGTTATAGGCAAATTCCGCTAAAGGCATATGTGACACCCAGTCATTCTGGCACTTGGAGATGTGGCACCGCAGATATTGCTCTAGGGTCTGATTGGTTCTCTCTGTTTTCCCGTTAGATTGTGGGTGATATCCAGATGACAGGCTAAGATGTATCCCCAGGGCATAACAAAAATGTTTCCAGAAAACTGCAATGAATTGTGACCCTCGGTCGAAAACCACATCGACTGGTAACCCATGTAATCGGAAGACATGTTGTATGAACAAGTTCACCAGTTCTTAGCAGATGGAAGCTTTGGCAGCGGAATACAATGAACCATCTTGCTGAACCTGTCCACCACCATCCAAATCACGGAAGAACTTGCTGAAATTGGAAGATCCTCAATAAAGTCCAGGTCAATGTGGGACCATGGCCTTTTGGGAACAGACAGTGGTAGCAGGAAGCCCGGAGGAGCAGTGTGAGGTGTTTTATTACAGGCACAGGTCTCACGAGCGAGGACAAATTCATGGGTATCAGCTGGAAGGGTAGGCCACTACATGGACTGGGACAGAAATTCCATTGTTTTGAGGATACCCGGGTGTCCAAAGGCTCATCGGGCATGAAAGTCCAGAAGAACCTGTCGCCTGAGTCTCTTGGGCACAAAGAGCAGGTGTGGAGGTTTGTCAGCAGGTGATTCAATTTGATGAGTATGGATGATTTCCGCTAAACCTTGGGTAAGTGCCAAGTGAAGACAGGATTTGGGCACAATAGGTTCAAGATGACCCTCATCCTGCTGTACTGGGGAGAAACTCCTGGAGAGAGCATCCGCTTTATCATTTTTGGACCCAGGTCTAAAGGAGATGGTATAGTTAAAATTAGTGAAGAATAGTGCCCAACGAGCTTGTTTGGCATTAAGTCTCTTGGCTGCCCTGATGTATGCTGGATTTTTGTGATCAGTGAAGACGGAGATTTGGTGCTTAGCCCCCTCCAGCCAATGTCTCCAATTTTCAAAGGCCCACTTGATGGCCATTAGTTCATGGTTCCCCACATCATAGTTTCTCTCAGCCAAGGAGAATTTTTGTGAGAAGAAGGCACGCGGATGGACCTTGCTGTCACCGAGATTCTTCTGGGATAAAACTGCTCCTGTTCCGACCTCAGAAGCATCTACCTCAACCAAGAAAGTGAGGTCCGGATCTGGATGACGAAGTACTGAGGCATTGATGAAAGCATTCTTAGGGTCTACAAATAAGCATGCTGCTTTGTCTGACCAGTGAGCGGTGTCCGCACCTTTTTTTAGTAAGTTTGACGATGAGAGCCACGATGGCAGAGAAGGAGCTTAATGAATCTCCTGTAATAACTGGCAAAGCTGAGGAAACTCTGAATAGCCTTCAATGTGGTTGGCTGGACCCAGTCTAGGATGGCCTTAGCCTTCTCTGGTTCCATAGCAAACCCATGGGGGGAAACAACGTACCCAAGAAATGTGACTTGTTGAACATGGAATTCACACTTCTCGGCCTTGGCAAATACATGGTTCTCTCTAAGTCTCTGGAGTACCTGTTTGACGTGGTTCTGATGTTCACTCATGGATGATGAGAAGATGAGGATATCGTCAAGATATACCATGACAAACTTGCCCAAAAAATCCTGGAGGACATCGTTGATGAAATCCTGGAAGACCACGGGAGCATTTGCCAAGCCGAATGGCATCACTAAGTACTGATTGTGCCCAGTGTGAGTACTGAACGCCATCTTCCACTCATCTCCGGCCTTGATCCGGACAAGGTTATAAGCTCCCCAGAGATCAATCTTCGAAAAAATGGAGGCCTGACGAAGCTGGTCGAAGATTACGGAGATGAGTGGCAATGGGTACAAATATAATTCCCGATAGTCAAAGCAGGGTCTCAGAGATCTGTCCTTCTTCTGTATGAAAAAGAACCCTGCCCCTACTGGGGACTTGGACGGACGGATGAAGCCATTGGCCAGAGCCTCTTTGATGTAGTCCTCTATAGTCTGGGTCTCTGGTATGGAGAGAGACTATAATTGACCCTTGGGAAGTCTTGCTCCAGAGATAAGCTGGATAGAGAAATTGTAGGGTCGGTGCATTGACAGAGAACTGGCTTTCTGTTTAGAAAAGACATCCCAAAATTCTTGGTAGAGAGCTGGCAAAGGATTGGACATATCAGAGGACTTGGTCTGTATAGTTCTGAAGGGTATGGACAGACAGCGAGACTGACAAGCAGACCCCCACTGTGCAATATCCCCTGTGCTCCAATCTACCCATGGGTTATGAGTTTAACCATGGTAGTCCGAGGACCACGGGAGTCAACGGGCATTGGAGAAGAATGAATGAAATAGTCTCTGTATGTAATAAGCCCACTGAGAGTCGGATGAGGGGTGTCCAACATCTGATGGTGCGGCTGGAGATAGGATTCCCATCTAGGCCACAAATGGGTATCTCCTCCTCCAGAGCAACAGTGGTTAGCCCGGACTGATGGAAAAAGGCAAGGTCCATAAAGTTTCCTGTAGCTCTGCTGTCCAGGAAGGCCGACACTGAAAGGGAAGCCTGAGGAAAATGGACCATAGTCAGTTGCAGGATCGAGTTGTTGGAAATGGATGCGAGAACAAAGTGCAACTCCTAAATACCACCTAGGCTCGTTCTTTTCCCAACTTAAGGGTGCAAGTGTTGATACTATGCCCCTTGCTGCCGCAATACAAGCAGAGGCCTTGGGCTCATCTACAGTCTCTCCTGTGGCAGTAGGCAGAAGGTGCCTATCTGCATTGGCTCCTCCATGTTCTGACTTGAGGACCATGCAGCCAAAGTTTGGGGAGACCATACAGGACAATTCTGATCACGTCTTCTCTCCCTTAGGTGATGATCAATCTGGATGGCCATACTAATTTGATCATCTAACGAGCTTGGAGTAAGATGCTGGACCAAGATGTCCTTGATCTCCTCCGAGAGGCCCAGATGGTACTGGCTTCATAGTGCAGGGTCATTGCACCCAGAATCCACAGCCCACTTGCGAAACTTGGAGGAATAGCCCTCAGTTGCCCGGTGACCCTGGGACAGGGATTGGAGCTTAGACTCATATGATGATCCGGACAAAAGATCATTAGCTAACAGGCCAAGTGCCACAGAGAATACCTCCACAGTCTGTAGGGTGGCATGGTCCAGAGGAAGACTGAAAGCCCAAGTCTGTAGGTCTCCTTGGAGAAGTGAGATAACTATCCTGACTCGCTGGGTTTCTGACCCAGAAGAGAGAGGCCACAGTCGAAAATAAAGCTTGCAGCCCTCTCTAAAATTGAGAAACTGGTCCCGATTCCCAGAGAACTGATCCGAGAGGTTGATGTTTGGTTCCCGGATGGTAGATGGAAGAGCTGCTGTCTGAACCTCCTCGACCCTAATGGAAAGTTCTTGGTCAGGGCAGAAATCTGTGCAATAATCATCTGCGCCAGATTCTGTGACTGTTCCATATCTTGTCCGTAGGGTCTCTACCGAGGGTGGCTGGTTATAATGTTACGAATGTCGGGGATCCAACACCCAGAAATCTTTGTGGGAGAGAGGAACAGACAAGGTGGAAAGAAATGTTAATTATTGTCCCAGACAACTGGCTGAATGCCACACAACACATAGCTAACTGCCTGAGCAAAGCGGCTTGAGGTTGATGTAGCAGCTGCAGAGCTGATGTTGTGGCTGAGGCCGATGTTGCGGCTGTGGCTGATGCTGCGGTTTAAGGTCAATGTTACGGCTGAGGCCAATGTTGCGGCTTGTGAGTTGATGGTGCGGCAAGTTGCTGGAGAGTAGCTGAGAGGAGTGGCCTGAGGCTGATGTAGTGGCCACTGAGCCAACAGTGCAACTCGAGAGTAGATGGTGTGGCAAATTGCCAGGGATTTAGCTGAGAAGCTGAGAGGAGCAGCTACAGGCTGATGTAGCAGCTACGGAGCCAATGATGCAGGCTGTGGGTCATAGCCACTGGAATGGCTAGGAGGCCAGAAGTGCAGGCAGTGGAAGAACGGCTGCTGGATTGGCTTGGAACCCGGGAGTGCAGACTGTAGAAGAACAGCTGCTGGAGTCCGGGAAGCAGTCCACAGTGAAGTAGCTGGGAGGCAGGAGAACAGCTGACCATGCAGCAGAGCCGAGCGCTGAAATAAACACTATAGCTGGCGAGGCAGCAAAAGTCCAGTGTGTTTAAATAGAGGGAAGGACTCATCAGGTGACATGGGAGGAACCAAGCTCAGGTCTCAGATGTCCGGATCTCCTGGAGGCAGGTGCAATGGGAAATGGAGCAAGAGCAGGAGGATCTTGAGCCATGTACAAGTCCTAGACTGGACTTGTAACAGTTTTTCAATAAATCTTGTCTGTATTCTTCTATAACCATAGCTGCATCTGCAAGCGTTGATTCTTTTGCCACACATAAGCAAATTGCTGTTTCAATGTACGTAAATCTTTCCACAAACATGTGAATCATGCCTTGTGGGACTTCCGTACTTCCTTCTTTTTTCACCCTCCTATACATGGCGTCAAACCTACCACATAAAAACAAAGGTTCATCATGTAAGGTGGGTTTAAAGTGAGATAGAATATTTGGGGTTACTTCTTACTGACCTGTTACTAATTTGAGAACAGAAAGTCTCTCTTCTTCATGAAATTTACAATTTTTGGGAGTAGTTTTCCCAGTTGCGGCATACTTCTGGTTAAGGAGGGTGAGTAACCATAATTTAAACAACTCCATGTGATATTCTGGGGCAACGTTAAATGTATCGTAATGTCTCTCAAATATATCACAAAATGTAAAATGTTATCTGCTGGTGTCATTCTTTGGGATTTCCTTACAAATTTTAACAGGAATTGCATCTTCCCCATGCTATAATTTCTATATGGATTACTGTGGCATGTTTGGAGAATAGGAGGAAAATGTACCATTTGCTGAGTCCAAAAACAGAGTTATCAACAGGTGCATGAACATGAAGATCCACTCCCAAATGGATAAATAATTTAAGTACATGCTGCTAAAGGGTACCTTGGGTCACCAACTGGGGGTGTTACTCCCTCAGGGGTAAGTATGGGCATAGTATATCCCATGTTTCCCATCTTACCACCTCTATTTTCAGTTACACAAACTTGTTTTCTAAGCACCATATTAGACAAATCACATAGTTTTGTGCATATTCTTAATTTGTGTTTTGTTGGTTAAATTATTCTTTAACTCTGCAATTGAAGCTTCATTGGCTGCTTTTTATCTTTGAATTAATTAATCTCTGTATATAGTATACTGCTAACTCTTTATCAACATCCGTATAATGGGTTGGGTACGAGATGCGCCAAAAGGTTAAGAGAATTTGCATAATTAATCTTTTTGTTGTTCTGGTCTCCAAATTGTATTCTCAAAAGCATGCCCCAGTTTAGTTAACATTTGGAAACAATTGTGTTTTTTATTTAACACCCTGCGCTTATTTATAGAAAAAGTATCATGTGTAAAAGCATGATCTAACAATGTGGCCCATGCAGGGGAGTAGCAAGGGTGGTTCTGGTGGAGCACGAGCTCTGGGCACCAAAAATGACATAGGGTGCAATCCAGGGTTTCGGAATTCATGGGGCGCTGCACAGTATGACGGCCGCCTGTTAGTTTTATCTTGTTTCTTTGCTCTCTATCCTAAATAAGTTATGGATATGAGATCCGTTTCTATATTTCATGCTCCCTCAAGTTGCCCAGATTGCCTTCCCTCTGGTCCTCTCTCCCCTGTGATCATCTTCTATCACCTCCCTTACCTGTCAGATTGATTACATTCACCTCTTTAATTCCCTCCCCTCTCTCTCCCATCTCTACCCTGTGATCATCTCTTTGCCCGTCCTCTCCTTTCTTATTGGCTTCTGTCACCACCACTCTCTGATCAAGTTTTTGCCCCTCCCCCTCCTTTGTTATTGGCTTCTGTCACCACCACTCTCTGGTCAAGTCTTTGCCCCTCCTTTCTTCTTGGCTTCTGTCACTACCCCACTCCTCTCCTCTTCTTATTGGCTTCTGTCACTGCCCCGCTCTGATTGGCATTGCCTCTCACCTCTCCTTTCTTATTGGCTTCTGTCATTACCCTTTTCTGATCATCACTTTCCTCTCCCCTTCCCTGGTTTGATCCCCTCCCTCCTTCTCTCCTCATTAATTCATTGTGCTCCAATGGGCTTAAAAGTGACACATCTGAGGTAAAGTCTTAAACATCAATTATAAAGTATGAGATTAAAACAAAGTCACTGCTTTGCTATTTAAAGGAATGAGGTGTTCCCCAGCATGACCACAAAGTATTAATTGAGAGGTCTTTTAAAATATATTAGAGCTTCCTATAGGTGTCCCCATTCCAGTGACAGCTGCTTGGGGCAGTAATTACAGTAATAAGCTGTGCACTCTGTGGAATCTCACTCTAGCACATATACTCTGTCAATTTAAGTTAAATGATCAGAATATATAATACAATCTCCTCTATTGATTAATAACAAGGATTCAAAGGAGATAAAAGTCAGATCCTATGTGCTATACATAAATAAAGCAGTGCCAAAGGAGCTACCCCTTAATGTCAGATTATATTCCCCCAATGGGACTTCAATGCCCAGTGTGATACTGCCACTGTTTGCTGTTTTTCTCTTCACTTCAGTATTCCCCCGCAGGCTGGCCATACCCCACTGGCACAGTTTAGTACAGGGGGGGTGCTATGACATGCACTTTCTCTGGGTGCTATGGTTCTATGCTACTCCTCTGGGCCCATAACATCTCAACGGAGGTGTAGTTGTTGGCTATTACAGGATTAAATGTACTGTTTTTTTACAATTTCTTAATAGTAAAAAAAATTCATACTCACCTATACCTTTGTAGAACTCATTGTCTTTCTGTGATCTGCGTAATTTCTCACAGTGGTAAATCTGGCCCCCTTAAGTCACCAAAACTTAACTTGCTGCATCCAGAGAGATCCTCTTTAATATCTCTCTGTCTAGCAGGACCCTACCAAAGGACTATGGCAATACTTCAAAAAGTGAAACTGAGTTCTAGTCCTCAGTGTGCGACAGTCAATTCCTTGATTTATCTTTAGATTTGGGGAAACAAAGGATTAACAACTATCCAAGGAACTTTTAATTTTTCTAGGTTTGCTGTAATTGATTGTATTTTTTGTCTAGTATTAAGGCAAAACCTTATTATCTGTACAAATTTCTAAAAAAGACATGCAGTAATAACACACTAGTAAAACTTCCTTCTCTGCACTTGTTACCTGTCCCTGCTTTTCTACCAAATCTATGGTCTACAGAATAACCCTGATTCCACCATTCTATCCTAGTATAAAATCAAAGTTAAAACAGTAGGGCCCTGACTAGCCAATATAAAAGGATTATTATATTCTTATTATTTCCTTATACTGTTCCTTGGTGTATTCTAAACCAACTCGCCCTTTACTCTATAAATCTTTCCCCAATTAGTCATTTCACCACATGAAATAATATGAAATGCCCAAAGAGTTCTCTGTATAATATTTACTATATCGAAATAGGATTATACAGTATATACATAAACCTGCTACAAATAACTACAAAAATGTATATTTAATTACGCATATAAAATACAGTCTATATACATATGTAAATTCTAACTGTTCAATGTAAGCTATGCAATAGAATAAGAATTGTAAATTTTGCTAAAGAGTTGTAATAGTAAAACATACTTATGTCCTTGGAGTTTACAGGCCTTAGAACCTCTTCATTGAACAGCCCAAAACAAAAGCTGGATGTAATAGGGTACTGTTTTTGGTCCAAATCACACTTTTCAAAAATGCGACTTTCATCCAAAAATAGCAAATGTAATAGGGTGCGATTTTTTTTGGTCAAAAACGCAAATCGCATGTGACTTCTCGCAATATTGTCGGCAAGGAAACATGCGATTTTTAGACCAACCGGAATACGAGTTACATGGTGGGTGTTCTGGAGCATGAAAGAAAGTCACCCATTGGCACCCAAAAGTCCACTATATTATGCATCACACACCCTATATAAACCCCACACCCTCCATTTTGTCCTTTGATAGGGTGTGAGGCATTTTGAAAGGAGAGGTGGCTGGTTAGTTGTTTTTTGTGAGGAAGCTTTGTGGAGTCTGCTCTGCAGCATGGCTTCTAAGAGGAGACCAGTGGTTCAGCAGAGGATGGTGGAGGAAATCTTCCTAAGGTAGGCTGTGAGTGAGGAGGAGGGAGATACTCATGAGGCAGAGACACAGGAGGAGGAGGAGAAGGGTGAGGTTGGGGAGGGGGCAAAGAGGAAGAAGAGCCACCAACTCCTTTGCCAGGGAAATCGCACAGTGGGTGCAATGTGCTATTTTCTTATGAAGAGAATTGTGCTGTGGTGAGAGCCATGGTGCCTGTTTTCCACTGGCTACTTGGTGAGCAGGCTCACCACATTCCCCTGGCCAGGAAAAAGGCTATGTAGATTTCTATAAATGAAGCTGTCAATGCTGTGAGTGCCTGTAAGCCTGATGTCACCAATGTGAAAAATCGCTTTCATGATTTCAAGAGTGTGCTCAAGGTCAAGATAGCCAAAAAATTAAGGTAGCCCGCAGGACAGGAGTGACTGCAGGATTCCGACTCATTACACTGTATTTGAGGAGAACACAAAAAAAAGAGATATAACTAGAGATCCTACCTGGGGATCTCATCCATGACACCGATCAGCCTGCAACCCCAGAACGTTCTGTTGAATACCCCTAAAGTTGAGTAACATACATCTGTGTGTAACATAGTCATTCTGCTTGATGTTTGTGGTAGCCCAGTAATCTGCTTCTGGAGAACAACACATCCCAGCATGCTGTGATTTTGTCAGACCAGGAAAAAATGTGAAAACTTTAAGGGCATGCTGGGATGTGTTGTGCCACAGCAGCAGGAACCATGCTTATTACCCACACTAGTGCTCAAAGCAAACAAAGAATGCTTGTACAGTATGTAATAAATAGTACTTTGGAATAGTCACAACAAGATGATTGTACAGTAACACTGGCCCTGATTCAGAGCCGAATGCTCTTTCAGAGAGCTCGCTCTGAATCAGGGAATTTTTTTTAATGGAGCCGGCCTACTGGCCACTTGTTAAGCTGTGGGTGATCACCCATAGCTTTTGCGAGTGGCCAGGTGATGGTTGTGACTATTGTGACCATCGGGGCATGCAACAAGACCCTTGTGATAGGGTCTCATTCCCGCAAGCCCCAGTGAGCTTCCTGCTCTAAACAGAGCAGGAAGCTCACCACTGACATCACTGGTGATGTCAGTGAGGCCTCCCAGAAACGTCAGGCATTCCTTTTTGGAACGCCTCCATTTGTGTAGCCACCCCCTTACCCGCCTCCAAAATGGGGTGACCTGTCAATCACAATCGACAGTCACCCCATTTTGGTGTGAGACCCAAAGCGATGGAGCGCCCGTCGCTGGCCGGGTCTCGTGCATGCACACGCCAGAGGCAGTGCATGCACAGGGGGCAAACATCAACTCGCTTGCGAGCGCATAGCACTTGCGAGCAGGTCTGAATCAGCCCCATTGTACACTTTAAAAGTAATGCAAAAGTACATGCAACAAACATTAGACAGTGCTATTTATTGTAAGTGCATCTCAACTTACTGTTGGTTGGTAGTTCATCACAAATGTCTGTTTTCTTGCAAATGATGGCTGTAAATTAACCAAAATTGTAACATTCTAACAACACTATTTTTTCTCCAGCACCACAGCAGAGAAAACCCTAAGCACCACTCAAGAGGCCCCATCCAGATGAGGATGCACCTGGTGAGATATATAAAAAGGATAAAGCAATCATTACCGTATGGGTCAGCAGCCACACAAAACCATACTTAAAGTTACCAAAAAAAAATCAATGAATTTTTTGCAAACATGCACATTGAGCCATGTAATATTAGTCAATGTGTAACACCAGTGTGGCCTTATATTTTTAGTTAAAGTGGCAAAAACTCTTTCTTTAAACACACTTCCCTTAAATAGTCCCTATCACTATGTTAGGTCTAAACATGTGAGTCCTAACTATGGGCATGATTCAGAGCTGGACGCTCTGACCAGAGTGCTCGCTCTGAAGCAGGGCCCACCTCAATAAATATGGAGCGTCCTCCTGGACGCTCGTATAGTTGTGGGTCACCACCCACAGCCTATACGAGCATGCAGAATGATGGTCGTGATGGTCTTGACCATCGCGACCATCGCCAGTGCGAGCAGAAGCCTGCGGTTGAGTTTCTCAACCACAAGGCCAGGATTGATTTTGGCTCTATCAGAGCCAAAATCACTCCCACTGACATCACTAGTGATGCCAGTGGGGCCGGCTTCTGATGGTAGGCGTTCCCTTGGGAATGCCTCCGTCTGGCAGGCACGCCCCCGGCACGCCCACCAAAGGGGGCGTGCTGTAAATCAACATCGACAGCACACCCCCTTTGATCAGACACAACGAGCGAAGGAAAGTCCTTCGCTCGTCGCATCTCGCGCATGCGCACGACGGAGCTCCCTCCATCGTGCGCATGCGCAGTGCACACCATCGACCCACTTGCGAGCGGACAGCCGCTCGCGAGTGGGTCTGAATCAGGCCCTATATCCAAAAACCTTATATAGTCTGGACTGCAATAGAATAGAAGGAATGTTAGCAGGTCTGTTAATGCTCAGTCTTTAAACAATGTGTAAAGTCTTGCTACTTATAATTTTTGCTATAATTCCAGGCCCATCAAGTCATGTTCTGCAGAGCCAAGTGTCATACGAGGTCACTACAGAACTTCAGGAGATCATCCTGGAGACAGTTGATCTGGTGCAGCCTGAGGATGAAAACACACCTCTGTTAACACAGTACACACCTCAGCAGATCACACCACTAGATGCCCCTATAGCCCAACATGTCCCTTCTACTGATGAGCTGGCCCTTTTTCTGGACACTTTCAGAGATACAGTATACAGGTGTCTTTTATGGATACATAAACCCAGCAGTGTGGACCAGCACCTTCACAGTATGGGCCTGCAGCTAAACAGTATGGGCCACCAACTAAAAAAGAATTGCAAATGTCAACAGATTATCAGGGGCACCCGTATAAGAATGGCCAATAATCTGGACTCCTGCCGTTTGACCTAACTCAAGCAGTTAGGGCACAAACTGAGACCATTCATGCCCAGAGTGATGCCCTTGTGTCCCTGCAAAGACATTAATTAGACCAAAGACTCAGTATGAATGCACAATCAGTATCTACCAAGAGAAGTGTGCCATCTACCCCCCTTACTATGTCACCTACCATCCACCCCCGAAGCAGCCTGCGCACACAAGCAGGAGCAGTGAAAACCCTAGGTAGGGGCCATGGAAGTTTAGGGACAAAAATGTTATACTTCATCACACTTTGCTGTTAAAAAATGTTTTGTTTTGCAAAACACAGTCAATTCCTGTTTGTAACATCTTTGTGTAATGTCTTTTTCATAATTTACTAAATTACTCAAAGTTTATTTGTGTAAAAAAGAAAACATGGTTGTTGCAAAGGACACAGAATTTACAGTATCCTTAATGTACAAATGGTTCATGTTGACATGGTTATTTAGGGTTTCTTATTGTTTATTTACACACATATAGCTATTAGGGGTTGTGTACAATGTACAATCACCATCTATTTTGCCAGCATGAGTTATATAGTGATCCCAGTACTTCTCAAGGGTATATTTAATCCCCTGTGTTTGGAAATCATTTACATGGTGCATAACTCAAAGTGAAATGTGTTCCATATTGGCCATTACATCACATTTCTTAAACCAAACACTTACTTGAGAAAAACTGGCGTATGATTCTCTGTCGAACCTCACTCCTTAGCTGTGTATTACCCGTGCCCTTAGATGATATAGGGTAAGGCTCCTCCACAACTGCTACAATGTCTCCTACATCCACATGGCTCTGGACCAGGTCAATGGTATGGAGCATGCAGCCTGACTGGATGATCTCCCCCACTTTACAGGGATTGTAAAGCAGGATACCAGCTGACCAATCCAAGCAATGGAACCTGCTCTTGAGCTGTGATGAACCACGTGGCTTCAACAGAGGTGTCATGAGCCAAGTTTGACACCCATATCCTTAATCACTTGTAGTATTTATGGGGGTGAGAGGAAAAAACCTTTGAGTGAGCAAAAAAACACTTAGCACAATAGTACCTATTGAAGCACATGATTAAGGGTTCACTTAAAGCAACAGTAGCACGATCTTTTGTATTTGTAGTCACAATACTGACATGGGTTTGCGCAAAGCTACATGGTGCCACAAACATGCAGGTAGAGTTAGGACATTTGGAGCTACATAGTGTGTGGTATACAAAAAGCACATGCTTGTATGTCAGGATGCAGTCAATGTGCAACTTGGAACAAGCATTGTAAAATACTTTTGTATGAAGCAAATGCTGCCTACCAATTAACCATCCCTCTGGCATGTCTCCTCCTTGGAACCTCTCCCATAGGGATGAGTGGCACAGGATATAGGCATCATGGCAAGACCCTGGGTAGCCTGCAACCACACTGAGAATATGCAGGTTAACATCACAGACCACCTGCACATTGAGGGAGTGGTAGCCATGTCTATTTACATAAACATAACCCCTCAAGTATGAAGCTTGTATCCCAATGTGGGTGCAAGCTATGGCTCCCAGCACATTAGGGAATCCTGAGAGCCTATAGAAAGCAGGGCACACATTAATTTATATAGCACAGACACTGCATAGTTGCTACCAGCCAAATGCTCCAAATCATCTCTCACCTGCTCATATAAGTTTAAGAGGTTTGTGCGGTTCAGCCTAAAAAGCCCAACCAACTCTTTATTTGTTGGGTAGTCTAGGTCTGCCCCTGCACGGTACATACATGGAGCACAGAGTTGAATAGGGACTTTGGTTCTGGTGCTGGTTCCATGCCCTCCTCCTGTGCAGCTCCTCCAAATGTGCCAAGCCACACACAGACAGCTCCAAGCCTAACTGCACAAATGCCATTGCAAAAACCCTCACAGGTGTCATTGATGAAGGTGGGGTATACATAGGGGTGTAATGGGTGAATATGGGGTCTCCTGTGTGAATTTGGGTCAGATGTGTCAATTTCAGTATTTCTGACACTAAAATCACCTGTCTGAACATGATCTATTGTTCTGGTAATCTTTGGTAAGGTTTTGTGTACAATTTGTAAAATCGCCCATTACATATATGATTTTTATTGATTTCTATGGAAAACATCTGGGTACGATTTTACCCTTTCGATTTTCAGCAGAGGCCAAAAACAAGCGATTTGTGCAAAGCGTACGATTTTGCTGCAAAAATCGCATGTTTTGCAAAATCATGAGCTACAGTGTATTACATCTGGCCCCAAGTGTGTTTTAATTTTCTTATCTGGATATTGGGTGTAACTTATCTCACAGGATAATGGAGGAATATTTTGTACTAAAGCTTCTCCTGGCCTATTGTGTGTGTGTGTGCGTGTGTGTGTCCAGGTCTTTTCAAGTGTTAACTGAAAACAAGCAAAACTGGTTTCTACTCACAAAAAGTTAAGATAGATATTTGGAAATTATCAGTATCTATGAGGACCATAAAAAATGTCTTCTACTCCATGTTCTAGTGCATAATATGCTTAAATGCTGAATAATAGAATTCTCCTGTAACAGTAATCCCCTGCTGAATGGTAATATCAAATCCTCCATTTTTGGCAGACATTGATTCTTTGCATACTGAAAACATGGTGTTCTTCCTGGTTCATTGTCCCATGGTTCAATTAATATTATGCTATCCTTGACTGAAAGATCATAATGATTAATTGGGAAATGAGAGAAATAATCCAATGGGGGTCTAAATGTGGAACAAAAGATATAGAAATCATATGACCTGTGCTTGTTTGTTTGGAAGACCAAGTATGTAACAACAATCCTTCAATGGTCTATAATGTATCTGGAATCTTAATAATTTCTGAGAATAAATATTCTCTTACATGTCCATCCGAGTTTTCCCAGAAGAGATAGAGAAATTGCACATATAGTGAAGCACAATTTATTTACATTAAAAACACAATAGAATGACATAAAATGACATGGATGGATATCCCCAAGGAGGCTACATAGGTAACAATTACTGGATGGATGCAAGAACTGTCAACAGGCAGTTCTTTAAGAGCATGTGATGTCACACATCAGTGTCAGTCCCAGGCACTCCACTGGGTCAGCTCCGATGCAAACGTCCTGGAAACCGGAATCCTTGTTAGCCGCCTGGGTCCTCGACGTCCATAACACCAACCTGTTTTGACCCCCATTCTAGGGTCTTTTTCAAGGTGAGTCCTAATCGTGAATGCCATCCCTAACAACTTTCTTTCCTTAAAACCCCCCCTTATCCAATCGGATTGACGGCGGCACAGCTGATCTCTATACACAGATCTACTACAAAGTCCATGATCCTTTGCTGCACCAGCATCGTTCAGAAGCCTACACCTAATGTCACATCCAGTGTATCCATAGCAACCAAGATGCTTTCTCTCTCCTATCCACTCATACATCGTGATGCCACGTGGTCCTTTACTAGAGCTCACGATATGTCATATCTGGGTTTTTCATTAGATAGCAGAACCCCCACTAGTTGTCATGGATGCGATATAAATAAATGTAGATCGCTAACAAAAATGTATCCCAGTGGTACAGGGTTGTTGTAGATGGATTTGATACAATTCATATCCAGTTTGCAATGGATACCCAAAATAGAAGAGGATATCACAACATTATTAATTAAATATAAAGTGCAGATTAAGAAAAGTGACTAGAGTGCTATAATAAAGTACAGAAAATAGTACTTATATAAACCACTTTATCTCAAAATCAAGATTTAAACCTCCTGGGGCTAGTGTACCAACTCAAAAATACTTTTCATCTCTGCTTTGGCTAATTGTTTAGCCACATCATCTCTGCGCCAGTGCCCTTTTATGTTCTATAAACCTATAAAGCATTTAATTTTCGCTGTATTACTATTATGATGTTGTTTAAAATGGTTTGAGAGGGCATGGATTTGAAGTCCTTTGTGCACATTTCTGTGGTGCTCCCCGATCCGTACTTTTAGGGGCCTCGAGGATCTACCTATATAAAACAAATTGCAACTGCACTCAATTGTGTATATTACACTCTTGGTGTTACATGTAATAAAGTCTTGAATTGGGCAATGTTTACCATTTATAGTTACTTCAGTAGTTCTGTTATGTCCATCTCCCTTTATCCCCTTGCATCCTAAACAGAGTCCACATCGATAAAACCCTTTTGATTTAATGTCCCCCAGGTTAGATGCACTCGGCAAGGCACTCCTTACCAAGCACGAACCTATGATAGCGGCTGTTATGTACATACATTTTGGTTTTGTTGGGAGATGGGGACCCAAAATAGGATCCTTCTATAAAATTCCCCAATGCTTATTTAACATTTTTTCTATATACTTGTGCTGACTACTGTATGAAGTTATAAATGACCATTCAACAGCAGGTGGTTTCTCTACTTCTTCCTTTGCTTTTATCATATGGGTAGAAGAGTAACCCGATGCTGTGAACTTAGCCTGCATATCTCTCGATTGTGTCTCGTATATCTTAGGGTCGCTACAGTTGCATTTTAATCTCCTTAATTGACTACCAGGGATTGAATGTAGCCAGTGTGAGTGATGGCAGCTATCAATTCCAATATATGCATTGGTGTCCGTGGGTTTTGTAGTTCATGGGTTTTGTTTTGTTCATGTTTTGTAGTGACTTGTCGTCAACCATTATTGTAATATCTAAGAAATTCACTGAAGTAGTACTCTCATTAAAGGTAAATTCTATGTTTAAAACATTCTTATTAAGATATGCATAAAAATCCTTTAAAAGTGTGCTTCCACCTCTCCATATAAAATAGACATCATCTATATATCTAGACCAGGACACCAGGCTCACTCCGAAGGGGTTATGGTTCCAAATAACATCATTCTCCCATTGCCCCATAAATAAATTAGCATAACTCGGCGCGAACCTGGTGCCCATCGCGGTCCCAAATTTTTGTAAATAAAAGACGCCATTGAAAGCAAAATAGTTTTTAGATAAGATAAACTGTACTCCCTCTATTAAAAAACTCTAACTCCAAATCTAAATTACTTTCCCTCAAACTCTTACTTCTTGCTTTTATCCCATCCTGGTGGTCAATAATTGTATAAAGTGACTTTACGTCACCTGTGACCATAATGTATTCCTCTTCCCATTGGATGGTTGTAATTTGGATGGTTGTAAGTCAGTTGAGGAAATTTTTAGTGTCTTTCAAATTAGATTGATTATATATAACTAATGGTTGAAGATAGTAATCAATATATTCCGATAAATTGGCTGTTATAGACTAAATACCAGACACTATCAGTCAACCTGGAGGGGTGTACAGGATCTTTATGCACTTTGGGGAGTACATAGATTACAGGGATAACTGGTTCTGTATTATAAAGGAATGCAAATTCTCATTCTAATAATACATTACTGTCTTTGTATTTCTCCAGCAGTATTTTTAACTTCTCCAAAATGTTTTGGGTAGAGTCACCAGAGTTTATGGTATGTGCTCCTGTCTTCTACTTGTCTTAGAACTTCTTCATCATATATGTTTCTATTTAAAATTACCACAACCCCACCTTTATCGGCCAGTTTAATAATTATTTCTGTGTTAGATTCTAAGTCCTTCAGTGCTTTACATTCATTAAAGGTCATGTTGAATTTTGTTTTCTTTGTTTCCATCACTTGGATATCATCATGGACTAATTTATAAAAAGTGTCTACAAAATTCTCTCTCATATGTGTTGGATTGAACACTGATTTGGGTCTGAAAGGTGTTCTCCCTTGTTCTAGATCTATCTCCACATTGTTATCCTCTTTTGTAAGAAAGAATTTCTTTATGGACAATTTCCAAGTGAATTTGTTAAGATCTATAAATGTAGAAACTTTGTTTAAAGATATTGCAGGAGCATATTTTAGGCCCTTTTATAATACCGTATTTTCTTCTTTCAATAGTATTTGTGTACTCAGGTTAAATATATTAACCTTACCAGTATAGCCCTTAGTCTCCTCTTTATTTATTATCTTAGAGATCTCATCCTGTGGTCTAGTTTTATTTTTGTTGGTCATCTTCTTCTTTCTATAATATATCCTCTTTATTTTTCTAGAATTCAAGCCCCCCCTACATCCTTTCTTTCTTGAGGGTATCATCTTACATCCATCTGGTAAATGTTACCTATGTAGCCTCCTTGGGGATACCCATCCAGGTCATTTTATGTCATTCTATTGTATTTTAATGTAAATAAATTGTGCTTCACTATATGTGCAATTTCTCTATCTCTTCTCGGAAAACTTGACAGGAGATGTGAGAGAATATTTATTCTCAGAAATTATTAATATTCCAGATACATTATAGACCATTGAAGGATTGTTGTTACATATTTATTTAGTCTTCCATATGAACAAGCGCAGGTCATATGATTTCTATATCTTTTGTTCCATTCAGTTTTCACATGGTGGAGGTGTGGGAATATCTTCCATAGATATCACAGACACGCTGCTGACTTTTTTTGCACACTGACTCACTCTTCCCACTGTTTGCATTTGGGGGTCTAAATGTGCTGCTGACTGTTTGTCTTTGCCTTTTCGGATTCTACAGCAGGTTTAGATGTGTGCACATACACCTTTCTAAAATCAAGCGATATACTGTAGCCCCATTTGAGATGCCATGGACTGCAAATTAGCTATGCTACTTTAGTCTACTACTTTATGCAAATTCTTTTTCACCAAAAAGAATTGGGAATCCATTCAATCTCAACTCGTGGTGGAGCATCTTAGTCATGCAAGCATTTTGTGCCTTATAAAGAAAAAAAGGAAAGGTATGTGAAGACACATCTGTACCTGAAGGTCTACCATCCCAATACCAGGACTTTGCTAAAAAAAAAATTCCAAGCATAAAGCCAATACCTTGTACCCCACATGGACTATGATTGTGCCATTGAATTAATGCCAGGTGCCAAGTCGCTTAATGGAAGGTTATATTCATTATCTCCTCCTGCAACTAAAGTCATGCATGATTATATTCAAGAGAGTCTCAACAAGGGTTTTATTAGGCCCTCTAACTCCATGGTGGGTGTGGGATTTTTCTTTGTCACTAAAGAAGATGGAAACCTAAAACCATGCATTGAATTTAGGGTTTGAAAACAATCCCTGTTAAAAAAACAGCTATCCATTACCTCTCATCTTGGTATTGTTATATATATATAAATAATGGCCCAAGTGTCCAGTGACTACTTCAGCGGTACTGTCACATATTGGGGTCACGGTCCCTTATCCAGTGGAGCTTAAAAATGCATGGATATACTTATACTCTATGGTTATTTAGAAGCCAATTAACCTACCCATATGTTTCCATAGGGATAAAGTTAATATCTCTACTATCAGGATGCTGGTGTCAGGTCTGGGTTATTTTTTCAACCTGGGGTGGATTCAGGAGATAAAACAGGAATGGGTTTGCAGTATAGAAATGCAGCAGGTTTAATTGAAGTATTATTATTCATGAAATGGTAGTAAACAGGTAGCTGGCAGTAAATGAACAAGTCCGAGTGATGTGAGGCAGAAACAAATATCTTAGCAGAAAAGCAAATCCAAATAGTGCAACTGAAACAGATGTCTTTGGCAGAAAAGCAAATCCAAATAGTGCAGCTGAAAATCAGTAACAGGCAGAGAAGCAGCCAGTCCAATGGAGGGTTAACTGAGGAAGTGAAGTCTGTATTACAGGAGTGGGCTCTGAATCCAGAGAGCTGACGGAGTCACAACAGTGAGCTAAGTATCGGGGTATAGTAGGGTAGATGCGGCTATCCGGGAACAGCCTAAGAAGGAGACAGAGCAGGTAACGAGTCATAGCTGGGACTGCAATAACAAACGAGCTAGGGAGCACAGAGAACTCACACTGCTATGCTGTGTATATGTTGCACTGGCAACTAGAGGGTGTGCTGAACACCCTTAAGTACCATGGGAATGTGCATGATTGGCTGCTGAGAGGCTCACCAGATGCTCCGACCTAATTGGCCCATTCAGGTCACATGCCCAAAACCAAGATGGCGGCGCCCAGCAGTCCCCAATGCGACAGCTTTGCCAGTCTCACCTGTCACCACATGGCCTGTACATTTAGAACATCCAAGCGCACCTCACGCAAACCTCCAGACACCAGCACACCCACCAGTAGGACCGTGCCAAAGCACCCGCACAGGCAGAGACCGTGACTCACCAGGTAAAACAGCTCTGGTCATGACAGCTGGCTGTCGAAATCCCAGCTCCAAAATCCTGATCATCGAGAAAATCCCAGCACTGGAATCCCAACTAGACTGGGGATGTCTATGTCAGAATCCCATCAGCAGGTATCCCGATCATAAGGACACCGGGGCAAGGTAAGTATCAGCCATGCAGGGGGGGAGGGTTAGATTTAGGCACCCCAGAGGGACATAGGGTTAGGCTGCAGGAGGGGGAGGTTAGGATTAGGCTCCAGACAGGGGGGGGTAAGGTTTTGGCACCACTGGGGGAAGGGTTGGGTTAGTCACTAAGGGGGAGGGTTAGGGTTAGGCACTAAGGGGGAGGGTAAGGCTTGAGCATTTAAAGGGAGGGTTCGGGTGCAGGGTAGGAAGGGTTTCTATGAGGGTTCAAAAAAGGAAAGTTAGGGATAGAGAGTAAATGGAACAGGGGAACAGTACTCACCATTCCCTTGTTGGGATTCAAACCATCGGGATGCCACTGTAAGTGTACTGACAGCTGGCATCCCCTCTGTCAGTATTTAGTTCTGTTTCTGTAGTGTGAGCGAAAACCCAAATAGTAGGACAGGCATGCAAACACAGTGAGGACAAACAAAATCCACACAGATTGTGCCAGGGAACTGAACTCATTAACTCTGGTCTGTGATGTAGTAATTGTAGCCACTGTTCCACTACTGAAATTATTAAAATGTTTGCGTGCAAAGCTAGTTTTGACAATGCAGCACTACCTCTCAGCACTGAGGTCTCAGGTTCGATTCCACCAATGCTCTAATTGTGTGGATTTTGTATGTTCTACCTTTGAATGGGTTTACTCCAGGTACTCTGGTTTCTTCCCAAAATCCAAAAACATACTAGTAGGTTAATTGGCTTCTTACAAAAATTATTCCTAGTGTATATAAGTGTGTGTACATGTGGCGGGTATAAAGGTTGTAGGCTCCACTGGGGCAGGGACTGATGTGAAATATTAAATATTCTCTGGAAAGTGCTGTGGAAAGTGTTTTTGCTATATAAATAACTGATAAATAAATAATACAGTTTGTGCTGTGTGGAAATAAGTGTGCCTACATTTTAGCAACAGCATTCCTTTGCATTTTGAGTTGTGAAAACATATAGTTTAAAAAAAAATGACCATAGATTTTCTATGGTGTATTATATATATATATATGATTTCTTAAAAGTTATTTTATTTGAAGGACCTCCAGGTTAGTAACTAGTTCATAATGTGTTCTTTGAAATGAACCATAGATCCTTACACTTGATAGCAAGTGATTTTCTCCCTGGGGGAAATTACTAATGGCTGCATATTCAATATAGAATTCTGTACATTTAGATGAGCACAGTGACTAACACTTTGCAGGAATCAGTTCTGTTGTTGTCCTAGCGTGAAGGTCACAACAGTCAATAAAGTGCTCCAGTATTTATTGAAGAAAGCAATTTCCTTTTTCAATCAGTTTATTTTCCATAGCATAAATATTTCTCTACTCAATGGAAAATCTAATAAACTGTATATGATTAATTTAATGAGGTTACCCAAAATCACTTTGTTACATCTATAAAATTATTTTTTAATATATACGATTACTGACTGCTGTTTTCAAAACAGATATTTAATTTCCAAATTATCGGAAATTATTTTCTTTTCATAAATAATATATACGTATATATAAATATATTTATATATACTGTGTATATATATATATATATATATATTATTAACAGTTTCTTATATAGTGCAGCAAATTCCGTTGCGCTTTACAATTTGAATCAAGATTAACATTATACTGGGTAAAAGACATACATACATGACATACATAAGGGTAAGAGGGCCCTGCTCACAAGGTTACAATCTATAGGGAAATAGGTGTTGATACACAAGGAGAGGTGCTATTGCAAATTGGTCCAGCCCAATTGCAGATATTCTTGGTGGGCTGTATAATCCAATCACACTGGAAAGTTGGCCTAGGGTTAGGAGGATGTTCAATTGAAGAAAGAGAAGATGTGATAGGTGTTTACTATAAGAAGAGAGTTAGATAGGGAGCTATAAAAGGTTAGGTGGGTGGTCCTGGAATCTGATAAGCTTGTCTAAAGAGGTGAGTTTTCAGAGAACACTTGAATGTTTGGACACTAGTGGAAAGTCTTATTGTGCATGGGAGGGCATTCCACAGGGTGGGTGCAGCCCAAAAAAAGTCCTATAACCATGCATGGAAACAAGTAATGCGCAGGGATGACAGACGCAGATCTTGTGCAGAACGGAGATGTCGGGTTGGAACATATTTTGAGATAAGTGAAGAGATGTATGTTGGTGTGGTTTGGTTAATAGCTTTATGTGTGAGTGTAAGTATTTTAAATTGAATACAGTAGAAGACCGGCAGCCAATGGAGGGACTGACTGAGTGGATCAGCAGACACTGACTGTTTGGTGAGAAAGATCAACCTCGCAGCTGTATTCAAAATGGATTGTAGTGGGGAGAGCCTGTTTTTGGGAAGACCAATAAGAAGACTATTGCAATAGTTAATGCGGGAAATTATGAGTGCATGTATAAGAGTTTTTGCAGTGTCTTGCGTAAGATATGGTCTAATTTTGGCTATGTTTTTTAGATGTATGTAACAGGATTTAGAGACAGATTGAATGTGGGGAACAAAAGACAGTTCAGAGTCAAGGATCACACCTAGGCAGTGAGCTTGTGGTGTTGGGTAGATTGTCGAGTTGTCAACAGTAATAGAGATATTAGCTTGGTAACTGCTATTGGCTGGTGGAAATATAATTAATTCTGTTTTGGATATATTAAGTTTGAGGTGGCGAGATGACATCCAAGATGAAATGGCAGAGAGACATTCAGTGACACGGACCAGCACAGATGGTGACAAATCTGGGGAGGATAGCTGATTAGTTTGCCAAGAGAGGTGGTATATATTGAGAAA
Organism: Taudactylus pleione; assembly: GCA_031769625.1. NCBI lineage: Eukaryota > Metazoa > Chordata > Amphibia > Anura > Myobatrachidae > Taudactylus > Taudactylus pleione. The sequence goes on along the minus strand of JAUIMM010000169.1, from coordinate 1,954,356 downwards.
AGCAGAGGACCTAATAATGAACCTTGTGGTACTCCAACTGATAGAGGTAGCGAAGTGGAGGTAGAATCAGAAAAGCGAACTGTGAAAGAGCGATCAGATAGGTAAGATGAGAACCAAGAAAGGGCTGTGTCTTGAAGACCTATGAATTGTAGTGTTTGTATGAGAAGAGAGTGGTCAACAGTGTCAAAGGCAGCTGAGAGATCTAGAAAAATTAAAAGTGAATAATGGCCTTTAGCCTTGGCAGTGACCAGATCATTTACTACCTTAGCCAGTGCTGTCTCAGTGGAGTGTTGGGAACGAAAGCCTGACTGAAGTGGATCCAATAAGTTGTGGGTGTTAAGAAAGTGTGTGAGGCGAGTGTAGGCAAGTCTCTCCAGTAGCTTGGAGGGGCAAGGTAGCTGGGAGATAGGATGGTAATTTGAGAGAGAGTTAGGGTCAGAATTTAGTTTTTTCAAAATGGGAGTGATCACTGCATGCTTGAACAGTGATGGAAAGATACCAGTAGAGAAAGAGAGATTACAGATTTTAGTTAAGTGTGGAATGAGCACAGGAGACAGAGCTTTACTGATTTGTGAGGGTATAGGATCAAGAGGAGAGGTAGTAGAGTAGGAGGATGAGAAGAGTGTAGCTCCTTCATCTTCATTAGTGGGGTCAAATGATGAGACCGTGCCACTGGGTTCAGGTAGGGAATTGAACAAGACCCTGGCTGAGGAAGTGCATAACATTTCATTTCGGATATTATCAATTTTGTTTTTGAAATAGGAAGCAAGATCTTGTGCACTGATAGTAGCAGGTGGGTTGGGTGATGGAGGGGTAAGTAGTGATTTAAATGTACTAAAAAGTCGCTTGGGGTTAGAGGCTTGGGCAGAGATAACAGATTGGAAATATGTCTGTTTGGCATTATCCAGTGCACTATGATAAGAGTGGTAGATCGTCTTATATGTGAGGAAGGCACTTGGAGTATTAGACTTTCGCCACTGACGTTCTACTTTATGTGAGAGTTTTTGTAGGTGTCTTGTGAATTTGGAATGCCACGGTTGACGTCTAAGTCTACGCAGAATGTGATGGATAGCTGGAGCTACTTCATCAAGGGCTAGTTCTAGGGTTTTGTTCAGGACAGGTGTGATACAGCAGTCTCAGGAGAAGTGAAAGTAGAAATAGGTAAGAGTGATTGTTGCAGAGAGGTGGATAGTTGTTCAAAATTAATAGCATTAATATCTCTGCGGGTTTGAGGAGGTTTGGTTGATTGCTTGGCATTGAGGCTGATGTAATGGAGGAGAGTGTGCAGGTGATAAGGTTATGATCTGAGAGAGGGAAAGGAGAATTAGTGAAATCAGAGACTGAGCATAGTCTGGTAAATACAAGATAAAGGCAGTGGCCATCTTGATGAGTAGAAGAGTCAGTCCATTGGGAGAGGCCAAGAGAGGATGTTAAGGAGAGAAATTTGGAGGCATGAGGGGATTGCGGACTGTCTGTGGGAATATTGAAATCACCCATAATAATGTTGGAGATGTCATAGGATAGGAAGTGAGGGAGTCAGGCAGAAAAATGTTCCAGAAATTGATTGGGTGGTCCAGGTGGAAGATAGATAGCAGCAATGCGCAGAGAGAAAGGAGTGAAAGTACTAATAGAATGTACTTCACATGATGTAAATGTAAGGGATAGTACCTGTGGAATAACTGTGTATGTAAAAGATTGGGACAGTAGTATTCATACTCCACCTCCTTTACTATTACCAGGCCTGGAGGTATGTGTGAAGTGTAGATCACCATGTGAGAGTGCTGCAGGGGAGGCAGTGTCTGTTTGTGTGAGCCATGTTTCTCTTAATGCCAGAAGATTGAGGTTATTAGAAATAAAGAGGTCATGGATGGATGTTAGTTTTTTGCAGACAGAGCGTGCATTCCATAAGGCACATTTCAGTGTTTTGGAGGGTGATGGGAGGCATGTGAAGTGTCTGAGGTTTGCTGGATTTATATTCCATGAGTAGGGCATGTGTGTAGGGCCTGGATTTGGTGATATGTCACCAGCTAAGAAAAGTAGAAGGAGAGAGATATAAATATAGCTCTGTGTTTTGTATGAAAGTTTTTTATGGCAACAGGTTGTGGATGTTATGGTAAATTTAGAAAGATAAGTAAATAGCTCATGTGTGTTCATAAGAGGGGAGTAGATTATTCAGGCTGCAATGTGTACAGAGGGGTGAGCTGCAGGGAGAGTAAAGGATGCAATAGCCTTAGAGAACATGCCATGGAGTGAAATAAGAATTAATAATGTTTGGTACATGATGGTTTACAATAAAAAGAGAAAATCCGTAGAATACAAATACTTATTGTTTGCATTTAGAAATTACCTGCTTTATGATGTTGTTCACTGTTTGTTCAACTGTTTTTTAACTGTTCATTTTGATACTTTATGCATAGGATACTTCATGCATGGGATGCCCAGCTCAATCGAGCCCAGCTCTCTAGATCTGACTAGTAAGATATACTGTGGCTGATTAACATAGGCTACATCTGAGACATGTTCAGCTAACCTAAGGTGTTAAATTTCCTTGTGTTTGACTATGTAAACAACACCCCAGTTTGCGATCATAAACTTTGCTTCACTAACAACAACATCACAAAAATAGGAAATGACTATTGCAACAATTTAAGATATCACATACATTTAAATATGTTGAATGAATAAAGTTCAGAGTATGATTGCAGGAGGGTGGAGATCACATACATTTAAATATGTTGAGTGTATGTATATATATATATATATACACATACAGCAAAGTTACAAACTCACATCTATAAATGCTCAAAATGAGGATGGGTGCACCTCAGTGGGTGCCACAGCAGCCACCACAATATAAACTATGTATCCAAAATATGGAAAGAGGGCACTCACCAAAACGATACATTTTTTTCTTCTTTATTGAGAATAAATGAACATCCAAGTGGCAATAATGCCATAAGTCTATGTTTCAGTCCCAGGTGGACCTTAGTCAGGATGGCCAACAATATAAATCACACAGCAGACACAGCAATAGCATCCAGGTATATACATCAGTGTGGTCTCCCAGACCTCCATATAAATACCACTAAACCGGAGGTGACATCTTAGGTGTTAGAGACATGCATAGTACCAGCTAAAACATAGTTATCTGAGATCCCAGACACTAAATAAGCACATGAAGACATTCATAGACATCACAAGAATCAATTCCACCAGCAGTGTAACAATGGGCAAAAACAGGAAAACCAGCAAAGCTCTAGGATGCAGTCTGGCCCTGGTGCAGCGGTCGCGTGGCTGTGACAACAGAGGTCCATTCTCCAACTTGGATCTGGTAACAACCGTTCTGGAGCTTTGCTGGTTTTGCTGTTTTTTCCCTTAGCATTCTTTTTAGCAGACATGATACCTATCCCCTTATAGATGCTTTCAGAACACCCCAGATCACAGACAGGGGGACATCTGGAATGGTGTTTATAATGAAATATTTATATGGAGTGTCATCCATTCACCAAGAAAAGTGCATAGGTAAAGCCTGTAGAAGACAGACATGAATGTAATTTGCAGCATGGTCATTTCAACAAAAAAGGAAAAAATCTACATGACCTAGCATGAAAGAACTGTATCAATTAAAATAAAATTGAGGTGTCACCAGGAATCCATCACTGAGTCCTCTGGAAGGAATGAGGCAAAACACTGAATGGAAGCAGTATAAATGCTTGTAATTAAGAACTGGTCTGTCTAAATGTTGTATCAGGTTAAATCCCCATCTAGTATAATGTGACCTCAGTCCCACATGCAAATAATGTAAATTATATTTTAATGCTCCCAAAAGGAACCCGTTTATATGTTTTTGAATAAAAAGTTGGGAACATTGCTACAAGTTGTTGATATGACACTATTGTAACTTTACATATAAACAAAACATTGAATGGAAACTTATATTTATGTCCTCAGCATTAAGACACCAAGGACCTGATTCAGAGGTGGATGCAATACCAATATGTTCTCAGTTGGGTAATGTTTTTCATTCACACCCTGCATGTGTCTCTATTGTCTTGGCACAGAGACACAGCACAGAATTGGACTCAGGGTTTAAGATTGTTAGTGGCTGATTCTGGGAGGTAACAGCAACTGCTTTCAGAGATTCACAGCCATTCATACAGGAGGACATACTCAGGTGGAGAAACTACACCTGCCTTAGAGCAGCTGCAAGTTTTGATGGTGCGACCAATAGTGCATCTAAATATGCACATTGGGTCTGATCCAGAATTGTATGGTATTGCACAGCTGCAGGGAAACAGCTGTAAAATACCATCCACCTAATATCCTAAGATGCAGCATTGGATCTTCTGCAAGACCATTGGCAATCTGAGTAATCCTGAGTTTACTCAAATTGCCCCTCAAAGCTCTGTAACAGAGACCAGGAAGTATACTTCAGAAGATGCAGATCCTGGCCTCGGCACTCCCAGATAATGAGGCTTGCCCCACACACTCCCAGCCCCAGAACTTTGGCTGCAGCCTATCAATCAGGCTGTGGCTTTGGGAAACTGTGAGAGATCTTGCACATGTGCCGATGGTCTACCATCAGAGTAGTATGAAAACAATTGTGTTTGCATACTACTCTGAATGAGGCCTATTGAAGGAAATGCACTGGTTTAAGACTTTGCAAGTGAGCATCTCAGTTATTTAAAGATTGGATTTAGCTTTAGCATAAAGAGGCTGACGCACCTGCGGGAACCGATGCAGCCGAGGCTGTCTGCATCCTTATCTGATTCAGGCACCAATTTATCTTCCTTCCCCTGCCAGTTCTGTAAATATTTGCAAATCAGGCTTTGAATAGTGGACTACTAAAACAACTGGGAGCTACCAGGGAAACTTTAGTCCAACTATAGTAAAACAGGATGTAGACAGCATCCTGTCGCACATAATGCCAGTTGTAAGAAATCCCGGCACCAGAATCCCAACAGCAATAAGAATTCTGGCTCCAAAATCCTGATGGCTGTTATCCTGATGTAGAGTATTAGGGTAATGGTTAAGTTTAGGGTTAGAGGTTAGGATTAGGCATAGAGGAAGGGTTAGGCTTTGGGGGGGAGGGTTTAGGTTAGGCTGTGGGAGGGGAGGGTTAGGGTTATGCTGCAGGAAAGGTGGGTTACGGGAAGGAGTAGGGTTACAATACTTACCTTCATGCATAAGAATTTCAAACCCTCATAATTACACTGATGGAATTCCGACTGTCTGCATTATCAGTGCCTGGATCCTGTACCCAACCCAGTAAAACCCATCACAAACAAAATAATTGCCAAGGTCTATCTATGATATTGGGACACACTGTGTGTCTTACTCCACTATGATATCTTCACCTATCATGAAATGGATTAAATGGTATTTGTGTGTCACAGGGGGATATAGATTTACATTTTAGTAGGTAGCTCTTCCTTTAGATGATCCACCACTTTAATGTATACAACACAATCCTCCCAACTTTAAGCACACTTTTGATTTATGAGTTATTTGCTTTTATTATTACAATCAGAAAATCAAAAATGCTATAGTATGTTTTGTTTAGTATATTGTATCTGTCACCCACTATGTACCTCCTATTACCTCTACCTTTTTATTATCTTTCACTTACTTCTATTTTTTTATGTAGCCCTATTTTGTTTTACAAACATTAACTATTATTGATGTTCAAACTGTTTTCTAAAGGAGGGTGTACAGTGTTTAGTGATTGAACTTAATATGAAATTGTTGTTTTCTTGCAAAGAGCATAAAGACCATTAACAAGCTATATTGAGAGATATTGAGAAAGGGTTGGTATAATAGATTGACATTCATAATGTTGTCATTCATATGTTGACACTAATGAATTGTCAACATGTTTAAATGTTGACAATTTTTCATTGATGACCAACTGTTGACTTACCTACTCCTGTTGGCTGCAGCAGCTCCAGCAGTGTCTTCTGGATCCAAGCGTTCATGTGAGTGTGACTTATGGTACAGACTTCTGATGGAGCTGTGGTTCTGGGGCATACACCCTAACCCTAATTCCTACCCATTCTCCTAAAGCTCCCTCTATTGCCTAACCTTAAACCCCCCATAGCCTAATCCCTAACCTCCCATTGTGTCTAACTATAACCCTCCTATACCACAGCCTAGCCATAATGTTGACATTCTGACAATGTCAACATTTCCAATTTCGACATGATGAGAATGATGACATGTTGCCTTCTACATTTTAACAATGTTGGCATCATAACTTTTGACATTAGAGTGTCAAGATTGTTAATGTTGACCTAAACATTACATCCCCATTTACAGTAGAGACATGTTCTAAATATTAAGTAAGATAATAAGATTGGCACTAAAAACCATGAATTCACCATTTCTGTTATAAACAAGAAAATAACATGTAAAGAAAGAAAACATAGTAATCAACAATTTTCACCATTTCCCTTTATCCAAAGGCCAGACAATGCTCTTGAAACATGCAATCTCTACACTCAGGAAGTTTTAGAGTAGCCCAACCAATTAGAAAAATATAACTATACCATACTGTACAACCCTCCAGAGCTAGATTAAGGCCCCATGGGGCATTAGGCAAGATATCATTTGGGGGCACTCTCCTCCATTAAGATTATGGCAGCAGCCAGCAACAGATATCTTGGGGCCTGGTAAATCCCCCTGTACCCCACATACAGGCTGGATGGCTTGAGACTTCTTATATGGTGGTTCCTGTGCAATGGGGTACCTCTGAGAAAATCATTCCCCCCCTGTGCAGATGGTAATTTCAGTCAGTATTCATTATTAATGTAGATTAACATATGGTCCTGTCGTTCTAGGTTCCTGCCCCTGGTGTCTCTCCAGCCTCCTGTCATTCCAGCCTCCTACCCCATCACTCCAGCCTCCTGTTCTGTCTTTCCAGCCTCCTGTCCCATGTCTCCAGCCTTTTGCCTCTTGTATCTCCAGCCTCGTGCCACTTGTGTCTCTCCAGCCTCCTGTCATTCCAGCCTCCTGCCCCATCACTCAAGCCTCCTGTCACTCCAGCCTCCTATTCATTTTCACGCTGTTTTCACATTGTACAGCACCATATTTGCCCTATAGGCATCTTTTTGCACTAAATTTTGTTTTTGTGAAATCCCTCTTCCCATGTCCTATTTAGTCTCCCTACCAAATGTAGTGACATTCTAATTTTTAGATACAGCTACAGATGGTTCTGAATAGGGGAAATGTAATTCTGGACACACTGTACATGTGTACAGTATGTGTTTGTAAAATGGTTCATTTTAATAATGAATAATGTTTGCCTGTGGCCACCCACAGCTAACCTCACCATATGATTTCAGTAGCTATCTAGAGGACAGCTGCAATACTTGTACATGATAATAGTAGAATGGCTATTGCATAATAACTAGGGTGAAGAGGGACTTTGATAAATAGGCAAAAGCCAAACATTTAGGGCGTTGAGCTGTTAATAGACAGACAATTATTAAACAAAGGTTTATTTAATTATATAATGACTCACTAGTCATTAGCATAAACATTAGTTTAACTAACTCTTCAATACATTCTCTGCTAGCATAACTTCTGTTCTCTTCTGTAAAACAAACTCATGATTTTCAGCCTTCTTCTGTACATATAACTATAGACACATAGGAAGCTTTAGCATGAGGTTGTAGCTCACAATTTCTAGTGTCTAAGCTTTAGAGCCAGGATTAGTTGTAGCCACAGAAAAGGAAGCAAAAGAAATCTGATTTTATATCAGCAATATCTTTTATCTGGCACGTTTTGTTGTTTCAAGAAAAGAGATTTTTTTTCTTCTAATGCATAATCTATTCAGTCTAAACAATGTTTAGCCAGTCTTTTGCCTTGACATGTATTTCTATATTTACTCTTTGGGCTATTTCTTTATTACACAGTGTGAATTAAATCAGAACTTCAACTGCTTTGTCTAAAGTGAAAAATCAACAAAGAATAATTTAAGATATATACAGTATATAATACATTTACACAGAAAAACGAAACTAGTACAAGTGTGATAAATAACAGTGACTATATTATATTCAATTCAACATGTTTGACTGGAGGATAATAATATAATACATGTTTTGACAACCAAAATGCATCTAACACTTATAAAACAGAGGTTTGCCTAATAAAATCACACCATGTCTCAGATACGAGAATATAACCCACAGTACAGCATAAGGAATAATCCTGCGGTTTTCCGTTCTCATCGCTATGGCAGACAAATGAAACAATGAGCACTTTGTATTATGAGTGTGGGACTGGCTATAGAATTCTTTCATTGCCTCCTAGAGTGGAAACTACACACAGTACAATCAGTTGATCACTATAAAGAAAATCCGTGAGGAGAAATTCATTTGCATATGATTTACAACAAGTGAAAGAGCAAATAACAGCATATTCACTTGGTATTTCTTGCAGTACTCCAAATTAGCATAATGAAAACTGCCAGGAATCCAGTCAGCATTTGTTTTACGTGTCATTAATGTTGTATTCAATTCCTTCTATCATGTAGACCATAAAAAGATTAATTTTAGGAAATTAATCCCATTATAATTGCAATTTAATTTGAAGTTCTTCCAGAGGAAATTACCAAGAAATGTTCCTTTCATCCTTAATTACCTGCCTTTAACACAAAGGTTAAAACACAGGCAGAGGTATCATTTTTTTGCCTTAACAAAGATGCACGTGCAGAGTATAGATTACATAGTTATCAGAGTTAATTTCTGTTAATGTGCATCCTGGTCTCAGCCTACCTGTGATAGTTAGTTTAAACACAAGTGTCATGAAACCAAGTACACAACCAATTAAAGTGCAAATTACCCATCATCTCTCTCTCAATGTCTTATGTGTCAAATATGAAGCAAACAAGTGCTTTGTAGATTTATGTTACTGCACATTTGTTTCCACCTCATTTAAGATACCCTCATTAAAGGCACATTAAACTATGACATTACATACATAAATACAATATAGTACATTCAGGATTTTTCATGTTGAATATAATGAAGGAAAAAAATATTACTGCTTAAAGCCAAATGTGTTCTTTACTATACATACCAAGGGGATATATACCGGAGACATTTTTCCAGTCACAAATAATAGTAAATATGCTAGTTTATTAATGTTTATTATTCCTAATTGCCGACTCGATTTATCGCCTCTCCTGGAGAAGCCCAGCGAAGAGATGCAGCTGGCAGCTTCGAGGGCAGGACTGGGCTCTTCACATCATTAGGCCAGCCCTCAGCATAGTAAAATGTCATGATTACCAGGGTTGTGGAGAGGGACGTGATGACACAATTCGTATTATAGATTCTCTGTATCATCTCCCTATCCTGCCCACTTCACTAGGAAGTGGGTGGAATGCAGGAGATCCGCCTACACTTCCATTGATTCTGGGGAGTACCAACAAATCATGAACCTCCCGCACCTTCTGGGAGAGTAGGCAGGTATGTTACTATGACACAATTTGTGCTATGACATTTTATGAATGATTCATAGTTAGGAGCAAAGCAAATGAAATGTGTACCTTTACACCTTGGCAAAACCATATTGCCCTGCAGGTACTGCAGATTTAAAGTGTGCAGAGATATTTAGATTTGAGAGAGGTGTGTCCTAGCTCAAATTCAAATTACAGTATAAATATAAAGTTTTCCAGTATACTGTATGTGAGCTACATGCAAACACAGCCAGTATTTACCCAATATTTACAGTATTTTAAATGTATTTGCACACCTTGCATTGCCACATGGTTTGTGCAGGTGCACAGTTACTTATTTTCTTTTCATAATCAGGCCCTTGGTGTCACTTTAGGTGACAACATGAATACTGTATGTCAATAAATTATATAAACCATAGCCGATTTCTTCAAAACTGAGATGCCTACTTGCAGCATCTTTTGGCGATACAATTCTGTTCACCAATGAAATAAAAGAAATTAAAAAAAATTAAATAATAATAATAATAAAAAAAGTTGCATTATGATTGGCCGGCTTCCGGCAGCCAAATGATGACATCATCATCATCATCATCATCATCATCATCATCATCATCATCAGCCAGAGAGGGGATAGGTTAAGAGGAGCAGACAGCAGAGAAGAGTCAGGTAAACAGAAAAACCCTGCTCTTGTCTGAATGGTGCTACCCCGAAACTTCCCAGGTAGACACTGTAGTGTGAAAGGGGGGTCTCGACCAAATACCCGGGAATTTGCCAGGTAAAATTCCCGAGTCTGAGCAGGAAATTTCCTGGGTTGTATGTCTGAAAGGGGTATCTGTGTGTCTTTTGATGTACCATCGATGCACAATTGGATGCTCCAACAAAACGTGCACCAACAATATGGCAGATGCAATTTCTCCATCTGAGTACGGTGTACTGTCGATGGCGTATCTATAATGGGTGCAGTATGTGTGGGGTACACGGGTCACCGGGTCCAGGGGGCCCCGCACCGCACACCCTGCACCCATATTACTTTAAACTTACCTGTCCGTGGTCCTGCATCAGGTGTTCTGCTCATACGCAGTAGACTCTGGGCACACTCTAGTGCACAGAGTCTACTAATGCTCCGGTGGCTGGCCAGCCACATCAGCCAGCTGCCGGCCATCAGGGAGAGAGGAGGGGGCCCTGCATGGGGAGTGCACATGGCCCCCTCCTCTCTTAAGATGCCCCTGTGTACTGTGTGAGCAATTGTATGTCTTTAAACACAGTCACTGTCAGCAATACGCCTGCGTCTGCCTAGTCACCCCATAATTACCTCCCAGGAATGCTCACTAAAATCCACACTCCCTGCCTCCAAATTCATTCTGCGTCTTCACATGGTAACAATTGGGAACACATACCCAGTGTGACTCGGATGCATGCGCAGTACTTAAAACATCGCTGAACTGCGCTCATATTGACATGGTTTCTATGACACTTGGGAAGTTAGTCAGTTCATGTTATTAAAGAAATACAGAGCAAAAATTAGGTTGTCTATGCAGTTTACTAATAAATTTACCTAAATTATTATAGCAAAATCTAGTAGAATAAAAAAAATATATGTAATCAGCTATCAAATGCATTTAGACCAATTCTCTGTCACACGTTTTCCAGTTTGCCTGTTCTTTTATAATAAAGCATTCACTCTAACACATTAATCTAAATATAGTATACATAGTGGATACACAGCAAATATGTTTCACATTTTTTCCATGAGCTGTAAAATATAATGAAACAGAGAATTTAGGGAAGGAGCTGTCTGATGTCAGGGATATTGTGAATGAGGTATAGGAGAACTGATTATAAGAGGCAGCTGAAATGTAAATTGGTGAGAAGGCAATTTGAAATATATGTTATGTTTTAGTATAGGCACTCATGCTTAGCATCCTGCACAGTATGCACATGTTCTACAAAAGAGTAATAGTCATTTTCTTTAAAGGAAAATGTTTTGTGATAGAACAATGGGCCTTATTCGTATTTGTATTCTAATGCCACTGCAACTGCGAATTTATACGCAACTACTGTGTGAAAATATACAGAGGAATGTATTGAAACAACCACATGTGGCTTTGATAAACCCAAGAATATGCATACAAAGGCATCGGTCACAGATCCTTTGATGATCAGCCTCCTGAGTAACTCTGTGGTTGTGCAGAATGGCCGTGTGTACTAAGATGCTGGAGCCATGTTTGTGTACAGATCACAGACGCAGCCTGTAACACTATCCCAAAGCATTTGTGACATGCCTGCATTTTTGCTGCCACACCTCAGTTGCCTCTCCCGAACACTCCCGGACTGTCAATCACTTTATGAATAAATACTCACTGCGAGCGTCATTAGTAATGCACAATGATGCATTCACGATGCAACTTAAATACATGCACCATTTACTGATAATCACTCAACTCCATCGGCATTATGTAACAACTCTGAATCGGGACCAATAATCCATGTGACACGCCATTATGTCCATGTCATGGGGCACTTATCGTAAGTTATAAAACTTGGCTTAAGGGCATTCATATTTCATTATTTAATAATCATTTTGTATAAAGACGTTTCTGTTGCTGACATCATGTTCATTTACACAGAATTGTCAACTATAAGTAGACTTTGGTGGTTCCTACCCTCAGGACCAGCACGTGACCACTTGGTGCCCTACATATTTCTCTATTGGGGGTCTATTTATCAAGTAGTGAAAAGTGTGGAGAAGTGGAGCATTGGAGAAGTTGCCCATAGCAACCAATCAGCTCCTACCTATTACTTTATAGCCTGTACTTGATAAATGCTACTTCAAGGCTGATTGGTTGCTATGGGCAACTTCTCCATTGGTCCACTTCTCCACACTTTTCACTGCTTGATGAATAGACCCCTTGGTTATCTTAGTGGCAATCCCTAGCTTGCAACTACCTCTTGCCTTCTGTGGAGTGGTGGTGGCATGTTTTCCTCTTGGAAGAATGGTGCCAGGCTGTAACATCATAGCTCAGCAACACAGTCCCAGCCCCTTCCCAACATATAAAAGCACAATGTAAGTAGCTGTTGGTTTCTGTTGCTACATCTCAGTGGCTGGTGCACAATAAGAGGGTTACATTCCAAAATCAACATTGTTAAAACATTTTATATGGTATCCACACAGATTATACCTTGTTTTATTCCATAATACTGAATTTCAGAAAATACAGAAATTGTTTGCTGTTAACTTCTCACAAAACAATTAATCCAACAAAAAGGGTTTTTTAATTGAAATTGCAAGAAAGTGAGCTAAAAGCATAATACTTTGATAACATAATCAGTCCATCTTCTCTGTACTGTATCAGCCCTGTGCCAGAGTCTACTGCACATGCACAAATCTATGGGAAAATGACTGCTACTCCATTTTCCTGGTGATTTTGTGCAGTGCAGCCAATGCGGGACTCTGGAAAGGTGAGTATTAGACATGGGTGTTTGGTGTAAAAAAAAACCTATAAAGGACTCTCTTCTGTGCATTCCTATAAAGCAGGAGTGGGTTTTATGACACACCCCTATTCATCACTCTAGGACCCATGCCCTACAGAGAAGTAGAGAGTGACAGGGAGACGGTGGCTGGGAGAGGCAATGGGTGACAGAATAGAAGCAGACAGGGAGAGGCAGTGGAAGACTGGGTAGTTAATGGGTGACAGGAAGATGCAGAGGGTGACAGGAAGAGGCAATGGGTGACAGAGGAAGGCAGAGGATGACAGCAGAAAGAAGATCGCAGGAGGGATCGGTTATCATGTTACACTATTGCAACCTTAGACTACCTGTATCTCTACAGGCACCCACCTCTCCTCCCCTGCAGCAGCAGCTCTTACTTTCTGCTGTGTAGCTACTGCTGCTGTTGTCACTCTGTGCACTCAAGACTCCAGCCTCTCCAGCACTTCCTCTCTTTTATATAGGCTACAGCTGCCATGAAGAGGAAGTTCAGGCTGAGATGCATAGGGATAGTGGGAGAGTGGAGCACAGTTTGTAAGTATGGCAGTGGTAGCAGGCGAGAGTGGGTCATAGTCAGATTAGATGGTGCTGGTGGAGTGAATGTGGCCACACCCCCAGAGTGACCACCCTGCTTGCCCACCACTAGAACTGCCACTGTCTTGCTAGACCCAGAGGCCCATGTGCAATACACACCCTGCACTCACTATAGATATGCTACTGCCCCATCAGCTACCTCACAGTATCTGATGGTTATGAACTTGTAGGTATGGTTCTACACCTTTGATCTAATGCAGTGCTAAGAACTTTTGAGGTGTATCCTGAGAATGAGTCTCAGTCATCCTTAAAACTTGAAAACGTGAAAGATACTGCTTGAGTGAAATTATATTTTAGGCACCGCCTAATTCATAGTGATATGGATAATTGATAACAAAATGGGAGCTGAATGATTAGGTTTTCATTATGAAAGTAGCTTTGCCTTTAAAAATATTGTCCCTTGTATTTGCAAAGATTTTGTATTCTGTAGGATGGTTTAAGGAAGTATGTATAGTTGATGGCTATATTTAGCTTGCCAATACACTGTGGTTGGCTAGCATCTTATGGAATAGGGAAGTAGAAATTCTGTACAAAGTTTAAATAATTTTTTAAGGAAGATAAATATATGATAAGGTATTACTTGATTATGATGATAAGTTTGGACACCTATTAAGGGAGTATATTAATATTTGATTGGTTTATGTGATATTAACAATTTGATATATAAAAGTGTGCAATGATTAATGTTGTCAGTTGGCAATAAATAATTTTGCCAGCTCTGTGTATGTTACAAATAAATCTTCAAAGAAACGTCATTGTTTTGCTCATAATTGCCATATTATATGGAGGTCCCACCTAGATCAACCCACCATCAACACACAAAGAAGGAAGGAAGCTGTAGAGAGCGGGGTACGTGGATCAATTTGTGGCCACAGGTGTTACTTCTGCTCCATGTACTCACTCTCTAGCCATTTGCCTTTGTTTGTCATTGTTGGTTTGTCTTGTTGAACTGTCCTTGGAGATTGCAAGTATGGAACCTAGCTTTTACAGTTTGTTTTGAGATTGATTTTAAGATTGAATTATTTTGTTTGAAAATATAGACTATAATTGAATAATTTTGGGATATTTTGTCTGCCATATTTTGCTAAATTAATAGTGATTTGTCTGTGATGGATTGTGTGTGTGATTGGCCGGGCCTTTGACTGTGGCAGAGTCTGGACAGAGACCTGTGTGAGGGACCATTTAAATTCCCACATATTGGATAGATGCCTGGGACATTCCCTACTGTGAAAAAACACCTTATACACTATAAGGCCAAAGTTACTAGTGCGTGGAATATGTGTGTCTGTAAAGGGCCATTAACCTGATGAGGTTTCAAGGTTTCCTACAAGTGGAGTAATTTTCCTTAAATGTGGGGAGGGACCCTGTTACATTGTATTGGACACTGAGGCTGGACTTTAAATAAAAGACAAGTCTTTACAATGGGACAAGGAAAATCCTTGGAGGACAAATCTCTAATGTTAGAGATCCCTCACGGGCAGTCCAGCAAGTGCTGTGTATCAGAAGTATGGAAGTGTGACTGTGAAATTTCTCAGGATATGGCATTCAAAATATGATGATATACCGCCGATCAGTACCTTTGATATAGATGAGTGGAAAGCATTGAGAGATAAATTGGGGAAAAGTAGGGATGAGTGGAAATCCTATACATTATGGTTGAAAGCATCTATTTACACCCTTCCTCCAGCCTATGTAGCACAAATGTTATATCAAGTAAATGACAACGGAACTGTGCAAATAAAGCCCAAGCAAGTTCCTTCTCAGATAACACAGTAAAAGTAAAAAACACTTAAAAACAGTACAGCCAGAAAGTCCAGACCAATTAGAACATGTAGTCCCTGCAGTAATGGCACTAGCAATGTTCCCCTGGTGCACCTGCTCTGTAACAGAATCAAGCATTCCCCAAGGATCTATTGAACGTAAAACACATGTATGTGATTACTATGTTGAAGGGGATGATGGCATCTGGAGGTTGCATTACAGATCAGGAGAGGACACAAATGGGGAAGATGTATACACCTATAACCCTAACAAAAACACATATGACACCACATATACTGAGGAGGGGAAGATAAATAAGCACAGCCCATGCAAAGATAAAATGGGTGAACTTGTCCCTTGTAAAGAGAGATCTGATGCAAAGGTAGGACCACATTATGCTAACTTGCATTCAGACAATATTACTACTCTTGGGACACATAGTGTAAAAACTCAGAAAAGCCCATTGTACAAGCCCCTCTAAGAATGGTAACTACCAGTGAGGCTGCTCAATGGTTCATTCATGTTCCTTGGAGCAAGACTGAGTTAAATCAGATATGCACTGAATGTGCAGACTACAGAAAGAAGCCAACTGAAGTCAAAAGTAAACTTCAACAGCTATATAAAACATACTTACCCACATATAGTGACATGATACAATTTTTTACTGGCTTGCTACAACTGAGGAAAATAAAGAGCTAACTAAGGAGGTAGGGAGGCAGGGTGGGAAGCTCTTACATTCAATCCAGCAATGAACACAGATAGAAAAGCCTTAGATGGTGAGTAGGATCTTGATGAGAGATTAAAAGAACAATTCCCATGTTATTCTAACTGGGGAAAAATTATGAGGATTAAACAAAGGTCTTTCAGAATCTATTAGGGAATATTGGTACAGATTTAAAAAAGAGGTCCAAAATGATAGGGGCATTACTGCAATATTTGAGCACCATGAACTCTCCCCGATGTTTGCAAGTGCTTTTGTTGAGGGTCTTAAACCACAGTTAAGAACTCGGTTGATACCAATGATCTGCTGTGACGTAAGAAAACTCCAGAGGATCTGGCAACTTCAGTAGTACATCATGAAGATAATTTAGTATCAAAGAAAATACAAACAAAAACCAAGCTCTTGAACCTACAGGTCAAAGCTACCCATACCACTTTTTATGAAGTTAGAATAGTAAGAAAGGACATCACTATTCCTACATCCACAGAAACCATTAGTCCTCCCTTAACACCTCTTTAAATTACATTTGTCCCCGAGCAACAGGAAGATTCAGATCACATTGTGACTATGGATTTTCCCTGGCCATGCCCACTACTAACTGACTTTCAAAATCCTAGAGAGGATGTATTAGCTTGCTGTAAATACATTGAGACTATAGGATATGTTCCTGAACCAACTAACCATGAGTGAAGATCTTGCGTACCATCATGAATAATAATAACATTGTTTCTCCACAAATTATTCTATTTCCACAAAAAGTTGACTCCCAGAAATGTTTTAAAGTTAAACAAACATACCGAGATTCGGTAAGAAATTACTTCAAAAGGTTTGCATCTTCTATGGATGGCAGCCAAAACTCATGGGCATCCAACTAAACGTTACACTTTAAATTAGTGGGTGATAAAAATTGGATGTTCAAAGGAATGCTTTAAGGACATACCAGCTCAATTCAAAGGAGTCCAATCCCTTGACAAAGCCCTCTAAGTACAGGGCAACCTCTGATTAATGAGTTGGCTTTTTGCTGCAAGATGCAATTACTTAATTCTTGAAAAGTGTTTTTATATTTTTTATATTTTTTAAAATGTTTAAGTTTTTTGTGTTTTTTGCTATATGCTATGTATACGTTTACTAATGAGTTTTGTTTTTGGTACATTTAGCCAGCAGTACAACTCCGGAGTATAATAATATGATTAATTAACTAAGTAAGAGGAACCTCTCGTAATCAATACATTTAACAACCTTATGCAATTTTATATTTACATGTTATTACTTAGAAATGATTATGATCAAGGTTTTAATAAGCTAATATGTCTAACCTTGTATTATTTTCAGATTCCTATGATTCTGCAATTGTTCAATTGGAGTTTCTCACACAGAAAACCCATTCACTTTAATTTTTTTCAGAACTATAACTAAGTACCGTTTGCCTCATTTGTAGAAAAATATACTGATTTGTTTAGAAAGATGTTTCCGCTAAGAAATAATTTTATTTAAAAAAAAGTTTGTTGGTTTCTGCAGACTCTAGTCTCCCATTCTGGTTAAAGGAAATTTTCTCTGTTGAATGACATAAGTCTTGGCATGAGGGGAAATGTTCCCTTCTTGCTAAAGGGAGGGGTTAGAGGTGTTATTAAAAGTTTATTTGAAAATAATTATCAATTATAAGGAATTTACATTACTTTTTTTGTATTGAAATGTAGATATTACCTTGGTCAAATGTGATATTTTGAACCCATTAGCTTATTACAGGTTAATTAAACTGATGAGTTTCAGAAATGGGAATGGGGAGAATGGGGGGTAAGACAAGAGGTATCTCATGATTGTTTGAAACATGTAGATGAGCAATCCACCCCAATGGTAGATCTACCCCAAGGGTAGATCTAAACCTGATTTAGTTTATTATGTTGATGGAAGTTGTCACAGACCAAAACGGGAGTGACTCAGTCATTGGTACACAGTAGGAGATGACACAAGAACGGTTTTCTCTTTTTCACTTCCATCCCCTCACTCAGCACAGTTGGCAGAATTAAAAGCACTGATAAAACCCAATTACACATGCTGAAGCAGTCAAAGAATTGCTTGAAGCTTTACAATTCTCTTCACAGATTCTCTTCACAAATGCCAAACACGTATGACCGGACATGGTGAGGTTACTCAAAGCAATCATAGAGCAGATATAGCTGCAAAAGCAGCAGCCCAAAAAGAGGTTGTAAAAGAAAATGCTTGTACAATTACTGATACATGTATACCAAGTGAACAAACATTAATGAATATGCAAAAGGTTTGTGATCCAAGGAAAGGACTAAGTGGGAAAATGCAAAGTGTACACAGAATGAAGGCTTGTGGCAAAAGTCTGAAGGTAAGCCTATTGCCCCAAAATCACTCTTGCCGGCATTGGCATAGATGTCCCATGGACTGACCCATTTAGGTAAGAAGGCCATGATAAGTCTGACTTACTGATATGCTCCTAGTTTTTCATCAGTAGCAGCCAGATACTATGCCTCTTGTATTATTTGCTTACAGAAAAATGCAGGGTGGTCAGTTAAGACAATACCTTCACATCTTCCCAAAACATCAGGTCCTTTCAAAATTATATAGATTGATTTCATATTTCATTCAGCTTCCAATAGGGTATTAAGTTGCATTATGTTTTTGTTATATGTAGTTGTGTTTTGATAGTATAAATTACTGCCAAAGAAATTGCTAAAAGTTGTCTATAGGTATGGTATACTTTATGTAATATTGTCTGACCAAGAGACACGTTTTACTGGACTAGTTTTAAAAAGATGTGTCAAATTCTCAGAACAGAACAACAGTTATATACCTCAATTCAGTGGAAAAATCCAAGGTTTTAATGAGACTATTAAATCAGACTTTTTAAGATATGCAAAGAGACTAGTTTGCAGTGGCCAGAAGCTTTGCTATTACTACACTCAATCAGAATCACCCTTAGAGGAAAACTGAACATTTCGCATTATGAGATTATGTTTGGAAACTACCCAATGTTATTTTTGCAACCGCATATAAACTCAGTGTGAATCAAGTCATTTTATTAAGCAATCAGCTGAAGAAGATACACACTGTGATAGGCACACAACCAACTCCTGTAGAAGGTGCTTGTCACAAACTACTACCTGGTGATGAGGTGATGAGGTAATGGCCCGGAATTTCCTGAGATCAGGCTCGCTGACAGACCGGTGGAAAGGACCTTATCAAGTCTCGTTGACAACTCCAACAGCTGTTGAGATAATGGAGAAAACTTTGTTAATCCATGCTACACATTGTAGAAGATTCACATCTTCTGAGACAGCCCAAGCAGAGGATATCCTCCAAGACACTCCTCATTATTTCTCCATTAAAAGTGTTTTTTATGGGCATAATAAGCCAATGCAGTAACTCTGAAGAGGTACATAACTCAAAAGAGTACTGTGAAGATCAGGAGTATGCTTAACAAAGCAATGCTGTTGGGCCAAAGGCCAAATTTGCAACTTTGGGGGTGTATTCTCTTAGGATTTCATTGGAGATTCCATGTTAGAAATGCATAGTAAGATTGCAAAATCACTCAATAAGAGTAAGTGTTGGATTGTACTCATCTCCCAATGAGTGTCGAAGCAGGCATTCTCATACTAACTCATTTTATTCAAGTATTGGGAAAAATGGTTGACTATAAGGAAAAGGAGGTTTGGTCAGCAAATTGTATGTAAAAGGGCAAGACTTGGGTTATACTAACTGTACATGTGGAAAATGGGCTTACTTATGGTTTCCCTTAGGTGCAAGTGGGCACTGTGTTCTCTCTTATGTGGTCCCCTTTGTGAGAGGTATAGATCATTTGGATCTATACCCAAGAAACATTCCAGTCGAACTTGATTTGGTCCAAGGTGACTTGGCATATTTTCATGATAGAAAATTTGATTTCAGAAAGACTGACTTTGATGGGTCTGATGGTAAGAGAATTGGTTGTTTCTATTAATCAGACAGTGAAAGATTTGTCCCAATTTGGAAAGTGGCTTTACAGAATAGAATGACGTTGTTGGCAGTGGAAGCGGTACATGTGCTGTGATAGATCAGGAGTGTTGCACATATATAGTTGAGAATAAGGCTGAAATCATTGGACATTTAAAGAAAGTTGGGGAGTTACAAAAAGACTTAAAGAAAGTAGGTACTGGAGAAGGATGGGACCCTTTAGGATGGTTTGATATAGGTATTGCCAAACTTATTCCTGGCATAACACAATATGTTGTTTTTGGTATTTTGGTACAGTATAATATTGGTGGGCATAGCATGTATGAGTATTAAGTGTGAACCTACAATATGTGTACGGTGTTGCAAAGGGATTGGAAAATTAGAAGTGTGGAGAGAGATGACAATTGTAGTCATAGATGAGGATGACCCAGTGTGCCAGAACCCAATGGCAGAACAAAGGTTTCAAATTTTGTATAGTGAGTTGAGGAAATCTTTTGACAATCTCCAAACCCATTTGCCTGATGATATATACAATACTCTCAAGGGAGATACTGGGGAAAGGGAAATTGTTGAGCTTCAGAACTTCATATATGAATTGGAAGATAAAGATGTCAGATGTAATGTGGAGTATGTTAGACATGAATTAACCAGAAGCTTCAATTAGTTGTATTGTTCCTCTCTTAGTCACACCAGAAGGTTCACTGAAAAACATAGGGATCCTGTCTGATACGGTGTTAGCGCATGATCTTGTCCCTGTGAATTCACCCGTTCCTTTGTTGTATGTCTACATACTCCTCCTTAGTAATTATTGGAGAAGAACCTTCCTGATTTGTGTAAGTAATATGCTCAGTAAATGAGCAGAGAGGGGAAATAATATGGATAATTGAGAACAAAATGGGAGCTGAATGATTAGGTTTTTATTATGTAAGTAGCTTTGTATTCACTTGTATTTGCAAAGATTTTGTATTCTGTAGGATGGTTTATAGAAGTATGTCTAGTTGCTGGCTATATCTAGCTTGTCAAATCACTGTGGTGGCTAGCATCTTATGGAACAGGGAAGTAGAAATCTGTACAAAGGTTAAATGATTTTTTAATGCTATAATTCATAATCATATGATAAAGTGATACGTGATCATGATGATAAGTTTGGACACCTTCCATTATAGGGAGTATATTAATATTTGTTGGTTTAGGTGATATTAACATCTTGATATATAAAAGTGTGCAATGATTAATGTTGTCAGTTGGCAACAAAATAATTTTCCCAGCTCTGTGTATGATACAGAAATAAATGACTTCATCGGTTTTCTGATCATTTCCATATTACTAGTGCCTTATGGGACCACCTTCCCCATCCCAATGCATATTTCTCACTCTGCCACCTTTTCTAATTAGCCAGCTGATAAAAAAAACTAATGTATTTCTACTTCTTGTAGAAAAGGGTAGAAGTTGCCTGGATGACAGAGAGAAACAAACATTTTACGGTAGAAAACATTATCAATGGAAGTTAATAACTGCTGTCTGTAGCAGGAAATATCACATAAAGCATTTGTATAGTTATTTATTTATATGTCCAGTAGAAGGTCATGAGTGTTAGTTTAGTATTGGCTACCAAGAGGAGGGAGCAAGATTGTCATGGACGAGTAATTATGCCACACAAAATGGCACAGCCAGGTCCTGCTTAAAAGCACCCCCTGGTCGCACTCAATCTCTACAAATGGCACACATAGAGTGTGGCCACACTCCCATTGGCCACATCACTCAACATCAAGTCCTGCCAAACCTCCTGGCTATCTTGCGTGTAAAAAGCTTGAAATATAGTTTTGTCATAAAAAAGGTGTTCTGTCATGTGCCTGTTTTTATACATTTGGTGCTGTCCTGTTGTCTGAGTTAGAGTAATTCTTTTCCAGCTTCATGGTTTTAATTTTATTACCCTAGTTTGTTACAGTGGAATCCTAGCTTTGTAAAATATCCCAAGTCTCTAACTAAAAGCAAATATGACTTTAGGCTAAAATGTACATCAGGATTTGGGTGTCAAGCTTTTCATAATGATGGGAGAAAGCAGTTGCCATGGGATCCATGCTGTTCTCCCTCTCCCATATATGCTCCTCCGTCCTGTGCCCTGTTAAAGTGTTATGTGACTATAATTGGGGAGTTGGTAGTCATTGGCAGAGCCAAGAGGGCAGGGTGTAGTGTGGAGTGAGAAATAGTTCAAAGATGTAGAATTAAGGAGTGTGTGAAGGCTTTATAAGTGAGGTGAGGAAATTGAATTGGTTTCTGTAGGGAACATGGTGCCAGTGATAGACTGGAAGTGCAGGTAGGCAGGCAGAAGTAAGGGGTGGATAATAAAGTCATATTGCAGCATTAAGAAAGGATTTAAGTGGCAAAGGCAAGGAGACAAGAAGCCTGACAGGAAGAGGGTAAAGTAGTTGATGAAGTCAAATTCTGGTGGCCCAAAAATGAAAACAGAACGAAGGATAGTGAGAGAGAAAAAGACTGGGAATGGGGTGGAGTTGAATTAAGGGTAATACCCAGGCATTTGGAATGTGGAATAGGGCAGAGTTTAGTGTTTTACACAGTGAGAGAAGTGGAGGATGGGATTGGAGACTCTGGAAAAGTTGATATGCTCTGTTTTAGTCTTATTGTTTTTCTTTAGGCAGCATCAGTACATCCATGAAGAGATAGCAAAAAGTTAGCAGGATACAGGAAGAAGAAATAAATGAGTTGGGAGTTGAGTTAGGTGTTAGTTTTATCAGCAAAAAGGTTGTAATGGATACCAAAGTAGTTAATTAGTGTGCAATAAGAAGCACAGAAGGCCAAAACCATTGCCTTGTGATATCCCAAATTGTATAAAGTGAGGAGGTGGAGAGTAGTTGGAGATAGAAAAATAGAAGGAGCAGTTAGGAAGTGAAACAGGAAACATCAGTACTATGAAGGAAAATTTGAGGGGTGGGTTAATGGGTTATTAAAAGCAACAGTGAAGTCAAAGAGTTAGTGGTCATTGGGGACAAATATAATAGGGTTAGAGTTTAGACACTGAGAGTTTAGCAGTAAACTCTCACATTGGTTGAGTTGTATCTGCAAAATGGGAAAACATCTGGATGAGAGTTTAAATCGTAAAAGTGTTTTGAGTCAAAAACATGTGAGTTTGCATGTTCTCGGACTCTATTACATTGGCCGTGTTTAAAAAGTGTAAGAGTTTACTGCTAAACTTTCACCCTACTACATTTGGCCCTTGGTGTTTTGTACACAGATAGCTGATTGTTGCACTCAGGTAGTATTTTGATGCAGTCATGGTTAGCTCTGGCAGAGTCAAGGTGAGTACTCTAATGGACTCCATAGTTGTCAGAAACCAGTGAGCTAAGGGTTTTTAACTGGCCACAAACACCCAGTGCAACCCAGACTGACCCAAACTGGGGTCCCCCTGCCAGTCCAAGTAAGCAAGCACCCGGTCTGGAGCTGTGGCACAGATTAAAGACATTAGCCACATAAAATACTCTTCTGGAAAAATTCTGTAAAAAAACTGCTATGAATTTGCAGACCCAGCCATGTATGTTAATACCGTGTCTCACATTAGTTGCTAACTATGGGCATTAAAGAAATATACTTTTCTCTGGACAGTTACAAAGATTAACATAGAAACAAGTTCTTAATTAAGGCTGCACACATATCCTATAATAGAGACTTTGGGGCAGGTGAAAAGAAACAGTGCAACTGTCTGAGAAAGGTACTGTTTATACTCATTATTTAAAGACCCAGGTCCAACAGTTCCAGTATGTGCACCAATGAAAATGTTGCCATAACTGATAAGTATATGATATACGATACATAAGTTAATTATTGTTTAATATTTGTTATTAGAGTATGAGTGGTTGAGTGAATGTGAAAGGAATTTGGATGATAAGGAAAAAAAAAAGATTTTGTAAAGCTAATAGTTTCCATCCTAACAATCCATTTCAGGACTAACAAAGATAGGATCCTAAACCACTAAGCAAACCCATGTACCCTGTTGTGTGGCTGTATACTCACCTCATCAATACAGCCATGGCCGGCAGGGGAAAGAACCTTGATCTCTGACTGAGGGCTTTTACAGGCTGCAGTATCAAATCATTGTGTCCTGCAGTCAGGAAACCTCCAGGAACAGTCAAGCTGTGTGGCAATCAAGGCAGCAGGTAAAGTTTGGAGAACACCTCTGATCACTCCTGCAATGGGAGAGGGAGAGAGAGACTTGAGAAAACTAGAGAATAAGCTAGGACCCTGAAGGGGAGGAATCCTTGTTAAGTAACTCTTCCTATCTTGGACACTTCAATCCCTATATATTATTGTCCAAAACTCTGTCACAGTCTGGAGTCATTGTGGATCCATGTCAAGACCCTTAGACCTAACTGGAGAGTAAATGAAGCAAAAAGTCTTTATGGGATTTGCACTCATGGGTTGAATGACCAGTCAGGTTCTCTTGGAAATCGTGGAGGTATCTAAATACCCAGGAGTAGAAATGTAACTGGAACCTGAAAGCTGGGATGCCATACACTGGACATGGTGAATTAAATCAAATGGCCTCACCTAGGTGTTCAACCTACTAGTGGGCACACCAGCAACTTTGTCACAGGGACTCAGAAGCTTATAGTACTGAATCTGTACTCACAATTGAACTCAGGACTGCCTACTGGCAGCACTGTACCATTTGGAACTTCCCTCTGGCTGACACCTTGGGATTTAAAGTCAGGAACTGAAAATTAGAAAGTGGAGAACTCAGGACCTCCCGACTGAACCAGTTGAACAAGTCTGGCACCCACAGACTGGCAATAGCCTTGGAACCGAAAACCAAGTGAGACACAGAATCAGCCCCAGCTGCCGAAAACTAGAACTGAATAACCTACCACTGATCAACCAAGCAGATCAGGAATCCTCACAACAGCAGATGTTATGAGCATTGTAGGAATTACCAGGGCAGATGAGAAGCCTTGGAGTCTGTAGATCAGCTGTAGTACCAGGGTGATGTAATCAGCAAAGCAACACAGACTGGCAAAAGGTATGGAATAACAGGAAATGCAGAAAACACAAGAACAGAATGAACTTCAGCCTGGAGCCAGGAATGAATCTTAGAAGGAAACACTTGTTTTGGCACTGAGTGAGTGCAAGGAGAAGGTTTAAAATTGGTGTAGTCAGTGTACAGTGGATAGGTTGAGCAACCAGATGGGTGCAGCTGCTATTCAATGAGTGGATCACTGAGTCACCCAACAGGATCCAAGATGGCCGCTTCCATGCTGCTGGCTGTTTGTTTGCATCTAATGTTCTGATGATGAAAAGAAGCAGGCAGCACAGTGATGTAGCAATGCCAGACACGAAAAGTAGGGCTAAGACCCCGATGAGTGACAAGCTCCTGGTCTCTTATCACTTTGCCACCCTCCTATTTTTATTTACCCTTTCACATTATTCACTATGTCCCTCAACTCTACCCTTTGGAATCCATCAATATTATATGAACATAACTGTATAGAAGGTATCAGCAGGCTGACGTAAGAGTAGAAGAAATATCTTTATCCATAGTCAAGAAATATAAAGATTCTAACATTTTAAGGGCTAAATTTACTAAAGAGAGAGGTTTTAGAAGTGGAGATGTTGCCCATAGCAACCAATCAGATTCTAGTTATTAGTGAGTGATATATATTTATTTGTACCCAAACAGTGGTAACCGCCATAAACTTTATATAATATTTATGTAGTTTTATACCCTTTACAGGATAGGTTTATACCAAACACATTTTTTATTTTAACCTACTGAAGTATAGTAATTGGTGACCCCATACAAACCCGCATATCTTATGTGTACATTTTGTGCAAGTCAACTGAGATACGATGGAAACATGATACACCTAGAATGGAAAGAAAAGCTAAATTTGTGTAAACAGCCATACCCATCTCCAGTCCACCCACATAATAACACCTTTGGTGTGAAACAAAACTCCTCTGTAGACTCTTGTAATACTACCCCAGATGCTTAAAGACCATAATGAATTTTATTATTATTATTATTATTATTATTATTATTATTATTATTATTATAAGCCAGGATAAGTAAAAGCTCACATTGTTTAGTCCTTATTTCATTCAGTTCTTACAATAATCTTAACAAACATAGTAAGAATCACCATGCTAAAACAAATAATTTTGTGATTCAAAAGACACTCTCCTATCACTGCAAAATGAGTAACACAGGTTTGTTTTAAACCAACAGAGCATGGCCTGAAATGACAACAAAAAATAGCCAGTGAGAATAGAGTAAATTGTATTTTGCTGGTCAGAATTGGGATTTGTGTCATTTGGTGGGCTGGTCGATAGCTAGTGAAAGGTGGTCCTCCATAGTTTACTTAAGGAAGAGGAGGCAGTATCTAGGCCTCTTTCTGCAAGAAAATTCAAGGAGTACCAGTGTGATCTTGTCTGCTACTGTCTGCTTGTGTACTTCATCCTAATTACCTCTCCTTCTTCGCTTGTTTCTTTCCTTCATTCTCACTTTCCTCTCTCTGCCTGGATTTTCTGGTACTTTCTTTCAATTTGCCTGATTCCCTTTCCCTGTCCCTGAGCAAAGTGACAAATCACCACTCAGCACACCAATATACATACAGGGTGCTCTCCCTATGGTAAGTGGAAGTTTGTTTTCCCTGGAAACCCCATCTT
This sequence comes from Taudactylus pleione, assembly GCA_031769625.1. Classification (NCBI taxonomy): domain Eukaryota; kingdom Metazoa; phylum Chordata; class Amphibia; order Anura; family Myobatrachidae; genus Taudactylus; species Taudactylus pleione. The sequence goes on along the minus strand of JAUIMM010000169.1, from coordinate 1,927,696 downwards.
CTGGTGGGAGGGACCTCAGAATGTGGCCCCACAGCACACAGTCTCTCTTCCCAATGTTGATATGTGTCACCATGCCTAGTACTACTGGTCTGGTGGCACTTAGCATCATAGCTGTGATCTCACCCATTGGTGCAAGTGCAGCCTGGGGGTCAGGGTGCCATAAGTCTGGGGGTCTGGGGGTGGGTGGTGATGCTGCACCTGCACCAGCTTCCACTACTCCCAGGCCCCTGGATTAAGAAAGTGGGTCTAAGATGGCTGTAGTTGTGCCACGTGCTGGTCCTGCTCTTTCACATGCTTCAAGTACTCCCTCTGAGCAGTAGGTGGCTAAGGACGTTGGCAGTGTTATAGCCTTTAATGCCAGATAATGTTGCTGTGCACACTGCCTCTCACTCTGCCTCAATGCCTTGGGACACATGGCCTGCTGCTTCTAATGCTATGTCCCCATTACTTATGCAGCACCTGCCCACATTTTTGGCCTTTTTGTGGACTACAGTATGTCATGATTACCTTACCACATATTCCACTGCATCCCTCCTTAGCAGTTTTTCCCTACACTCCCTCTACCTGTTACATCCACTCTTTCTCACTTTTCTACCCTAAGATGGATCCCCTTTACCATGGGGTCCTCTATAATCTGGCAAATTCCCCACTCCAGTTCCTTATACTGCTATGGGGGCCCAGTTTGGCCCAGTAACTAATATACAGTATCTTCTGTTCCTCCTGCTCTAGTGTGACACAGTCTAGTCCTGTGGTTGTGGATCATCTCTCTTGAGGAGCTTTTGAATCAGGAGCCATACTCACACAAAGATTTGGGTCCTGAAAACTCCCTCTCACACCACTGGTTGCATCTGATGATATTTGTTACCAGTACACTAGTGAAACATTTTGGCACTTTTATATTACTCCTCTTCTTTGCTGTCTGGGTCTACCAATAGAGATGTGTCATCGAGGTCAAAACCCCATGCTGTGAAGTTAGCTAAGTGCACTTGCATAAAGTGTAAGAAGGGTAGCGATCCTGCTGCTACTGGGCTGGATTTGGTAATTCACAGATCTAATACAGGACTTTGATTCTGCATGGTCGGTGGAAGAGAGCTAGAGCTAAAATCCTTAAGGGCCATTTTGTTGATGTGTTCATACTTACAGCAGCCTCTAAAAAACAGTTTCTGCAGGCTAAGTTAAAGAAAGACTTTAATATTCTGAAATATCTACATTTAATACTCGGCTATATACTAAGGGGTTTTTGTGGTGTTGGTACAATGATCAGTTCTGTAGGAAGTAGAGCAGGAAATAGATCAATTATTTTGGCTGATAGGACATACAGTAGGAGTATGACATGAAGTCAAGGGACACAGAAGTTTAGTGACTGGCACCTAATGTAGTGGAAGAATTGACCTTAGTTTGCAGCCAAAGAAAATATAGGGGCTTCCCAACAACCCCACTGAATTTTTGCAGTAATAGGATTTTTCTCCAGCGCTCACTAGGGTGTTTTGAAACCACTAATATAGTATTATAGTATTCTTGTTGGGCAATCCTCCTTACTCAATAATGAGCTTTAAACTAATTGAAAAAAAACCTCATAAAGGAGTAGTATACATATACATTGGAAAATACAAATGTTAGAAATCCAAGGCTGGATATTAATCAATATAATATTTCAACTATGACAGAAAATTGAGATGTTTTTTTCTTTGCAAAAGAATGTACTGGATCAATTGAGATAGATGCAGATGAAGAGCATAATAGAATGTATAAAGATGAATTCTACAGTTCCAGCTGACTATCAGGAAATTGCAAGAGTGCAAAGAAGAGCATCAGCCTGTACCCATTGCTGTTTTTGTCCATTGGCTGTATTCACCAGATTTGACCTTACAGATACATGATTGTACTTTCCATTATCTGAGACAGAACACACCTGCCCAGCAGCAGCCTGACACTGCAACTGGCATTTATACCCTCCAAGCTGATCCACACCAGCTTATTGGCTGAGCTGCATAGCCCTGAACTGATATTAACAGTATTTCAGACAATCTATGCTTGATGACTGAGGGCTCGATTCAGACCCAGTCGCTAGATGCATACGCTCGCTCCCAGCATATGCAAATTCGGCTAAGTGACGACATGGCAGGCAAATGCTCGGCAAGGCATAAGCACGCCCACTATGTCTTGGCGTGAGATCGCTTTGTGTATGCAGACGCCCACCAGCCTGTCTTAAGATGCCCACTAGCGCACATCATCTCCAGGAAGTGTATGCAATCATCGGTACATCGGGTACCATCGGAAGCACTTGAGGTAGACTATACCCTACCTCAAGCACTGAGTTTCACTTCAGTGTGAAATACAACTAGGTGACGTGTGCTATGACACTGCCTGTTAATTATGCATGCCTCTGAAACGGCATTATTTTGGTCAGGCTCGCCTGCGTTCACATCTACACTCTGCCATTTCTAGTGGCCAGCCCCTGTTACCACCCACAAACAGCTTCTACTGTCACTCACTCTGGTGGGCTCTCTATGCTCAGGGGGTGTACGCTTCCCGATATTTCGCAATGGTTCACGCAAGCACACTGTGATGCATGCTCATGCGCACAATGTGAACCATCGGCAGCTATGAGCGAACGCTTCTTAGCATCCAGGTCTGAATCGGGCCCTGAGCTCCATAGTCTGGTGCACACAGAATGCTGCCAGAATGCAGAATTGGAACACAAATTATTATAAGTATTTACATCTTTACTAATTGCTGAAGCTATTTTGTTTAAAGACTTGCTGGCTCATCACGGAGTTTAATGAAGCTATAATTTAGGATAGACTGATTGTTACTCCTTGTATATAGTATGAGAGGTTCCATTGACACTAATTTGATTAACATCACTATTGGAGCTCTGGAATTCACCTTTATTGTTTCTATTATACTCTTTATCGCCATCTGTTCAATTGATAAGGTATGCTATTTTTTAAAGATAAAGTACAAATCCATGTATTGTCACTTCATTATAAAATTATATACATTTCATCCTTGATATCTTATATGTATTAATAGCCATATGTTTTATGTGCTTATTTTTTTATTTATGTAATACATTTTATTATAGAGTTGTTGGTGTGACCACTTATTCCCAATGGTTTTATTAGCACTGCATACAACAGTTTTTATTTCTCGGGGGAGATGTACAGTATCAAACTTTGGAGAGAGATAAAGTACCAACCAATCAGCTTCTAACTTTAATTTTTCAAAAACAGCCCTTAAAATGACAGAGGTTGGGTACGGGATTCTGGCGCCTGAGATCCCGACAGTCAGAATCTCAACAGCAGCATTTCAACAGGGTTAGAATGCCAACATCTGTTGGTAGTATCCTAACCCTACCCTTACCCCTAAATCTAACCCTCCCTCCCTGCAACCTAAACCTAATTCTCCACCCTACTGCCTAACCCTAACCCCAACACTAGTACCTAACCCTAACTGCTAACCCTCCCCCTAACCCCGCTACTTACTGTCGGGATGCTGACAGTCCGAATGCTGGTGCCGGGATTCTGACTGGTGTTGGTGTTCTGGCGCTGGCATTCTGTGCAATAGCATCCTGACAGCTGGGATTTAAACAACATCCCAATGACAGTTAGATGCTAATTGGTTGGTACTTTTTCTCTATCCACTTTATCTTGAAAGGTTTGATACATCTCCTCCTAGTTGATTGGGTGATTGACAGTTCTCACTTTTTGTCAACATTGGTATTTTATAAGAGTTTGAAATTCTTCTTCTCAATGTATTACACTTTCAGTCACTTTTGTATTTATGATCACATGACTATTCAGGAATAGTGTATCACATATCAAATTAACCAATTGCTAAAAAGTGCATAATTTATACAAACTCATTAATAATAAGATTTGACTATGGAGTTGATTGAGTGGGATCATCTCTGGCTATCCCAAACGGAGTGAATTGTGTAAAAATGAAATAATTTCCAGAATGCTATAATCCCTTCAAACATTATTTAAAAACTAATAGCATTTTACTAATATATTCTGAACATTGAGTTCATGGGAAAATGAAAAGTTTAAATCCTGTACACCTTATTAGGATTCATCTATTATAATGAGAGAGAGAGAGAGAGAGAGAGATGTAAAGTATTTAGAATTCTATGGGGTCTATGATGAAGTTACAAGAAAATTCTGTTTTAAATATGTGAAATTCTCTGGAGGTCAAACTGTACATAAAGGTCACGCAGCTCTGTATGTGGCCCCATTCAGAATGTAGACATTTTGATAAAAGAATGCTAATGCAACTGTTTGCACATTTTTAGGCATAATAATCATGTTGCCCTACTGTGTTCCAGTAGCACATACTTCATAATCAATATATGCAGTTACACATACCCTCTACGGGGTGCAAGAGGACTGTCTGAAGTAGACATTCCTTTGGCATATGCATGACTCAGAATGGGACTCAACTGTGACTAAACTCTAATGATTTTCTCATGACACTCCAACAAGACAGTCCTCTGCCATGCGTCTAACCAGTTGACACACAGTTGACATCCATAAATATGCATTTCATATATGGAAAACAAAATAGTGCTTGCTTATATCAACTTAATGGTTTTTTACAGGTGCTTGTAAAGGGAGAGGTTAACTCTGAACTAAAGGAAGAAATAAGAAAAAAATTTCCCTCTAGCACACTGCAAAAAAACAGCAGAAAGACTTGAATACTGCATGATAATAGAAATTCAGTTGTCTTTGTTGCATATATTTGCGAATATATGGTTAAGTTCCGGCCCATGTCAAGGCTCCTCTATACCGGTGTTCCTAACGCTACATAATAATAGCACCCACCCTGGGTCATATAACTGCATACTGTTGTGCCACATGATAACAGCACATACATAAATATATTTAAACTGAGAGCCAATTCTCCTAGGAGGTACCAAAGAAACCTCCAAATAGCACTACAGGAACCAGCACACCCTCTTAATGCTGGTCCCATCTTTGCCCCACGCCAGAGAGACAGGCAAGAATCATCTGACTCAGAATCACTTAGAGGTATGCAAAGATGCATACAATATGTTCACTATGTGGAGTTTACTAAAATTCCCTATTGCGCCACATACAGGACTGCATGATAAGCAGGCCCAAAATTGCATGTTTTGAAATGGTCATCCCAATTATTTCAAATGGCGGCACAGTATTCAATCTATTTAAATGATGAAGCTGTGATTTTCAAAACTGTTCATCAAACCACCAGAAAAACTGCAGTTTTCCTAAGTCCTAAGAGATATCTTGTATGTCAAAATGTGAAATTAATAATTAAAGATTTAAAATAGAAATAATCTTTCACCTTCTTTAAAATCCCAGTCTACTCACCATCAAGCCAGGCCCTCTAAGTGAGGGAGCCCAAACAAACAATTGGCACCCCAGACATAGAACTGACCAGTCCAATGCTGAACAGAATTGGGCAACTCCTAGTATTGATTGGTTATTACCATTGAAATAATGTTAAAATATACAGTAGTGCATGCAATTTTGGCACTGCAGTTAACACCCGAGCAACAAGAGTCCATGATTGTTCTTGCATGTTTGCATTCTAAAGTGCATCTGTAACATGTAGTGCTACAAGTTAATTATAATCATTATTATATTTTATTTCTATAAAAACATTTTATTTTATTATGAGTGTCATGACAAACTTTCACCTGACACTTTTGTGACAAAAGGTAAATCAAAAACAACTGTATTGGTTTGTCTAAAATAATTAGAGATAATCAGAGATAATGTTATCCAAACATTTCTCTGTCATTACCAATGTAGCAATAAACAATACAATAAATGTAAAAATAATTTGTATGATTTTAATTAGGGTTGAGCGGGTTTGGATTTCTGAAATCCGAACCCCCCCCTAGCCCCCCCGATCCGAGTCATATCCAAGTCAGGCAGGACTTTTCCCGCCTGACTCGGATCTGAAATCGAGGCAAAACTTCATCATCCCGCCTTCCAGATCTCGCGGGTTTTGTATTCTATAAAAGGTGCTCGCGTCGGTGCCATTTCTCACTCGGTTGTGGACAGTGAAGAGGGAGGGTGGGAGCTAGGGCTGGCTGGGCTGTGTTGTGCTGCTGTTGTCCATAGGGGCTGTGACCACTCAGTCCATAGTGGCTGACTTGGCTGTGTTGTGCTGCTGTTGTCCATAGGGGCTGGCTGGGCTGTGTTGTGCTGCTGTCATAGGGGCTGGCTGGGCTGTGTTGTGTAGTCAGTTGTCCATAGCGGCTGGGTCCACTGCAAAGTCTATAGGGGCTAGCTGGACCATAAAGTGTCCCATAAAGTCTGTAGTCTTAGAGGGGTGCTGTTGATGCACGTGTGGCCACAGTGCTGTAGTGTTGTCCAGGGGGTGATCTGTGCATCAGGGGTGCTCCTTCCAAAGTGCACTCCAAAAAAAAATTAATTATTTTTTTCTGTGTTTGTGAATTGTGTGCATCAACAAAGTAGCGCCAAGCGTGTGCCTGTGTCCCATAAATCTGTTAAAGGGTGGTGTAACCCCCAAAGTGCACTCCACAAAAAATAAATATTTTTTTTCTGTTTGTGTGCAAAATGTATGCGCAGTAGCTGCACGTGCATCAACACAGCAGCAGCGCCAAGCGTGCGCCTGTGTCATAAGTTAAGGGCCGGTTTGGACATCTGGTCTTGACTGAAGGACGAGCCAACAATTTCTGACATGTCTACTGTCGCTGCATATGATACTGTCACCACTGACAGAATGGTGGAGGAATTATTTTCTGTGTTTGTGAATTGTGTGCACTGTGGCTGCACGTGCATCAACAAAGGAGCAGCGCCAAGCATGCACCTGTGTCATAAGTAAAGGGCCAGCTGGTTTGTCCGTTGAAGGGTGCTGTATCCCCCAAAGTGCACTCCAAAAAAAATTTAAAATTATTCTTTTTTTTCTGTCTTTGTGAATTGTGTGGGCTGTAGCCGCACCTGCATCCTCAAAGTAGCAGCGAGAAGCGTGCATCTGTCTGTTAAAGGGTGGTGTAACCCCCAAAGTGCACTCCACAAAAAATAAAAAATTCTTTTTTTTCTGCCTTTGTGAATTGTTTGGGCTGTAGCCGCACCTGCATCCTCAAAGCAGCAGTGACAAGCGTGCATCTGTCTGTTAAAGGGTGATGTAACCCCCAAAGTGCACTCCAACAAAATAAAACATTTTCTTCAGTGTTTGTGAATTGTGTGCACTGTACGTGCATCAACAAAGGAGCAGCTCCAAGCATGCGCCTGTGTCCCATAAGTCTGTTAAAGGGTGGTGTAACCCCCAAAGTGCACTCCACAAAAAATAAACAATTCTTTTTTTTCTGTGTTTGTGTGCGAAATGCATGCCGCATGTGCATCAACACAGCAGCAGTGCCAAGCGTGCACCTGTGTCATAAGTCAAGGGCCAGTTTGGACATCTGGTCCGGACTGAAGGACGTGCCAACAATTTCAGACATGTCTACTGTCACTGTATATGATACTGTCACCATTGACAGAATGGTGGAGGATTACATCGGTGACAGCATCCAAGTAGGCATGTCAGACAGTCCGTACCTGTACTGGCAGGAAAAAGAGGCAATTTGGAGGCCCCTGTACAAACTGGCTCTATTTTACCTGAGTTACCCCCCCTCTAGTGTGTACTCCGAAAGAGTGTGTAGTGCAGCCGAGAACCTTGTCAGCGAAAGGCGTAGGAGGTTGCTTCCTCAAAATGTGGAGAAGATGATTTTCATAAAAATGAATGATCAACTCTTCCAGGGAGACCAGCCTCCAGAACATACAGAGGGATCTGTGGTTGTGGATTCCAGTGGGGACAAATTAATACTCTGTGAGGATGAGGATGTACACAACACTGAAGAGGGTGAGGAATCGGTGGATGAGGAGGATGAGGATGACATCTTGCCTCCGTAGAGCCAGTTTGTGCAGGGACAGATTAATTGCCAACTTGTTTTGTGGGGGCCCAAACAAACCAATCATTTCAGCCACAGTTGTGTGGCAGACCCTGGAGCTGAATCGATTGGTTTGTTAAAGTGTGCATGTCCTGTTTATACAACATAAGGGTGGGTGGGAGGGCCCAAGGACAATTCCATCTTGCACTTCTTTTTTTTCTTTGCATTATGTACTGTTTGGGGCCTAGTTTTTCAAACTGCCATCCTGTCTGCCACTGCAGTGTCACTCCTAGATGGGCCATGTGTTTGTGCCGCCCACTCGTGTCGCTTAGCATAGTCATCCAGCTACCTCGGTGCAACCTTTTGGACATAAAAACACTATTGTGAGGTGTTCAGAATAGACTGGAAATGAGTGGAAATTAAGGTTATTGAGGTTAATAATAGCATAGGAGCAGAAAAACCCACAAATTCTGTGATTTTAGCTGTTTTTATGCTTTTTAAAAAAAAATACAGATCCAAAACACAAAACCAATCCAGATCCAAAATACGAAGAAATATCCAGATCCAAAACCAAAACACAAAACACGAAAAGTGGCAGGTGCATACCCCTAGTTTTAATGTGGGTGACTGAGGTGGTCCCTGGGAGTAACTAGTTTAAACTGAAAAGAAGAAAAGAAAAGAACAACTCCCTAGTTAGGGGCACACAGAGTCATATATTAATATTAAAATTTAAATTTTATTATTATATATAAAAAATTCATTGGAGAGTTATATCATTGGAGAGTTATATCATCATATAATGTGGAGTATGCTCACACATCTACTAATTGTACATGTGAAGATAAATATTAGGATTGCTTCTCAAAGTATTCACTATGTACATGCAGATGGTGAAAAATGCAGAAATATTAAATCAATATAAAGAAAAATATGAAAAAATGTATTGTGAGCAAATCAAAAGTGCTAGTGCAACATAATACATTTGCGGTTTGCAAACAGACATTTATAACATGTGAAACAATCATGAAAAATGTATGAATATAGTGATATTCAAAAAAGACATAAATAACAGCAATTTGTTAATAAAGTGCTAGTGCTTTGCAATCCATTGCATGTATACCTGAGCAAAAAAACCCACACATAAATAGCAGCAATTTATCAATAAAGTGCTAGTGCATTGTAATCCATTGCATGTATACCTGAAAGCCGTATGCAACCGTATAATGGAGGCACATATAGAAACCGTTGTAATTCCTACACCGTTCACCTGATTTGGATGTAATTACCCTCAAATTAAATCTGATAGTTTGCAGTTAAATCACATCTTGATTATTTCATTTCAAAACCATTGTGGTGGTGAATAGAGGCCAAAATATGAAAATTCTGTCAATGTCCCAATATTTATGGACCTGACTGGTGAGGGAGAAGAAATAGAGTACCTGTCAGCACAACACCGGGGAAAGGGTATGTGTGCCGCAAACTGATGTCCGTGGTGTAAGGAGTTCCTGTGCGCACAGAGACTGCCGTGAAGAACGTGGCCCTATGGCCACAGGTACTCTATTTCCTCTCCCTCACGAGACTCTCATCAGTTGCCCGCTATACACTTTAACCCTGCAATGCTATGGTAACAGGGTGAGTGTACTGCCCGCGCTGACAGCAGAGAAAGTACTCTATTGTTTCTTTACTGTGCCCTGGGACATAGACTCTCATTTCCAGTCCAATGGTAATTACAAGACTGGTAAAAAGCGGATCTATGTTCCTCTAAGTGCACAGGCACTATTGTCTGTTTCTCAGCACACTTTAATCAGGGGCATACCATTAACAGGTTTATGCAGAGGGACGCCTCATGCTATTATAGTTTATTAATTTAGAACTATAATTTCCATGGTGTTATGGCAATTATCTGTCATTATATTATGTAATTATTGAATGATGACATTTGTTTAATATTACTGCATTTTCGCCTTGACATAGTCATATTTACTAACAGCAATTGATGTTATCTTATGTGCTTTTCCAGAATGTGACTTATATATAGAATTAGAAGGTATGCACATTCCTGACTCTGTTTTCCAGGAATCATATTTATGTAGCATTCACATATTCCATTATACGGTTGCATACGGCTTTCAGGTATACATGCAATGGATTACAATGCACTAGCACTTTATTGATAAATTGCTGCTATTTATGTGTGTTTTTTTGCTCAGGTATATATGCAATGGATTGCAAAGCACTAGCACCTTATTAACAAATTGCTGTTATTTATGTCTTTTTTGAATATCACTATATTTATAAATTTTTCATGATTGTTTCACATGTTATAAATGTCTGTTTGCAAACCGCAAATATATTATGTTGCACTAGCACTTTTGATTTGCTCACAATACATTTTTTCATATTTTTATTTATATTGATTTAATATTTCAGCATTTTTCGCCATCTGCATGTACATAGTGAATACTTTGAGAAGCAATCCTAATATTTATCTTCACATGTACAATTAGTAGATGTGTGAGCATTATATGATGATATAACTCTCTGTCTTTTTCAAGGATTAAAAAATAAGTTTGTTTTGTTTTGTTTTCAAAGTTCCAACCAATGAATTTTTTATATATAATAATAAAAGTTAATTTTTAATATTAATATATGACTCAGTGTGCCCCAAACTAGAGAGTTGTTCTTTTCTTTTCTTCTTTTTAGTATAAACTTTATGTTTTGTCAAGGCATTTTATGCTGCTCTATCCCCCTCAAATATTTCTTCATCTTGTAGTCACTGGACAGTTCAGTGTGAATTTTAAGACTTGCAAGATTTATAATACCCTGGCCATTGGTACCCAATGGTCAAGGTGCCATGATGGGCACAGTGCTACTTGATTGAGAAAGATAGCTCAAACAGCATGCAGCCTGACCTATTTCACTTGTTGGAATCACGTCTTTGTTTTATGTATTTTTTACATATAATAAGCGGGTTGTCATGAGGTCTGGCAAACTATACTTAATACATTCCCATTTGTGAAAATTGGGATTGTGGTTAATGGTTTCAACTCATGGGTTTTGGTGGGTGGATTAGTGTTTAGTAAATTGCATGATTACAAAGCACAGGAAAACCTTTAGTTTGAGCACATAACACTTTAATACATCTGCCCATGAATGTGATTTGATTAAATTGAATTTGGAATGGCTTTCTTTTTTTTGAGAAAATAATCTGTAAAGGACTCAATAGCATGATGATAAAATCATGACATCCGGACAGAAATATTGGTACTTGATATATCTAGGGAGGCACAATAGATAATTTAAAGATGAATACATCAGATATTGAAATTTAAATTACTTTGATATTCTTTCTAGAAGTCCAGACACAATCTGACAGCAAAATGCAGCAAAGAGAAGATAATACAGTATATGATACACTGTGTACTTTGGGAAAAAGATGCCCATTGATTAGAACAACCATGCACAAAATTTCAATTAACCTCTGTTTTTTTCACAGAGTAAAAAAAATTCTTATTCTGGTAACTATGAAATATCTCTAAAAGTCAATGTCATAGAAACAAACTAACATTATATCATGTAATTTAATACCTTCATTGTGTTCTGTGTCTGCATCATGTCTATCCATTGTTAATCTACAGCAAGTCTTCCTCTTCAGAACATGGGATTTTCACATCTTTCTGTTGAAACTATTTGCCTTTCACCATTAATAGGCTATAAGTAAGAATTATATTGATGCGCTTACATGGATAGTTGTAAAGTGATACAGTGCATACAAATCAGTTGAAGCAGAAAACACCAGATGCAGGAATTGTTCCTTTGTGGGCTTTCTTTTGTAGAAATTTAGGAAAGTTTTTGTATGACCTTTACAATGTTCCTTAACAAATGCTTTTCTGATTTTATGGCTGATTTTTAAACATATTATACTCAACTATGCAGTGTATGTATTGATGCTGCCAGTGTTATTCCAAATGGAATTAAGTTTAGATTGAACCAATTTACTATTTCTGATTAACTTGAGAATATTGATGAGCAAATGGTTTCAAAGATACAGTACCTATTTAGACAGGCTGAAATATCACATTTGAAAAACTTTGGCTGCATCAATAAAGCTGTAAATAAACAACTGCTAAATAGCAGCGATGTTTAAAATTACTCAAACCGTTTTTTTAAAAAGTTTATACATTTTAAAATTTTAGAAATGTAACAAAAACTAGTACAAGATTAAATGGGTGGATTGCATAATTTTTTCATGTAAATTGCATATTCAAACTCAAAGTTGAACACAGTAATAATCACTGTTTTTTTTAAAGCATTTAAATATTATTAACAGTAGTAATTTATTCTTAAACTGATAGAAAATACATTTTATAGTTTGATTTAATGTTTTTAACTGTGTACTATAAAGTTTGAATTCAAAATTGTGCTAACATTGAGCATGAAGTTTTGTTTATCTAAAGTTCACATATTTTACACAAATTTTTAAAAGCTTTAGAAACAGGTTGACAAAATTGTTTGTGAATCACTTTGAAACAAATTTAAGCAGCTGTACTGTAATTACAGTGTACCTGTTGAGGCTAGTATACAGACAGCAGTCCATCAAGATTCATGTGAGATTTCAAAGAAGAATGAGAGAGGAGGCTGCCTTTAGCCAATTATCTGGCACTGAGAGCAGAAAATTTGTATTATTATAAAAGGCACAAACACTTAATAGGCAAAAGTTGTCAAATAAAGCTGAAGAAAAGTTAGAAAAAATCATTTAATAATGTGAATGCAGAAAAGGTAGTTGAAAAAAAAACCTGTTTCTATTTCAATATGGTGGGATATGAATACCTTACAAACTTGCAGATTCTATCCATTTTCAAATCAAATAAAATTGAAAAATCATAAATTTGCAAGGGATCTCGATGGCTATGAAAATGATAGAGTACAGACCAATAGAAAGGCCAGAGACTACCCTATTAAATCAACTACAACCACCAACTTTTCCACATCTGATCGGAGAAGAGTATGTACCCCTCTTAAATAAAGGCACATGGGAAATAATAGGACTAGATCTACCAATTAGGAGAAAAGAGTTAGATTAGTGAGTGGTTCATCCCGCACTAATGCCAATAAAGATTTCTTATCCAGGGACAAGAGACTGAGACACTATTATCATCTCAACCCATTCGGATCCCTAAACTTATATACCCCAAAGAAACAAAGAGACCTATGGGTAAATTTACAAAAGTGAGAGATGTTGCCCATAGCAACCAATCAGATTCTAGCTATTATCTTCTAGAAGGTGCTAGTTAAATGTTAAATAGAATCTGATTGGTTGCTATGGGCAACATCTCCACTTCTAAAAACTCTCACTTTAGTAAATATACCCCATAGAGGGAGAAGAGGATAGAAAAAGGAGATTGTAAAAGACAATGAAGCAGGCATCTTCAATCAATCTAATAGGAAGCTGACAGAAAAAGGAAGTTTTGAAGAAAGGGATGAGTTTTGCACCAAATTAGGAACCAAATATGTTTTATTTAATCCTTGATCTAAATAAATTTACTAGGTCACTTTGTAGGAAGCATTATTTTAATAGCAAGTCCTCAGCTCCCTATTGTATTAGATGGAGAGGTTCAGGGTAAAAAAAAATCAATATTTAAGAACAAAACACATTTTTTTCCACTGTAACATAAAAGTGCCGCTATTACTATATTCTATATGCAGACAGAGGATTTTAAGAAATTACACCATCCAAATGAGGAAAAATGGGGAGGAGGAAACCTGATCAAGTGGGAATGCAGTGCTTTGAAGAACTTGAGGGAAGATATGTCAGTACTAATCAAGCCTGCAGACAAAGGGGTAGTATTGTCTTCCAGAATGGGGATGACTATGTTGCCGAGGCACATAGGCAATTGGATGATGGACAGTTTTACATTGTACTGGATGGCAACCCCACCCTTAAATATCAGTCACAACTCAAAAGTATGTTAGATGAAGCAGTAGAAGGAAGCATCACTAGAGAAGAGGCACAATTTTTATTTTTTTTACACATTATCACACCTATTTATTATCAGCTCCCAAAAATTCACAAAACAGTGATAGTACCCCCTGGGATACCTATTATTTTGGATATGGGTTCACTCACTTTCTAATTTATCACATTTTATAGATACTCATGTGCAGGGTCACGTCACCAATCTAAAATTTTATATCAAAGACACTACTCACATATTACAGAAAATGTTAGGGCTTCAGTGGACTCCAGGGTGGGGTTTCCTCACCCTGGATTTACAAACTCTGAATACACACATATTCCTAACACTGAAGGTGTGGAGGCAGTCACATTTGATCTAAACCAAGATGTTAATCCAGCAGTTGGACAATGTGACCTTGTATTGACTGCCATATTATTATTTTAATGCAGAATTATTTTCTGTTTGAATCCATGTATTGTTTACATACACTGGGGATGGCCATGGAAACCAGGTTTTTGACTAGTTATGCCAATCTCTATATGGGCTGCTTCAAAGATCAGTACATTTGGAGTTGCCCATATAGAGATAACCTGATCCTCTACGGCCATTATATAAATGATTTGTTTATAACTTGGAATGGGGGTCACAATTTAGCACTTGAATTTGTTACATTTTTGAAAAACAACACATTTAATTTGAAATTCATGAACACTTTTAATTTAGAGCACATACATTTTTGGATATTATCTTCTCTAGCTATGAAAATAACAAATTGATAGCTTCGAATTTCATGAAATCAGTGGGAGTAGGAAATTATTTACATTACTGCAGTGGTCATTATCGTGCCTGCATAACTAATTGTTAGGATCTGCAGTTAAGCAGATCATATTGCTTGGAGTTCCAGCCTTTGTTGCTACTGAGGCACTGCACTAATTACTGCCTGTCTGTATGAAATGTCAGGTGCACTAATTGATTATCCTCTCTGGACACAGCCCAGGTGCACAGTAGTCTGTCACTAAGGGAGACTTGCTTTGATTGGACTCTGTTTCTGTTAAATTCCAGCCAGCCCAGCATTCCATGCCGGTGATAGAAGTTTTTTCGTACTTCCGGTTCCTGTGTCCTGCATGTCAGTCAAGTTCCTGAATCTGTCTAGCTGTGTTTCATGTGTGCCGTTTATTCCATCCAGGTGGCTCCACCTGCATCTCATCCACACGTGCTGCTTGTACCATCTGAGCAGCACGGAGTTCTTCCTACCCCAGAAGCATCTGTCACCATCCAGTGGCTTGTGTCAACCCAGTGGTACCTGTTGCAGTTTAGCATTCCAGGTGCGCAATCCACCACACAGTCACCAGTGTCATCCCGGCGGCACTGGTAGCTAATCTGCATTCCGGGTGCGCAACCTAGCACACTGTAGCCAGTGTCATCCCAGTGGTGCTGGTAGCAGCTCTGTGTTCCAGGTGCACAACGTAGCACACCATTGCCAGTGTCATCCTGGCAGCACTGGTAACAGCTCTGCATTCCAGGTGTGTAACTTAGCACACTGTCACCAGTGTTGTCTCGGTGGCACTGGTAGCAACTCTGGGTTCCAGGTGCGCTATTAAGCACACCATCGCCAGTGTCATCCCAGTGGCAGTGGTAGCAGCCCCACATTATTGTTGCATACCTCACCTGAGTCTCATCAGCCCAAAGGCTGCAATGGTCCTGGGGCCCCAGGTCACTATCAGCCCTCAAGGTTGCTTCAACAACCCAAAGGCTGCTTCACACCATCAGTCCCTTGTCCATGACTATAAAGGCCACAATCAGCCTCCAAGCCTGCTCCAACAGCCCCAAGGCTGCTTCACATCACCAGTCCCTTGGCCTCGACTATAAAGGCCAGAATCAGCCTCCTAGCCTGTTCCAACAGCCCAAAGGTTGCTTCACATCACCAGTCCCTTGGCCATGACTATAAAGGCCACAATCAGCTTCCAAGCCTGCTCCAATAGCCCCAAGGCTGCTTCACATCACCAGTCCCTTGGCCACAAGTATAAAGGCCACAACCAGCCCTCAAAGCTGCTCCTACAGCCCACAGGCTGCATCTCATATTCTATACTTGGCCACAACTAGTCAAATGGCAGAAGTCTTCTAACAACTCTTGTTTGATTAACCATCCAATCCATAACATTATCACCAGCCAAAATAAGTAGGTTAATCATGGAGCCCAGTCAGAATCCAGCACAAATCCTGGCCTCACAGATTCAGGTGTTAACTCAAAAAGTCCAGGAACTCTCCCTCAAAGTTGAGGAGCCATGGTCCGCTCCCCTTCTTGCTACAGTTTGTGAAACCAAACTTCACTTGCCCAATCGCTTTTCTGGAAGCCGTAAAAACTTTGGTAATTTCAAGGATACTTGTAGCTTTACTTTAGACTCAGGCCTCACTCCACTAGTTCCGAAGTCCAGTGAGTCAGGATTATTATTTCCCTTCTGCAGGAGGACCCACAGACCTGGGCATTTGGGCTACCTCCCACTTCTTCTGCACTCCAGACAGTGGATGCCTTCTTTGCTGCCTTGGAACTGCTTTATGACAACCCCAACAAAACAGCTATGGCAGAGGCCTGCCTCCGCTCTCTGAAACAGGAAAGCTGGGCAGTGGAGGATTACTGTACAGAGTTCCGGAAGTGGGCCGTGGACTCTGGATGGAATGATCCTGCAATGCGTAGTCAGTTTCAGTGAGGGCTGTCTGACCAGATCAAGGATGTCCTTGTCCAACATCCCACTACAAGCACCCTGGATGACCTCATGAGTTTGTCTATCCATATAGACCGATGTCTCCGGGAGCGCAGGCTGGAAAGGAACCTGCCATCGCAAGCTCCTCATTCCTCTCTTTGGATTCCAGCCACCGAACTGGGAGCCTACCATCTTCCAGCAGATGGTCTAGATGTTTGTGGAGAGATACATCTGGACCTTTCATCCATCTTTCCAAAAAAAAACCTCTCACGGCCAGATTCCTGTCTCTGCTTTTATTGACAGTGGAGCTGCAGAGAACTTTATGGACCAGTCATTTTTTGAGAAATTGGGTCTTCTTCCTGAACCTCTAGATACTCCATTTATTGTCATTGGTCTGGATGGGAAGAGTCTGTCTTCAGTCCCTGTTACTTTCTGGATACCACCTATTCAGTTGACAGTAGGTGCCTTGCATCAAGAAGAGCTTTAATTTCTTCTCCTCCAGTGTCTGATGGGTCCTATTGTGTTAGGCTTACCATGACTGAAGAAGCACAGCCCGGCACGGGGGAGATTCTCCAGTGGGGTCCTTGTTGTTTTGCCTATTGCCTGTCCCATCCAGTTTGTCTTGCCACTGTCATCTCCTTGGACTCTCCTAAGATAAGTTTTTTCTTAAAAAAAGCTGACATCTTGCCACCTCATTGCCCGGATGTCAGACTTCTAAGGGTAGGCTCTATGCATTATCAATCCCTGTGGATAGGGCAATGCAGTTGTACATTCAAGATGCTCTTGAAAAGGGGTTCATTCGACCATCTAAATCCCCAGTGGGTGCAGGGTTCTTCTTCATTCAGAAGAAGGATGGGTCCCCCCAGCCCTGCATTGACTTTCGTGGCCTGAACAAAATAACAGTGAAGAATGCATACCCTCTGCCTCTGATATCGGTTCTTTTTGATCAATTATGGGAGGCCTCAATCTTCTCCAGGGTTGATTTACGGGGAGCCTATATCCTCATCCGCATCCGCAAAGGAGACAAGTGGAAGACAGCTTTCAACACCCACTCAGGGCATTTCAAGTATTTGGTGATGCCATTTGGTCTGTCCAATGCCCCTGCTGTCTTCCAATATTTTATTAATGAGGTCCTGAGGGAGTTACTGGGGGTTTTTGCTGTGGTATACTTTGATGACATTCTAATTTTTTCTAAGTCCCTGGAGGAACACCGACAACATGTCAGGCAGGTGTTATGAAGACTCCTGGAGAATATTCTTTACACCAAATTGGAGAAATGTGAATTTGAGGTGGAGCAGATCTCCTTCTTGGGTTATGTAATTTCCTCGTCAGGGTTCTCCATGGACCCAAGTAAGGTTGAAGGCGGTTTTAGACTGAGAACAACCCACGTCTCTCAAGGCCATTCAGTGGTTCCTAGGATTCTCTAATTATTACCACCGCTTCATCAAATCATTCTCGACTCTCGTATCTACGATTGTGGAACTTACCAAGAAGGGGGTAGATGTCTGTAATTGGCCTCCCAAAGCTGTGTTGGCTTTCAAACAGCTCAAGTCAGCCTTTGTGGGTGCACCCATTCTTCGTCATCCTGATCCCGACCTCCCTTTTGTGGTGGAGGTAGACACCTTGGAAGTTGGAGTTTTGGCCATTCTTTCTCAGATGGATTTGAAAGACAACTAACTACATCCTTGTGCCTTCTTCTCTAGGAAATTATGTCGTGGCCACTCGTGAGCTTGTGGCTATTAAGTGGGCATTTGAATATTGGTGACACTGTTTAGAGGGGGCTAACCATGTAGTGTCTGTCTTGATGAATCACAAGAATCTGGCATATATTGAGTCTGCCAAAATATTGAATGCCAGGCAGGCACGATGGGCCTTGTTTTTCATGCGGTTTAATTTCAACATTTCTTTTTGGCCTGGGTCTAAGAACATAAAGGCGGAGCACTCTATCCTGAAGCTTCCCCACTGACCGTTGTTCTACAGATAAAGAGGAGACCATCATCCATTCTACTCAGATCCATTCGGCCATAACAAGGACCTTGGCAGACTCTCTCAGACAGCATCAGGCTGAAGCTCCTCCAGAAATGCCTAGAGGGTTAATGTTCATTCCGGTAAGGTTTCACAAGGCAGTCCTTAAGGATTTCCATTTGTCCAAGGCTGGGGGTCATCCAGGTGTTGCCAGGACTCTAGATCTTATGTCTCATTCCATTTGGTGGCAGACCATGTCTCAAAATATCTGTGAGTTTGTGGCGGCTTGCGATGTCTGTGCCAGGAATAAGACTCTCCGTACTGTGCCTACAGGTCTGTTATGTCCATTGTACACACCGCTTAAACCATACACACATCACGATGGACTTTGTGGTGGATCTTCCATCTTCTGCTCACTGTACAGTTATCTGGACCTTTGTCGACAGATTTTCTAAAATGGTGCATTTCGTCCCTCTCGGCAAATTGCCCTCAGCCAAAGAATTGTAAAGTATTTTTGTGCAACATGTCTTCAGAACACATGGACTGCCTTTGGATATCGTTTCTAACTGTGGTACCCAGTTTGTTGCTAGGTTCTGGAGGTGCTTCTGTGCTGATCTTGGTATCAAAGACAGTCTCTCATCAGGATATCATCCACAGTCCAATGGGCAGACAGAGCGGGCCAATCAGTCTTTGGAGCAGTATCTCTGGTGTTTTATTGCTAAATGCCAGAACAATTGGGTGTCCCTCTCACCATTTGCGGAATTTGCCTACAACAATTCTTGCCATTCCACATCTTCTGTGTCCCCATTCTTTTGCAATTTTGGAATTCATCCCAGAAGCAATTCTTTTGAGTCTTAATCAAAGTCAAGTCCTTCATATTCATCTGTTTCCAGATTTTGATCCATCTGGAGGAAAGTGCATCAGTCCCTTTGGCAGGCATCTGGTCATTCCAGGGCAGATAGACATCGTAGGCCTTGTAAGCTGAAGGTAGGGGATTTGGTCTGGCTGTCCACCAGGAATATCAATCTGTGCCAAATGTCACAAAATTGGGTCCCAAGTTCATCGGGCCATTCAGAATTATTGCACAAATTAATCCTGTGGCATTCCGTTTGAAGCTACCTCAGACTCTCGAGATCAATAGTACCTTCCATTGTTCTCACTTTGATTGGACTCTGTCTCTGTTAAATTCCAGCCAGCCCAGCACTCCATGCTGGTGATAGAAGTTTTTTTCGTACTTCCGGTTCCTCTCTCCTGCATGTCAGTCGAGTTCCTGAATCTGTCTAGCTGTGTTTCATGTGTGCCGTTTGTTCCATCCAGGCGGCTCCACCTGGATCTTGTCCACACGTGCTGCTTGTACCATCTGGGCAGCATGGAGCACTTCTTACCCCAGAAGCATTTGTAACCATCCAGTAGCTTGTGTCAACCCGGCGGCACCAGTTGCAATTTGGCATTCCAGGTGCGCAATCTAGCACACCATCGCCAGTGTCATCCCGGTGGCACTGTTAGCTACTCTGCATTCCAGGTGCGCAACCTAGTACACCGTCACCAGTGTCATTCCAGTGGCGCTGGTAGCAGCTCTGCATTCCAGGTGAGCAACTTAGCACACCATCACCAATGTCATCCTGGCGGCACTGGTAGCAACTCTGCATTCCAGGTGCACTATTTTTTTTTAAAACAAATTGTTTTATTTTATTGAAATAAATCGTATAACAGACATAAATCAAATACATTGCTAATCACAAAGTGAATGAAAAACATCCAAACTACATACAAAAAATAGATCGCATAAACATATAAAATAATATAAAAAAATTGTAAAAGAGAAAGAAAAAGAAAAGGAAGGGGAAAAGGCAAGTAGATCAACGGAGACCTGGAGTGTTGATAGACTGTGAATGGAACCACAAAGACCAGATCGCCTGAAATTTGGCAACCCCATTATTTTGTAGGCTGGTAATATATTCCATGGAAGCTATGTAGTTAATCTTTGCTACAAAGGCAGGTAATGTGTGTGGGTTTTGGTCTTTCCAATGCTTGGCAATTAGGGATTTGGCTGCATTGCATATATGTTCAAGCAGTTTGTCTTGAGATTTTGAAATCCCAGGTAACGGAGCATTCAATAGGGCCGTCACCAGATCCAAAGTTATCCCAGTTCCAAGAGCACTGTAAATCAATGAACTAACCTGGTTCCAAAAAGGAAGAATAGAAGGACATGACCACCATGTGTGAAGGAAGGAGCCTTCCCTCCCACATAGTCTACAGCATAATTAGTTGTGGCTGGGAAAATGGCATGAAGTTTGGTGGGGACTAGATACCAACAGAAATAAACTTTGTAACAAGTTTCTCTGATTGAAACACTAATGGAGGCCTTAGCAGTACGCAATCTGATCACATCCCATTGGTTGTCCCCCAAAGCTAAAGGCAATTCTGACTCCCAAGCCAGTTCATGGGGTTCACGTGCCGGGGGTTCAGGGGCCAGAATTGAGTGATAAATTAGAGATATGTTACCATTCTGTCTGATCGAGAATAAACATAACCTTTCAAAAGGAGTAGGCAGGAATAAAGTAAAGGACTTGGTCTGAGAATGGACAAAACTAAGAATTTAAAGTTACTGCAAGTGACATGAGGAGGTCAGGCCATAGTGATCCTGGAGATCCGAAAAGTGGAGGGAGCAAATGCTCCTTTGATATGGGTAAAGCATTCGATACCACAGTTATGCCACACAGCAGCAAATTTATTGTCACAACCCAGGGTGAACAAAGGATGGTTCCAAATCGGGGTCAGGGACAATGGGTACGAAGCCAGATCATAGGAGATTCGAAGCTTATCCCATAAATGTATAGCAAAACCGAAAAGGCTAAGGCTGGTCTGCATGATCTCAGGAGCCATACCAGAGAGCTAACAGACCCTTTCTGAATTAAAGAGTTCTCAATATCTATCCACTTCTTAAGCCCTGATACAGAATGTCATGATACGATATGATTGAGTTGACATGCTGAATAATAGGATTGCAAAATGGGGAGACCCATACCACCCGAGACTGCACTCTTAGCTAAGATAGATGAATACGGGGTTTGTGTCCAGCCCATATGAACTTATTGCATACCTTCTGCAAGGAAGCAAGAGTCGAACAAGGACCAGCTACTGGAAGGGTTTGAAATAGGTACATTAAGCAGGGAAGGAGATTCATTTTAATTGTATTAATCCTGCCAATCCACGAAATATACAACTTAGTCCACCTGTCTAGGTCTTGCATAAGTGTCTTGATAAGAGGAACATAATTGCTTTAAAGAGGGAAGAATAAGTTTTGGAAATATACACTCCTAAGTATTTTATGGCTAGAGGTCTCCAAAGGAATTGAAATTTGGTGGACAAAGTTGCCTGGATTCGGGGGGGGGGAACATTTAGAGCGAGATCTTCCAATTTTGAATGGTTGATTTTGTAACATACAGCAACAATTCTGTTTTGAGATTGGGGAGAGATACTAGTCAGTTAGACAGTGTTAAAAGAACATCATCTGCGAAAAGTGACAGTTTTTATTGCTCACTTCCTATTGTGATCCCTCCAATGTTCAAATTAGCCCTAATACGTGCCGCCAATGGTTCTATGAATAAGGCAAAAAGTAATGGAGAGAGTGGCAAGCCTTGTCTCGTGCCATTAGACAGAGTAAAGCTTGGAGAGCAAAGGCCATTAGTCATAACTGATGATAAGGGGTTAGAATATAGAGCTTTGATTGCAGACAAAAAATTACCCTGAAAACCAAATGAGGACAGCATCGAAATTAAAAAAGGCCAGGAGATGCAATCGAATGCCTTTTCTGCATCGAGGGCCAGGACAACCGAAGAGAGTTTAGTAGAGTTTATATGGTGAATTATATCAATAGTCCTTCTCGTGTTGTCCGAAGCCTGTCGACACAGAACAAAGCCCACCTGATCAGGGTCCACTATAGAGGATAGGATAGCATTCAATCTGTTCACCAAAATTTTGGCAAATAATTTAAGGTCAGTATTTAGTAAGGAAATAGGCCTATAATTAGCACAGAGGGCAGGATCCTTATCTGGTTTCGTGATAACTACAATCTGAGAAATCGTCGATTCAGAATTAAATGAGGCTACGTGCATTATTTTGTTAAATAATTGAATCATGTGGGGCATAAGTTGAGGGGCAAATGATTTATAGTACGCCATCGGGAACCCATCAGTTCCTGGTGTTTTGGATGGTTTTGAGATTTAATAGCGGATTCTAACTCGTCTAGCAAGATATCTTCGTTAAGCATTTGACAAGCCACGAAATAAATTTTTGGCAGGTTACAAGAGTCTAAATATTCCTGACATTCCTTTATATGAGCAAGTGGGTCAACAGGGGAGGGTAAATTATATAACACTTCGTAGTACTTGAGAAAAACATCATTAATATGTTTGGGATCGTAAATCGTCTTACCATTACGATCTCTGATGGAAGAAATAGCCTGTGAAGCCTGTTTTGCACTGAGTTTATTAGCCAGTAATGTGTGGGCTTTATTACCTTTATAAAAAAATATTTGGTTGGTCTAATGTAAAGAACTTTCAATTTTCTCAGCTTGAATACATTGTAGCTTAGCACGTGCCTGAGATAGTTGTGAAAGAATTTTTTTTGATAGAGTACATTTATGTTCCCTATCCAAATTCACTATAGTAGTCATCAAAGAGTTAACACGGTGTTCCTGTTCTCTTTTTATATGGGAAGCATATTGAATCATAGCTCCTCATACGACAGCCTTATGGGCCTCCCATATCGTGGACATGCTACAGTCAGCATGAGGATTCAGGGCAAAATAATCCTGAATATTATTTTTAATGTGTTCCTTAAATTGAGGAATTTTCAGCAATGTTTCATTCAATCTCCAGGAAGATCTGCTTCTAGCAAGTCAAAGGATACTATTAAGATTGAATGGTCAGACCATGGATTCGGGGCAATAGAGGAGCTGTGAGCTGTTTGTGATAGGGTGGCACAACATAAGAAGAGGTATATACGAGAATAAACGTCATGAGGGTGTGAATAAAAAGTACAGTCTCGGGTGGTGGGATTAATGGAGCACCAAATATCAAACAGACCCGCTTCTGTCATACATCTGGAGTGCAGAAGAATTCGGTTCCGCACCTCTATGCAAAGAAAGGCCTGATGTATCCAAATGTGGGGCAATGACTGAATTAAAGTCACCACCTACTAGTGTTTTTCCCCGTGTATAAAGATACAATTCGCGGAAAAAAATTACGAAAAAACGGGATTGGCCAGTATTAGGGGCATACAGGTTAGCAAGCGTGACCTCCTCATGTCCAATCTTACCACGTACCATAATATATCTACCATCAGTATCAGATTTTGGGTCCTGCAGTTGGAACAGGAGGGAACTTCGGATAAGAATTGCCACCCCGTTACATTTGGAAATATGATTAGAGTACCAAACATTGGGGAATATTTTTGATGAGAGTAAGGGATGGGAATCTTTTAGGTGAGTTTCCTGTAAAAAAATTATGTCCCCACATAATTTCTTAAGGGTCAAATGAAGGTGAGAATGCTTCTGGGGAGTATTTAGGCCTTTGGCATTGATAGAAAGACAGGTGATGGGCATTGTGGTAAATAAAAAGGGTTGCTACACAATAAAGCAACACTGCAAACTCTGCTGCCTTAAGGGTGAAAAAAATAAAACTTAACAAAATTAGCATACTAATAAGTGGCAAGGGTCACCCAGTGTACCAGGAGACCTGCCACTAAGGTTGAGCTCCACAATAAAAAGGAAGCTCACTGGCAGGATCAAAAATAATAACTGACTATGGGCTCACTATGAGACCTGTACGGAACTAAAATACAATGATCCCTAAAATTGGGGGGGGGTGAGGTGGCCGGAGGAAAACCTACCAAAACCAACCCAGAGCTAGATCCTACATAGAATCAAACATTACAAAGTAATAAACATTAGACCAATAGGGAAAAATAAAACTAATCAATAACCAAAAAAAAATTAAAAAAATTAAATTTTTAAGAAAGTTGCATAGAACAATAAAATAAATCAAAATAAAAAACCATTATGGTACATAACATAGGATAGTATCTGATAATTCAAATATGGATATACTGGGGATGGCCATAGAAAATCTGCCATATTAAAAACAATAATAAATCAGTAATGAGGTTACCTGAGGTGTACAAGATAATAACAGTAATACCAATATAACATGAACATATAATGCATGGATTACTTATCAAACCCGGATCAGGAACTCATCAGGTATGAGAGGAGGCATCAAATCCTTCAGGACAAGTACCAGGGGAGGGAGTAAGGTGAAGTTTATGGAGTAACTGCATTCCTTCTTCCACAGAACAAAAAGTTTATGAAAGTGACCCTCAATATCCACTGATAGGTGGAAGGGGAATCCCCATCTGTATTTATAACCGTTGTCCCTGAGTGCAGTAGTGACCGCATGAAGGTCCCGTCTTTTTGCAATGGTGGAAGGTGCTAAGTCCTGAAAGATCTGTAAATGAGAGCCTTCAAACAGGGTTGAGATGGGTATACTGGATGCCATTGTAATTTGGTTTTTGGTCTTAAAAGATAGAAATTTTAAGAACCACATCACGGGGTGGGTAAGAATCCTTAAGTGTAGGACGCAATGCTCGATGGGCCCGTTCCAGCTGGATGGAATCCCCTGTCAACGATGGCACCAGCGAGACAAATAATCTCTTAAAATATGAGTCCAGTTCAGATGCATTCATTGATTCAGGGATGTTGCGAATGCGCAGATTGTTCCTCCTCTCTCGGTTCTCAAGATCCTCTGTTTTATCACGAAGAAAGTTCAGCTCATTTTGTAAATAATCCATATCTCGACCAACCAGCTCTTGAAATTCCTGATGTTTGTCCTGACAAGATTCCAAAGATGAGGTACGAGTATCCAAGGCCGCTAAATCAGATTTGAGTTTTCCAATGGCTGTTTGAAGGGCAGATGTGAAAGAGGATTTAATCATAGCCTGAAGAGACTGAATATCTTCTTTGGTGGAAGGAGCTGATCCAGGATCCATCACTGAGGGTGGTGTGCAAGAAATAGCTGAAGTGACAGAGGGTTGTTTGTCTCGCTGAGAGAAGTGTTGTGTAATATCTTGTATGCCACTTTTGTTGGCTCTGGTACTCGCTCAGCTCATAGTATCCTATAAAAAAGATATCAGTGTAGGGAAAAACTACTAAAAAAGAAATAAAAAAATTGGTCATGCTAACATCTCCGGGATAGGAATAGCGGTAGATAAATTGTCACATCACATTTAGTATAATTAAAACAGGAAGTCCAAAATATATCTTGTAGGCCAGGGATGGGGGGAGTCAATGCCCCATCAGTAACAGAAACACCTCAGCAGAAACTGATATAGCTAACTGGAGAGTGATTTGTCACTCTGCACAGGGTTACCAGGAAAAAATGCAGTAACAGGCTAGCAGCAGAAGTAATCACAGGGCTGTAGTGTGAAGCAGTTATATGACACAGGCTTCTCAACTTTTCCTAGTACCACAGGGATGGCCACAGGTCACCACATAAAATAGAAATTAGAGTCGGATCACTCTGAAATGGAACCGCAGCACCACTGCTGCTCAAAGTCCAGGGACCAGGTGCCACCTGGAGGCCCAGTGGAGATACCGGCAATGACTACTGTAGATCAGGCTCTGAAACCCTGCAGGGGTGTTGTAATAGCCTGTTTAGTGAGAAGCTGTGGTCCAGAGGCTCACTCGAATCCCGGGGTCAGAAGCCGCATGGATACCACGTGGGACGGCAGGCCCTTGGAGGACGCGGCAAACTCCGGGAGCTCCGCCGGGCTTATCGCAGGAGCTCCATTGCAGGTGTTTCAGGGTGCTTGTACAGATGTCCGGAGCACCAAGCAGGAAGGCAAATTCTGGAGCCTCAGTCAGGTAAGATGCCAGACAGGGACCGCCGCCAGCCGGCACGGAGCTCAGACTCCAACTCGAGGTTGAGGATCAGGAGCCGCGTGTAGGCCTCTGGAGGGTGAGAGTAGTTGTCGGGCACTACTAGCCAATGGAGCTCCGACAGCAGCGTCCCAGGGCTATTCAGAACCCCTATGGCAGAGATGGGCTCCAGTGCAGGGATAGGGCAAGTTGGAGTCCCCCAATCACCTGGAGCTCATGTTAGGTGCAACTGCACCGATGGACCTCCAAACCACACCCCCTCCAGGTGCACTTTTCAGCACAATGTCACCAGTGTCATCCCGGTGGCAATGGTAGCAGCCCCACGTTCTTGTTGCATACTTCACCTGAGTCTCATCAGCCCAAAGCTGCAATGGTCCTATGGCCCCAGGTCACTTTCAGCCCTCAAGGCTGCTTCAACAGCCCAAAGGCTGCTTCACACCATCAGTCCCTTGGCCATGACTATAAAGGCCACAATCAGCCTCCTAGCCTGGTCCAACAGCAACAAGGCTGCTTCATATCACCAGCCCCTTGGCCACAACTATAAAGGCCACAATCAGCCTCCAAGCCTCCTCCAACAGCCCCAAGGCTGCTTCACATCACCAGTCCCTTGGCCACGACTATAAAGGCCACAACCAGCCCTCAAGGCTGCTCCTACAGCTCACAGGCTGCATCTCATATTCTATACTTGGCCACAACTAGTCAACTGGCAGCAACCTTCTGACAACTCTTGTCTGATTAACCATCCAATCCATAACACTAATATACTGAAGAACCAACTTCTTTGTTTGAGATGAAATTGTGAGCTAGATGAGGTGAGGAATTTGTAAGGCAAATGGAATATATGTTCAATGATTTCAGGATGCGAGGCTACCAAGAAGAGCTTATGTCCAGGTGTTATCCAGACCCCAAATATTGGGGGAACAAGGCCCAGAATTTAAAGAGGGTACCAGCTAAAAAGATACATGTGGTACACACACAAAAATAAATCAATATCAGCAAAGGGGGATTTTATTCCTTTTATATAAAAATTTTATATAAACTCAGGAAAAATAAAATGAATAATTAAGTCCAATTACGATATACTAAAACAGGATCCCATTTTATCTAAATGTATTCAAGATATCTTTAAGAAATATCAGAACATCAAAAATATATTAGCTCCAAGCAAACTTAAACTGTAAAAAATATGTAACACCAAAGACATGGATAGTGTCTAGACCTCCAGGATGTTTTAGATGCAACAAACAAATTTGCCTTACATGTAAATATATTCAAAACAAACAGTTTAGTATTACCTCAGGCTCCAATAACCATATATTTCCCATTAAACAGTTTTTGAACTGCGAATCTACCAACTGTATGTATGTTCTGGAATATACTTGTACATTGCAGTACATGGAAAGGACACCTAGATTTATTAAAGTGAAATTCAGAGAGCATAGAATGAACATCATTAGGAAAATACAGAATCACAGTGTATCTAGGTATTTATCCTTAGTACACGGGAGAAACCCCAAAGGTTTAAAATCAATGGAAGAATTTGAGGGAACCAGGAAAGGATGAGATAGGTGTAGACACTTATGCATAGGAGAGTCATCATGGATATTTTTATTGGACACATTTTACCCGAAGGGTCTGAACTTAGCTCTAGACTACACATGTTTAGATTGATGTAACTTTAGGGTTATATTTGGGAGGCATGAAAGTTTGTTCTTTGTAAGTTGATGTTCATTACTATAAGATTTGGGCTGGGGTATCACCCATGGAACACCTCTCCCTTTGTTCCCATTCTTCTCCAATAGCACCCTATATTACAGTCCACAATACCCATGTGGTCTAGTGAATCTGATGTCAGTAGTTTTTAGAATATATGTAGAAATACTCCAATGTACAAGTCATTAAACATTGACTCAATAGCACACAAACTCTGTATATATTTGGGAATAACTATACAATAGTGTAAATGTATAGGGACCTACTACAAATTCATGATAGAAATCACAACTTGCTTTTATTAGGATTACTTAGTGTAATTTAGCTAAAATCATAGCATAATATTTATTAAATTTGCTTTGTTTTGTTTTGTGTCATTTTATTTGACTTTATTTTATATTTTATTTTATTACATGATTTTGATCTATGTTTTTCTCTTGACTTTCTTCCGTACAATAACATGGAATTTCAAAATTCAAAATACAATTAAGTTGAATCCAATGTAAAGAAACAAAAAATAGTGAATTTAAATGTCAAAATTAACAAATAAAAAAGAAAAGATCTATATTGCAACTAGCGAATAATTTACAAATGAATGAATACATTTGTGATTTAGCTTAAATAAGTATATAGAAATCATAAAAGAACATTTAATTGAATAAATCACATGTGATTTAGAACATGTATAAATCCTTTTTAGCATATATTTATATGTATTATAGCTATCTAAGGGCCTGATTCAGACCCACTCGCGAGCGGCTGTCCGCTCGCAAGTGGGTCGATGTTATGGACTGAGCATGCGCACGACGGAGGGAGCTCCGTCGTGCGCATGCGCCAGACGCGACGAGCGATGGAAAGTCCTTCGCTCGTTGTGTCCGATCAAAGGGGGCGTGCTGTCAATGTTGATTGACAGCACGCCCCCTTTGGTGGGCGTGCCGGGGGCGTGCCTCCCTGAGGGGGGCGTTCCCACGGGAACGCCTCCCGTCTAAAGCCGGCCCACTGACATCACTAGTGATGTCAGTGGGAGTGATTTTGGCTCTGATAGAGCCAAAATCACTCCGGAGCTTGCGGTTGAAAACCTCAACCGCAGGCTCCGGCTCGCAATTTCGATGGTCGCGATGGTCTCGACCATCGCGGCCATCACAATGCACGCTCGTATAGCCTGTGGGTGGTGACCCACAGCTATACGAGCGTCCAGGAGGACGCTCCATGAAAATGGAGCCCGGCCCTCATTCAGAGCGTGCGCTCTGCTCAGAGCATACGGCTCTGAATGAGGGCCTAAATGGCTTCTCTAAACCAGTGCTTTGTAAATACCTATTATGTAGCAATCTAATTCATTCCAACTGTGGGATATTAACTAATCAGGATCTCAATATAAAGGGAGGATTCTGGCTAGGTACCCCTAGCTTGAAAAAGCTCCCAGAGAGGAGCAAAAAGCATTGAAGGAGCTAACCTCCATTAACTATTGCTGCTATATGTACTTATACTGTGCTTTCATCTGATTGCAGCTTATTACCCATTGAGAGATTTCTTTGTGTATTGAATTGGATACATGTAACACAGAGTAACACAGTGTGAAGATTTGTATCAAAGGGGAGCAACCCTCAGAGTGCAAGCGGTCATGCTGCAGGTACTGTGTGCCATGACCTCTGTTCAAATAAGGAGATTGGATGTGTACTGGAAAGGAGCATGGACAGCGCACAATTGGCAAAACCAAAGGAGCTGTATGCCGTGATCTCCATACATACGGAGAGACCGGTCAAGCTGCAGGAACTGTGTGCCACAACCATGGGTGTTTCTAGAGAGGAGGGGGCCCGTGTGCAGTCTCCGACATGGGCCCCCTCCTTTCTGCCCAGCAGTCGGTAGCACACTGAGCTGTGCGTGGCCAGCACCAGAGTTATAGACTCTGGGCACTAGAGTGTGCCCAGAGTCTATAATGAATGCACAGGTCACCGGGAAAATTGCTGCAGCGGCCAATTTCCCTGTACCGCGCATGCGCAACCAATGGGAAAATGGCCGCTGCGGCCATTTTCCAGTCGTTTCACAGCACCGGACCCCTGCGCCAACGTGGGACTCCGGAGAGGTAAGTAATATTATGGGTGCAGGGTGTGTGGTGTGGGGCCCCCCTGGACCCAGGGGCCAATGTTCCCCACACACCCTGCACCCATTATAGATACGCCCCTGGCCGCAACCCCTGTCATGAGGAGATCGGAGGTTTACTGGAGGGGAGCATGGCTATCGTGCAAGTGGCAGCAATGAAAGAACTTCAATTTATTTGCTGCAGAATTGACTGATTTGATTTGGTTCAACTGTAGTGGTTTTCTGCACTTGAACAGCAAACTTCAAACTTGTACCATAGTCAAGAACCTCCAGGTTCTCAAAGACTTTAAATTAAACTATATAATGTTGACTATTGGAGCTTAAATGGCTACATTTAACAGTATTTTTATCAGCTCTTTATTCAAATAGAGAATATATCTGTATTTGAATATTTACATTTTAAGAATATTTGCACATTTTCAGGTTTTAAAAGATGTTTCAATATACACATTTTATAAAACTCAAGCATCTTTGCTTTCAAGTTTTCTATACATATTTTACTGTGCACCCCCCTCCACTCAACTAACATGAATAATGCAATTTAAATATCTAGGATTCCAATACCAGGAAACTTCTAGTCAGGAACAAAGAAGCTGAATGTATTTACAGAAGCACAAATTTGTAGACTACTGGATGAATGGAATACATTTTTGTGTCATTGATTTGTCCTGTATTCTAATCTTTCTATACAGTATATCATTAAGACAGGTTGACACCGTTTTCCTCTATATCAAAATGGTCTGTAATGAATTACAATCCTGTTCCACTTGTTAGTATAATTAGTGCCATAATCCAGTGATCTCTCTGCATGCTTAACACCATAGTTTAATGTGAAATTACTTCTGAACACATCTGCTGACAATTATTAATATGAAGTGGCAATCTGTCATAGAACTAAGTTCTCCATGGGTTCCTCTCAGCATCTACTGTGAAGCTAACACATTTTTATTTTGAAAGTGCTTGAAAGTGTCTTAAATTGTGCATTTTTTTCCAAAGTTTTTGAATGTTTTATAAAAATGTTTACTAAGATGCGAAAATAATAAAACACTGAGAATTTGCTCTAATAAAGATAATTTCATAGTGACTCAACATGGTCAAGAGGCTGGTTTAGTGCTGCAGCACCAGCTTTTGTGCCCTGCACACATTAACTTCATACCTCAATGTGCAATGCTATTCTCCATCTATTCAGAAAGTTTTGCAAGTATGTTGTATTTTGGTTCCATGCCTTTGCGTGTGGATGGGATTAAAATGTACAAAATCTAGCCCTGTGAACTGCCAAATTTCAGTTTATACCTCTCTCTTCGTTAAATGCAATTCAGATTTTCTTCAAATTAAGTATTCATTTTAATCTCATTAAGCCATCATTCCATTTGTGAAAGAGAAGGGACACCAAGGCTGCTATTATTTCAAAAGTTCTAATTTATTTCAAAACTGTGCTCCATGTTCTATCTTCTATACCTACTATTCAATGTCCAAATAGTACATCATTGACAGAAGTGGTTACCTCACCATGTTCAAGTTAAAGTCAAGACCCCTTGATTTAAAGGACTTGTTCCACTGTAAAAGTGGTGTATAACTTTAAGTTCTTAGTATAGTGTATCCACACTGTGAATCTGTAATGTAATATACTATGCTGAGAAGATATGAACATGAAAGTATAATTACTGCAGAGTTTATGATGAGTTCCAAATCTCTTATTATTTGTTAACAAATGTCCAGAGACAGCCAGGGGTACTTAGAGCCAAGACCAGCTTGTCTTATGATCAACAAAGTTAATATGTACACAAATTTGTATCCAGTTGATTGTGGTATCCTGTTTCCTACCATTTGCTATGTGTTTTACAATCTCTTGCGCTTTGATCCCAAAGGAATATTGGAATGATAAATAGGTGTACATTCTGGGTTTTGTGAGAATCTGAATGACTTTTTTACCCAGCAAAATGCATATAGCGATTACTTGCATCTGGTCATCTATTTGATGTGACTCCTGAATTGCCTGGAAGGATCTCCACTTACTTTTGGACTTTGCATGCTCTATTTGGACCCACCAATACAGCTACAAATGGACTATACACACAGCCCTATCATTTGGGTACTCCACGCTAAAGGACTGTATGAACTCTCTGACCACTCTGTAATTATTTGCTGTTTTTTGGATCTTATGAGAGACATTTTCAAGCAAGTCCTTATTTGAATTTCAATTTGCTTTTTCAGGAGTAGCATTAGTGATTTATTATAATATAATGACCATATATTGAGCTCCTATTAATGTGACACTGTATATGTTTTAATAAATGTATTTGTTATTACACTTGTACATTTTTCAAAGTATTTAACCTTTTACAATAATTTTTAGTGAGCGCAGGTATTTACACTTTAATTCTAGTCTGCTGACATTTCTGAGGCTGACAACCTCTCGCCACCTGCCACGTGACAGCGCACTTGGTTTTTATTGCAAGGTTTGAAGGTTTTGAGGACTCTGTACCTCTTGTGTACTGTAGGCACCTCCTCTTGAGCCTCTGGTTGTGCCTCAGTGGTGGCTTGCCACCTCACTGTTGCTAGACGAACAAAATAATATTTTATTATACATATTGAACTTTTTTTTGCCTATTTGTTATATATTTAATTTCTAAAACTCCAAATGTTTAAAAACCTATATAGCAAAAAACTTGAGGCTTCTTTCCTGCACATCTGGTGGAACACACCTAGACTTTGAATGCTTTGGAGTGTTGTATTTTCCCTGCCTTTGTTCTCCTTGATCTGAAAATACCATTTGTAACTAAATATTTGTTGCTCCCACTTCTGGTCCATGACATTTCCAAGCAGTCCCTCAAGTTATTTAGATGCGTCATGCATTCTGAAACACATCAAATTGCTGCCTTCTTAAAGCCACCTCTCCCTCCTTTCACTTCAGTCTGTAGCTGTGCTTGCATATGTACAATATGGAGTATATGATGAGCTCTTCTTTTGGGGTCCTGTTATTGTAGCTACTCTCTAATATTGGTCATCTAAGCACTTACCCTCATGATCTACCCCCTATCTTCCATCCCAGACCCTATACTTTACTTCTACCAGCCACCGCAATCCCCAGTTTGTTTGTAAAATTTGCATCACAAGCTTTTGATTACACCCAAATTTTCAATAAACTGTTTAAAAAAAATTGGTGGGCCATCTCATACAAAAACTTAGCTGGGATCTTGGATAGCAAAAGGTTTACTTCTTTCACGTATGGTGATATAATTTGTTTTGATTTTATTAAGCTCAACACTAGGGGCATACCTATAATGGGTGCAGGGTGTGTGGTGCAAACAGGCGCCTGGGCCCAGGAAGGGCCCACACCTCACACCCTGCACCCATATATTCTAATACTTCTCCGAAGTCCCACATCGGGTGTCGCAGCCCTGCACAAAACACCTGGAAAATGTCCGCCGCAGCCATTTTCCCCGCATTTTGCTCATGCGCAGTGGGGATATCACAAGGAAAATGGTGGCCGCACCATTTTCCCGGTGACCTGCAATGCACAGTAGACTCTGGGCACAGACTAGTGCCCAGAGTCTAATGCTGTGGTCAGTCCACTGCTGGCCGCCAGGGAGAGAGGAGGGGGCCCCGGATGGGGAATGAACACAGGCCCCCTCCTCTATTAATACTCCCTACTCAACACACAAATGTGAGTTGGCATTTTTAATACTAAACATTGGCTTCAGTCTCAAGACTTTCTCACAAATGATATATCTTTTGTTAAATACAGTACAGTACATGGAATTCAGAGTTAAAGATCTCCTCCAAAAATAGTGTAGCAGTAAAGGATTTAATGGGTATGGAAAATGTGATACATGTTACAGAAAGGGTGTTGGCTAAAAGTAGAATCTACTTTAAGTGATTATTTCTTTAGGATGGCAATAATTTACATGCTGGAAAGAAATAAGATGAAAAGAGTTAATGTCATGTTAGGTGAGAAATCAGAACTGAAGACACAGCTATCTTGATTTCAGGGCATATCATCAAGAGGTGAGTATTATGACAGCATTTCATTATGGAAAGTGTCAATCTTAAAGTGACTAGCAAGATATGTGAGATAAGTGCTGCCTGTTTGACAGAGCTGAAGTAAAAACTTAAGATAACGAAATAAATATTTATTATTATTATTATTATTATTATTATTATTATTATTATTGTGCAAATAGGATATGTGAGCTGAGAAGTACATTAGACAATACATTATGATGTAAGACATTTGTAGAACATCATGATTTCCTTTAGTAATGTTTAGTTAACTTGAGATACTGTATTGGAGGGAACATGATGGTGTGCAGTTTGCAAACCACCACCATTTAGATTATGTTTTCAGATCCAAACCATGGGAAATTAAAGGGTTTCAAATTAAACTGCATCCAATATATAGCAACTTTAGAACACCCAAATGGCAAGTGCTTTAGACAGGTAAAACCATTAACACTAATTATACAATACTATTATGTTAAACTAAAGAGATACATATGTGACAACAGTAAATTTTAATATCAAATATAAAATAGGATGTTTATGTGTTCAAAATAATAAGAGACAGACAATTCCGCTTGATCACTGTTCACACCTAACAGGTTTAGGTCTGGAAATCCTGAACTTATTGCCTGTCTTATCTCTTTAACATATAAAGGTGGGTACACACCTGACAGATAAATCTGCAGATCGAGTGATGGGAGGCGGGACCCGGCAACCGGTGGACATATCTGACCATCGACTGTGCAGCACAGCCAATGCGATATGTCGGTGAACGCCGACATTCACCGGCATATCGCGGGTACACACTGGCCGACGGGCAGCAGATTCATTGGCCGATCAATTGATCGGACAATGTATCTGTCAGTGTGTACCCAGCTTTAGACACAGCAAGGACATGTTTGTGTGTCAAAGTGAATAGTTTCAAGGAGTACTGAAACAATTCCTTCACTCGACTTGTTGCTACTTATGCTATGTAGCTATGCTTTTGTTGTCCATTCTGTATGTTTTTTTATGCTCTAATATCCTGTTATACCACTTTGAGACATACATTCCCAGCTTCAACCTGACTTGGACCTGGGACACCGAGCACGGGTTGAAGCCAGGCTACCCTTTCACACCGGGTCGTCACCCTTCACACTGGACCCGGGTCTTGGAGTGTCCCAGTTCTGCTGGTAATCAGTGGGTGCTTGGAGTTTAACTAATCTCCAAGTGCCACTGTCCCCGGTCAATCAGATTGTTTTAGGTGTGACCCAGGTTGTCAAGTCCCGGGTTGCACATTTCACCATTGAGCTCGGTTGTTGACGCGGATTGCAAGTCCTGGGAAAAACCCTGCTAGCGAGCAGGGTCACATACCCAGGACTGTCAACCCGGGTCGCACCTTTCAGACATATGTCAGACCCGGGTTGATGTGCATTCATATGCAAAAACCCGGACAGAAAGGGGTATTAGTGCTTATTATTTATACCATGTAAACTACTGTATATACTTTGTGGCACAATATAAATAAAAGCTAAGAGATTCACTATTTTAGATGGGGTCATTAACATCAGTTTAGGAGCAAAAATAGGCTAATAGTAAGAAATGTCGGAGAATGTGAATTTAAAAATATCTGGATGTAGCACAGTTAGCGGTAGAAAAAAGGTATCAAATGAAATGTACCAAGTGAAATAGCTTGGTAACTATAACAATCAAGAACAAACATTGCAAAAATACCTCAGGTAACAATTAAGAAAGTCAAATCAAGTTCAGGAAAGAATAAGATGCTCTTTAAAATTCAGTTGTTTGCAGCTTGATGCTTCTTTGACTGACATAGAGTTAGATAAAAGTTCTAGCAATGTGATTCACTGTTGTTAAATTATCACTAATTCTTAGAGGGTATTTTAGAGCTGGTATATACAGGTAAATAATAAACTAATACATATGATATATTATCAACCTTTGCTT
The DNA here is from genome assembly GCA_031769625.1 of Taudactylus pleione. Lineage (NCBI taxonomy): Eukaryota > Metazoa > Chordata > Amphibia > Anura > Myobatrachidae > Taudactylus > Taudactylus pleione. The sequence goes on along the minus strand of JAUIMM010000169.1, from coordinate 1,891,486 downwards.
GACTTAAACAGTGAATCTTGCTACCTGCCCTGAGGGTCCCTGATTCAGAGGTGCATACTATTGCAGCCGCTACTGTCCTTTGTACAGAGATATACACCAGATGTGGCACTTATCCACTGCTGCATGTATTTAGTTGTCCCAACGGATGAATTGGTCGCACCATCAAAGATTACACCAGCCCGATGGAGGCACAGACTATACATCTGAACATGGCCATCTGTGTCAGTGCAACTGCACCTTGAGATGCATTTGTTGACCATGATACGCCCACGTTTGGCTAGCAACCCACTTGCTACCACCCAGAAATGCAACCAAAATTACGTCCACATTTTTTCTGCATCTCCCGGCTGTAATCACTAAGATGCATGTGCAGTGCTACTCTGACGCATGTGCAGATGGAAAACATTGGCTGCTTGCATGCGGCATTGACACTGCATGAACCTCTGAATCAGGCCAAGGGATGAGCGAATTTAAGGTGGATAAATAAAGACAGAAAATTTTACTAAATATTAGACAATTTTCTGACTAAGCTGAGCTAAATTTACTAAGCAGTGATTTTGCTGTCAGTTGCAAGCCAAAGGACACCACCAGCGGATTACAATCTAAAAAAGCAGTGTTTTCTAACTATCGGATTTCAGTGTCATTAGAAATCTGCCAGCGATCGCCATAGTTTTTTGCTGTTTTAAAGTCCATCGATTTGCCATCTCCAATAGAATATGCTGTCGAATTGAACTTTAGTTCTGGCTTGGTCTTAATGAGCAGATCAAGGACTAACTTGTGCAGTACCCTGTGCCCATCTTATGCAGCTTGCCATTTTGATTGATCGCCAAATAAGGGAGCAAAAAATGGAGAAGGAGCTACCATTACTACCCCCTCATTTGGTAGCTGATGGACCAGCAGCAGAGCAAGAGGAACCCATGCAAGTCAGTGCATTTTGATTGTCTGCTGAAAAAAAGCTCAGGAGGCAGATCCTGGGTCTTTACCTCTATTGTGGTAGTAAAGGCTATATGGCCAACTCTTGCCATCTGAAGATGGAAAAAGAGGGCCGAGATGGAGAGGGAGAACTCCATCTAGGCCCCTACACTGTTCTTCAAAAAATTCTGTTCTGGTTCCAGTTTTGATTCATGTGGTTGGTAAGAAGCTTCAAACATTGGCCTTTCTTGACTGTTATGCAGCTGGTAACTTCATGGACATCTCCTTCTTCAAGACTCTAGTAGTTCCACCTGAGGAATTGCTCAGAACAGTTTTAATCTACGGCCTTGACGGGAGTCCTCTTTCGAGTGGGCAATTTAAGCTCCAAACACCACTTCTTGATTTCTCCGTGGGTGCACTGTTCTCGGAGGACTTATCTGTCTATCTGCTCCATTGCACTGTGGCTCCAGTCATCATGGGCATGCCTTGGCTCAGGGCTCACAATCCAGTTCTGGACTGGATGTCAGTGAGGTCATCCATTTGGATGCCAGATGCAATGCCAAGTGCCTTTCTCTACCAGTTCAGGTATTACAATCCACTCCACAACTCGCTCCTCCTGAATTACCGGCTCCATACAATGAACATTTGGATATGTTTTGTAAGAAGATGGCTGATATTCTTCCACCACATCACCCATATAATTGTGCAATAAATCTTATTCCTAGTGATAAGCTCCCAAAGGGAAGACTATATGTCCTCTCCATCCCGGAGACTCAAGCCATGGAGGAATATATGCAGGAAAACCTTGGGAGCAGGGTGTTTTTTTGGAGAGAAAAGAAGGCTCATTTCAAGCTTGTATCAATTTTAGGAGATTAAAAAAGGTCACCATCAAAAATTCTTATCCACTGCCCCTTATCTCAGTGTTGTTTGACCAGCTGAGAGAGGTAACAATCTTTTCAAAAATCAACCTCTGTGGAGCTTACAGTCTGGTCCACATTAAAGGGGATGATGTGTGGAAGAAGGCATTCAACACCTTGTCAGTACACTATGAATATCTAGTCATGCCCTTTGGCATCCCCAATGCCCCTGCTGTCTTTGAAGACCTTATTAATGATGTCCTCCCAGACTTCCTTGGGAAGTTTGCCATAGATTACCTGGATGACATTCTGATTTACTCCTAGTCGTTACATCAGCATCACCACCACGTCAAACAGGTGCTACAAATGCTTCGATAAAAACAGCTTTACGCTAAGCTAGAAAAGTGACAGTTCGAGGTATATAAGATATCTTTTATGGGTTACCAACCAAAGGGTTTTATATGGATTATTTTATTGTTTAATTTTATGGCACCACTAGTATTCTGCAACACCTTACAAAGTACATAAACAAATAAGTAACCAGTGATTTACAGTAAAATACAATACAGTGCAGGACAAGGACATGGATAATATACATTGTTACATTAGCGACCATAATACCAAAATAAGCAACAGGGCATAAGCAACCAAGTGTTAGATGCCCTAGTGGGAAGTAAGGAGTAGATGAAAGTAAAGTAAGGAGAACTAGGATAAGCACAAGAGGGTAGAGGGCCCTGCTCATAAGAGCAGCACGGGCAAAAATCTTGGAGGCGGTTGTAGGAGGAAGTAATCATTTGGCATGAGAGGCAGTGTGCATTTGTTGAATGAAGAGGCCAGGCAGGAGAGTGAAGGGAGATGAGGTCAGAGATGTAAATGGGAGAGGAATGGGTGAGGGCTTTGTAGGTGAGTGTGAGAACCTTGAATTGGGTTCTGAAGGGGAGCCAGTGGAGGGTTTATAAGAGAGGGGAAGCAGATGTAGAGCATTTGGAGAGGAAGAACCGGGCAGCAGCATTGATGATGTACTGGATAGGAGAGAGATGGGAGTTTGGAAGGCCAGATAGGAGGAAGTTACAGTAGTCCAATCTGGAGATGACCAGTGAGTGAATGAGGGTTTCAATAGCATCCTTGGTGAGAAAGGGTCTAGTCTTGGAAATATTTTTGAGATGGAATTGACAGATCTGTGAGAGGTGCTGGATATGTGGTTTGAAGAAATCAAGAAAGCCTTTATCTCTGCTTCATCACCCTAATCTTGATCTTCCATTTGTTTTGGAGGTGGACGCCTCTGAGGTTGGAGTGGGGGCCATATTATCTCAGAGGTATCCCCAGGACAACAAACTGCATCGGTGAGCGTATTTCTCCTGGATGTTCTCCCTGGCAGAAAAGAACGATGATGTCAGTTACTGAGAGTTCTTGGCTATTAAAAGGGCTTTCGAAGATTGGACGCACTGGATGGAGGGAGCAAAATATCAAATTACAGTATACATGGTCCACAAAAAGACGGAATTCAAGATAGGCTCATTGCACTTTATTTTTACCCACTTTAACCTCATTATTTCTTTCAGATGGAAAACAAGAACATTAAGGTGGAAACTTTGCCTCGAAGCTTTATTCCGATACAGCAGTCATATTCAGTTTTTTTTTGTGTGGCCTCCTGGCCACTCACATTGCTGTGGGTGACCACCCACAGCTATTGCGAGCAGCCAGGATGATGGTTGCGATGGTCAAGACCATCGCGACCATCGGGCTTGCGACGCGACCCTTGTGGTAGGGTCTCATGGCCACAAGCCCCAGAGAGCTTCTGGCTCTAATAGAGCCAGAAGCTCTCACACTAACATCACTGGTGATGTCAGTGGGGCCGCCCACAAATGGAAGGCGTTCGCTTTGGAACGCCTCCATTTGTGAAGCCACTCCCCGGCCACGCCTACAAAATGGGGTGAGCTGTCAATCAACATCGATAGCCGCCCCTTTTGTAGTGAGCCACGGTGCTAGATATTTTCTCTCTTGCTTTGGGGCTTGCGTATGCTCAGTGCAGCCACTGCACGTGCGCAGAGCACACCATTGACCCACTCACGAGCACTCAAGTGCTTGCGAGTGGATCTGAATAAGGCCCTCAGTTTATCACCTGTATTTGTAAATTGTTTTATTCCACCCTCAATTTCAATGTCAGCCTCTCCTCTGTATCTCATCTTCAGTCGAACGGGCAGTCGGAGAGACTTAATCAGTCTCTGGAGCAGTACATCCATTGTTATTTATGACTCAGTTGAGCATTTGCCACTGGCAGAATTTGCCTCATGCAATGCATCTTCCTTAGTCTGTGACTGGACAACATCCCAGGGCAAATTAATTTAATCCAATTCTTGTATTTCCTCACTCACCCAGATTGGTCTTCTGGCTAAGATCCAGTTGGAAGAAGGTTCATCAGTCCCTCCTGATGGCTTCTTTCCATCAAAAGATCATGACAGACAGGCACAGGAAGCTTTGTAATTTTAAAGTTGGTTGATCTGGTTGTCCACTAGGAATATAGGAGGTACTGTCACAAGCCACCATCATGGCTTATTACCTCTGCAGATTCAAATAGTCACTCGGTGTCCAGGATGCAGTGTCTTCTGGTGGTAGGGGATGACAGTTTCTCTGGTCACCAGGCAACTTGGATGCCAAACTGGGAGACCAAGATGCTGAGTGGCCACAAGTTTTGCTGGGCCTGCCAGATAGATGTGTATTGATGCAGCTGCTGACCATTTGCTAATTTCCCTGACTGCAGGTTTATTGGTGGAGTTCCTTCTTATAAGGCAGCCGGACCTGCTTCATCTTGCCGGTTATAGTTTACACCACGTGGGTAGACCCTAGTTACTGTCTGTTTTCCTGAAAGAATCTATGTCTGCCGGAATTCTGCTTGACCTTGCGTACCTTACCTGGCCGGTCTATAGTGGTGACTCCTGCTCATAGCCTAGCCACTTCAGCCTTGCTGTTTACACCACCTAGAGTAGCGGCCACTGCCTGCGGCCTTGCCGCTCCTGTGACTCCCACCTAAAAGTTGCGATTCCTGCTCATAGCCTGGACATTACAGCCTTGCCATTCACACCTCAGCTTCTTCCTGCAGCCTTGCCATTCCTGTGACTTTCACATCATAGCGGCTATTCCTGCTCTCAGCCTAGCCACTTATACTATCAAGAGCAGTGGTTCCTACTTGCAGCTTTGCTGCTCCAGGGACAGCCACCTCTACCACATAGGCTGCACCTCTGCCAACCTTGTCCCACATCTGCCAACCTTGTCACACCTTTGCAAATCTCATTTCATCTCTGCCTTCTTGGTACTGCGATCTCAGTCTCACAGTCTCAATACCTCACCCATTCTTGTTGCCACTTACCATACTCCTGATCTCAGCTGTCTTCAGTGACTGCCATCCACCACCAGCTGCTCAACACCTATCAATCACCTGAATTGCCTTCAAGCCTTTACTGTCCTGAGCAGCAGTCCAAGTGGAAACCTAAGTACCAGTGAGCATCTTAAGCTCTAAGGGAACAACAGGGGCTGTTATTGGCTAGAAGACCTTGCTAGAGAGACTCTAGAGGTCTTACACGGGATCACTCAGGTGATCATTCCAGTGCAGCTGTGTACTTTTATAACATTTTAAAACAACATGTGCATTAATATTATTTGTCCAGCACAATGCACTAGTACAGTTTTTTTAGGTTATAAACAATTTATATCAAACACATAAATAACTCTTTTGGTTCCCAACAGATTCTTCAGATATCATGACACCTGAGCCAACTACAAACCTTGATGAAATGCCTGCAAATAGAGAGGATGAAGACATGATAAGCTTACACTTACAGTATTTCCTCTATCACCCCCAACACAAACAAGTCAAAAGGCATCAATTCATCAACTACAACAACCATCTAAAATACCTGATACAGATCCTGCTAATGAACTGATCAATGCTATTGCTGCATTTGAGCAAAAAAACTAATTAATCTTATGGTTACACAAATCAGGTTAATTAGCCGCATGTCAAGACAAATGAAGAGGAATAAAAATGTCTTGTGTCACATCAATGTAATCATTAATAGGTTGTGCACAGCAATAGAAACAAACTACTGCGCAAATTAGGATGCATGATTTTATTTATTTATTTATTACCAGTTATTTATATAGCGCACACATATTCCGCAGCGCTTTACAGAGATTATTTGGCCATTCACATCAGTCCCTGCCCCAGTGGAGCTTACAATCTATATTCCCTATCACATGCGCACACACATACACACTAGGGTTAATTTGTGTTGGGAGCCAATTAACCTACCAGTATATTTTGGACTGTGGGAGGAAACCGGAGTACCCGGAGGAAACCCACGCAAGCACAGGGAGAATATACAAACTCCGCACAGGTAGGGCCCTGGTGGGAATCGAACCCATGACCTCAGTGCTGTGAGGCAGTAACGCTAACCATTACACCGTCTGTGCTGCCCAATGATACCACCATTAGGATTCTAGAGGCCCAAATTTATGCATGTGTGGTATGATTTGTCAATAGTTATGTTATCAACAGTCATCAGGTCGACATGAGAGTGTCAACATGGTCGAACTGTCAACACACAGTATTTTGACATGGTTGAAATGTCGACCGTGACCATGTCTACATTCATCATGTCTACAAGGATGAAATGTCAACATGATGAATCGTCAATAAATTATCCCTGGAAGTCCAGTGCTCACTTACTTTCTCCTGGTGGTAGCGATGACTCCAGCATTTTCTTCCAGGACCTGGGGGGAAGTGACAGTCACTTCTGGTTTGGAGCTGTGATACTCCAGTATTCTAGTAGGTAGTTATCCCCAATACTTACACATGATGCAAACAGAGTAGCTTATGCAGTGAGTACCTATGAGAAGCAATAGCATTCACATTATGGGATATATGTACTCATTTGTAAGACAGTTACTTATGGCCAGCATTGTTATTCATTGCCATTTTATTCACTGTACATTGCCACTGCCGGATTATACACCATTACAGGATATTTGTCTGTAGACATCACATGAACATTCAGCTACTGTACCTAATAACAGGAGTTAATGAGCTACTGTATATACTGTTTAGTGTGAGGAAATACCGTAAATGTTACATTTTTATTTTACATTTTGTTATTGTGTATTTTTAATGTCCTGTGTGCCACAACATATATTTTCTATAACTCTTTTGTGTTAGGACTGGCATTCTGCACTTGTTTTGGCTGCTGGTACATTAACAGGTTAATCAGGTGGTTCTGAGTGGATGGGTATGGGATGCTGTCTCTTGGGATCACAGAGGTCAGAATCCCGACACCAGCATCCCAACAGGGTTAGAATACAGACACTTGTCAGTCAGTATTCTGACCCTCCTCCTCTCCCTACACTAACCTTCCATTCCTGATGACTGACCCTAACCTTCCCCCCTTAGTACCTCAACCTAACCACCACCGCCCTGCACCCTAATCCTAACCTGCCTCCTTTAGTGCCTAACCCTACCCCTCCCCCTAGTGCCTAACCCTAACCACTAACCCTCCCCCCAACCCCTCTACTTACCTTCAGGATTCCGGTGATTGGGATGCCGGCTCCGGTGTCGGGAATCCGGCGCTGGCATTCTGAGCACTTGAATCCTAGTGACCAGGATATTGACCGCAACCCGTTCTGAGGAGTGCCAGGATTAATTACCTGTGATGCAAATTAGTACTGACTAAATCATGTTCTCCTTTTAGGATGAGGAGTAGGGGTATGCTCTTCAGGGTTTCTCTATGCATAGCCACCTCAAATGCAAAGACCAGTACTAGTTTGTGGTGTGCTGCTTACATATGTACTCGTATGGGTCTTAGGTAGTCTTGCCATAATTTTTTTCCCTAATGACCATATATTATTATTTAATTCCCTATTTAAATCAGTTTGGGAGTCATTCATAATGTTGATGCCACAATATAGACATGATTCAAACAGTCAACAGGCAACATACTCAGAATGTCGATATCAGAACTGTCACCATGTGAAATGTCAACATGCTGCGGATGCTGACAGTTAGGGTTAAGCTGTAGGTGGGAGTGTTAACTTTAGGCTATGGGGGGAGGTTAGGGATAGGCACAAGGGGCAGGGTTATGGATTCAGGTGAGGGATAAGGGGAGAAATACTTACCGGAATGCTGGAGTATAACAGGTCCAAGCCAGAATTGTCACATGGCTGCCGGGTCTGGGAAGAAAATGCTGGAGCCAATTCATCATATCGACATATCATCCGTGTAAACATGAGGTCTGTCGACTTGGTCGCTGTTTTTATGTGCTGCCGTAAAATGACACCTTTTTTAACATTATGTGAATATATATATTTTGGAATTTGTATATATACAAATTCCAAAATAGCAGGCACTCCAGGTCACAGGTAAAAATCTCATGAAGTGTTCATTCTGTGGATCCTGATAACGGAGTAAATTCCAAAATGTTGACACTACCTGTGCGTGTTGTTGCATCTTTACAAGTCCGCTAAGAGCACCGCTATTCTCTGCCTATTTAATATATATATATACAGTCAGGTGCATAAATATTTGGACATTGACAGAATTTTCATATTTTGGACTCTATTCACCACCACAATGGCTTTGAAATGAAACAAACAAAAATATGCTTTAACTGCAGACTTTCAGATTTAATTTGAGGGTAATTACATCCAAATCAGGTGAACAGTGTAGGAATTACAATGGTTTCCATATGTGCCTCCCACTTTTTAAGGGGCCAAAAGTAATGGGACAAACTAAACAATCCCAAATCTAACTTTCACTTTTTAATACTTTGTTGCAAATCCTTTGCAGGCAATTACAGCCTGAAGTCTGGAACACATAGACATCACCAGGCACTGGGTTTCATCCCTGGTGATGCTCTGCCTGGCCTCTACTGCAAATGTCTTCAGTTCCTGCTTGTTCTTGGGGCATTTTCCCTTCAGTTTTGTCTTTATCAAGTGAAATGCATGCTCAATAGGATTCAGGTCAGGGGATTGACTTGGCATTTGCATAACATATCACTTTTTAGCCTTAAAAAACTCTTTGGTTGCTTTTGCAGTATGCTTCGGGTCATTGTCCATCTGCACTGTGAAGTACCGTCCAATGAGTTCTGAAGCATTTGACTGAATATGAGCATATAATATTGCCCGAAACACTTCAGAATTCATTCTGCTGCTTTTGTCAGAAGTCACATCATCAATAAATACAAGGGAACCAGTTCCATTGGCAGCCACACATGCCCACGCCATGACACTACCACCACCATGCTTCACTGATGAGGTGGTATGTTTTGGATCATGGGCAGTTCCTTTCCTTCTCCATACTCTTCTCTTCCCATCACTCTGGTACAAGTTGATCTTTGTCTCATCTGTCCATAGGATGTTTGTTCCACAACTGTAATGGCTTTTTTAGATGTTGTTTGGCAAACTCTAATCTGGGCTTCCTGTTTTTGTGGCTCACCAATGGTTTACATCTTGTGGTGAACCCTCTATATTCACTCTTGTGAAGTCTTCTCTTGATTGTTGACTTTGACACATATACACCTACCTCCTGGAGAGTGTTCTTGATTTGGCCAACTGTTGTGAAGGGGTTTTTCTTCACCAGGGAAATAATTCTTCTGTCATCCACCACAGTTGTTTTTGGTGGTCTTCCGGGTCTTTTGGTGTTGCTGAGCTCTCCGGTGCATTCTTTCTTTTTAAGAATGTTCCAAACAGTTGATTTGGCCACACCTAATGTTTTTGCTATCTCTCTGATGGGTTTGTTTTGATTTTTCAGCCTAAGGATGGCTTGCTTCACTGATAGTGACAGCTCTTTGGATCTCATATTGAGAGTTGACAGCAGCTGATTCCAAATGCAAATGTCACACCTAGAATCAACTCCAGACCGTTTACCTGCTTAATTGATAATGAAATAACGAGGGAATAGCCCACACCTGTCCATGAAATAGCTTTTGAGTTGATAGTCCCATTACTTTTGGCCCCTTAAAAAGTGGGAGGCACATATAGAAACCGTTTGTCACAATCCGGTGAAGTGATCCTCTGTGGAGGATGGTGAGCCGGGGGGTTCAGGTGTCTATCGGAGTGACTGTGGCTAGGTCTCATATTTGCGGCCGAACCCAGGTTTGGCTAGACCTGCCCAGAGGCGCGGAGTCTAACTCACTTAGTGGTTTTCTCCAGTGACCCCTCCAATTGGGATTTGGTTTTCCGCTGCACCAAGTGAGCAGGTCGCGGCCCTCTGGACAGGTACCTGGGAATGGCAGAAGACCGGAAACTATATTACGTTAAGTTATTGCTAGAACACTGGAGATACACTAGAACACAATTAGAAATCCTGATCACCGGCTTGCATGAGATTACTGAGAATGTACTGAGAATCACTAAGAAATCCAGGAGCTGACTAGCTCAGCAGCTCAGGGAGATGTGGACACAGGCAGGTACTGGAGTTTGCTAAATATACAGGAAAGCACAAACATATACTGGGGATTGCACATACAAGAGTAGAGTGGACTCAAGGAATATATTGGGAATGCTAGAAATGTGGTACTGGATAAAGGCCAAATACTGGGAGAGCTATAAATGCTGGTACAGGGCAAAGGCAAAATACTGGGAATAATTATATATGCAGGTGCAGATTGCACAGACAAGACATATAGAGAAGATAGGCATACACTGGGAGAGTGCTAACTGCAAGTGCAGATTTGCAATGACAAGACACAGAGCAGATTGACACAGACATGTGCTGGGGGGTCCAGCTGTGAGCTAATTAATACCAGCAGGTAATCTGACACTTCAGTGATACAGGGTAATAGCCACAGGAAAGCTGCAAAACAATTAGCAGCACATATACAAAGACACACAGGGAAGGGACATGAAACACTGAAGTACTGAGAGAAAGCTAAAGTCTCAGAGTAAGGTTTAGCATGGAAGCTAATACAGGAACCTGGGAAACTGTGAGCAGGCTGAAGCAACACGCTGAAGGATTTAGCAGAGAGCAACAGTGGGAGTAACACAGGCACTTGGAATAACGAAGTTGAACAGCGTCTTCCTGGAGTTCTGGAGGCGGATTTATACCCAGGGGTAGCAGATTACTGGAGCACAGCATCAGCTGCCTGAAATTATGCTACCATAGGTTAGGAGTACTGTCACATGAGAGGAACTGTCATGGCGGCGCCAATGATGAACTCCGATCCCCAGCACACACAGCCAACCAAGGCAGAATACTCAGCCCACATCCATCACTGCACCAGACATCTGACCGCAAGGAAGTCAGGGGAAGCCGGCAAGGAGGTGAGAGAGGCTGATCCTAGGCTGAACCCTGACACCATTGTAATTGCTACACCGTTCACCTGAGTTGGATGTAATTACCCTCAAATTAAATCTGAAAGTCTGCAGTTAAAGCATATCTTGTTTGTTTCATTTCAAGGCCATTGTGGTGGTGAATTGAGGCCAAAATATGAAAATTCTGTCAATGTCCCAGTATTTATGCACCAGACTGTATGTATATATATATATATATATATATATATATATATATATATGGGATGTAGTTATAATACTGGCAGATGGGATTCAGGCCATCGATTTACCAATGCCAGAATCTTGACCACTGGCACAGTGCTGATGCCACTATCAGGATACTGGCATTGGCATCGCAAATGATGGAATCCTGAAGGTCTGGATGCCTGTAGGTATGGTAGTTTCCCTGGGATGAGGGGGTTAGGATTAGGCACCCTCGGGGGGATTTAGGTTTAGGCACCCTCCAGGGAGGGTTAGGGTGTGGGGAGGGAAAGTTAGACACCACAGGAGGAGGATAGGGTAAGGCACCCCCCTGGGAGACTTACATTTGGGTGCGGCAGGTGGGTTTGATTTAGGCACCACCAGGGGGAGCTTTAGGTAATGCACCCAACAGGGAGGTTAGGCACCACTAAGGGAGGGTTAGGGTAGGGAGAGGGGGAGGGTTAGGTTACTTACTTCCCCTGTCAGGATCTTCACACTTCATGCATCCGGCGTCAGGATATGAAACAGTGGCCATTGAGCCACCCGGTTATCATACCCATTATATATATATATATATATATATATATATATATGTACTAGCTATATAATGAGTAAAGTAATGTGTAAACAAAAAAAAATCAAAGAAAAATTGTATTAGGTATGGTTGTTAAGAATTTTAAAAAATATAATATTCATTTAACATCAATTTCATTGCATTGTCCCATATATTCACAATATAATAGCACCTATTTCATAGAAAGGGAACTTCAATTATAGCACATACTGTATGCTATAATAATATGCAGAATTAGTGTGTACAATTGTAATATGCATACCTTTACAAGTTACAATATTTTTTAATGTAATGTGTAGTCACTTGATAATAAGGTAAAGAGTTGGTGGGCTTTTATAACAAAATACTTTAGGCACTTATGATTTTATTAAGAATTTGTCATGATAAAGTATATTCCAGGTAAAAGACTCCCACTTTCTGTGCTTTGTAAGTTGTTTGATTGTAACAAAACACCACCCTGCTCCATGTATACAGTATAATCTGGGGGAGGAGGTTTATGTAAAGCCAGATTATGCAATAGACAGCAGCAGAGCACAATATCTGAGACATTCAATAGACTACAACAATATAACACCAGATGTATCCAGATATATGAACCTCAATTTTAAAGTCCCAAGTTTGCTCTTGCAATAATCTATTGGATTTATGAAACTCATTATACTTATGTTCAGCAGGAGTTCGTGGAAGTAACAATAGTATCAGAAGCCAGGAGCAATCCTCATAGCCATAATCATCTGGGATTAAAAAGACAAAGGGGGTAACAAATAATTATTAACATACTGCATATGTGTGGTAATTTTAAAGGAATTTTTAAAAAGGTAAACAGTAGCCATCCCTCTGGCTTATGTTTCGCATGGAGGGAAGTCTGCTTAAGGTTAAAGGCATTGTGACATGAGCCAGGATATCCAGCTACAACAGCCATGATTTTTGGTTTTTCATCACACACCATCAGCACATTTATTGAACAGGTATAGTACTTATTGATGTCATTTTTGACCCTATTCTTAGGTGGACACAGCCCAATGTGTGTGTAGTCTATTGCTCCCAGAACAATAGCCATCCCAGCAAGACTACAGAAAGTTTGTGCCACTGTGACTCCTGGCTTTGACTTATGTCTGGGTAAACAGAGAAGTGTATGAGGGCTGCCATGACCTAGGAGAGATGGCAGGAAAAATGACTGTGTTATGCCCACCAATCTAGAGGTCACTGACTGGAAGGAACCAGTAGCAGCAAAATGCAGTGCAGCCAGCAGCTTGTTGAAGCCTAACACAGTTCAAGACCTTGCCATGGTTGGCTTTAAATAATCCTTGATGAGGTCATACAGGTTAATTAAGTTGTTATGACTGAGACAGAACATCTGTATGACCCCAAGATAAGACACAACATTGAGGTTCAACTGTACACTGAAGAACATAAGCATGCATATGTGGTATCTTGTGAAGCTGCTGATCTTCCTTTACTTCTGCCTCCTGGGACTTCCTGTCAGCTGGTGGAGTGCTGCATATCAGGTAAGTGGTGAGCAGTATAAAGCCTGTTTCAACCATATTTCCTGCAGCCATATTGTTACATCTACTTCTGTCCCTTTTTGTAGGATCATGATGATGAATGATAATAAAATATATTTTTTACATTCATACAGGTCATGCCTCTCAGTTGCTACTTTATTGTTTTGTAACTTTTTCATCACTTTTTTGGGTGATTTCTATTGGTTTTTAAACCCAGTGCTTCGTAAATTCAGGGTTTTTATACTTCTAATAGGCTAAATATCGACTCATGGTCCGATAGTCTATTGATGTCTAAAGTTGGTATTTTCAGTGAATTCCTGTTAGATGAAGAGCAACAGCATTAGGACCCTTCCTGGCATTACAATAAAGACAGGTCTCAGATGCTGGAAGCAGCATCAACATCACAGATTCAGAAGCTTTTGAATGAATGTAGTTCATTGTGGTTAGGTCCCACATGCATCTAAACACTGCTCAGGGGCATAAAGAGAACTTTTTGTGCCCAATAGCAGCATTATGAAAGGGCCCCAAATGCATCTAGAGAGACACCTTTCGCAGCAGCACTCCACTGGCTTGGGCATGCCTACTGCCACCCAGTGGGTATGCTTACTGCCACCTATCATTTTAATGCATTAACATTCTCAAGGATCTTCATAATCTTCAGATTGCCCTAATGTAACCATCAACATCACTCCAACCGCTCAACCCCTAATTTCACCCACTGAAGGGTATCTTGTATATTGTTTTGATTATTGTGGCAATGGATAATGATGCCAAACCTCTTTCACTGTATAGCCTACCTTTTAATAAGGAGTTACCTCTCCTCACCTAACAACATAGTCTAAACCAATTATACTGGAGGGAGAGCTTCAAACATGGAGGAAGAAAGTTGTCAGGAAGAATCTGTTGTTCAGACGAAATGCAGTAATCACAACACATGTCCAACACCTAGTGGACAGCACGCTGGACAAGGTGTGCATAAACTGCTCTGACCACAGTGAACAGTCTTTATACAGAGCTGTGTCTTATAATGTGAAATGACAAACACCTGCAGTGTAGCTGTAACCTAAGTGAGATTAATACTTCTTGGGGTAAATTTACTAAGATGGGAGTTCTATTAAGAAGTGATGTTGCCCATAGCAACCAATCAGAATCAGAATAATAAAACTTATTTACAGAGCTGCAGGATATTTGACTGTAGTATTACATACATACAAGTAATAATTTTTACACATCCACAGCTAAAAAGTACATTTTGATGAATTTGAAAAGAGGGAGTTTATGCTTGCTATATAATTAAGTCCTCATTTTATTCTGCAACTTGGTAGAAAATGATGCAAATATATATATATATATATACAATACTGACAAACGTTTTAGGCAGGTGTGGAAAAAAGCTGCATAGTAAGAATACTTTCAAAAATAGAAGTGTTAATAGTTTATTTTTAATTAACAAAATGCAAAGTGAATAAACAGAAGAGAAATCTAAATCAAATAAATATTTGGTGTGACCACTCTTTGCCTTCAAAACAGCATCAATTCTTCTAGGTACACTTATACAAAGTCAGGGATTTTGTAGCATTATATTCAGGTGTATGATTAACCAATTATATCAAATTGGTGCTAATGATCATCATTTTCATATGTAGGTTGAAACACAGTCAATATCTGAAACAGAAACAGCTGTGTAGGAGGCTTAAAACTGGGTGAGGAACAGCCAAAATCTTCTACAAAGGTGAACTTGTGGAAGACAGTTACATGTCACAGGTCATACACCATGGCAAGACAGAGCACAGCAACAAGACAGAAGGTAATTATACTGCATCAGCAAGGTCTCTCCTAGGCAAAGATTTCAAAGCAGACTGGGTTCAAGATGTGCTGTTCAAGCTCTTTTGAATATGCACAAAGAAACAGACAACGTTGAGGATGGTAGACGCAGTGGTTGGCCAAGGAAACTTAGTGCATCAAATTAAAAGACACATCATGCTTACTTCCCTTCTAAATTGGAAGAATGCCGTCAGCTTAGAATGGCAGAAACCTGTGGGACCCAGGTTAACTCATCTACTGTTCGGAGTCTGGCCAGAAATGGTCTTCATGGAAGTATTGCGGCCAAAAAGCCATACCTTCGATGTGGAAACAAGGTCAAGCAACTCAACTATGCACAAAAACATAGGAACTGGGGTGCAGAGAAATGGCAGCAGGTGCTCTGGACTGATGAGTCAAAATTTGAAATATTTGGCTGTAATAGATGGCAGTTTGTTTGAAAAAGGGCTGGAGGGCGGTGCAATAATGAGTATCTGCAGGCATCAGTGAAGCATGGTGGAGGTTCCTTGCAAGTTTGGAGCTGCATTTCAGCAAATGAAGTAGGGGATTTGGTCAGGATTACTGGTGTCCTCAATGCTGAGAAATACTGGCTGGTACTTCTCTATAATGCAATACCATCAGGGAGGCGTCTGATTGGCTCCAAATGTATTCTGCAGCAGGTCAATGACCCCAATCATACAGCCAATGTGATTAAGAACTATCTTCAGTGTAAAGAAGAACAAGGAGTCCTGGAAGTGATGATATGGCCCCCACAGAGCCCTAATCTCAACATCATCGAGTCTGGGATTTCATGAAGAGACACTAAGATTTGAGCAAGCCTACATCCACAGAAGATCTGTGGTTAGTTCTTCAAGATGTTTGTAACAACCTCCCTGCCGAGTTCCTTCAAAAACTTTGTGCAAGTGTACCTAGAAGAATTGATGCTGTTTTGAAGGCAAAGTGTGGTCGCACCAAATATAGTTAGTTGATTTAGATTTCACTTCAGTTTCTTTACTTTAAATTTTGTTAATTGATAAAAATAAACTATTAACACTTCTATTTTAAGAGGCATTCTTACTTTGCAGCATTTTATCCACACCTGCCTAATACTTTTGCACCGTTACAGGCCAGTGATTGCAGACAGAGATCTGCGAAACACATTGCATCTATTTGAGACTACTAGTTTCCCATGCATCCCTGCAGTTATTTTCATAACGGTGCAATGTAAGCAAGGCGTGAGAAAGCAAATATCATAATGAGTGTATGTTTTTGGACTCACAAAGTGTACACTATATCTGTGGTCCTCCTTTTTTTTGCAAAATGACTCACACATCTTGGGGTAAATTTACTAAAGTGAGAATTTTTAGAAGTTAGTTTTAAAAGTGATGTTGCCCATAGCAACCAATCAGATTCTAGCTATTATCTTCTAGAAGTTGCTAGTTAAATGTTAAGTAGAATCTGATTGGTTGCTATAGGCAACATCACTTTTAAAACTCACTTCTAAAAATTCTCACTTTAGTAAATTTACCCCCTTGAGTCTAAAGGTTTGAGAAGCCCTGGAACACCAACCATTTGATTCCGCTGTCTTCTAGGAACTTTTTGGTTGAGGTCCAAAAGTTTGAGCTGCATACTCCTAACTCTGGTTGGACCTTTTTCATTGGTGTAAATTATCCTAACTCATACTGTAAAGGTAACCCATTATTTGAAAATATTCCTATTTTGCACCAAATTACTCCTATATTTCCTTGTGACATTTACATTTGAATAAGTAAGTAAATAGATTTTAGCATGCATTGTTGTTGCTTTTTATACTTTGTCACAAGAAAATGTTGATATGGGGAATATAAGATTCTAAAAATTAATTCTGTGTTTATAATCTGAATGCAATCTCAGTGTATAAAGGTTTTCTGAACTCATCAACTGTAACTTAAACTGCTCTATACTGGATAACTTTTTCTGCAATAAGGAAAAATCGGTTAAACTTCCATCAGCAGAAATGTCAGTAAAATTAATGTAGCCTCTTTTAGCCTTTTATAGTTGCTAGTTTATAAAATGAATATAGAATGTAAGGAGAACCTCTTAGTGCTGTGTGGAAAAGAGCAATTTGAGGTTAGCTGATGTACGGGGTGGGTTATGACATAGCCTTGATAGATACGACTAGATATGAAAGTTTCATAGTTTTCTGAGTATAAAAGATTTTCTCTTTATGGACCCATTTAAAACAGTAATTTTACTCAATTTAAAAGAATGCTGCCTTTATAAACTTCTGATATTTGCAGTGGTTTTTGTTTGTTAGCTATTTAGATAAAATATTCCAAATATATTTGCATTTATATAACTATATTTCTTATATGTCTAGCTATCTTAATTTCACTGTGATTCAGCAAGGAATTCACGGATGCAGACGCACAGGGCCAGATAATAAGGGGGGCGATAGGAGCCGTCATCCCGTGGCCCCCACACCTAAAGGACCCCCACACAGCAGCAGCAGCTGCACAAGAGCAGGCACAGTTATTAAGCCCCGCCCACCTCACTGCAAAATGCCACAATTCGCGGGTCAATCAGCTGGAGGTGGAGCCAGTATGATGCATTTCCATTATAATTGTGTCATTTGGCTCCACCCCTTTCCGATTGACCCTGGAATCGTGGCCAAAGCCGAGAGGGGGGCGGAGCTTAATAACATGGTGCCTTCCTGCCAGGTCCCCTTCCCATCCACAACATGCCCTGCAGATGGTGCAAGGTAAGTGTGTGTGTGTGAAATGTGTGTATGTATGTATGTTTGTGTGTAATGTACAGTATGTGTGACACATGCATGTGTGGTGTATATATGTGTTTTTCTGTATGACTGTATGTATGTGTGTGTAATATATAAATAAATGTGTGTGGTGTATGTATATATATAAATATATACAATTATATTGATAGGGGCCCCCACAAAGTTGTTGCCCCAGGGCCCCCTCAAACCTTAATCCGGCCCTGCAGACGCATTCATCCAGCCCCTGCGAGAATATGCTAATGATTACATATGCACGGCAATTGCAGCACAAAGATACAGATGCCCAGCACTACATAATGCTGCCCCTTTATCCTCCGCTAACGTCTGTACTGATGCGCAAGGCTGAGAAAACATCAGGAACATTGAGTAACATCGGATCCGCATGCAGACTAAAGATAGACCTGACCCTGCCGCAAGAGTTGAGAGACTTCCTGCACGTAGAGGGATGCCAGGCTGCGTCCGGCATCTCAGTGGCTAATTTATGCACACCCCTGTAACGGCGTTGCAATGCACTGGTATGCCTGCGTTCGGCCAACCACTCCCCATATTCACCCACAAATGGCACTTCCTGTCAATCAGTTTTCCCTGAGTCTGAGTATTCACTGTGCTTGCTTTTGCTGATGCAGTGAGCGGTTCGCGCATGCGAACTGTGACCCAGACGCTTGCGCAGACCGTGAACATCAGCCGATTGTGTGCGTCTGCATCCGTGCGTTTCTTGCTGAATCAGGCCCTGTGTTGGTTGAAAACCTATTTTATCCACTGTACAGTAGCTGCTGAAGCAATAAGTATTCACAGTCCAGAAAATAATTATTTAACATTAGTGATGTAAGACATGGTAATAGACAATGTAAGTAAATAAATTAACAAACAGTATTGTTAAGCACTTTCTATTTTAAAGTGTCTTAAAAAATTATCTTTACATATCAGAAATAAGCTAATTCTCATAAAGTAGAGGAAAAAATTTAAAAAATACAGTGAAAACACTATTCTGATTAAAACAACCAATAAAACCCATATTATTCATATTTTGTGATTGACTATTGCTGTGCTTTTTTCTTTAAAAACAAAAAACATACACGTAGAAAAAGATGCCTGTAGTCAGAACAAAATATACCTAGAGGTACAAATTTATATAAAATTTATAGTACATTACATACTCTTGACAAATGCAAGATGCTTATTTTAATTCCTTAAATTATTTTACTGATTTCTTCCTCTTTTCAGAACCATTTATATCATACTTGCCTACTCTGCTGGAACCTGGGGGTAACCCCCCACACCCCCGGAAGAGTAGGCACTTTTCCCGCATGCCAACCACTTCCTAGTGAAGTGGGCAGAATGTGGAGAATTTTCCTGGGGATCGGCGATCATGCAAGTAGAGGGCGGAGCTTAATGTTGTAAATAATAAGAAACGCATCATTTGGTTCCGCTCCCAAGTTAAATATGCGGTATTCACAGTATTTTACTGTCTGAGGACGAGGATTAATGACACAACATGTCCAGCCCTACCCTTCCATCACTGCCCACCTGCTTTTCCTCCCCGGGCTTCTCCCAGGGAAGAAAAACTTAAAGTAGGTAAGTATAAGTTATAGAAATGGTGTCACCAAAGAAATGCGGTGGTGTGGGCTGCAATGGGTGACACCATCTGTGGCCTCACAGACATGAGGCCATGCCCCTTTCAAGTGTGCATGTCTTTGGCGTGAGAGAGCGGCAGGTAAGTGCCACACCAAGTGTCACAGAGATGCATCTGAGTTATACCAAATTAAATAGCAATACAAAAAAACATACTGTTGAGTAACTTCAGAAAAAAATGTTACTGAATTTTGCCATCAACAGTCTGTGCTATGTTTTCACTTCAGGAAACCCATGAATTTTTTCTATAATATTTTAGTTTGCTACTTTCATAAAATGAATTCACAACACAAAATATACTCCAGGTTTTACCTTATTTATATCTACATCTTGTAATATATACAGGGTTAATGTACTGTTATCAGGGCTATTTTTGAGATGGAACAGTCCGTAACACCGTTCCTGAAGCTCTTATCAAAAATGACATCATCAGGAAGAGTGATCTGGAACCTGTTTGGCAGCACTGCATTTATGCACAGAGCACCCATCCAGTGAGAGTCATAACTTGAAGAGACACTTACAGCAGCAGCGGCTGCAACATTTTGTATATGGCGCCGGCCACGAGCCAATCACAGCTCGTGGACCGGCAACCAATCAGCGGCTGCCGCTTCTGATTGGCTGTCAGTCCGCGAGTTGTAATTGGCTTGCGACAGGTGTCATATGTATGAAATGCAGTGGCCACTGCTGCTTTCAATGTGAGTGTTTCTTAATGTCATGACTGTCAATCGAGTCTGGATGGTGGCCCGGTCCATGACTGCAACCAACTCAAGGCTGGTGCCAATCCCTTTGCCCTCCCCTAGTCCAAGCCTTCCCTCTCTTGTGGCCCCGTGTGCAGCATTCCCTGCCCTGTGCCCCCCAGGTCATGCATTCCCTGGCATGTTTCCCCCCTAGTTCAGCATTCCCTGCCCTGTGCCCCACAGCCCATATTCCCTTCCATGTGCCCCCCTTTGTACAGTATTCCCTTCCACTTGATCCCCAGTCCAGCATTGCCTGCCATGTGTACAGCTTGTGCAGCATTCCCTGCCCTGTGTCCCCCCAGGTCCAGTCTTCTCTGTCTTGTACCCCCAAGTCCAGCATTCCCTGCCATGTCCCCCCCAAGTCGAGCATTCCCTGCCATGTGCCCCCTAGTCCAGCATTCCATGCCCTGTGACCCTTCAGGTCCAGCCTAGCCTGTTCTGTTTCCCCATTAAGATCCAGAATTCCCTGCTCTGTATCAACGCCCCACATGTCTTGCCATCCCTGTGCCCCAAATAGGTCCAGCCCATGATGTCCTGCAGTTTCTCTTAGTCTAGCCCTCCCTGCCCTGCATACATCCTTGGTCCAGCCCTCCGTGCTCTACATCCCTCGGGTTTAGTATTCCCTGTCCTTTGACCCTCCAGTTGCAGTCCTCCCATATCCAGACATCACTGATTTCCCATATATTGCCTCCACCACCCACATTTCCCCTGTGCCCCCACCACCCACCCTTTACAAACCACTTTGCTTCTTCCCGCCACCTACTTTCATCTTCCACTTTTCCCTTCCTTATCCCTTACTGCTCCTCTTCTGCTGAAGTTGATGGAGTCCTATTGGCTAATGATCAGAAGCGATGAGGAGAAACCTGAGCATGGCTGGTAAACACAGTTTCTGATTTAATTTTTACCCACTAGCACTGGAATCACTGTCCAAAACCCTGACAGCAGTCAAGTTTGTCAGTTTTCACCAGTGATTGCTTCCCCATATGAACTGCAGAAGTGTTATGGTGGTACTTGTATCACCATAATACCTATTTATGTGGATCTAGCATTTTCAAGGTATTTTATGTGGATCTGGCATTTTCAATGTATTTTATGTGGATCAGGCTTTTTCAATGTATTTTATGTGTATCTGGCTTTTTCAAAGTTATTTACAGTGTATGTGGATGATACTTTTTCAATATTAATATGGATCCTGCTTTCTTCTATATTATTGTATGTCTTTCCCTATATATTTAGTATGGATTCTGGTTTTCTGTGGTGTGGATGTGTGTGAATTTACAGTAGTTTTCTTTCATATTTCATATTTCCTATTTTTCTGTATTTTTCTGTATTATGTAATCCTATTTTTATATAATAAATTGACATGTTATAATAACACCCATCTCTACATCCCAAACTTTGACAATTTAAAAAAAAATTGGTTATGCACCATTTGATGCGCCACCGCCACTGCAGCACCACTAACATTGCCCACAGCTCCGCATACCTCTGTCCCTCCCCCAAAGGTTTCCTGAACCTATTTTCTACAAAAATAGCACTGACTATAATGCATACATTTGTGGATATTATATACTGTGTGATGTCTGAAGAATGTTACCACTAAACAGGTTTATTGAGAGAGTGTAATCAGAACCCAGAATAATTCAAAGGTGACTCAGTGTCCTAAGTGGAGTAATAGTGTTGATTACTAATTGGTCAGGAGTGGTTCTAGGTACTTTGCAAGGGGATCCCCCTCAGTGACCAGGAGCTGCAATTTGATGTTATTGTGCAGTGCCTGGCTCTCAGTCACTTAGGAGGATATGGCAGTGTGAGGATAGTCTCAGGAGGATAGAGCTCAGCCCGGGAGTCTATATGGTGCACCAGATGTCACAGACCCCAGTGATGCCAATGAGTCTTAGTTTAGCAGAAACAGTGGGGAAGGGGTGTAGCTAGACCTTTGTGGGTCCCATAGCTACACTTTAAAAGGACACCCCCCAGCACTCCAGCAGAGTGATGGAGGGGTGTGGGAAAGAGGGAAAGAGCAGCTGAGGGAAGGTCAGAAAAAAACATGGGTGAGGTGTAATTTACATACAGTGTAAGATCTAATTAAAAAAATATACATTCACACACACACACACACTCACTCACTATCCTCCATCCGTTGCACAGGTTCCCGCGCTGCACAGATTCCAGCATTGTTAGCTGACCCAATTCATCCTTATTATTCTGCTGAACTTGGTCTGCAAGTCTGTTCCTGCCATACTCTCTATTAGTGCATGCATTGATAGAGTATCCAGACATCAATGGTCTCCAGACATCACTGCACCTTCATTTTTCGCCATCCAGAACTCTCAGTCTCTCTCCCCCAACCAAACAGCATTATTCTTCTCAGATCTTCTTTGTTCCATATACTCTCTCCTCCATCCTATACCTCCTGCAGGCTTACCAATCTGCTAGTCTAGCCTACCCCCTGTCATCTGGCCCACCTGCTCTCCTCATCTAGCCTGCCCCCTCTCTCCTCATCTGGACCGCACTTTCTCTTTTGTCCAACCTGCCCCCTCTCCTCTGTTCCACCCACTCTCTCCTCATCTGTCCCACCCCATCTTCTCGTCCAGTCCTCCCCATCTCTCCTCATCCAGCCTGCCTCCTCTCCTTTTTCTCTGCCATGCATAATAGCAGCCTGCAGATGCACACTTGCAGGAGGGTGAATGGTGGACTAGGGAGAGGATAACTTGGAACATGTAACCCAGTTATGCCCCTTATTCCCACTATGCTGCGGTCCTACCTGCCCTGCAGAGACATCCATGCCACTCCTACAGATGTTACAGCAGGGCAGGGAGCACCACAACAGCTAGTATTGTTTTGCAGGTGTGATTGTTGCACTGGCAGACAATGCAGTGTGACTGGGTGCAGGGGGAGCGGTGGCCCCTGGAGGCAGAATGGGGCTGTAGCAGCGCACCCACTGCACAAAGGGTAGTTACTCCCCTGAGTGTGGATATATGCAATCATACTTCTTGTCATTAGCGGGATATAAATTTATTAAAAATCATTGGACAGCATATCCCCAAAAGAAACAATGACTATACAATGTATAGGAAGAGGCAATAACCTATTTTATGAAGTTGGTATCGGATTTTTTCACAAACTTATTTGACTGTGCAATGGCAAGCTCAACAATATGAATAGGGTAGTTATACATTAGTTTTCTTTTACAATAATGCATAGTACATTAGTTTTCTTTTCATCAATCATCAAAAACTGAAAGCTTTTGGGAACATGACTGTGAGACACTGTGTGTAAGCCCACTGAGCCCCTCTCCATCTTATTGAGATTATTTTCATTCATTTGGATCCCTTTGCCTTCTCCAACTCTGACAGTGTGCATGAGCAATAACATTGTCGGGTTAAACACAAAAGTGTAAACTCTTCCACTTACTAATTAGGACACCGGATCACTACCGAGTGTCTCTGGCACATTTGGATCTGCCACAGCAAATCGAGGAAAGTTAGAACCATAATTTCCACATCGAAATGTGTTTGGCTATTCCCCCTTATCATCATTCCACTTGGAATTATTGCACTTGTTTCCGAACTGGCAACTCCATCTATTCCAGCCTATTTGCATCATTGGAACCACACTGATTACATTGCCTATTTCAGGATTCCTATCAGGACATGATACTCCACTAAGAGGCTGGTAAATATACAATAGCTGGACATTAATCCAGATTAATCATTGATTTATATTTGATTACAACTGGTCACTTATACATGCTTGACAGAATACATATTTTACAAATCCCAGCAGCGCCAGCCCAACGTGGAAGGAAATCCCGATCGTGAGAAAGTTAAGTATTTCCTAACCTAATCTAGCCCCTAACCCTAACCCTCCTTTAGGGTGCCTAAACCTAACCTCCCCCCCTGTGCCTAACCCTAATCCCCCTTTCCCCGCCATTGAAACCTAAGTCCCCCGGGGGGTTGCCTAACCCTAGCCCTCCCTCCCCTTAACCTAAACCTAACCTCCAGGGGGGTTGCCTAACCCTAAATCCCCCCTGGAACCCTAAACCTAACCCTCTCCCCCACCGCGGCTGTCCACACTCGGCGCCAGGCATCCCTTCGATCGGGATGCCGGGTGCCGGTCTCCCGGCGTAGGTTAATTAACCCTCACCAGGATTCTGTAGTGGAGATGCCGGCGGTCGGCATAGCGACCGCCAGCATCATGAACGCATACCTTGACCTATGATTTTTGAAAGAATATTACCCTTGTGATTACACAACCCATCGGATATTCACCACCTACAGTGTATGTTTATGAGATCCACCTTCAGTTGATATTTCTCTTAACGATTGCCAATATGTATGTTTTTTATTGTTATAAAAATTTCTATATACAATTTTTATACTTCAACCAAGCCGTACAATCAATTTATTATATTATATTGTTTATTTATGATAATCTGAAATATGGTATTTTTCATTTATCTTAACCATGCTAATGATAATATATGATCCATCTATAAATTAGTCCCATTGTCTATTAGATTAATATTCCCAATCGTGGTATTTAGCGTGGTTCATCCATATCCCTTCTGTTTGTTATTTTCTAGGTTGCTGACTACCCCCATTGAACCTGCAGCTTTAGACAGCGCCAGTCTGATATTCAATTAATTTTCTGAACCATAATTTGCATGAGGCCATCCCATTTTAATGAATACTATTGCAGGCAATAAGAGAGAATATGGCAGTTCTGAAAATGTACTATATTTCAAGTAGTCAGTTTAGTAAATGCTTTTAGCCAGATACAGAGTAACCAGTGCTGGTTTCCATTGACAACAACAGTAACATTTTTCAAGTCACAAACAATGTTTTGAGAATCGTATGTTCTTACCCACATAATGATGCCCTACACAAATGTAAATGTCTATCTAAAAAATGTCAACAAAGAGAATCCACAGTACTGTTGAGAGATAATAACATCTGACTAATTTTGTGCTGCAAGTACAAAGTCGGCATTCTAACTTTTTCTCAAATGATTAGAATTAATCGTATTAATAGCAATCCAATTACTGTGTCCTTACAAATTTACGATTTGATAGAGATTTTCCCTGAGAGGTTATTCAAGGAAAATGCTGATTGAAACCAAGGCAAAGGTCCTTGCAATGGATAAAAAAGGTTTTGTTGTCTAAGAAAGTGAATGAGGTTCCTATTAAATCCAAGTTCCCTTGTGTTAACAGGTATAATACAGCATCACCAGTGATCAATAGAAACGCTAAAAAAAACATTGGCCTTTGTTAGAATCAGACAAATCATTACACCTTTCTAACAGTAATTTAATGACTTGCTATTCAAGGGGCCAAAACTTATGTGACCTACAGTATTGGTAAAAACAGATATATTAAAAATTTGTAATATTTTGTCAACTCCAAGAGGCTTTTTAACAAAACTAGGCTGTGTGAAATGTTCTTGTGTGACATGCCAGTTTCTTATTGCAGGTGATTAATTTTCCCATCCACATAGTAGTAAAGTATTACGTATTCGGCATCAGTTAAAGTGTAATTCTTGTTTCATGGTCTACCAAATATAATGCCCTTGTGGGCTTTCTTATATTGGTAAGACTGAAAGAAAATTTAAGGAATGGATGGTGGCACACTGTTCAGCCATCTGAAATGCATTGAGCACAGGGACAAGTGATCAGGCCATACTGTTGCTCATCACTTTTTAGAGAAAAAACACTCCCTTGCCAGTTTGCGTTACAGAATGATAGATCACATTCCACCCCTATTAGGAGGGGCTGATCATGCCATGAAATAATTGCAAATTGAGGCGCGGTGGTTTGTATGGTTAGATGAGGCTTGCCTACCCTCTCGATTTGGCCGGGAGCCTCCCGATTTTTGGGTGCCGCTCCCAACCCCCCGGAAAGGCAGGCAAGCCTCCTGGAAACCTGCGTGCCTCCCGACATCCCCCCAGAAAAAGATAAAAAAAAACACAGCGGGGGGGGTGGTGACGCAATTTGCACTGTATCGCGTCATCATGGCCCCGCCCCCTGCTTCACAATGCCAAAAATAATGGCATTGTGAAGAGGGGGCGTGGCCACGATCATGTGGCCCCACCCCTGGCTCCATCCTCAATGTGACGTCAATGACTGGCCCCGCCCCCCGCTGTTAACCGACAGTCAGCTCCCTGCCAGAGGGCTGGAGCTGATTGTCGGCAAGTATGGGTTAGATGTAATCCATCGTAAGGCATTTAGGGCCATATTCAATTTGAGGCGAAAAGCCATTATTTTCGACTATTTAATTATCCCCGTATTCAATTACAAAAGCGAAAAGTCTTTGTAAAAAAACAGGGATAAGTTTTCACCACAGAATAGATGGCGAAAAAAAGTGCAGAATTGGCATTTAGGAGTGCAGGCTTAAAAAAAATAACCTGCACCCCTTGGAATGGCCACTAAAAATAATGTACAAAATAGAAATAAAAAAAATAGGGACACCCCAAAAAAATAAGTAAAATTTTGGGGTAAAACAAATAATATTATGGGGAACAAAGTTTTAACCTAAAAAAATTAATTCAGGGGGGGTTCCCAAGTATGCGGCAGGTGTTTTAATGAATGCAGGTAGTAGAAGCAGGTGCATTTTTTAAGAATTTTAAAAATGCACTTTAGGAACTTAAAAATAGGCTTGCACTATTTTTCATGTACCCCAAATTTGATGCACCTAGTTTCTTTTTGTAAAAGAAAACCTAAGTGCTCTTCTTCACCCCTTCTTTCTAGGTGGAAAAAAACTCCTGCCGTGGCTATTTAAAAACCATACTTACCTTCCACAGGCCAAAACAGGGGTACCCATAGTGATCCCCCATATCCAGACATCATTAGGGGTGTCCCTGGATGATTTAAAAAAAAATTCCTTATTTTTTCCGATACCTTTCCGCCAGGTTCCGTTTTCGCTCCTTTCTAAATGAATGCGGGGATAAAGCGAGCTCGCGCCTGATACTTTATCCCTGCAAAACCTCTGATGTGGAGCGAAAAGTCCAGCTCTAACTTTTCGCTCCAATATTAAATATGGGCCTTAGGCCCTCATTCAGAGCCGCTCGTTAACAGCAGTACGCTCGTTGCGTTCCGATGTTGAATAACCGCGCATGCGTCGGTGTAACACTGCGCATGTGCGTACTGCAGATTGCGAGTTTTTTTGGACTCGTTCCTAAAATAGCGTACAGGAAGTGACATGTCAAATGTGATTGACAGAACAGGGCGTTTTAGGGTGTTGACGAGGGTGGAGATGGAAAAACGCAGGCGTGGCGAGGCGTTTTTGGGGCGTACATACATTAGCAGATGCGAGCGTAAAATGTGTACGGACCGACTCCTACGTCACTGGATGATCCTCTTTCCCTTCCAAATGCTCGCACAGCTTAGGGTCTGGATTACTCGACCACATTGGCGATGGCCTTCTCCTCCGTCCCTGGACTCCACGATGTTGTTGCGATTAATCGCGGGCGGGCAGAAAAGCAATTAGTGTTGGATTGAGAACCGGCTTGGTATGTGTTTTGAAATCAGTTTTTTGGGATAGCACAAAACGTACGCAGGTGGAACTCAGAGCTGCTAATGTCAGGATGACACAGTCAATTTGCGTACATTTGGGGGGGTTTATTTGGGCAGCAATTTGGTGGTTAGGGCCTATTGTAACAATAATTTCATCATGTTTTCAGTTTCGCACCATTTTATTTGTGCCTCTTGAATTTGCCGAATTATATGAATTTTTAAACGTTCCTTAAAGAGCCCTTTTTTTTTTTTTTTCGCCGAGTTTTTGCCTTTTGGCCCAGGATTAAATGTAACCCATTTGTACAATAATTTCACAATCCAATGTCATTGTTTAATTTCCAATTTATTGCTCAAACAAAAAAACTTATTTTAAAAATTTTGGGGACATCTTTTTTGCCCAAAGATATGTTCCCAAATCAAACAAATTGGACCAACATAACTGTTGACATAAACATACATCAAAAAAATAAAAACATTTCACAAGAAAGGAGAGGGAAGTTTTGACCCGAAAGGAATATGAGCCAAGCACAGAAGGATTGTGGGAAAAGTCACCATTGCTGTCACCGTTTTTTCACCCGTTTGGATGGGGGAGGGAGGGCGCCAGACCGGGTCCGGGATGTCATCGGGCTGGCCTGTCCAGAGGCAGATGTTGTGGCCTCTGGACTAGGCACAGGGCTAGGCACATTTGGAGGATTGGCTGATGTTGTGCCAGAGGTGGAGGATCCTGATGTTCCGGCAGGAAGGGAGGTCGGCTCCACCATGTGCTGGCGAACGAGCTGCTCCAGGGCATTGGCGATGCGGATGTTGGCCCTGGTATTTCCGCCAGGGCCTGACCAATGGTCTCGTTGGCCGCAGTATTTTGCTCCAGGGCCTCAGCCACCCATAGCAGACTGGCGTCCATCCTCTGCAGAATCTCCGTATGGGAATCCGATTTGAAATTGAGTTCTGTGAGGAGGGCCACTGCCTGCGAGGGGGATTGTCCTGGACTGGCTTCTGCAGGGTCCTCAGCCGGATGTACTGGTTCCTCCCCTGCAGAGCCAGCAGAAATTCGGCGGCCAAGGCTCCCCTCTGGAGCAGACTCATCCGCCTGTGTCTCTGTTAGGAAAAAAGAGAAAAGCCTCACATTACAATCTACATATTGGCACAATAACATTTCAGAGTTGATGACATCCAAAGATTTACCTGGGACAACATGAGGAGCCGCAAAGTCTGGCATGTCCGTATCCATGTTGGACATGCCAAACACCTCCACAGGCTGCACACACCCCTGTGCCAGCTCTTCTAAATCCGTCAACTCCAATGACACAGGGGTGGGACCCCCACCTGTCCCCCTTGCATGCCTAGCCCTGTCCGCGAGTTTTTGTTTTAAGCGATATTTGAAGTCGCCCCATCTGTGGGAAAAAATGGAAGCCATTATCCTTTGGTTTAAAATGGGGTTTGTTTTTAGGGGGGGCAAGGGTTTACTTACCGCCGTTTGACATCCCGGGCTAGACGGACATAATCACCCACCCTATTGACAGCAACGGCTACCTCTTCCCACATTCTCCACTTCTGGCTTAGACTCATATTCCTGTCTGCCTGTGGCAGGATGTCCACACACTTCTGGATCAAAACCTCCATCTCCTTTCTTGTGAAATGTGGCTGCCTTTTTTTTTTGGCCGGAATACTGGGCCCAGCAGCCTCTTCCATGTCATTCTCCTCACCTATTTGTGTAAATTTACAGAATTCACAAAATCACAACTTGCCTAATCTTATGTTTCAAATTAATCATTGATACAAAATGCATTAAAGACTTACCGTCTGACTCTTGGGCATTGTTTCCCTGGTCTGTCGCCATGTCTGAGGTCCAAACAAGAAATACACCAGAATTTGAATGTGTTTTCGTGACGTATTTATACATGCGTCCTTATTTTGCGGTCGCATCATTGATTGTGCGGCCCTATGATCCCTCCTTAATTTGTGCGGGAAACGAAACACTATTTATGGCTTGGTGTGTCTCAAGTAGAGGTGGCGTTTTTGGATTGTTGGAGGTTATCTTGGCTGGAGTTTATTGATTGCGTAGAAAGGAGTTGGCGGTTGGAGATTCGTTTGTTGGTTAGATTTGCGTTTTTTTTTTCCGTTATCTTTGTTGGTTTATATTTTTGGGACCTCGTTTCTTGATTTGGTAAGTTTTGTGAAGTCTAACTTTTGTTCAATTGTTGTTTCATTGTGTTTCTTATTTTTTGTAATTTTTGGATCCATAATTTCTTCTATTTTAGATTTTGTTTTTTTTCGACCCAAAAGACCTTTTGATTTTGACTCTTATATATTTGCTCTTGGTAAGTCCATTTTTTATCTTGTATTAGCGAACTAATTAGCGCATTTTTAGTAGTTACTCTTGTGACTTGTATTAGCGAACTAATTAGCGCATTTTTAGTAGTTACTCTTGTGACTTGTATTAGCGAACTAATTAGCGCATTTTTAGTAGTTACTCTTGTGACTTGTATTAGCGAACTAATTAGCGCATTTTTAGTAGTTACTCTTGTGACTTGTATTAGCGAACTAATTAGCGCATTTTTAGTAGTTACTCTTGTGACTTGTATTAGCGAACTAATTAGCGCATTTTTAACAGCTTAATAATCATTCTAACTTTTTGGTGGTTTCTCTTTCGCTTTTTGTGCCAACATTTCGACCCATTTTGATGTACTGTGTTAAATGTCGCTTTGCTGTTTTGCTAAATGGGTGTTTGGCATATTTTAACTTTGGTCTAGCACAAAATTTGTAAACAAAAATGCACAGAGTGAAATGTGTCAAGTAATTTTGGTGTTTATTTTCAGTTTGGACGTATCATGACAATACCCCGGCATGTAAGCAGCAATGGATGGTATCATCAAGCTAAGTTGTTTTAATATAGTTTTGGGGTGGGTCAAAAGCCTTACTTTAAAATCTTTGAATTTCAGGTTGATCTGGGGCGGATTGTTCTGGCCATGCTCCCGGAAGCCGACCAACCTCAATCTCGTCCCAGGCGTAGGCATCGTAGGCATGCAAGGCCCCAGATATTTCGAACACGTGTCACCCTTTTTGGAATGCCCGATGATGAGGTTTTAAGACGCTACCGTCTACCTCCCAAAATCATCATAGACACTCTCTCATTAATAGAAAGTGATCTTGAGCGGCAAATTGACAGTCCAACAGCAATACCACCACTTACGCAATTTATGGCAGTGTTACATTTCTGTGCCTCAGGATCGTTTCAAACAACGGTGGGAATAGTGGCGGGCATCTCCCAATCCTCCTTTTCCCGGATCCTGAGGGCAGTGATGGAGGCACTTTTCAAGCACCTCCATCATTTTATTCAAATGCCTTTGAATATGGGTGCCCTTAGTGTGGCCAAGGCCAATTTTTACCAAATAGCTGCCTTCCCACACATCATAGGGGTTGTGGATGGTACTCACATACCACTTCAGCCTCCAGCCCGGCTGGAGGCCATATTTAGAAACAGGAAACACTATCACTCCCTGAATGTAATGGTGGTATGTGATGCCTCCCTCCAGATCCTGTCCCTGAATGCTAAATTACCCGGAAGTGCACATGACTCCTTCGTCATCCGGCAATCAGGGATATGGCACAAATTAACCAACCTACAAGCTGGTGATGCGTGGCTTCTGGGTAAGTGGAGACCTTTAGTACATAACAATGTTAAGCTTGATACACAGTGTTCCTGATGTTGTCTATTCTTTTCCATAGGAGACAGTGGATATCCTTGCATGTCCTGGCTGCTCACTCCTTATTTGGCTCCCACACCAGGCCCACAAAGTGCATTTAATTCTGCACTTACAGCCACCAGGCAAGTGGTGGAGCGCTGTATCGGCCTTTTAAAAGGCCGATTCAGATGCCTCCACCGCTCTGGTGGCGAGCTCATGTATTTGCCGGATATGGTGTCGAAAATTGTGGTCCTGTGTGGGATATTTCACAACATCGCCATAAGGAGTGGTGTCCCAATGCAGCCAGAGGATGCCTTACCTGAGGATGGCCCCCTCGAGGTTGGTCGGAGGTCAGTATGTGGGGGGGCCATACGCGATGATGTGGTGGCCAGATTTTTTAGGTAAGTTTGAACAAAACAGTGTTTAAACCTAATGTGTTTGTGTTTGTTTGCGAACATCTAATTTTGTTTTCTTTTTTTCAACATCTTCGGTTTGCTCACATAATCTTTGGCACTACAACGCTCACTACTTCATGCTACCCTTACCAAACCTGGATCTGGTCATTTTGGGAATATATTCTGGAACCCATATCGCAACGCCATGTTTGTGGAATCATTTTGGCATGGTCCTTCCTCAACCAGTTCTTGATTTGTTTTTTGGGGTTTTTTTTTTATTGGGTATGTGTTGTATTTGAGATTATCACTGTGTGTTTTTTTTGTGAGTGACCACTTTGATTTCTCAGTTATGTTGTGAATAAATGTTTGGAGAGTTAAATGTTCTTCCTTTTTTTGGACGTTACCAGCAAGTTTAACCAGGTTAACACACCTTACATTTGACTAAGGGGTAATCCAGTACTGACGCCAGTTGAGCAAAAATGAAATATGTTTTCAGGTTCCCAACCCACACCAAAAGGAAGCCTGTCCAATCATTTGGCTTTGTAAGATTCGCCTAAGCAGCTTGCCCACCAACTAGGAACCTGTAAAATGTAGAAATATCTAATTGACACTACACACAAAAAGGGAAATGACATTGTTACTGTTATGTGTTTCTTGAGGGTGTTTTACATACAAATACAAAACCCAATCTAATTTTTTAAAAATGCAAAACCTTGCAGGAACAGTCTACTTATGTCAGGGTTAACTATCTTTGGTTTTGAAAAAACTAATGAGGCAGAACGTATATTAGAAATAAACAATTTATTTTGAAAAAGATAAAAACAAAAAAAACTACTGCCGAAGGATGCCAGACAGCCAGTCAAGGGCCACAAGCACCCCAATTACATTTTGGCGCATGTGTGCCACACAATCTTCGACCTCTTGCCAACGCCTCTGTTCCTCTGTGGGTGAGAAAAGTGTGTGGATTAATCAAACAATAGGGAATCCACATTAAAAAAACAAAAACACAACGAAATCACTCCAAAACCAAAATTAAAAAAAAAGGGGTGCTGCAAAAATTACAAGGCCTATGTAGAAATACCCACAGGTGTGATATGTGTATGTTGAAATCAGCAGGAAGAGGTAAAGGCAAACTGCTAAATCACCAAAAAAGAACACAAAAATCACGAATAAAGGAACGACACATGATTACATACAAACAGTTTGTGGTTAAAAAAAACGCAAAAGAAAAACATACCGGTAGCCAAAACGGCAGATCCCGAAGTCCCTCCATCTTCATCCTCGGAGGAGCCTTCATTCCCCAAAGAACGGGGCGGGGTTATCACGGACTCCGGGGAGGGGGTAATTGGAAGAGGGGTGGTTGGAGGAGAGGGGGAAGGGGGACGGAGGGGAAGGAGGCCCGACAGTTCCGGGAGAGGGTCTTGGAAGGCTTGGGAGGAGGGGGGAATAGGGGAATTATTTGGGGTGGTGTGTTGGCTGGGGGTGGGTGAGAGTGGGCGGGACCACCGTCTGGCCGGACGGTGACGGCGTAGTCTTGCCTGTCCCCCTAAAAGATGTCAAACAAATTGTGGTGAGTTTCTGGCCAAATCCTGGCCAAATAACATTTTAAAATCACCCACCACCAACAAAAAACATGCAAATATGAGTAGAATGAATATATCAGAAATAGAGGGAAAACATGGTCATGCAGATATGAGGAGAATGAATAAATAGGACAGACATAAAAACATGCACACGCAGATATGATGAGAATGAAAAAATAGGACAGACATGAAAACATGCACACGCAGTTTTCCCCACAAAGACAAACATGAAAACCACAATACATAACACTTACTTTCCACTATCTGCATGCGAAAGCATGCCAGCAAGCGGGGCGTTCCCCGTTGCAGGTCAGACCACCTGCGCTCCAGCTGGCCGATGTTGCGGTGTGAGCCGAAGGAGCGCAGGCGGGCCCGTGCCTCTGCATACGCGGAACGCTTCTGCCGGTTGGTGATGGGTGGAGGCTGGCTGGTGATACGCCGATCCATCACCTCCGTTAGCACCAGCAGCTTGCACCTGGTGAATGCGGAGGCTCTCATGATGGCAATGGTGTTTTTCTTAAAATTCATTTTTGATAAAGTGTGCCAAAAATTTCTGATTGGCTAATGTATCTTGGAAATTAACAGGAGCAATTTGATTGATTAGTGTATGAGTCATGTGTTCGACAGGGCCAGAAATCTCTGGAGAGTTATGATAGGCTTGATGCAGTGACATGCGTAAGCAAATTTAAATAAAGAAATGAACCCCGGAAAATATGCGGGGATCCACAGCAATAGAACAATTGTCTCATTGTGGCTAACATGTTTTTTGAGCAATAAAAGCGAATGTTTAAGCCGTACGTATTCTGCGGGTAAACACAAACACGGACAAGAGTAAAGTTTTTTGCATTGTGTTGAAAAAAAAAACCATTAAGCTAATTGATACATTGATTGGCATGATACGATTGATGGAGGTAGGCAGAATAAAGGAGCAGGTAATCGACATCTGACATGGCCACTTCCGGTTTATACTTGTGCGTGCGTTCCCTTCAAGCCATTTCGGGGATGTACGCTCGCTATTTCGCACGCTCGTTAGTTAGAGGAGGGGTCGTCTGAGTTTGGGGAGGATTTTTAGATGCGATCGAAAATACGAGCGAGCCCTTGAATTTAAATATTTTTGTACGTACGCCTAACGTACGTGCGCCAGCTTGCGAGTGGGTCTGAATGAGGGCCTTAGTTGTTCAGGCTTCATCTGAAAGACTTAATTCAGTATGTTACAGTATGTAAACCTATGGTAAATCTATTGGGTAATAACTCTTTATTAGTAATATGTTGGTTATATTGCCACTCTTTATACTATATGTTTTTTAGGTTGTAAGATCTGTATTGAATTTTGTCCCAGGAGCATGTTCATAGCTGCTTTGTTTACTATGGTTGTCTTGGTGATAGTGATTCACAGGGGTGCGCCAGTTACATGCTCACAGAGTGATGACATCATCGAATAGTGCTGCCGGGCTGGTGAGTGGTCACAGGACCAGAGAACAGCTTGCATGTAATGGAGTAACATGTACAAAATGTATGTTTTATGTTCTGAGGACAGTTAAATGAACTGAAAGGTTGAAAACTCATTCCAGATGACATGTTTCATTTCTACAATGCTATGAGTGCTTTTTCTCTGTACTATGTATATCTTCTTTCCATGAGGTCACTGGCAGCAGTTATGTATTGTTATTAGAAGTGCCAGACCCTTGACAGTATATATATTTCAGGGCAAAAGTTTTAGTTTAAGTGTGGAAAAAATTATGTAAGAATGCCTTCAAAAATAGAAGTATTAATAGCATTTTTTTAATTTATAAAAATAAACTAAGTTAATGAACAGAAGAGAAATCTAAATCAAATCAATATTTGGTGTGAACACCCTTTGCCTTCAACACAGCATTAATTCTTCTAGGTACACTTGCACAAAGTCAGGGATTTTGTAGGATTATAATCAGGTGCATGATTAACCAATCATACCAATCAGGTGATAATGATCATCATTTTCATATGTAACTGTAGGTTGAAACAGTCATTAATTGAAACAGAAACAGCTGTGTAGGAGGCTTAAAACTGGGTGAGGAACAGTCAAACTCTACTACAAAGGTGAGGTTGTGGAAGACAGTTTCATGTCACAGGTCATACACCATGACAATACTGAGCACAGCAACAAAACACAAGGTAGTTATACTGCATCAATAAGTTCTCTCCCAGGCAAAGATTTCAAAGCAGACTGGGGTTTCAAGATGTGCTGTTCAAGCTCTTTTGAAGAAGCACATAAAAACAGGCAACGTTGAGGACTGTAGACACAGTGGTAGACCAAGGAAACTTAGTGCATCAGATGAAAGACACATCATGCTTACTTCCTTTTGAAATTGGAAGATGCCCAGCAGTGCCTCAGCTCAGAATTTTCAGACACCAGTGGGACCCAGGTACACCCATCAACAGTTCAGAGAATTCTGGCCAGAAGTGGTCTTCATGGAAGTATAGCGGCCAAAAAGCCATATTTTCAATTAAAATTTTGACTCATCAGTCCAGAGCACCTGCTGCCATTTTTCTGCACCAGAGTTCCTATGTTTTTTTGCATAGTTGAGTTGCGTTGCTTTGTTTCATGGAAACTATGCATGAAAACATAGGAACTGGGGTGCAGAAAAATGGCAGCAGGTGCTCTGGACTGATGAGTCAAAATTTTAAGTATTTGGCTGTAACTGAAGGCAGTTTGTTTGCCAAATGGCTGGAGAGCAGAACAATAATGAGTGTCTGTAAGCAACAGTAAAGCATGGTGGAGGTTCCTTGCAAGTTTGGAGCTGCATTTCAGCAAATGAAGTTGGGGATTTGGTAAGGATTAATGGTGTCCTCAATGCTGAGAAATACAGGCAGGTACTTATCCATCATACAATATTATCAGGGAGGCATCTGATTGGCTCCATATTTAGTCTGCAGCAGGACAATGACACCAAATTTAGAGCCAATGTCAGTAAGAACACAGGTATATACAACTACATTTCCAATAGGGACAATGTTGTGATGA